>CM054151.1:34587422-34599922 GCA_028751875.1 Rapana venosa
AGTTTGCAAGTATGACTCTTTTATTACTCTTTTATTATTCTTTTATTTTATTTCGAGGATAATGGAATGAGCACTTGTGTGCTTTTTTTTGTCCATCAAGTTCCAGTGTGTATGCAGTTTTGTAAATTTTGCCATCCATTCCAACAGGCACACAATGACCTACTCTTCCGAAAAGCGGAACGGGTTTTAACATGTGCACAAGATGTTCTGCGTACGTTCACACACGGGACCTCGGTTTATAGTCTCATCGGAAAGGAATTTGGGGGGGAAGTGAAGTCGGCACTGATGTTAATTGATGCTGTTAAGTGCCTAGCCACATTGGCAGCCATACTCGGATGTCAGAGAGGCATTTTTGGCTCCTTTAAAGGAGGGAGCAGGTTATCATGCTAACAGTTTGTCATGGCCGAAGACAGTCACAGCATAACATCTCACATATTCTTCTTTTTTATATTTTTTTTTATATTAAATAACATTATGATATAGGCCTCAGCACTTAAATTACATCAATAACCGAGAAAGCAACCAGCCGCCATGGCGCAGTGGTTAGCGCCTTAGATTTCGGACTGGAAGGTCGCGGGTTCGAGTCCCATAAGAGTCATAGGGACTTTTCCCACTCCGGCCGGCTCCTACCCAGAGTGAGTGTGCTGAGGGCTCAGTGGAAAGACTGGAGCCACAGTCGAGCTTCATCCACTTAACGGATGCGACTTTGAGAGTGTTGCTCAAAGTACCTAACCAACACTGCGGGTGTATGTATCTCTCGGGACTAGTTGACGCCGGGATTTATTATGATAGTAAGCGTAGAGTACAACCCTGTCAAGTAGTCTCAAAGTATTTGCACTTCCAAAGCAGCATCATTACATCTTCCTCATTGTCACTGATCAACATGCAATAACAAATTGCCTCTGATTCTGTGGTTCCAGTTGCTCTGGTCTCGTGGTGACCTCAGATTCGGTTTGCCCATACACTTCTATGCTTGTGGTGAGTTTGTGCCAAAGCCTTTGGAGTTGGAAGTTCGCGGGTAGCGGTCTTTGGAGGGACGTTGTGGTGGTTGCCACCTCGGGTGGGCAACTCACTCAGTTTGGCTCAGCGACTGAGCTAATACTGTCGTTATTAGGGGGCTTAGTAGGTGGTGTCCTGCGTATGTTAGCTCAGAATAGGCACCAATGAACACCACCAAAGTGACCCAGCAGAAGTGCAGGGACCCTCTGGCTGGTGGCCCCTCGGCGGCCTGTTATTGATAGGCTCCCTGTGACGACACTTGGGATGAGACATAACGAATCTGGGTATGGCTGAGGAGGGGAAGGGGGAGATTGAAATGAGCGGCGTGGGAACAGTAAGACGGGGGACGTCACAGAAGATGAGGCAGCAAAAATTAAATAGATAAATAATAAATAAATAAATAAATGAATAAATAAAAATAACCGAGAAAGCTTTTGGACTGGGCAATTCTGATTCCATTTTTATCGTAAAAAAATATCTATTTCCTATGTCATTAGCCATATCATAGTACCTACAAACCGATCAATCAGTCAGGATTTTACGCAACTGCCTCAAATGACTTCTAGCAATAAACAATTATTCAATCAATCAACCGAGTATTTGCATAAAATGATGGAGATTTCTGTACAATCTAAGCTCTCTATTGTTGCTTGTTTTGTAATCGTACCACTGGCTGCCTGTACGAAACAGCATAGGATACAAAAATGTTGTCAGTAGGTTTTTTCCTTCTGTGCGGAAACCTGCTTGCCCCAGTACGTACCTGCATGGTGGTATTGATTTGCATCGCCCTTTTTCTGCTCGGTCACTGTGTCTCCTCTGCTTCAATCTGTCGATGCACTGTTCCTGGTTAACTTGTGGGCTTTTGTGATGCTTGTAATGTGCTTCTGTGTTTCTATGTCTCTCTTTCTTTTTACTCTTTGTTTTCGAGGATAATGGAATAAGCACGTATGTGTGTGTCTTTTTGTTTACATCCAGTCCCTGTGTGTACAGGTTTTGTAAATGTTGTCATCCGTTCCCGCTGGCACACAATGGCCTACTCCTCCGAAAAGAAGAACGGGGTTTAACGTGTGCGCAAGATGTACTGCATGCGTTCACATACAGGACATCGGTTTATAGTCTCATCCAAAGGGCTAGATGAAAAAAGCATTTGAATGCTTATTTTATGTAACCTATGGAAAGAAAATTACCGTATGACTGTCTGTATGTCTGTCTTTCTGCCTGCCTGTCTGTCTACCTCTCTGTCTCTCTGTCTCTCTGTCTCTCTCTCTCTCTCTCTCTCTCTCCTCTCTCTCTCTCTCTCTCTCTCTCTCCTCTCTCTCTCTCTTCATCTAATTCATTTTTTCCATTGTCTACGCTTCATGAAAAATGGTAAAAGAATGAACAATTGCCATCAGAAAATCGCCCGCCCAAAAGAAACACTTTGAAAGTAAGTGTTACTATCTGCTTCAGTCTATGGAATAACTTTGTCCCTGTATAAACTTGATGTTCAGAAGTTGCATATCAGTCAAGCCTTTTAAAAATAAATGCCTTTCCATCTCTTCCCTTCCCGATATTATCTTTCTTCTCTTATGTTGATATTTTTTTCTTCCAGGCTTTAAGTTATGAAACATTCTATACAAACAGGTTACAAAATCTGAATGATGGGTATGTATTTCCTGGTTCACAGGTCAATCAACTCTGACCAGTAGGGTTAGCTAGTTCTCTGCATGCACTCAGACAGGTAAACACTGACCAACCAGAATGTAAGTTCCTTAGCACTTTGACTCTGTGAGTGTGGAAGGAAAGGGAAGGTAGATTTGGCATGTACTGAGCCACTTCTGGCCTGGCCTGACCTGATTTTCTGTTTTCTTTATTGATCAATGTCCTAGGGTCATTATTGTTTCTGATTCACTCACCTCTCTCCTTGGCTGGCTGTCTCTGTCTGGATGTCTCTGTCTCTGTCTTTGTCTCCCTTCTCTTTCTTTTTCCCTGTCTCTCTCTATGTCTCTGTCTGTTTTATCTCTGTCTCCATCTCTCTCTCTTTCTGTCTGTCTCTGTGTCTCTGTCTGTCTGTCTGTCTCTCTCTCTCTCTCAATCTCTCTCTCTCCATCTGACATTTTCTTTCATAATCTAGGCTTCTGAGCCATATCAGAAGAACAGCCAATTACCATCAGAAAGTTGCCGGCTTCAAGAATTTCCCCCCCAAATAAAACAGCATCTGCTTTAATCAATTTAGTTCTTCTGCCTCTTAATAAAATGATTTGAATGTAAAACACTGCACATCCACCAACTCTTCTTTACAACCATGCCCTCCCATGTCTTCTCTTCCACTTGTAATCTTTGTTATTTTCTTGTTTTGCTTCGAAAGTTTTGTTTAGATAATTGTTCGTCTTTTGCATCTTTATACAGTTGGTAAACATCTCCTTAGAAAGGTGATAGCAATAATACAGGGAGATAATTATGACTGTTTCTTGGCGCGATCATACCCTTCAAAATTATCACTCTCACCTGCAATATATGCTACAGATTTAGATATCCTGGCATGAAGATTGATGGTATGAGAACCTGTGTTGCGCTGGTTGTTTCAAACGTGTCGCACTTTATGTTCTGTGATACATACAGCTAGAATAAATGTCATCATATTTTTTGTTGAGAAATGACACCGCTGCCCTTGGCTTGCAGAGATGTATGTGTTAAAATTGCTCCCAACTTAACGATTCCGCGCATTTAGATTTGATATTCCCCGAATTGGGAATGCAGCTACCTAAATGGTGAACAACAACAAAACAAAAACGATCGCATACACAAAACATCTCACCATTAGAGAACCTCTTAACTCCAGCCAAGGAATGGTAAAGTGTGATACTTTGCATCGTCTACTGGATATTTTCCAACAATCAAAAAAATGATCTCCGGAGTTTACGAAATTTCTCATATGTTCTTATGTGTTCCACAGTTTCTGGAATGGTCTTTGCCTGACCCTGAAGTTTCTGAAATGATTAATTCTAGGAAAGGGGAATTTCTCAGTTACTAGATTTATCGTGCTTTGAAGTTTCTGACATTACTGAACTGCTGTGTTTGCCTCTTGGTGCTGTAGATATATAACAGGCGGCTACTGAGGCAGCAGAGAGAAGAGGGAAGGCTAGGAATGGAGAAGCGAGTATTGGTTTGGCACCATCCTTTTCTCTCAAGAGCCCCATGTCCTACAATCATGAAACGTCTCCACACGAACCGGTCACAACATCTGGATGATGGGGCATGTGTGTTTCCTGGTTCAAGGGTCAACATTGACCAACGAGGAAGGCCAGGTCTTGGCTATCAGGCAGGCAAACAGTGACCAATCAGCAACACAATGAGTTTGCACTTTGACCAATGAGAAGCGGGTTTGTTTTGGTGCTTAGGGAGGTTGATAGAAAGAGAGAGAGAGAGAGGGGGGGGATGGGGGGGGGTGGAGGTGAACTTGACCAACTGTGGGTCACTTCTGTGCTGACCTCATTGTTTTGGGTTAGTTTGGTCAATCCCCCTTTTTTCAGTTTATTGATCTGTTTCCACCTTTCTGTTTGTCTTTCTGTCTGTGTCTCTATGTCTCTTTATGTCTCTCTGTCTCTTTGTCTCTGTCTTTTTGTTTGTATCTCTCTCTGTCTTTTTGTCTGTCTTTCCGTCTCTGTCTGTCTCTTTTTCTCTCTGTCTGTGTCTCTGTTTATGTCTCTCTCTTTTTCTGACTGTCTGTCTGTCTGTCTCTCTCTCTGTCTGTCTCTCTGTCTCTCTCTCTCATATATATATATATATTTTATATATTTCATTTTGTCTAAGAGTATCTGTGTCTGTGGGTCTGTAGTGTGTGTGCGTATGTGTGTATGTGTGTGTGTCTGTGTGTGTGATTTTGCGCGCACGCGCGCGTATGAATGAGGCTGGAGTTAGTCTCGCGTTAAAGTACATTATATGGTAGAATCGCTTTATTTGCTTATATATCTGTCTTACAGATGACATCTCTTTATTCTTCCCGTTACATACGGTTGCTATTATCAACCATACATGAAACTGATTCGGTGCCAGTCTTCGTCTCTATGCTGTATTCTGTGCGCATCTGTCACTGGTTTATAGATGCTTTCTGCTGCTTCCTTCCTGCAGTTTTTTTGAAAATAGCGATATTTGTCTTTTTGTTCATTGGCTTCGTCTTGTATCCTGTGAGCAGCAGTTTATTGGACACAGATCTTGCTTGTCTACAAAGCCTTGGTCTCACTGTTTGTGTGTGTGGTGTGTGTGTGTGTGTGTATGTGCGCGCGTGCGTATGTGTCTGGCTGTCTTTCTGTCTGTCTGCCTGTCTGTCTGAATTTCTCTCTCTCAACAACAACAACAACAAGCATTGATACTTCCCACTTATTCCTCCTCTCCTCACCCCCCCCCCCCCCCCCCCGCCAAAATAAACTCTAGGAAATAATTTCAAAGCCAAACTGAACGGCACAATACCAAACAAAAATCAAAAAAAGAAAACAACAGCAAAAAGCAGATCAAGAAAATGCACAAAGAAGAACATTTCTGAAAACCCAAACCAAAAACAAATAATACCACGCAAATAAACAACATAACAAAAGTGAACGAATTTTAAAAAAGAAGGAAAAACAAATAGACAGACAGCCAAGCAATCACCAGCCCAACAGCCAAAAAAACATTCCATTGAACAAACAAATGGATAAACTTGGAAACAAACATCACACCAGCCAAACAAACATTCCATTAAACGAACAAATGGATAAACTTGCAAACACACTAACACACCAGCCAAACAAACATCCCTCTAAACAAACAAATGAATAACCTAGCCAGCAAACAAAACACCAACCTAAAACAACAATGCCCACATCAAAACGACACTGCCACGAAACAAAGCAAAGGACAATGCAAACATAAAAATATAATATATAAATATAAAAAACCAAACCAAGAACAACCGTTCACTTTGACAAAACCAAACCCTGTAGCAAAACCACAAATCCCAAAGAAACAAAAAGAAAAAAAGAGATGAGAAAAACGCAACAAACCAAATATTTCTTTAAAAAGAAATGCAGGTGAAATTCTCACCCAGTGCCATTTACGCACGCACACACCACATACACAGACACACAAATACACACAAAACACAAATAATATTATCTTAACATGAACAGATAAAAGCAGATCAAAAATGCACAAAGACAGAACATTCGAAAACCCAAACCAAAACACATAATACCACTTAAAAATAAACTATTATTCGTATTAATGTGTTGTGAGACGTGTGTGTATATATGTGAAGATATGTGTGTTTGTGTGTACACTTTATTTAAAAGAACTATTATTTGGTTGGTTATTATTATTTGTCATCACTGAGCACGCACACGCATGCACGCAGGACACACACACACGAGCATCACTTACAAAGTAGATCACCCCCACCCCCTTCTCTCAGCTCCAGCCTTTCTCTTCCTCGATCCCCTTCTCTCTCTTTTTTACTGAGACTCTCTCTTCTGCAGATCTCCTCTCTCTCCTCACAACCCTCGCCACTCTCTCTCTCTACTCACTCTCTCCACGCTCGCTCGCTCGCTCGGTCCTCATCGTTTCAGTCTCCTATTTTTAGGTTTGTCTTGTATCACTTTAACGCTTGAGCGTTAAAATTGAAACTTACTTACACACAAAACACACAAACACACATACCACACCAATAACACACACACACACTCAAGCACATGACACTCACACACTCACTCACTCACTTAACCAAAACCGTAATAAACCACCTTAAAAAATACAAAAATCCATACCTATACAAATTAACTCAAACCCACAGTAATTGCGGCAACAACAACAGTACAAAAATCCACCCTCTTTTCTAATAGCCCATAACAACCACTAGCTGACGAGCCTGACCCATGTGTTCAGTCAGCTGGCAAAGACAGAGACAGTGGCTGGCTGCCTGTTGTCAGTGGCCACTCTGTTTAGGAAAGAGCAACACACCACTCTGGTTAGTCATAACAGGCTGAGAGGCCAGACCTTGTGCAGACTTCACTGATACACCCTTTTACTCTCTCTTTTTTTAAAGCTGAGGAATATTTTCTGTTGCTGCAGAAGATGGTCATACATGCACAGACACACACAGACACACATGCACACACACATACATGCACGCATGCATGCATGCACACATACTCAGGCATGCAGGGACACACACACTGTCTCTTTCTGTGTATATTTCTCTCTTTCTATCTCTCCCACTCTGTCTCTCTCTCGATATCTCTCTCATACACACAAACACACATACTCACAATATACACACAACTCTCACACACACATACTCATCCTCACTCCTTCATAACCTTTACATTAAACACCTAAAAAATTATATAAAAATCCATACTTACACAAATTAACCCAAACCCAAAACAACAGCAGCAACAACAACAGCAGCAACAACAACCACAATTACAAAAATCCACCCTCTTTTCTTTTTTTCTTTTTTTTTTTTTTTTTTTGCTGCCTCATCTTCTGTGACATCCCCCGTTCTGCTGTTCCCACACCGCTCACTCCAATCTCCCCGCCACAGCCATACCCAGATTTGTTATGTCTTATCCTCAGAGTCGGAGGTCCACAGGGAGCCAATCACTATCAGGCCGCCATGGGGCCACCAGCCAGAGGGGCCCTGCACTGCTGCTGGGTCACTTTGGTGGTGTTCAGTGGTGCCTGTTCTGAGCTAACATACGCAGGACACCACCTACTAAACCCCTACTAACGACAGTATTAGCTCAGTCGCGGAGCCAGGACTGAGTAAGTTGCCCACCGAGGTGTGCAACCACCACAACGTCCCTCCAACGACCGTCCCCCGCGAACCTCCAACCCCAAAGGCTTTGACACAAACTCACCACAGGCACAGAAGTGTATGGACAAACCGAATCTGAGGTCACCATGAGACCAGAGCAACTGGGACCACCGAATCAGAGGCAATTTTTTAATTGCATGATGATCAATGACAATGAGGATGACGTAATTATGCTGCTGTGGAAGTGCATATGCTTTGAGACTACTTGACAGGGCTGTACTCTACGCTTACTATCATAATATATCCCGGCGTCAACCATGCCCGAGAGATACAGACACCTGCGTGTTTGGTCAGGTAATTTGAGCAACACTCTCAAATTCGCATCCGTTAAGTGGATGAAGCTCGACTGTGTGGTCCCAGTCTTCCCACTGAGCCCACAGCACACTCACTCTGGGTAGGAGCCGGCCGGAGTCCGAAAAATCCCTATGACTCTTATGGGAATCGAACCCGCGACCTTCCAGTCCGTAACCCAAGGCACTAACCACTGCGCCATGGTGGCTGGTCCACCCTCTTTTCTAACAGCCAATAACAACCACTAGCTGACGAGCCTGACCCATGTGTTCAGTCAGCTGGCAAAGACAGAGACAGTGGCTGGATGCCTGTTGTCAGTGGCCACTCTGTTTAGGAAAGAGCAACACACCCCTCTCCTTAGTCATAACAGGCTGAGAGGCCAGACTTTGGCCAGGTTTTACTGATACACCCTCTTACTCTCTGTTTCCAAGCTGAGGCATATTTTCTGTTGCTGCAGAAGATGGTCATTAGCGAGATTAACAGGAGTACAGATAAGCACAAATTCATGCACTTAGATAAAGATGTGTTCATGTACACATATGAATGATCACACATATGTGTACATATAGAAACAGTTATGCATGGGCAAACACGCACACGCATGCATGCATGCATATGTAATCATACACACACACCACACTACACACACACCACACTACACACACACACTACACACATGCACCCACTCACTCATTCATTCACTCACAACCTGACATATAAATAAAACCTTTAAAAAAATCCAAAAATCAAAACCTTTACAAATTAAGCCAAAACCCACAACAACAGAAGCCACAACAACAGCAGCTACAACAACAATCATACAATCCACTCTAATTATTTTGAATAGCCAATAACAACCACTACCTGATAAAAAGGGCCCATCTGTTCTTCAGTAGCCTAGATTGAGTGGGCAGTACACTTTGGACAAAGCAACACACCTCTCTTTCTAGTCATAACACTGAGAAGCCAGACCTTGGGCAGATAGCACTGCTACACCATAGTCACTGGGCTTTTTATGGGAACGACTCTTTGCTTTGGAGCTATCGTTGGTTTCACAGAATGACAACAGGAGTACACAGCAACCATGCACATGCTTGCATGCACACATGCACTCAGAAATACAGACACACACACAAACACACAAACAGCATACATACGGAGACTGGATGAAAAAGCGCATGAGTGCTCATTCCATTATCCTCGAAATAAAAGAATAAAATAGATAGATAAAAACCACACTCAGATAGACAGTCAGTCACATACACACACAACACACACACACACGCGCGCGCACACACGCACCACACACACACACACACACACACACACACACACACACACACACACACCACACACACACACACACACATGAGACTGGATGAAAAAGCATATGAGTACTTATTCCATTATCCTCGAAATAGAAGAATAACATAAATAAATAAAATCCACACACAGATAGACGGTCAGTCACATACACACACGCTCGCGCGCGCGCACGCACGCACACACACACACACACACACACACACACACACACACACACACACACACACCACACACACACACACACACACACACACACACACACACACTGTTTCGGACAAAGCAACAAACCCCTCACACTTGTCACAACACTGTGAGAGGGCAGGCAGACCTTGGGCAGATTACACTGATACACCTCTGGCACTCGGGTTTTCTATGGGAAAGAGGTTTGGGTTTCTGGTTATCGATATTTTTTCCAGAATGATTATCAGGAGTAGACAGCATGCACTCATAATACACATACATATGCGCGCGCGCGCGCACACACACACACACACCTTACTCACACGCACGCGTATGCGCGCGCACACACACACACACACACACACACACACACTCAGACAGACAGACATACAGTCTCTCTCTCTCTCACACACACACACAGACACACACACACACACACACACATCGTGTAATATCACTTAAAGTGGAAGGACGTTAAAGCGAAGAACACACACACACACAACAGACACACCACACACTCACACACATACATACACACACAAGCACACCCACACACACCCACAACCAACCCAACCATCCACACACACACACATACACCCACTCATCCATACACACACACGCGCGCGCGCGCGCGCACGCACACACACACACACACACACACACACCCCACACACACACACACACACACACACAGAAAACAAAACAAAGAGAAAGCCCCATAAACTCCGAAAGACAGGAAAGTAGTTAGGTTCTGGCAGTGGAAGAGGCCAACAAACAGAAGCCTCGCACAGGAAGATTGCTATCACCACCACATGATCTACAACACCTGGCTGCTTTGGTTGTTTGTTTATCTTTTCAACATAGACCCCCTACCCTCTCTCCCTATGATTTACACATAGACAGAGGTCGAGACAAAGACAGACAGATAGACAGACAGACAGGTAGAAAGACAGATAGACAGGAAGATAGACAGAGAGGTAGATAGACAGACAGGCAGATAGACAGGCAGACAGACAGACAGACTAAAAGAGAAGTCAGAAGCATAATATTTTAATGAATGATGCCATCTGCCCGTATGAAAACGGAACAGTGCAGAACGTAGTAATGTAGTGTGTTCTTTCCGTAGAATGATTAGAGTCTGACTGATGAACAGACAGGCAGACAGACAGACAGACAGGCAGACAGACAGACAGAGTGACAGAGAAGTCAGAAGCTGAATATTTCAATGACTAATTTGTCCCATTTTAAAAAGGAACAATGTTACAGGGTTGTCTTGCGATTTGCATCCTGTGCATTGGCAACCCACCTGGTAAAGGACAGAAACAAGGTCAGTTTTCACACGAAGTTTTCACATCCGAGGAGGAGTAGCTCTTGTCTCAGTAGATCCTGTCCATTTTAGGACATACAACAACTTTACGACACAACACGCACGACATGGACCAAAAAACCCCAAATATAATCAGTCCAGCACCCCCAAAGACTCCTGAAGAAGTTGTAGAAGAAGTCAGTGAAGAGAGGCAGCAGTTATGTATGTATGTGTGTACTTGGATAACTTTACACTGTGGCACGTGAAAAATGTGGCTAGAAGAATAAATGGTGGCATAGGTAAACCAAACAGACTAGAACTCTTAACATATTCCCTGTACATGTGGGTGCTGATGATGCCAGAAATCACAAGAGAAACATGGTTCTTGTTGAAGAGCAGAGAAAGTACTGTACTTTCAGGATAGGCTGTTTTTTGTCCTATGCCAGCTGGTTTTCAAAAGGTAAGCTAGCAAACTTACTAGCCAACTTGAAGGCACAGACTTGTGTGTAAACATACGCATAAATATTGTGTGTGTGTGTGTGTATGCGCGTGTGTGCGCGCGTGTGCATCAATGCACACGCGCGTGAGCGTGCCTACTTGTGCATGTGCCTCTATGTGTGTAGTAGTAATAGTTCTTCAGTTTAACGTCCTTCCACTAAATAGTGATATCAGACGGGAAAAAGTGTGTGTGTGTGTGTGTGTGTGTGCGCGCGCACGTGCGGGTGTGTACGTGTGTGTGTGTGTGTGTGTGTGTATAGGGGGAGGGGTATGCACATAACTAATCAATCGCAATAAACAACTATTATGTAAAAAGCATAAACAAGACTTCTGGAAAAACAACAACAACAACAACAAAAAACAACCCAAAA
The DNA here is from genome assembly GCA_028751875.1 of Rapana venosa. Taxonomy (NCBI): domain Eukaryota; kingdom Metazoa; phylum Mollusca; class Gastropoda; order Neogastropoda; family Muricidae; genus Rapana; species Rapana venosa. The sequence goes on from CM054151.1 coordinate 34,599,226, forward strand.
AACATCAAACAGCTAAAATACTAACTTTCCAATTCATATAATTTGAAGCAATCCTTATATTAAAAGAGTCTGAAAGTAGGAGTGTGGTTTAATGACAATACAAATTCTTTCATTAATGGAATGTCTTTTAGAACTCGCTGTATGCTACGAACTGGTGAGGCAGGTAATATGTTTTTCAGATCTCTGCATCGTGAACGAATATGATCATTGGTAAGATTTTCACCACAGATACATGTTGCTTTTTTTGAAAATTTAGTTATAAAAGCATTGAGCTTAAACCTTTAGAGAAGAGATACAACATTTATATATTCATGTAAATTATGATATTTGATCTTATCAAAAGATAAAACATGGGTTACATCATCACTCCAGAAATAACCGGTACTTTGTAGTTTCTTTTTAAAATGTTTCCAACATGCATTTTGTAACATGTTACAGCCCTCATGGATGGATAGAGGAACACTTATGCTGCAAGACCCATCGGTATGCTCAACTCCGCATTTTGCTTTTCTGTCAACTTTTTCATTAAAGTAGATACCACATTGCGAGGGTATCCAGCAAAAGGTAACACCAGTGCCTCGGAGCATCAGAAAATGAATTAATGTGTGTGTGTATGTATGTAGGTGGGGGGGTACGTGCGTGCGTGCGTGCGTGTGTGTGTGTGTAGGTGGGTGGGTGGGTACGTGCGTGCGTGCGT
>CM054151.1:34617422-34624922 GCA_028751875.1 Rapana venosa
ATCTCTCTCTCTCTCTCTCTCTCTCTCTCTCTCTCTCTCTCTCTCTCTCTCTCTCTCTCTCTTTATCTCTCTCTCTCTCTCTCTCTCCCTCTCTCTCTCTCTCTCTCTCTCTTCTCTCTCTCTCTCTCTCTCTCTCTCTCCCCTCTCTCTCTCTCTCTCTCTCCGCAAGGTCCATTTTCCAGCCTTGTTTTTTTTTTTCTTCTTTCCCAAGCTAAGCAAGTATTGACATTTTCTGTAGACACAATCGGAGGCTTATTAGTTGTGCCATTTTGTTCTTGTGGGCAGGTAAAGGGAGTGTCAACGCTGGGGGTGGGGGTGGGGTTGGAACTTGATGTTTAGTTTGCTGTTTCTTGCTTCAGTGGCAGTTGATTTCACAGAAAGAGAGAAAGAGAGAGAGAGAGAGGGGGGGGGGAGAGAGAGAGAGAGAGAGAGGGGGGGAGGGGGAGAGAGAGAGAGAGAGAGAGGGGGGGGGGGGGGGGAGAGAGAGAGAGAGGGAGGGGGAGGGAGGGAGGGAGAGAGTAGGGGGGGAGAGGGGAGAGAGAGAGGGGAGAGGTGGAGAGAGGGGAGAGGAGGAGAGAGGAGAGAGAAGACAGCCAGGCAGAAGAAGACAGAGACAGAGAGTGCACTTTGCTATGTTACAGTGAAAGCAGCCATTGAGACAATTCTCTGGTGCACTTGCTTTTGCTTCAGTAGCAGTTGATTTCAGAGAGGGAGAGAGAGAGAGAGAGAGGGGGGTAGAGATAGAGAAGAGAAAGACAGGGCAGAGAAGAGAGAGACAGAGACAGAGAGAGACAGAGACAGAGGGCACAGAGAGAGACAGACAGACAGACACAGAGAGAAAAAGAGAGAGAGAGACTGAGAAAGACAGAGAGAGACACACACACAGAGACAGACAGAGACATAGACAGACAGACAGACAGACAGACAGAGAGAGACAGAGCAGACAGAGACACAGACGGACAGACAGACAGATATACACAGAGAGAGTTTTTATTGATGGAAAGCACTAAATACATACAAAAGCTTTTGTGTACATTTAGCACTCCGGAAAAGAAGTAAATCCATAATATCAGCTTCACGTAACTTCTTGCAGACAGTAGAAAGGCGTGACAGCAAGAAACGTACATGGTATTGAGATGAGATGAGATGAAATGGAGAGAGAGAGAGAGAGAGGGAGAGAGAGAGGGGGGAGAGAGAGAGAGGAGGAGAGAGAGAGGGGGAGGAGAGAGAGAGCTTTAACGCTTTAACGCTTTATTGTCATTTCCAGTTTGGCCTTTTGACAAGGGAGGTAACAGAAATTCCTGTTGTGAAAATTATACATAAAAGATGAAATATGAGCTCAATATATGTACAACTAAATTTTATGGAAAGAAAGATACACAAATTCATAATAAACTAAGTATAGTATTGGCGTCAATCCGTTTGCAAATCAAATACAAAGAAAGAAAACAAAAAAACCCAACAAAATACAAACTGGTTCGGAATCGACCATCCTTACAAATTTCAGAGAGAGAGAGAGAGAGAGAGAGAGAGAGAGAGAGAGATGAGAGAGAGAGAGAGAGAGAGACTTTAAAAACATTTGAACATGAAACAAACTTTGCATGTTGCAGCAAAGAAAAGTCAAGCACTGTTTGTTTAAAAACATGCAAGCAGCCTCGCTGTTTACATCACAAAAGAAAGAAAAAAGAAAGGAAAGAAAAGACTACAGAGCGAAAAAAAAAAATTGTGTAAAAGTATGCGTTCGATTACACTTTAGACCAAGAAAGAAAAGACAAAAACAGAAGGAAAGAAAAAAAAAGAAGGAAGGAAGGTAAAAAGAAAGACAGAAAGAAAGAAAGAAAGAAAGAAAGATAGATAGATAGATAGATAGATAGATAGATAGATAGATAGATAGATAGATAGATAGATAGATAGATAGAAAGAAAGGAAGGAAGAAAGGAAGGAAGGAAGGAAGAAGAAAGAAAGAAAGAAAGAGAGAGAGAGAGATGAGAGAGAGAGAGAGAGAGGAGAGAAGAGAGAGAGAGAGAGAGAGAGAGAGAGAGATGAGAGAGAGAGAACAAAAGAAAGAATATTTACAAAGAAAAAGAAGATAAAAAGAAGAACAAAATCGACAGCGTAAAAGCATACGTTTGATTGTTGTTGAAAACAAGGACAGAAAAAAGAAAGAAAGGAAGGAAGGAAGAAAGAAAGAAAGGAAGGAAGGAAGGAACAATCAGCGATTTATTATTTTTATTGTTGTTCACTAGATTGTTAGAAGGTCTTCAAGTTAACTGTTATTGTTATCTGGGTTCTTGGACGTTTTTCAATTGAACTGTTGTTGTTACCTGGGCAGTTTACGTTTTTCAATTTAACTTGCTGTTACCTGGGCAGTTGACGTTCTTCAATTTAACTGTTGTTGTTACCTGTACTGTTGACGTTTTTCCATTTAACTGTTGTTACCTGTGCTGTTGACGTTTTTTCAATTTAATTTGCTGTTACCTGGGCAGTTGACGTTCTTCAATTTAACTGTTGTTGTTACCTGTACTGTTGACGTTTTTCCATTTAACTGTTGTTACCTGTGCTGTTGACGTTTTTTTCAATTTAACTGTTGTTGTTACCTGGGCAGTTGAACGTTTTCTTCTATTTAACTGTTGTTGTTACCTGTACTGTTGACGTTTTTCCATTTAACTGTTGTTACCTGTGCTGTTGACGTGTTTTTTTCAATTCAACTGTTGTTGTTACCTGTACTGCTGACTTTTTTTTCCATTTACCTGTTGTTACCTGTGCTGTTGACGTTTATTTCAATTGAACTGTTGTTGTTCTCTGGTTTGTTCTTAATTTCAAGAACATTTCCAATACCTACATGACTTGAAGGTAGTTCATTCTGTGTGATTATATGTTATAACAATGGTGATTATAATAACATTAGAAATAATGAATATTAGTATTAATGATCATAACAGAAATGACAATAATGGTAAAAACAATACTGATAACAACGAAAAGGAAAAAAATCACATTATTACTGCACACAAAAGTCATGTGGTAAAACGCAGCTAAGAATAGCCCGTATCTATACTTAAATATTACAGAACATATTCATTATAACCTTACAAGAACACTTTCCTGACAGTAATACCTTAACGTACCACTCCAATAATGTATAAACCACTGCCCTGATAGTAATGTTCTAACATATCATCCAACAATATAGACACCACTATCCTGATAGTAATGCTCTAACATATCACCCAACAATATATACACCGCTATCCTGATAGTAATGCTCTAACATATCATCCAACAATATATACACCGCTATCCTGATAGTAATGCTCTAACATATCACCCAACAATATATACACCACTATCCTGATAGTAATGCTCTAACATATCATCCAACAATATAGACACCACTATCCTGATAGTAATGCTCTAACATATCACCAAACAATATATACACCACTATCCTGATGGTAATGCTCTAACATATCATCCAACAATATATAAACCACTATCCCGACAGTAATGCTCTAACATATCATCCAACAATATAATAATACATCACAATCCTGACAGTGATGACTAAACGTCTTATCCCACAACATCTACACCTCAAAACATATGAATAGAGAGTGGGGGGGTTTTCGTGGGACTTTGACCATGACAATGCTCTAACATATTATCCAACAATATAATAATACACCACAATCCTGACAGTGTTGATTAAACGTATCATCCCACATCATCTACACCCCAAAACATGAATAGCGAATGTAGTTGTTTTTTTCGTGGGGCTTTAACCCTACGAGTCCAGAGCACACACTTACAAACTGATGGAAAGTGTGTCCCTCTCAGAGAAAGAAGCGGGGATGTCTCCCGGCAAAATGGAATCTACTGACAGTCTTCAATTCCATTACAACTTTTTTCCCTCGGGGAGAAAAAGCTGGTGTGAGAGGGGTTTGTGTGCGTGTGTGTGTGTGTGTCGGGGGAGAGGGGTGGGGGGGGCGAGGGAGTCTGGGTGGGTGTTCGTGTGTGTGGGGGTGGGGGGGGGTCTGGGGGGTGTGCGTGTGGGGCGGGGTGGGGGGGAAAGGGGGGTTCGTGTGTGTGTGTGTTGTGTGTTGTGTGTGTGTTTTGTGCGTGTGGTGTGGTGTGGTATGGTGTGGTGTGTGCGTGCGCGCGCGTGTGTGTGTGTTGTGTGCGCGCGCGCGCGCGCGTGTGTGTGTGTGTGTGTGTGTGTGTGTGTGTGTGTGTGTGTGTGTGTGTGTGTGTTGTGTGTGTGTGTGTGTGGTGTGTGTGTGTGTGTTGTGTGTTTATGCGTGTTTCCGTGTATGATACTTTCATTACTTTCATTTAACGTTTTCTTTTTCCGCGTATGTTGCATCAGAATGTGTTCTAGTATGTGTATGTGTGTGTGTCTGCGCGCATGCGTGAATGTGTATGTGTAAGTTCGTGAGTGTGTTTCGGGGAGTAGGGTGGTCGGGGTGGTGGGGGGATTGGGTAGGAGCCAGCAACAGAAGTCGGGTATGAGAAAAGGGTGTATTTCGCCAAACTTTGGAACTATCAAAACCCTGTCTCTTTTGGCGATTGCTTCGTCCGCTGTACTTGACAAGTAAGGTCCCCTGGTTTGACTGCTTGAAAGGTTGTACGTAGTACTTTACTTTACTCACAACACATACACACACACACACACAACACACACACACACACACACACACACACACACACACACCACACACACACACACCACACACACACACTCTCTCTCTGTCCCTGTCTCTGTCTGTCTGTCTGTCTGTCAGTTCTATCTTTATTCGAATGTCAGTGAACACTTGATTAGATAGATAGATAGATAGATAGATAGATAGATAGATAGATAGATAGATAGATAGATAATTAGATTAAATCAACTACAGAGCTTCAGTGTCGTAATTGTAATTTTGTATACTGTAAGTTTATGTTTCCTGTCTTTTTTTTGATTGTTTGTTTGTTGTTTACTTTTTTTTTTTTTTTGTTGTTGTTTTCTCTCTACATTGAAATCGAGAGACTTAGAGCACAGAGATGTCTGTTACAGTAATTCAGATATCAAGTTTACGTCTTTCATTCCTGCTTTCTTTTTTTGTCTGTCTGTCTGCACTTTTATTCTCTTTTCTTTCTGTTTTTTTTAATGTGTGTGTGTGTGTGTGTGCGTGCGTGCGTGCGTGCGTGCGTGCGTGCGTGTGTGTGTGTGTGTGTGTGGAGGAGTGTGTGTGTTTTATTTGTGTGTGTGCGTGTCCTTCTTTCTGTTTTCTTTCTATCTGTCTGATTTGATGGCTTCCTCTTTAGCTTCCCTCTTTCTTTCGTTTGTGTTCCTTTTCTGTTGTTGTTGTTGCTGTTTTTTTTTGTTTTGGTTTATTTGTTTTTGTTTTCTTTATTTTGTTTTCTTCTGTCTTTTATTTTCAGTGCCTCGTCTGTCAGTCTGTCTGTCTGTATGTCTGTCAGTCTGTCTGTCTCTTTTTTCTGTCTGTGGTAGTTTTGTTCCCCTTTCAACCGTTCTTGTTGTCAATTTAGGGAACACGCAACAGCAGCAATAGCAACAACAAAACAACCGCAACGACAACAATAACAACAGCAACTGTAACAACAGCAACAACAACAACAACAGCAACAACAACAACAACAGCAGCAGAAACAGCAACAACAACAACAAACAACGACAACGTTCAAGGCATACCACATGATCGATGTAGACATTTCTTTTTTTTATTCTTTCTTTTATTCTTGTATATCGATGATAATGGAATAAGCACTCATGAACTATTATTTTACATCCAGTCCCATTGGACCTTGGGTTCTGAGCAGTTTTTTTTTATAGAGTCAGGCTCTTGACAATTCCTCACTTCTGCCAAAATGATTTTTATTTAAAAAATGATTAAAAAACAAAGAAAAGTAAAGGAGCAACAATATGAAGACACGACGATTAAAAAAAAAAGACAGGGGACAAAATTTGAATAGATTTCAAGAGTAGGGGAGTTAATTAAATCTCCTGTCAAAAATATCCTCCCTTTCTCATTAAGTCATCGTGTATCATGTCTTTCCTTTCGTTCAGCTTTATGTTGTTGTTTTTTTTTATAGTGTTAATATCAGAGAATCTGGCTAGTTTCTTTCTGTCTTTTTCTCTTTGGATTTCTCTTCTCACTTCTGTCTTTCTGTCTGTCTTTCTGTCTGTCTCTCTTTCTTTCTTTCTGTCTGTCTTTCTTTCTTGTTGTTGTTGTTATGCTTCTTCCTCTTTCATTGCTGAAATGGTTATGCCATCAGTACGAAAAGTCTAGTGTACATCCAGTTGAAATATTATCCATTATCTATAGAGAAGAAATGAAGACTTAGCTCCTGTTGCTGCTGATGCTCCTCCTACTTCTGCTGCTGGTGCCGCTACCGTTGCTGTTTCTACTGTTTCTGATGCTGCCAACGCTACTACTATTCCTACTGCTACTGCTGCTGTTGCTTGCTGTTCCTATTGATACTACTACTACTGCTTTAACCAGTTCTTCTGCTGCTGCTAATACAAGAACATCATCATCAAGAACGACAACTACTACTGATGCTACTACTACTGATGCTACTACTACTACTACTACTACTACTACTACTACTACTACTACTATATGGAATTTATATAGCGCTGAATCTTGTAAAAAACAAACAAATCGAAGCGCTTGCACTCAATCATTTACAGGCATGCAACTCTCCTTAAACATAATGAGCAACAGATTTCAAATCCATGCGCGCGCACTACGCACGCACACGCACGCACACACACACACACACACCACACACCACACACACACACACCACACACACACACACACACACACACGGAACAACACTTAGAAGGTGAAAGATGCTGTTGAAAATTAGGGACAGATATGTGGGGGGAAAGTCTCAGGTAGGAAATAAGTGTGTTTTGAGGCTTGATTTGAAGGAATCAAGTGAAGGCTTTTGACGAAGTGAAAGAGGGAGAGTCATTCCAGGTGGATGGACCAGAAACAGAGAAGGAGCGACGGCCAACAGTGGTTTGTTTGAATCTGGGTGTTCGAAAGCACAAAGAATCTGCGGCTGAACAAAGGGAACGGGATGGAGTGTACAGGTGAAGACAGTTACAGAGATAAGAGGGTGCATATTTGTGGAGACATTTGAAACAGAGGGTATTGATTTTATACTCCAGTCTTTGTGAGACAGGCAACCAGTGAAGAGATCGCAGAAGAGGAGTGATGTGTTCAGATTTTTTCTTTCTTAGGACCAGTCGAGCTGCAGAGTTTTGTATGCGTTGAAGAGAGTGGATAGATGATGCTGGTAGGCCAGCCAAAAGAGAATTACAGTAGTCTAAACGTGAAAGAATGAGAGATGTGACAAGCTTGGAAGTTGCATCAGTGGACAGATACTTGCGAATCGCGCTTATGCGTCGTAATTGATAGTAGCAAGACTGGCAGGTCTGGGTGATGAATTTTTTCATAGAGAGTGTGTTGTCAAGAACTACTCCTA
>CM054151.1:34632422-34647422 GCA_028751875.1 Rapana venosa
CAAGCGTAGGGCTTCTCTGACTGGTAAAGAGTAAACTTCATTTAAAAAAAAACAACCTGCATGGACAGAATTTCTTACAAAATCAAACTACGTTCAAAGTGTCTTTACTCCACCAAAGAAAACAAATGATACCAAAAAACCCCACCAGCATTTCTTTCAATGACTCAATCCAAATATACCCTTAGGTTCCTCTCCTAACCCTCCATCCTCGGCCTTTAGAACTGCGCTGCATAATTGACCAATCTGGCTTTTTGTTGCCCGGTCCCAAAGGCAATGGAAATGCCAGCCACGTACTTGCCCACGCTGTTAACTCTTGTTTCCTGGCCATAGCGCTAAAGGTTAGCACCTCATTCAGAAGTAGCCAAAGTCCCCAGCCTGGTATCAGTGGTGTCGGGTGACAACAGTTCCAAAATCTGTCACCATCCCTAGTGGATCGGTAGTCCGCAGATAACGCATTTGTTATTTATTTATTATTTATTCTTTTACATCGAGGATAATGGAATAAGCACTCATGTTCTTTTTTACATCGAGTCCCCCTGTGTATGCGGTTTTGTAAATTTTTGTCATCTGTTCCCACCGGCACACAATAACCTACTCTTCTGAAAAGCAGAACAGGATTTAACGTGTGCGCAAGATGTTCTGCGTGCATTCGAACACAGGGCCTCGGTTTATAGTCTCATCCGAAGGACTTTGACATTCAGTTCGATTTTTTTTGTCACATGACAAATGACGATGATTTGAGGCATTCGTCGACAAAGAAAGACCTGCTGGCTTAATCTCCTGTTTGGGCTCTGAGTTTTGAGTTGGGGGTGGGCTTCGGGGATGCTGGTCTTTTTGGATGAAATGATAAACCGAGGAATTCATATAATGTTAGCGTAGGTTAAAGTATCCATGGCGATCAGAGAGTTGTCACTAGAAAAATTCTGTATAAAATAACACAACCCAATCATCGTGCTATGGACAAAAAGGTTGGTTACAAATTTCAATAGGAAAATAATTTTTTAAAACCGGGTTAGTGCTTTTCTTGTGAAGGTACACTTTCTCAAGAAGAGGAAGACTGGCCCAAATTTTACGCAATACAACACAATGGGATGCAATGCATAACAACACACTAGAGCACAGTGCGATCACTACTTTAAAGGAATGTTAAACCAGATAGAGGAGGGTAGAAACATGTGAGTAAATGAATACATCTGTAAATGTAGGGAGTCTGGTGCATAGCTCTCCAAATGTACCTCATTTGTGACCCACTTCGAACCCCCCCCCCCCCCCCCCCCCCCAACTTAAAGCATTAAAGCTGAAAGATTTTCAGCAAGCACTTAGCATTGCTAGCCTTGATGGCAATTCTCGTCACGGCACATCTCTGTGCGTCACGGAACATCTCTATGTGTCACGGCACATCTCTGTGCGTCACAGTACATCTCGGTGCGTCACGGCACATCTCTATGTGTCACGGCACATCTCTGTGCATCCCTGTACATCTCTGTGCGTCACGGCACATCTCTGTGCATTCCTGTACATCTCGGTGCGTCACGGCACATCTCGGTGCGTCACGGAACATCTCTATGTGTCACTGTACATCACTGTGCGTCACGGCACATCTCGGTGCGTCACGGCACATCTCGGTGCGTCACGGCACATCTCGGTGCGTCACGGCACAGCTCGGTGCGTCACGGAACATCTCTATGTGTCACTGTACATCACTGTGCGTCACGGTACATCTCGGTGCGTCACGGAACATCTCTATGTGTCACTGTACATCACTGTGCGTCACGGTACATCTCTATGTGTCACGGTACATCTCGGTGCGTCACGGCACATCTCGGTGCGTCACGGCACAGCTCGGTGCGTCACGGCACATCTCTATGTGTCACTGTACATCACTGTGCGTCACGGCACAGCTCGGTGCGTCACGGCCCATCTCTATGTGTCACTGTACATCACTGTGCGTCACGGCACAGCTCGGTGCGTCACGGCACATCTCTATGTGTCACGGCACATCTCTATGTGTCACGGCACAGCTCGGTGCGTCACGGCACATCTCTATGTGTCACTGTACATCACTGTGCGTCACAGTACATCTCGGTGCGTCACGGCACAGCTCGGTGCGTCACGGCACATCTATCCGTCACGTCTCAGCTTTTCACGGCACATATATGCGCGTCGCATCTCTGTGCACCACGGCACATCTCTGTGCGTCATGGCACATCTCTGTGCGTCACGGCACATCTCTAAGCGTTTCGTGTCAGTGCGTCATGGCACATATATGTGCGTCACGGCGCATCTCTGTGCATCACTGTGCATCACGGCACATCTCTGTGAATCACTGTACATCTCCGTGCGTCACGGCATATCTCTGTGCATCCCTACGTATCAAGGCACATCTATGTGCTTCGCGGCATATCTCTGTGCATCACTGTGCATCACTGTACATCTCTGTGCGTCACGACACATCTCTGTGCATCACAGCACATCTCTGTACGTCACAGTTCATTTCTGTGCATCACTGTACATCTCTGTGCGTCACGACACATCTCTGTGCATCACAGCACATCTCTGTACGTCACAGCTCATCTCTGTGCACCACTGTACATCTCTGTGCGTCACGACACATCTCTGTGCATCACAGCACATCTCTGTACGTCACAGCTTATCTCTGTGCATCACTGTACATCTCTGTGCGTCACGACACATCTATGTGCATCACAGCACATCTATGTGCATCACAGCACATCTATGTGCGTCACAGCTCATCTCTGTGCATCACTGTACATCTCCGTGCATCACGACACATCTCTGTGTGTGACGTTCATGCTGCTCCTCCCAATGATGGAGCATCGCCACGGGACAGCGCCAGCATTTCCATTGATTGTATAGCCACATGTACTTGTTTGACTATAAAATAGGCTTTTTTCTATAACTTTTTTTTTACAGGGACACCATGAAACTTATGCAATGTTCGACATAACCTCTGTCTATAAAATGAGATATATGTACGTGGGTTACAAGCCATACATAACACAAAATCAATAATCTAGTGAGCAGATGATGTGGATATAGGGTGAACTTAAAGGAGGGGGGGTAGATGCCGGAAGGTAGGATAATGTAACGTGATAGGTATTTTCGTTTGCATTTTGATCAGCCTCTTTCTGTTTTCATTTTGTTTTGTTGATTTTGTTTTTGTCCTGGGTTGCTTGATGTGCTTGATTTTTGTTCCTGGTGTGTTTGATTTTTTTTTGGGGGGAGCCTGATTTTTTTCCTGGACAGGCAAATATGCCGCTTATTTAATATCCTACCTGAAAATTAAAAAGACTGCATTGAATAAACAGAAAAAAACGTTTATCACAGGATACAGACATTGTAAAGCTGTGACTGTCCATCTGTGACACGCAACATGTTCTGTTACTACATGAATGGATACATACACACTAGTGATTCATCAACTGAGCGTACAGGGACGGTGTGTGTGTGTGTGTGTGTGTGTGTGTGTGTGTGTGTGTGTGTGTGTGTGTGTGTGTGGTGTGTGTGTGTTGTGTGTGTGTGTGTGTGTGTGTGTGTGTGTGGCTGATGGTATCACTAGAACAGCCCAGTGAATAATGGAGGAAGACTGTTTGTCTAACAAGACCCAAAGGGAAAGTAAATCAACGATAGACAGGTCAATGTATTTGCTGGCCAGAGATGCTATCATGGAATTAAGAATTGAATGTGCGCGGGAAATGGTGTCGTACCTATTAAGCTGTGGACTTTGCGAGATCTGTTATTCATTTATTTATTTATTTATTGATGTATTATATATTTATTTATTTCTGTTATTCACAAATTATATCACAGAATTAACAACCGTGAATGTACGGGAACAGTCCCTTATCTGTTCTGGATGTGCTATATCCGGAATTAGCTATCGTTTTAATTTTTTATAAGGGATTCACTTTCAAGCAAAACTATCAGTTGCGGGGCATTATCAATCAATCTCTTGGTCTGAATGCAAGGGATAGTACACTGAACACAATGTTCACAGAATGCCTCCCACAGCATCAGCGTTATCAGTTGTGTGGTGCTTGAATGTTAAAATGCTTCTCTTGTGGCGGCACTGCGAATCGGAATTGTTTCCTTTTTGCGATCTAGCCCATGAAACAACTTGATTCAAGATATCAAAACAAGTTTGGAACGGTGGTCTAGACATAACGCACACATCTAGAAAGGGAGAGATCGCAGGTTCGATCCCCGTCTGAAGCCGAACTGTTTCCCAGCCACCAGAAACTGAGTTTGTCTTTCAGATGGGATGATAAACATTACTGTTCTGTGTGCAGCATGCAGTTAGTGTATCGGAACAAACCCGGCAAGGAGAGTTGTCAATGCCAGAATTCTGGAGAGAAAAAGCACTCTTGCGATGAAACATATACTTAATGCAGACAAGAAAAAGTGAAAAAGGGATGGCGCTGCTTTTGTGGCGATACGCAAGCCCTAGAAAGAGTAGTTCGAGTTTCACGCAGAGAAATCTGCTTGGCAGAACGTGGTATAGTATGGCATAGTATGTTATGCTGTGCTATGCTATTAACTTTGGAAGGAAACATATATTATGCCGATTGCTAAAATAAACTCGCTTGAACAACACCAAAATAACACAAGACACACACCAACATTCATCATTGAAGGTGAGAATGACAAACTGTTCAAGGATGTTCCCATAACCTATACTGCTGCTGGAAGACAAGGTGCCAAAGACCTCAGCTTCTCCAGGGGCCAGCATCTTGAGGGTGGCGTCCATCCCCTCTCCCTCGTTGCTCTACCTTCCCTGTCGCTAAAGAGTGCAGGTACCCATTCGATTCACAGTTGGGTAAACTGGGGGACTGTACCGAAGCCAAGGCGCGTGAACGGTCACCCGTGCGTGAGGCAAACAGATGGTTGAATAATTCAGGGTGTCATGCTAACGCCAGTAGCTGGGGGTAGTTAGAATCAAGGGTTGCACAGAGGGATGGCTTTTCATTGGACCATTGCTGGATTTGACATGTAGATAATACACCGATGAGTTTTAGCGCCTTCCTGTTTCAGTCTCCGGTTCAAATCTTACCGATCATTTATTGGTGAAATGTAAAAAAATAATAATAATAAAATTCCCGTCTCTAGATGTGTTGTTTTTCGTTTGTTGATGTTTTTATTTGTTTGATTTATGAACTTTGTGCATGTTGTTACTGTTGTTGTTGTTGTTGTTGTTGTTGTTGTTGTTGTGTGGTGGTGGTGGTGGTGGTGGTGGTGGTGGTGGTGGTGGTGGTGGTGGTGGTGGTGGTGGAGGAGGAGGAGGAGGAGGAGGAGGAGACGGCGGCGGAGGCGGAAGCAGTGGCGGTCATATTAGAATGCCTATATTTCTGCGCAATCTTTCATAGTAGGATCTCTGAAGATCTGCTATTTAGTGAGTTCATTAATTTTCTCAAAGGAAAATGTATATTAGAGACTAGATATGCATCAAAATCCCATGGAAAGTAAACCTTCTTTTCTATGTACAACAAAATGTATAGCAGCCAAGAGATCTCCTCAAGGAGAAGAATGGAAACCCACATAGTAAAAGTCAGAAACACAGAAGTCTTATCAACCAGCCCCCTAACATCCCACCCCCCAAAAATAAACAACCCAAACAAACAAACCAACAACAATAACAAAACAAAAACACAACAACAAAGCAACAAAAGCCCAAAACAAACAAACAAAGCTGTGACATTGGTTTTATTACGGACATCAATTATATGAAGCTAAACTGTAAAACATGAACCACTCACCAACTTCAAAACTTGAAACACTCGTGAACCGATTCCTCTTCACTCTTCAGTTTGTAGCTCTTGAGACAAATCATTGTCAAGATAGCACACACTTTCTCTATTGAACTTTGAAAACTATGTAAATCATATCTAAGAACCAGGCGACAAAAAAAAAAGAAATATGACAATTTAAACATTCAAACAGAAGGACAGTGTAGAAAAGGAACTAAGAGGAAGCCCAACATTTGGGACACCTCTGAGTGAAATTCAATATCAAGCTGACAAAGGATAGAAAGGAACTCTTTTAGAAATCCTTTAGGTCAGCGAAAGGTGTTTCATTCCCCCAGACTCCATTTCTGTAAGTGATGATTCATGTTGGTAGGAGAAGCTCTATGACTATGGAGAGAAAGGAACCATTTTAATCATCTCCCAGACCAGTGACGCTTTTGTTCATTCCAATAGACTCTGTTCTGTGAACAATGACCCCCCTGTCTTCAGTGGATCTCTGTACTTTGAATGAAAAATGGTTCGAAGTAGTGTGCTAAGTATCAACATTCTAAGAAGTACATGCAATTTAAAAAAAAATTCAAATCACTTTAAGTCACGGCAGATTTCTCTGCGTGAAATTTGGGCTGTTCCCCCCGGGCAGAGCGGTCGCCACAAGAGCAGCACTATCCATGTTATTTTTATGTTTGCAACTGTATTTGTTGCCCTATCAGAGTGGCTTTTTCTACCTAATTTTTCCAGGGACAACGCTCTTGCTGCCGTTGGTTCTTTTACGTGCGCTAAATAATTTTATGGAACACACGGGACCTCGGTTTATCGTCTTATCCGAAAGCCTAGCACCCAGGCCACTACTTATGGTCTAATGGATGACATTGAGCGCCTCACTGGCTGCTCTTCTCTACAGCAAATAACGTGAGATGAAATAAGTGCCCTGCAGACTATCTCATCTTAATCATAAATATCACACACACACACACACACACACACACACACACACACACACACACACACACTGTGCTAGGATGGAGGCTTCAGTTAACACAACATGATCGCTGCGGCCTGTGCCAAAGGTTCCGCATAGGACACTGTCAGGACCCTATTGCTAAGTGTCAACAGCATTCCCCACTGTACTGTGACATTTAAATCAACAGGAAAGAACTTCTATCTGTCTATCTGTGTTTGTCATTCACAAATGAACATTTCGTCCTTGAGGTAAAATCTTCATTCACCAACACACAGGTACACGATTTGAATTGTCTATCATTAAAGAATGGTGGTATTTCAAATTGCTTATAAACACTATAATCGATCTTGTAGGCTTTGAAATCAATGTCATTTTTTCAGCTTCTAAACCATTTATTTTTTTGCACATTTTCTTCTTCCACATGTTTAAAAAAAATCAATCATGTAAAATGAATAGACTAAGGTTTTAAACCCCTCAAAAATGTTTATAACCCAAAATTGTCCACTTCAGCGACTGAAAGGGGAAGGCACTCAGTCCCTGTGACAGCTGTACGACTGAGCACACTTGTTGCTGACAATGAAATCAATGGGGAAAAAATCAAGAACCTTCTCCTGCCATCACACTCTTTTAGGCTGGATTCTGATTCAGTGATACTGCTAACATCCCCATCCCAGTTGTATGACAGTAATAACAACCACATGCTGGTTGTATGACACTGGTGATAACAGTCCCATCATCCTAGTTGTAGGACACTACTAACAGCCCCATCATCCTAGTTGTAGGACACTACTAACAGCCCCATCCTAGTTGTAGGACATAATAACAGCCCCATCCTAGTTGTAGGACACTAATAACAGCCCCATCCTAGTTGTAGGACACTAATAACAGCCCCATCCTAGTTGTAGGACACTAATAACAGCCCCATCCTAGTTGTAGGACACTAATAACAGCCCCATTCTAGTTGTAGTACACTACGAACAGCCCCATCCTAGTTGTAGGACACTAATAACAGCCCCATCCTAGTTGTAGGACACTGATGATAACAGCCCCATCCTAGTGGTAGTACACTAATAACAGACCCATCCTAGTTGTAGGACACTGATGATAACAGCCCCATCCTAGTGGTATGACACTGGTGAGAACAGTCTAAGTCACCCCGAATGTCTCCAAGTTGCCAACTCGTTTTACATATTGCGTGATAAACAATACTGCTTTTAGTGAACCAGTCATACAAACTTTGGTGTATCCTTTCTCACATTCTCTTTCCCACATCTACATGCTCACGAAATCAATCCCATGAAATAGCAACTAAAAGGCAGTTTGTGTGGGACTGATTCTATCACTGAAACGTTGCCATGAATAATTTAACAGCCATATAATGGCCCAGGACAGAAGCTGTGTCAGTTATTGATGTCAGCTAATTGTCAATGCCTACTCTAAAATGTTGTTATGTTGTAAAATGGTGTGTTGAGATTTTCCTCAGCCATGACATGCTCTTAACATAGCAACGTGTACTCTCCTTTTCGTAAGAGTAGGCCATTGTGTACCGGTGGGAGCAGATGATAATTTACAAAACCGCATACACACGGGAACTGAATGTAAAAAAGCACATGAGTGCTTATTCCATTATCCTCGATATAAAAGAATAAATTAAAAAATAAATAAAAGGTGAAAAAATCCTCTGAAGTCGGAGTATTGCTGCCTGTATGGCGAGGTACTTAAAAATACTCATACACGCAAACTTCACACTCAGTGTGCAATTTCAATCTCACAGTGATTCCCAGGTGGGATGAGTGAGTCAGAGTGCACATTCTGGGTGACCCCCAGAGTGTTAATCTGGGGAATGCACAACAACACCAACACCAACTACAGAACAGCAGCAGCAGCAGCAGCAACAACAACACAACAACTCTGTACCTACAATGAGGCCCAGAGGGAACGTAAACAAGCATTAGGAGACTGCGGTTTATTCTGTCCAGAAATGGTATCATAGTTCACAGTCCAGACTCTCCAGAAGAGACTGTGCCAGTTGTTGGTTTTGTGTCAGTTAACGTCAAGTCAAAGGGATTTTTTTTTAATGTTCAAATTAATAGTACAGTGAATGAGCAATGCATTTACTTTTTTCGTCCAACCATCGGTTACTTGGAATAAGCAAACTTTCTGTTTTTGCAGTGTAACACTTTCAAGCCAAAACAATAGTCAGATGATTCGAATCAGTTGTCCGAATATTCAAGACAAATATTCCTATCATCAGCTTGTGGGAAATCTGTTTTTGTTTGTTATCTTTTTAAATTTTTTTATTGAAGTAGTACAAGTTTTTCCGTTCTTTAAAAAAAGTCTTGCTAATGGTATAAACTTGATTAAATAATGATAATAATAATGATAATGATGATGATAATAATAATAATTATTATTATTATTATTATTATAATAATAATAATAATAATAATAATAATAATAATAATAATAATAATAATAATAAATGTATGGAATTTATATAACGCTGAATCTTGTAAAGCGGCAAATCAAAGCACAGTCATAAAGTTAATTAACCTTTGATTAAAGAAAAAACGTTTTTTTATGACACCAGTTGCTGAAAACCTACACTAAATTAATGCAAAATACACACGCAAAGAGACAATGTTTCAACTCCCAGTTAACAGGCGAGGATGACAAATGGCACGACTGAATAATTCAGAGATGATTTCAGCCACAAGAGTGGGACTAACAGGGGTCAATAGTGATCAATAGTAATCAAAGGGGCGGGCTTCAGATGGACAAACATTGACTCATGTGTTAACATCTGCTCTTGACAAGCGGTTAGAACACGCTCACTCTCTGTTGCTGAGCGGATAGAGCGGTTTGACCCCCATCCTGCAGGTCCATGAAATCCTACGTTCAACTCTAGACAGTGCGTATAATGAATTCAGAGTGGGGGATTTTGAGATCTCCTTGTTCAACTTTTAAGTGTAGATCTGTCAATGTCTTAAATCCCTTACCGGGCATTTAAACCAGTAGTAAAATTAACGGAGCTTTCTTGTATCTTTTTTTAGATAATGAGTCGTATCAATGTCCTGTCTGAATTATAATTGCCCTTCATGGGATGATTAAAGTGTTTTTGACTTGACTATATACATGCAAGGGATTGAACAGATACGTTACAGATCCCGTAATTCTTGTCACGATTGGTTTGTTAGGGAAGCAGGAACATGCTCAGCATGCACCCTGTGCATGGGGAGAGGTGGGCTCCGCCAGGTTCAAGTTGCCCATGACACACGGCCTGAAGAATTCAGTGCAATGCCCCAGTAGATCTTCTGGGAGTTCAGAGAGAGTGAAGGTACAACATGGGGTTGGGGGATTTTTGCTGTTTTTAGGGGGGAAAGGGGTGCTGAGTTGTTTTTCTTTGGAGAAATGGGGAGGGGGGGGGAAGGGTTATTTTTTGTTTTGTTTGGTTGATTTTGGTTTGCTTCTTCTTTTAAGTCAGAGGCTCCAGTCTTACAAACTATTTCTGAGTGAGCATTTTCCGTTTAAGTTTATTTGACCATTTGTTTGTTGAATCTCTTGTTCTGTTCACTTTAGTATATCTTGTTGCTCCTTGTAGTTCTTCTTGTTGTTGTATTGTGGTAGTGATTGTGGCAGATGTGTTTTGCCATTGTTTTGATATTTTAAGTCCTTAGCAAGAGACCTTGGAGATGTGCAATATAGTATTTTTTTCTTTAATAATTTTTTTATACAATTACACATTTTCAAGATGAAGACAACAAAAAGTTGTCATCATAATTATATCAAATGATTGCCGACTCGTATGTAGATATAAACAAATCAATATACTATCGAGTAAAATCATCACTTTCCTTTATAGGAGCATGCATATAGGACATGGGGCACTACACATGGCAGTTTAAATGCCAATGGCACGAGGCGAATGGAAACATGGAGTGTATAGTGAAAAGTGGATCCATAAATAGGAGAGGGGGCTTCATTTTCACATTTTGTAGACATATCGGGAACGAAACTATGTACACATGGGCACAAACTCATTTCAAAACTTCAACACTTGCGAACCGATTCTCCATCACTGGCAAACCAGTCTGTAACTCTTGAGAGAGTACACAGACAAGAGATTACACTTTCTCTGTGAAGTTATTATCAGAGAGCAAGCGTACACCAAGCAAACACCAGACAATAAAATCGATAAGACAAGTTCGAAATTCAATCAGAAGTATATTCTACAAATGTACAGAAAGACCAATCTTGGGACACATTGTAAATAGACATCTTTCTGATGAAATGGAGAGGGGGAACCAGGTCTGGAGCCTATTTGATCAGTTGAATGAGTTTTGATCCTGTAGCTTCTGTTCTGTGGATACTGATCCCCCAACATTGGTAACAGCTCTATGTTGTGGATGTAAAAGGAGTCTGAAGAAGCCAGTGAGGCACCATCATCGATGGTTGGTAGTGTGTACCTTCAGGTATAATGCAACACTAAGCACCTTAACGGATGCTCTGTCCGCCAGCCTAGAATAGGAAATACAGAAATACAGCCTTGTTTCAATATCTAACTTTATTTATCAACTTTTGAGGGAAAAAAACACACTTTTTTATTTGTTTGGTCACAAGGCAGTGACACATGTTAAAGTTTACATAATCGAAAATACAATTATCAAGTTGACTAGGTTTGCTTTGGGCCTAACAACAAGTTGTAGAAAACACTCGTCCAGCCTCTTCTTGAGCCTTTGCCACGATTTGTTTTTTTCTGGTGGGTGAGGTGGTGAAACTGTGGTTGAGTCTGTATAACTGCGAATTAAGCGTTGCCTGGTCTGATATATAGCGGGAGTGTAGCGGTGTCATGAAGTGCAGCTGCCAACGCTGAACCCGTGACACCAACAGGTGAAAAAGGTCACAGAGGGCAGACCTCACTTACCTTACCCACCTCTTTCACCTAGTGAACTCATTAGCTTCGGGGTTGGCTCCTGCCTTTCGTGACACGGCCACATCGCTCCACATAGCCCTGTGCTAAAGAAAACAGACAGGCGAGCACATCCTTCAAAAGTGCACGCTATACGGCGACCTGAGGAAGATTGTGAGGCTGACGGAAATAACCCTCCAACCAAGCTGTACGGCACACTACAGGAGCTGGGCAGGGCAGGCCATTATTTTCCCCAGAGATATGCCTGTGTAAAGCGAACAAGAGGAGAAGTGAACGACTGGAATATCCGTGCCGCCGATAATGGGTGTGTTCTCAATGTAGGAGAGGGGAGTTCTGCCACTTCTTCATTTTGAACTCGGTTTTTCCTTGAAAAATGGCCTTTGTGAGGTCTGCACTCTTGTTGCGAGACATAGGATGAAAGTGATTCGCTTTCTCTGTTCGATGTCATCTGACAATGTTCTTGTGATGCCGGGTTCTTCCGTGACACTTTCAGGTGTTGCTCGGTCTGACAACTTAGCATCCAGTAGTCTCCTATAGATACACCAGGCCCATGCTGCGTCATTGACTCCAAAATAAATTTTTCGGAGAGTCAGGCTTAACATTAAAAAAGTCATGATTGGCCAAATTTAGACAGTTTCTTTTTAATCTTGATTTTCAGCTCTTTTTGATATTATCATTATTTCTGTCTGTGGATGTGCTAGAGTTGTTTTTGCTTTCCTGCTACTCCCTGTCGTGTAGAGGTCTTTAGAGCAGGTCCAATCAGTCTCGGCAGAACCAAGATATTTTGAAATGTTAACATTTTCACAATAAAAGTTTATTGATTAAGACATCTTGTTTGCTTTAGTGTCTGTGCCTTCATGTGTCTAGCTCTTTCGTTTTCAAAGCGTTCTAGCTTTGGACAGCCTTTTTGCTCACTTTAGCCGTCCTGTATATAATTCTTCTCGCCCATGTAATGTCTGGTTTATGAAGTCTTTTGTTCTGTCTTTCTATCCCTGTATTCTAGATCAGCATCTTCCATGTCTTGTTATCTAAAGAGGAACAGTCTAAACTATGTCAACAACTATGTCTAATTCTCTGTTGAATGTTGAAAACCTTACATTTCTAACTGTTTCATCTAAACGAAATTGTTTGGTCTTTGTATAGCAAGACAAAATATGAGATAAAATACTGAAAAAGCTATATTCACCATTGTGTTGAACAGACTAATGGAAAAGAAATTCTATTTGTGTTTGCCCTCCACAAATCAAAGTTCCTCATTAATGTAGTTCCACTCTATTCACAAATCCATACGTACAAGATTTGGATTGTCCTTTACGAAAAGTATGCCTGTATTAATGAGCGGTATATACACAGTGAAAAATCGTCTATATTCTTTTTTAAAAACTATTCACATTGGGGACGGGATAGCTCAGTGGTCGGAGCACTCGCTTTCCCCCAGCCTAGTTAAGCAGCGTCGAGCGTGGTTACCAGTTGGATGGGTGACCGTTTGCGCGCCTTGGCTTCAGTACATTCCCCCAGTTCACCCAGCTGTAAATGGGTACCTGCCCTCTTTAGGGTCAGGGAAGGTAAAGCAGCGAGGGAGAGGAGCTGGGCGCCGCCCTCAATATGCTGGCCCTAGAGAAGTGAGGTCTCTGACGCCTCGCTCCCCTACGACCTTATAGGTTATGGGACTCCTTTACCTTTACCTTTTTATTCACATTAGGAGATTTGTGTCTTTGCTACATACGTTTATTAGTCCATATCAGAGTTGATATATCAACGTTAAAATCAGTGAGTACGCTCCGAATAATACATACATCACTACAACAAGACTGAATAAAACGCGTCCTATGCTTATGACATCAGACATCTATGGTGAACATGCACCTCGCAGCCGAATAAAATAATGGATGTGATTCAGAAACCCATCCATTTCGTCCAGTTCCCCGAGGCTAGATACTGATTCACTAACGTAGATACCACAGTTCAGCCCTGCAGATAAAACAGCTACGGGCAGTGACATTGCTTGTCTGTGATCTCACTGAAACACAGCTGACCATTAGGGTTGACTTTATCGGGTTGACTCATCTGCTGTGGGGAATCGCGGTAGCCTCGTGGTTAACATCAGTGCCAACTCACTGCCTCGAAAGTCATTATTTTTTTATGAGACTATAAACCGAGTTCCCACACGCAAACACACGAACAATAACATCTTGCGCGCACGTTAAAACCCGTTCCACTTTTTTGGAGGAGTAGGTCATAGCGTGCCGATGGGAACGGACAACAAAATTTATAAAACCACATGCACACAGTTAAAACCCGTTCCACCTCTTGGAGGAGTAGGTCATAGCGTGCCGATGGGAACGGACAACAACATTTATAAAACCACATGCACAAAGAAAGTGAATGTGAAACAACCTAAATGGGTGCTAATTGGTTATCCTCGAAATAAAAGATTCTAAATAGATGAATGAATACATAATTGTTGTTAGTGTTGTTGTTTTTTAAAGTGCGCTTCTTTTTGCAAATCTGAACCTCGATGTCTCTTCACATCTGAAAGCTAGCACCCAAGCCACTACTCAAGGCCTAGTCGATAGGGCCGGGTGAAAATAGTATGGCTTCACACAGGGATCAAATCCGTTGCTTTTTGCTTTTCAGACAGAATCATTACTTCGTGCTTTCCAGACATAATCCAATACTTTATGTTGTCAAGACAGAATCCATTACTTTATGCTTTCTAGAACATAATTCACTACTTTATGTTGTCGAACCCGAATCCATTACCTATGACTTTCTAGACAGAATTCGCTACATTATGTTTCACAGGACAAATCCATTACTTTATGCTTTTTAGACAGAATCTCCTAGCTTATGTTGTCTAGACAGAATCCATCACTTTATGCTTTCTACTGGAATTCGTACTATTGTTTCAGGAAACATGATGTGGGATTCTACATCTTCAGATCAGCTCAAAGTGCATTACTGCCAGTGACCTTATTTTCATCCTGTATATTCACAATCAGAAGATTAAATAGTATATACATTTTAAAGGCTCCGTAATTCATATCAACGCTTCGGGGTTACGAAAACAATATAAATATATAAATTCTTTTATATTGAGGATAATGGTATAAGCACTTACATACTTTTTTACATCCAGTCCCCGTGTGTATGCGTTTTTTTTGTAAATTCTGTCATCTGTTCCCACCGGCACAGAATGGCCTACTCTTACGAAAAGCGGAACAAGATTTAACGTGTATGCAAGAGGTTCTGCGTGCGCTCGCACACGGGACCTCGGTTTAAAGTCTCATCCGAAGGATGACATATCCAGCCACATAAACATAGCCAGCCATGCAACCTCACGATGA
>CM054151.1:34652422-34657422 GCA_028751875.1 Rapana venosa
TGTGCACTGATGGGCCGGCAGCTTAGATAAACCCGATAGACAAGGACATAGACTGTATTCCCAGTGCAGGAGCAGAAGGTTGTGAAGATATCCGCGTGCTGTTTAGAGATTAAGGACACTACGATCGATGGCATGTTGAGATAACAAAATGTATATGATTGAAAAGCGGTGATGTGAAATTTTGCATACATTATCTGGCTTTGCATGTTTATCCATGTATTGCATGTGTTGTTTTGCTGTGTTTCTTTCTTTCTACAATCTTTATTTCCTTTATTTCTTTCTCTTCTTTCTTTCTTTCTTTCTTTTCTTTCTTCATTCATTCTTTTAACCCATTCACGCATGTGATATTAAATATGTAGATATGCACATATACATATAGATCCTAATAGACTTAACCAGAATTTAGAGATGGGTACTCCAAAAGTTTTCATTTGAAATTACATGCAATGCAAAAAATTACAGACTTGTAATGATATACTTGGAGACACAAACGGTGTTGATAGCACAAGTTAAAAAAACGCTCAGAAAAGGCTGCACGTGACATGATGTCAGAAATTGTAAATAATTCTGTCTCCTCTTGTCTAGGCAGTATTTGCGTACGGCAGCAGGATCAGGAAATGCTTCCTGACATTCCAATTTCTTGCCCATCCTGTGTACCAGGGCCGATAGTGACTGTCACTCATGGCATCCTTAGGGCAGCGGGTCCATGAGGCAGAGCAATCTGTTGGTCACAAGTGACCATACGACTGTGCTTAGAGAGTTGTCAGTGTCACTTGTAAACACTACCAAATGATTTTAACTATTCCTTGCTGCAAAATCACACAAGAGATATGTACTGCGGAATATAATTCATGATCAGGCATTTTGTTGTGTCTGAATATAAAACCAGTGCTCTTTACAGAGACTACAGCCTAGACAATTTGGCCAGTGGCTTGTTTATGTGCCTGCAGGGTCTGATACAGGCAATAGGGTGGTGCGTGTGATCATGGGACCATTTCAGCATTGGCGTTTGCTCAGCAGGCTGTCTGTGCACTGATGGTTGCTCGGATGGACCCAACGGACAAAGACATAAACCTGCATTCCCTGTGTTAGAGCAAAGGTTGTAAATATCTCTGCATGCTGTTCAGAGATTAAGGACACTATGACTGGTGGCATGTTGAGGTGAAAATTGTCTATTATTGAAAAATTGTAAATATGTGAAAGAACACATGCAAATTCTTGGTTTTTATATTCATCCATTTATTCTTTTTTGTATTTTTCTTCTTTCTCTCCTTCTGTTGTTGTTTTTTTTCAATGTTTTTCTGTCTTCATTGGTTATGTTGTTTATTCATGCATATGTATACAAATATACATAAATGTACATATAAACATACATGCAGGTTGTTACTGTCTTCATTTAAGATCAAGACGAATTTTTTAAAAAGTACTAAGTGATACAAACTATATTTACTGCACATGAAACTATACTACACAAAAAGCTACACTTGCACAGAGTGAAGTATTGTAGCTCGTCTAATATCACTTAGAGTGAACAGACGTTCAATTGAAGACAACAACAACAACAACAAGTATTGTAGCAAAACAAAACTATGCCTTTTCATGTCTTAGCACCGCTGACCTGCAGATAGAGGAGTCAGAAAAATGTTTCCTGGCATTCCAATGTCTTGTCCTTCCTGCGTTCCATAGCTGATAGTGACTATCACCCCTGGCAGCAGTAAAGCTGCTGATTCTGAGACAGGCTGTAATCAGGGGGAGTGAACCACAGAGGAAATGATATTCATGCCGCTAGTATATGATACGGTCAATTGATGTGCTGTGAATCTGTAGTATTGTTGACTCGGGCCTCTCATTGTATTGTCAGTCAGTCACCATGCTTACATTTCGGGGAGGAAGATGGAAGATGGAATGTCTTGGTCGTTAGAGTACTGAACCCATGATGTGATAGGAATCTGAAGGCGCAAGTTTTTAAATGGTCTGTTATGTATGTTTGACGGGATTTTCCGCTTGAATTCAACATGGGGTATGACTTCATTACCCTCCAACCTTTCCAAATAAAAACAATAAAGCCAGGTCCTGTACACTTACCCATACTTGTGCTCTTGTTAAAAACAAACCATCTGTCATAAAAGGAGGCGAGCCATAGCCGATGTATTGACGACAAACACACCCAACATACAATCTAGGATTAGGAGAGGGGTGGGCTCCTTCACGTGCAAAATTTGCCAAAGACACTCCTTATAATTTTGGAGTAGTTCATGCACCAGTGACTCCTCAAAATTTTAAGGAAGAAGAGAATTAATTCAAATCTGTCAGAAGAAAATTCTCTATCACTGATCATGGCAGATTTCACTAGGCTAGTTGGTAAATGAGATAAAGAGCATGTGAGAAATTGGAGGCCTGAAGTGGTGTTATGCCATGGGGACAGAGCATTTTTGAAACTCCATCAGTCCATCACTGATAAAGAATGCCTCTGTCTTTAAATCTCAAGCAATATAGGTCATAATGCTTTGACTTAACATGCTGCACCTAAACAGTCCTCGTTCGTTGTGGTAAGATGTTTACTATTATTTCACCTTTGCACTTTCTAGTACAGCAGGTTTCAAAGAATGACATGCTGTTTCACACCATTGCTTTGGCATTGCTTGCTCTGTTGGTATTGGTCAAACATCATTGTATTATTTGCCTTCTCCGTTTGCCTAAAAGATGACCCCATCATACGACAGTGAACACATTGAATCTGTCAAGATTTATTAGTTGATTCAGTCAGTTATTTTACAGAGTGATTAGTGCTTTCTTTACAGGCAATCTGTCCCTCACGAGTGCCTATGGAGCTGTGTCCAGAGACGTATTTACTATGTTATTTTACAGGACACACCATCCAACATTTTCTCTTATGTTTTGTTTAATATGTCACAAGAGACGTGTGCCACAGGAAGTGATAGATGTTCAACATTTTGTTGTGTCTGGATATCAACCAAGCCCCTACCCAAGAGCCCTGTAAATCACTGGACTCCCACAGAGTCAATCTGGCCCATGGCTTGTTATGGTAATTGTTTTAGGTCTAGTGCTAGAAATGGGATCGGTTCAAGCAATCATGGAATCGTTTCAGCATTACAGTGATTCCAGCAAACTGTCTGTGAGATAATGCTGGCTAAGATGAAACTGATAGACAAGAACATAAAATAGCATCCTTTTTCCCAGTGCAGGAGAGGAGATTGTAAAAGTTATGATGCTATGTGTGTAGATTAGGGACATTTCATGTTTTAGAGTGTAAAGGCAAAAACCAATTGGAATGTATTGCAGAGAGGTAAACATACATACACACACACTCACATACGCACACATGCGTGCGCGCACCACACACACACACACACACACACACACACACACACACACACACACACTATGTACGCACGCACGCACACACCACACGTACGTACGCACGCACGAATGCATGCACGCACGCACGCACACACACATTTGAGCTTCAAGTTCATTCAGTTATACTTTCATTTTTAATTTTTTCATCATTTTCCGTCTTGGCTTTCTTATTTTGTTTATACATAACTGGAAACACACATATGGCTTTCACTTAGTCAATAAAGGAATATCAAGAGCGATCTTTGATATTTTTAACTGCTATAAAACGTAATTATTGATTGACTCACATCATAGGTAAACATAAGTTATTTGATATAACCGTCGGTGTTCAGATTAAGCTGCACAGTATAATAACAATTTTGTAGCAGGAATAAAAGTTGCACGTGCTTAATTTAAAAAAAAAACATTTTGAACAGGAACTTCCGTGTCTTCTCTAGTCTTGGTACTACCATGTTAAGGCGGGGTCATTCTTCCTGACATTCCTGTTTCTTGTCTATCCTGGGTACCATCATCACAGATAGCGACTGGTTTTTATTTATTTATCTATTTTATTCTTACATATCGAGGTTAATGGAATAAGCACTTATGTGCTTTTTTACATCCAGTACCCGTGTGTATGCGGTTTTTGTAAATTCTGTCATCTGTTCCCACCGGCACACGATGGCCTACTCTTACGTAAAGCGGAACAGGATTTAACGTGTGCGCAAGATGTTCTACGTGCGTACACACACGGGGCCTCGGTTTATAGTCTCATACGAAGGAATTTTTGGGGAGAGTGGAGTCTACACTGATGTTAACTCCAGGGGATAATATCCCCCTTGAACGGGAATCGAACCCGGGTCGTCAGATTGCGAACGCGATGTTCTAACCACTAGGCTATCCCGTCCCCCTGTCAGTCAGAGTAGCCCCTGGATTGCCTACCCCTGACAGAGAGCTAGCTGTTATCGGTGTGTGTAAGTCAGAGGCACAATCAGCTGGTGTGTGATCATCATGGTCTGTTGAAGTGCTATGGCTCTGTCATGTTTCTTGACTTCCGTCCTCTGTTTCTTTCATTGTCAGCGATGCTTCACTTACCGAGAACAGTGTTGCAGAGAAGTGAGGAAAAGCAAAGAAACAAAAGCAAAAGCAAAAAAAAAAAAAGAAGAAAACTCACTTTCAGAAAACAAAAACAAGAACCAAAACAAAACTATTTTCAGTATTGGTTGTTAGACTTCTGCGAGTAGTACTGTAGAGGTATACATTATTCCTACAATAATGATATGAACTACTACTACTTCTACTTCTACTACTACTACTACTACTACTACTACTACTACTACTAATTACTACTACTACTACTACTCTCTACTTTCACTACTTACTACTACTACTACTACTACTTCTGACTACTACTACTAACTACTACTACTACTACTACTACTACTACTACTACTTCTCTACTACTACTTCTACTACTACTACTACTACTCACTACTACTCTACTCTACTACTCTACTGCTCTGACTACTACTACTACTGTTGCTGACTAGCTACTAGCTACTGCTACTACTGCTGCTTGCTACTACTACCACCACTTCATCTACTACTACTACTACTTCTCGAATGCTACTATTGCTTCC
>CM054151.1:34667422-34669922 GCA_028751875.1 Rapana venosa
GTATGGTGTGGGTGTGCGTGGGCGTGTTCGCACACACACGTACGTGCGTGTGTACATGCTGCGTATATGCGTACGTAAAAATAAGTTTTTATGTCTTCTAGTCAATGGGTTTAAAATTGTGTCACAATTGATGTGTGTGCGTGCGTGCGGGTGTTGCGTGGTGTGTGCGCAGTGCGGCGTTGTGTGTGTGGTGTGTGTGTGTGTGTTCGTGACATTTTATTTGGAAACCAATATGAAATATAGCTTTTGTGTCTTTGATATATTTGATGTGTATCAATCTGCCTGTCAGTATTGTAATTGCCCTTCATGGGATGATTAAAGTGTTTTTGACTTGACTTGACTTGACTCACTCACTCACTCTCTTTCTTTCTTTGTTACTCTCTTTCTTTCTTCTTGTCTTTCTTGTTTTCTCTCTGTCTTCTGTCTCTGTCTCTCTGTCTGTCTTCTCTTCCTCATTTTTTCTTTCTTTCTTTGTTACTCTCTTTCTCTCTTACTTTTGTCTTTCTTTGTTTCCTCTGTCTCTCTCTCTGTCTCTCTGTCTCTCATCACTCACTTTTTCTTTCTTCTTTGTTACTCTCTTTCTTTCTTTTGTCTTTCTTTGTTTTCTCTCTTGTCTCTCTGTCTCTGTCTCTTCTGTCTGTCTCTGTCTTCTGTCTGTCTGTCTGTCTCTCTCTCTCTCTCTCTCTCTCTCTCTCTCTCTCTCTCTCTCTCTCTCTCTCTCTCTCTCTCTCTCTCTCTCACTCCTCAACTGCTGTAAACTGCATGCAGTAATTTGTCCCAAAGAGACAGAAACTAGGCGTTCTTCGCAAAGCTTTTCTCCCTAATCAATGGCTTGACAGTGGACACGTCCCTCTCTCTGCCTGTCTTAAGAAGGCTCTCTAAGAGGAGCAGCAGCTAAGGCTTTGCCTGACCAGTAGGCATGTCACAATGCCCAGTGTGGGAATGACCACTGTGGCTGACTTGCTGACTCAAGAGTCAACCCCCCTTCCCCCACCCCCCAAAAAAAATCAGAATGTTATCATTGTCATTTGCAAAAGCATGGGGGATAATAATGATGGTTTCTGTGTAAGACAGCTTAGTGTTGAAACATGGATACTTCTGTTTGATGTGTGTGTGTGTGTGTGTGGGGGGGGGGGGGGGGGAGGGGGGTAGTGTGTGTGGTTTGTGTGTGTGTGTGGGGGGGGGGGGTACGTGTGTGTGTGTGTGTGTGTATGTGTGTGTGTGAATTCCTTGTATTTCTTACAATGGTAAAAACGTAAGTTGAAGATAGTATTTTTTTTTTTTAAATGTCGAATTGATGTGCTTGTATAACAAAATAATTATGTTCTACTGTTTTAAAAAGATTATTTTATGACAAATGGATAGATAGATAGATAGATAGATAGATAGATAGATAGATAGATAGATAGATAGATAGATAGATAGATAGATAGATAGATAGATAGATAGATAGATAGATAGATTTGTTTACATCATATCCGATTACTTAAAATATGGTTTTTATGTTGTTTTTGGTTTGGGTTTGGATTTTATTTTGTGTTTTTATGTATGTTGCTATTTTGTTGTTGTTGTTGGGTTTTTTAAATGCGTATTAAATTGACGTAAATAAATACTTATCCGTAATGAATATGGTGCAATGGGTGTTTATAAACCTCGTGTAACAATGTTGTCACCGAAATGATAATCGAATCTTGAGCTTTGAATATTTCAGGAAAAATATGGAGGGAATACAGAAATGACACCTACTTCCTCCCACCCCCACCCCCACCCCACCCCTTTCCACTCCTGCAGGGACAACGTGCGCGTGTGCGTGCGTTGTGTGTGTGTGCGTGCGCGCGATAGAGAAGAGAGAGAGACAGCAAGAAAGAGACAGAGAGACAGAGACAGACAGACAGAGACAGAGAGAGGATACTACCTGAAACAGAAAGGTGATCAATGTCTTTAATGACAAATGCAAAAATAGTTTACGATATTTGTTTTTACCTATTTTTAGCACACGTACTGACAGCTTTACGAGAGTATTCCTTGGCGATGTAAAAAAAAAATAGTCAGAAAAAACCCATCTCAGGAGACAACCAATATCGACCTCAGATTTTCCTTACAAAACACTACCCTCAGATGCTATGTCATAATCGATAGATTGTATTTTGTCTTACAAGTCTTAGCCAGAAGCGTCTGGAAAACTACCCCAAAAGGCTAAAGAGGTGGTTGGCATCATACTGTATGCAGGAAGCTTTTCACCCATCTGCTAGACCCTGAGTGGTGGTCTGGGTGCTTGTCTTTCGGATGAGACGATAAACCCTAGGTCCCCTGTGCAACACGCATTTGTCGCATGTAAAAGAACTTACCGGAACAAGAGAGTTGTCCCTGGCAAATTTATTATGTAGAAAAAGCCACTGTGATATGAAAACAAATGCACATGCAGTTAGAGAAAAAGAAAGAAGAAAAAAAGTGGCGCTGGGTTTTTTTGGCGACGCGCTCTACCCGGGAAGAGCGGCCC
>CM054151.1:34677422-34689922 GCA_028751875.1 Rapana venosa
GTCATTGGGTGCTGCAGCCAACGCTGTACCTGGCAAATCCGACAGGTGAGAGGCTACAACAATACATCTTGCACTCCGGTGAAGAAATAATACAATCTTTCTTAGAACACGAGGCTAGATTTAGCTATTGGAATGGAAGACACTAAAATGTACCCTGCATGCAATCCGTGGCCTGAAAAGGAATGGACTCCGCACGTTCAGCTTGCCCCTAGATGCATTGCCTGAAATTGTTTGTGCATTACCCACATGACTCCTTGAAGAATGAAGAGGATGGCAAGCCAGTCGTAACTTGTTCCGCTTTTGGGAAGAGTAGACGATTTGTGCCGGTGGGAAAGTGTGATGACATGTACAAAACTGCATGTACACCGGGACTGGATTATTATCTTTGAAATAAAGAATAAATTTTAAAAAAGCATTAAAAGCAATTTATGCAGATAAAAAAGGAAAAGCATTATTACTTTCTTCTCGGTAAATTGTTTTGCTAAGTATTATTAGTGTTGTTAGCTATGCTTACTGACAGAAATGCATAATTATGGAGAGATGTGTGTGTATGTGCACTTATGTATACTTTTCTCATGTGTGCGCAAACAACCACGCATATATGCATGTACAAGCGCGCGCACACACACAACACACACACATACACAAACACACACACACACATCACATGCATAAGAAAAATCAAGAAATTGTGCACTCATCCTTCTAGACTAATTGATTGAACACTCACAAAATTGCCTGATTGCTATGTCTGTGGAGAGTCTTTTTCTTTGTTTGTTTTTTCTGTTTACCAGAGCTGCTTGAAAGGTCAGCAAAGACAATCAATTAATTGGCCCAGTGGCAACACTATTAATCATCAATCCTCTTATTTGGAGGGAAATTGGTGCACAACTTAAAAAAATATATATTGTTATACCCTTTGTGTGGGTTCTATAGATAGAAAGAGTATTGTTAATATTCATGATAAAGAAGATTATAAGAAAGCAATATAACAGAACGTTTTTGGTGTGGGGGGTATTTTCTTTTTTTTCCGGTCGCCTAAAAGGTCAACATAGATACATTTTACATACTTCTTTTTTCCTTTTTTTTTTACATCACCTCGACAAATGAAAACTTTACAAATGTTATCTGATTAACTTATTAAACAGCAATGCACAAAATCATAATATGCTTTCTCATCAGAAACTGATGAAAAAATTGCAAAGGAAAAACTCCAGAAACGTAAACCACGAGTAAAAAAAATCAATATTATTTTATCTCACGAACTACACTAAGTAAGCTCTACCTCACACGAGGCCAAAGGTCATCAAATCAGAAGAAAAAAACTCACTATATAGACAGCCACACACCCATTTCAGAGGATGTCTTTCTCCTTTAATGGAGGATGCAGTTTGTTATGCGGGGACTTTGTCATGGCTGAAGACAATCTCCGCATAACATATCAAAGAATAACAACATTTTAATATAGGTCTTGGCACTTTGCTTAGATCAATCATTGGCAAAGCTATTGACCTGGACCATATATGATTCATGATCCATCAGCAAGGAACACCTTGGTATAATAACAACATTAATGTGAACAATAAACAAAGTGAACAATGAACGAACTTGATTTATAAAGAATTATAGAATAAGCATATGAACAAATCGAACAATAAACAAATTTTATTTACAGAGGATTATAAATAACCATAACAATAACTTTTTTGCATCCAGACATCTCATAAAAAGCAAAGAACAAACAAACATTATGAAATAGCAAATGCGTGGCAAGAAAAACAATTTCAAGAGAAAAACAATATGTAGGGACAGGGTAGCCTAGCGGTTTGAGCTTCGTCTTCATGGTTTGGTTGTAACTTAGGGGTATCGGTTCCAGTCACTGCTGCGGTGTCCATTCGACAGGGCTTTATCTCCCTGAATGCAT
Organism: Rapana venosa; assembly: GCA_028751875.1. Classification (NCBI taxonomy): domain Eukaryota; kingdom Metazoa; phylum Mollusca; class Gastropoda; order Neogastropoda; family Muricidae; genus Rapana; species Rapana venosa. Next base: position 34,679,347 of record CM054151.1, read on the forward strand.
CATTGGCTCCTTCTCTATGTCCCTGAAAAAAATCTTTGCATGAGTTTGTTTTTTTGTTCGTTCTTCGGCTACATATCCGAGACCCACCACCCATGATGAGATTTTGCGTACGTGACCGTTTTTACCCACCATTAAGGTAGCCGCATTACGACTTCGGGGATGGTGTCTCAACACGATGCAAGTATGCATGGAAATTATTTTTCTATTTTTTATTTTGTCATGTGTTCCTACCGGCACGAAATAGCCTTCTCTTTCGAAAGGTGGAAAAGGTTTTAATGCGTGCGCAAGATGTTCTGTGTGCTTTCACACACGAGGCCTCAATAACTCCGAGGGCTTTGGGGGGAGTGGAGTCGGTACTAAAATTCCTCTAAAAGGGCGCTTCCGTGGTGGCTTGATCCCAGGCTGTCAGATCCCCAGGGCAAGGGGCTAACCACTAGGCTACCCCCTCCCCTCCCCTCCTGCATGAGATTATGAATTGAGGTCCTGTGTGCAAGCACTCACAGAACATCTTGCACACGCGCTATAACCCACTTCGCCTTTGGTAGAAGAGTAGGCCAGCTGTAACCGGTGGAACGGATAACATGAACATGCTCAGCATGCATCCTGATACCCGGAGAAGCATAGACTCCGCCAGGTTCAACTCGCGCACGACATACTGCCTGAGAAGTTAAATGCAGTGCCCCAATGACTTCTCGAGAAGTTGAGGGAGAAGTCAATATTGCAGTGAGTAGGAGGTTCCGTATACGCTCCGCCACATCAGCCACAAAGCAGAATGATGTTTCCCAACCTGCACAACCCAAGGCGCCCATGAAGCGTAGAATGCAGGCTGGGTATTATGTATTTAATTAAGGATCGAACTCGTCTGATCTCCTACACACACACATTCTGTCCTTTGCTCTAACCACTTTCCCCGGGTGGTTCGTTGGAAGTCATTACCGCTGATGAAAGACTGCAGGAGAGGAAACGGTGATTTAATGACACGGCGCCAATGGCTTGGAAATCTCTACCCTTTGTGAAGTAAATCGGATGCTTTTCAATGTGTTCAAGGTGCGTGAAAAGTCAATGAAGGATCTGCGCGTGTTATCAAACGTTCTAATGGAAAAGTCTCATCCCATCTTATTTTCTCTCTTGTCCACTGTCACAGACACACGAGCAAACAGACACATAGACAAACAGATACACAGTGCACAGAGAGAGAGAGAGAGAGAGAGAGAGAGAGAGAGAGAGAGAGAGAGACAGACAGACAGACAGACAGACAGACAGACAGGCAGACAGTGACAGGCATACAGACAGACGGACAGACAGACAGACGACAGACAGAGACAGACAGATAGACAGACATACAGACGGACGGACGGACAGACAGACAGACAGACAGATAGACAGTGACAGACAGACAGATAGACACACAGGCAGACGGACAAACAGGCAGACAAACTGACATGATCGGAATAGAGAGTCAGAAAAGAAAAACAGACAGATAGAGAGGCAGACAGACAAGTAGACGGAAAAAACCTGACATGATCGGGACAGAGGGAGAGACAGACAGAAAGACAGACAGACAGAGACAGGGATGAAGTCACACACACACACACACACACACACACACACACACACACACACACAGATCAGCGAACAAAATATTGTCATTCAAATCATTGAGATCTATCTATCTATCTATCTGTCCCGTAGTCTGACGACCGTGGGGGCACCCTCAAAGACTCAACAACCAGTTCCCTCCATTCCTCTCTCTGTTCTGCCTTTCTCAGGGTTTTGTTGAGTTCTAGGCCTGTCCATTCGCTGATGTTATCCTCCCAGCTCTTCCTTGGTCTGCCTCTTCTTCTTCCTCCTTGGACAGTGCCTTGCAAAACTGTCTTTGTAATTCCTTGGGATCTTGTGACATGCCCATACCATTTAAGTTTACGCTTTTTCACGATCGTTAGAAGGTTCTCATAGGGTCCAATGGTTTGCTGGATTCTGTTATGCACGCTTTCGTTGCTTATGTGGTCTTTGTAGGAGATGCCAAGGAGTCTCCGAAAGCATCTCATCTCCACTGCCTGTACTCTTCTCTCCAAATCTGCAGTCAGGGTCCATGATTCACAGGCATACAGAAATATGGATATGACAAGGGAGCGCATTAGTCTGATCTTGGAGATAAGTGAGATATTCTTATTTCTCCAGATGGTGTTTAGTTTTGACAAAGCTGTTATTGTCTGTGCAGTCCTGCATACTACTTCTGGCTTGGATCCCTGGTCTGATACAATGGCTCCCAGGTACTTGAAGCTTTGAACTGTTTCCAGCTTCTGGTCATTAACCCTGATATCAGTGCTAATGCCGTTGGTGTTATTAGTCATCAGTTTGGTCTTCTCTGCACTGATTTCCATGCCGTATGTTTTGGAGGCCTTATTCAAGTGTTCTGTTAGGCTGGCAAGCTCTTTTTCTGATCCTGCTATTCCATCAATGTCATCTGCGAAGCGGAGGTTTGTGATCGTTCTGCCACCAATGCTGACTGATCCTTCATGATGTTCCAGTGCATCAGCCATGATTCTCTCAAGGAAGATGTTGAAAAGAGTGGGTGAGAGTAGACAGCCCTGCCTTACTCCAACTGTTGTTCGAAACCATTCTCCAATGTTGTTGTTGTAGTACACTGCACTGGTGGCCTCGCTGTACAGCTGTTTGATGACTCTGATCAGGTTTGCATTGATGCTGTACAAATTCATGGTTGCCCACAAAGCTGCATGCCACACCCTGTCAAATGCCTTCTTAAAATCGATAAATACGTGGTAAAGGTCTTGTTGATGTTGAAGGTACCGCTCACATAGTATTCTGAGGTTGAATATCTGTTCTGTTGTGCTGCGCCCTGCTCTGAAACCTGCTTGTTCCTCAGCAATGATGGTCTCTGCTTGTGGCTTCAGTCTATTCAATATTATCTGCAGCATGACCTTGCTTGGGTGACATATGAGGCTGATTGTGCGGTAATTATGGCATTGTTGTAGATTTCCTTTCTTGGGGAGGGTGATGATGAGTGACTGTGTCCATGGTGTTGGCCATTTTCCTGTCTGCCAGATCTTGTTGCAGATTCTTAGTAGGGCGCTGATCATGGCTTCCCCTCCAGCTTGGACCAACTCAGCTGGAATGTTGTCAGCCCCTGCTGACTTCCCCTTGTTCAGCGATCGGACTGCTGTTTCCACTTCTTCTCGGAGGATAGGGTGACTGTCTGTGTCTTTGCTGTCGGGTACATTAAGGACTTCTGGATCTCCTGCGGTTCTATAGTTATACAGGTCGGAGCAGGATTCTGTCCATCTGTTCAGAATATCCTGGTCGTCAGTGAGACACTTCCCATTTTTGTCTTGGATTGTTAAACCTTTTCTCTGTTTCGTGCTAGTCAGGTCTTTCACCAGCTAATATGCTTTCTTGCTATTGTTTTTCTTGATGTTCTCTTCAATGTCTTGGCACTGCTCACCGATCCATTTCTCTTTTGCCTCCGTCATGGACTTCCTGATTCTTTTGTTGACTGCCCTATATTGTTCTGCTGTTTCATTTTTCTTTTTCTTCAACTCTCTACGCTTGTCGCATAGTTGTAGGATGTTAGGTGTGACCCATGGTTTTTTGACTGGTCGGTGTTTGCCAAGAAGCTCGTTTGCTGTTTCAGTCACTGCTGTATTGAAACTATTCGTCAGTGTATCTATGTCTGAGTCTATCACAGTGAGTGCTGCAAACTTTGCACCTATCCTTGCTTGAAAAATTTCTAATACCTCTGGGTCCTTCAGCTTCTCGAGGTCAAATTTGATCCTGATGTTGTTCCGCTTGTGGATTTTCTTTAGACGTAGTCGGAAAGTCATCATCACAAGATCATGATCACTCCCTTTGTCTGCTCCTGGAAAACTTCGTGTCTGTGCGATGTTAACGCTAGACTGAAACCGTCTTTTCACCATGATGTAATCTATTTGGTTGTGGTGTTCTCCATTTGGGCTATGATAAAACGTTTAATTTCTTTTCCATCACATTTCTTGTTCAATTACAGACACTGAGAGAGAGACAGAGAGACAGCAGCAGACAGAGAGAGACAGAGAGAAACAGAGAGAGAGACAGACTGGCAGAGAGTCAGACAGACAGACAGAAAGAGACATAGAAAGAGAGAAAGAAATAGCAGTTACGGAGACACTCACAGAGAGACAGAGAGAGAGAGAGAGAGAGAGAGAGAGAGAGAGAGAGAGAGAGAGACAGAGACAGAGAGACAGAGAGAGACAGAGAGAGACAGAGAGAGAGACAGAGAGATTAAAAAAAAATTCTTTTATATCGAGGATAATGGAATAAGCACGTATGTATTTTTTACGTCCAGTCCCCGTGTGTATGCGGTGACACAGAAACAGAGAGAGACAGACAGAGACAGACAGACAGACAGACAGACAATCAGACAGACAGACAGAGAAAGAGACAGAGACAGAAAAAGACAGACTGACACACTGACAGAGACAGTGACAGACAGACAGATAGACAGACAGACGAAGAAGACACAGTAAGCCCATGTGTGTTTATTCCAAGCTGTGTCACAGTAAAAAGAACGTTCCACAACATTCCACAAACGCTGCGCCATGTCTGCTCATTTAGAAGATTTCTTTTCCTAACTGCCTAACCACATACCTCTGTCGCAAAAAAAAAAAATCTCTAAAAAAACTACCTGTAAACAGGAACAACTGGGTGGCGCTGTTCTTGCGGCGATGCGCTCTTTCAAAGAAAGCAGCCTGATTTTTCCAGCAGAGAAATCTACCATGGCTGCAAGTGTCATGACCGTGGTGGTTTATCGTCACATGCCGACTTTTAGTAGGGAATCGAACCAAAGACTTCTTCTTTTTTTTAAATTTCTAGCTTGGTGCGTTAACATTAATAATAATAATAATAATAATAATAATAATAATAATAATAATAATAATATAATAATAATAATAATAATAATATAATAATGCATGGATATAATATAGCGCTGAATCTTGTAAAGCAACAAATCAAAGCGCTCTTTTTTTTATCGAGGATAATGGAATAAGCACTCATGTGCTTTTTTACATCCAGTCCCCGTGTGTATGCGGTTTTGTAAATTTTGTCATCTGTTCCCACCGGCACACAATGGCCTACTCTTTCGAAAAGCAGAACAGGATTTAACGTGTGCGCAAGATGTTCTGCATGCGTTCGCACACGGGGCCTCGGTTTATAGTCTCATCCGAAGGACTTTGACATTCAGCCCGATTTTTTTGTCAAACTGGGAAGAAAGGGCGAGGCTGGGAATCGAACCCAGAACCTCACGGTTTACTTGTTGGCAGGCGAACGTCTTAACCATCCTGCCACATTCCTTCTTCTTAGACATTACGCCACCGATGTGTACTCGCTCTTGTAAGCCTTGTGAAATGACATTCTAGCAGAAACCTCGGTTATTATTTATTTATGTATCTCTGCATTGTTTTTTTATTTATTCGTTTGCTTTTTCTCTGTCTGTTCGTTTATCTATTTGTTTATTTTATTGATTCATTTCAATATCAACTGATGATTTATTTATTCAGGTCGAGATACCTTAGGGAAAGATGTGAACGAATGTAATTTTTAAAAAAATAAAAGTGTCTCGCTTCTCATGGGATTTTGTTTTGGTTTAATAATAATAATAATAATAATAATAATAATAATAATAATAATAAATGGAATTTATATAGCGCTAAATCTTGTTAAAAAAATCGAAGCGCTTGAGGTGGTGGCTCGAACATGGGTTCGATTCTGGGCCGTTATATTGCGAATGCAACGCTCTAACCTCTATGCTATCATGCCCGCTTTTCTTGGGTACTACTGCTTGCCGGTGTTTCTTTTGTCTTTTTTTCCCCTGTCTTCCCTGTTTCTTCCCTTTTTTCACTCTCTATCTTTCCTTTATTTCTTTCTTTCCATTTTTCTTCTTGCCTTCCTTCCTTCCTTCCTTCCTTCCTTTCCGTCCCTTACCTTTCCTTCTACCTTTTCTGGTGTCAGTCTTTCTAATATCATTACACTTTATCGAAAGACAGCATGATAAATTACCTGTGGTTCTACCCCCTCCCCCACCTCCAAATTAACAGAAAATAAAAAACAAAAACCAGCCCTTATTTCTCCTTTTATTCGCACAATCTGAACTAACAAAATGGTCGTGGCATTTTTCATTACAATCTGACAGCTGATCAATAAAGTTCATTTCAAAGTAAACACAGGGATGAAAATTAATGGCCTTTGATACTTTCTCTTCTGAAATTCATTTCCACTGAGTGAGTTTGAAGACAAAGGCTGGAGCTGAGTGGACAAAAGCCTTTGATGTGCACCTCTGTGCGTTCATGAAAGCGTGGGTTCAAATCCTTGCAGTGGCATCTTGTGAATTAAGAATGGCGATCTTTGCATACAACATCCTGGGTCATCTTTGTTATGATAAGATAGTCTTTATTCGTGACAAGCTCCGCGCAACTTGGTTATGTTCATTATTCGTGACACACTCCTGCAACTTGGTTATGCTAATATAGTCTTTATTCGTGACACACTCCTGCAACTTGGTTATGCTAAGATAGTCTTTATGCGTGACAAGCTCCGCGCAACTTGGTTATGCTAAGATAGTCTTTATTCGTGACAAGCTCCGCGCAACTTGGTTATGTTAAGATAGTCTTTATTCGTGACAAGCTCAGCGCAACTTGGTTATGTTAAGATAGTCCTTATTCGTGACAAAGTCCTAGCACAGCAACCCGCATGAAAGGAAAGAAACTATTCTGAAGCCGGAGTATACCTGCCTAAATTATAGGGAGGTGCGTGAAACATTGTTGCAGACTCAGACGTTTTATCTAGAGCGTGCACTCTCATAACGATTCCCATGTGTGATAAATGAGAGATACAGTGCATACTTATTCTCAATGACCTCCAGTGCGTTAAGCCAGGAAACGCCCACCAACAACGTTTCCCAACAACAAACAAACTAACATTTTTTAGGGTCGGTCTATTGGAAAGCAGAAACAAAACTGAGTCAAATTAATGATCGTTTTTCAACCTTTGCTTTCTTGAGAAAATGTTAACTGTTAGATACATTGTTTTTCGTCTTTTTTTTACAGATATCACTAAAATTGGTATCAAATGTAGCTGTTAACACTTTCTGTGAGGGAACAGGTGTACGGCATGGTTTTATAGGCTAACTTTTTTTGGAGTGACTCTCGCTTGGTTTTTACTGTGTTAGAGGTATAGCTTTCAACTGAATGTGCTTGTGGTGAAATTGCTTTTTGCTCTTTTGAGGAAAATCAGTACCAGATCTCAGTTTGTCTAGGTTCGTTGGAAACAAGATTACTTCTTGTTGACGTAGATTTTAAAAGAATTACTGAAGATGATCATTATAACTTTGGGTGACCTTTTTATAATGATTATTGCTCTCACGAACTACAACTGTTAATTGTCAAAGTTTTTACTGTCACCTGCTCTTTTGGGTTTGGGTTTTTCTTGAGAGCAGGGGGAGGGGGAGGAGGGGGGAGGTGGGTGAGGGGCGGTAGTTTCTTTCTTGAAATCAGGAGACCTGTTAAGCAATAAATATAGAAGTGTGTGTGTGTGTGTGTGTGTTTGTCTGTGTCTCTGTATAGGTGTCTGTGTTTGTGTTGTGTGTGTGTTTGTGTGTGTGCGTGCGCGCTTATGTGTGCGTGCGTGTGCGTGCGTGTGCGTGCGTCCGTGCATGCGTGTGTGTGTGTGTGTGTGTGGTTGCATACCTCTATATGTGTGAGCATGCATGCGTGTTAGCGTGGCCACTCACACATACACACGCGCGCACAAACGTGCATTCTGACGTGCTTGCGTGCGTGTTGCTTGCGTGAGTTCATAGGAGCGCATGGGTATTTCGGCGCTTAACCATAAAGCCGTGGTCTTTGCTCTCCTAAGAATCAGGTCATCGTCCTCCATCGTAATAGAATAATTGAGTGTCTGACCATCCACTTTGCCGTGACTGCCACATAGGTGATCCTCCTCTTGACACAAAAGCAGGCATTATCATCACGACCATGTCTAGATTCTTTGTCCGTGAGTGTGTGTGTGTGTGTGTGTGTGTGTGTGTGTGTGTGTGTGTGTGTGTTGTGTGTGTATGTGTGTGTGTATCAATCTCTATGTAGGTCTCATAATTACCTCTGTGTTTCTGTCTCTATATCAGTCTTTCTCTCTGTTTTTGTCTGTATGGTATACATCTGACTGACTGACTGACTGTCTGTCTGTCTGTCTGCTTGTATGTATGTATGTATGTATGTATGCTTGTCTGTCTATGTGTCTGTCTGTTTGTCTTCTGTTTGTCTGTGTCTTCTGTCTGTCTGTCTCTGTCTCTCTATCTTTTTCTCTGTCTGTCTCTATATGTGTCTGTCTGTCTCTGTTCTGTTTGTGTGTCTCTGTTTCTGTCTGTCTCTCTGTCTCTCTCGCGCTTTTTCTCTCTTTCTGTCTTCTCTCTCTCTTCTCTCTCTCTCTCTCTCTCTCTCTCTCTCTCTCTCTCTTCTCTCTCTCTCTCTCTCTCCTCTCTCTCCCTCTCCTCTCTTCTCTCTCTGTGGATAGTCTGATGAACTGATAGCGTGTTCTATAATCTGATATATTTCGGGGTGGATTTTTTTAAACTCTCCAATACATTATCCTTGATCGGCACTTAGGCCAAGTACTTATGTCGATGCATTTTGACTTCTTCCGATTCCGAAGTCACGAGTTGCGTGTTCGAATCCTAGCAATACAGGAGCGATTAAGAGTGGGAAGGAGGTGGAGTGGAGCATGGTGGAGTGTTGCGGAGTGGAGTGTAATTATTGTATTGCAATGTATTATGTTTACTGGTGTTGCATTGTGGTGAAGTTTTGTGCAGTGGAGTGCAGTGGAATGCAGTGAAGTGTAGTGTAGTGTAGTGTAGTGCAGTGTAGTGTAGTGTAGGGTAGGGTAGGTAGGGTAGGGTAGTGTGTTGTAGTAGTGTAGTGTAGTGTATGCGTAGGGTTAGGGTAGAGTGGTATGAGTGTAGTGTTAGTGTTAAGTGTAGTGTGTGGTGTGTGTGCAGTGCAGTGTAGTGTTGTGTAGTGTAGTGCAGTGTAGTATAGTGTAGTGTAGTGTGGTGCAGTGCAGTGTGGTGTTGTGTAGTGCAGTGCAGTGCAATGCAGTGCAGTGCAGTGCAGTGCAGTGCAGTCGAGTGGAGTGCAGTGCAGTGGATTGTAGTGTAGTGTTGTATAGTGTAGTGCAGTGTAGCGTAGTGTAGTGTAGTGTAGTGCAGTGCAGCGCAGCGTAGTGCAGTGCAGTGCGCCCATGTTAAAAACCCGTTCTTCATTTCGGAAGAGTATGCCGTTTTGTGCCAGTAGGAACGGATAACAAGCATAAATCCCACATGCACACCTGTGTCATGTTTAGACACTATCCCAAAGTCGTAATGCAGCTACCTTAATGGTTTGATAACAAAACAATGTCAAAAAAAACAACAACAAAAAGATATGAATCAAATGCTTGATCTGTCCGTTTCAAGATGGCTGCATATTTCAAGATGGCTGCGTTACCTCTAAACCACCTGTGTACCCGTGAGAGAACCTGTGCGTGCCTCTGTCTGTATCGGTATGTTTGTTAAAGTGATGCAATGCCTTTCATGTAAAAAGCAAAATCATATCTAAAGCCATGAACTGAAATGCACTGGATGAGCCTTGATAATTATGGGCCTACTGACCCAAAGATCCATTTCGGCAATCAGCATGCAAATGACTTGAGTAATTTCCAAGCTGTAGCCTAAAGGTCACCGTGAATGATCAGAACATGAACTCCACTGCTCTTCATATCATATGTGTATATTCTAGCCAACTACAATGTTTTCTCGGTAATCACTATGCAAAGTTTCCCCTAGAGAGGGAAAGCATGTTTAAAAGGTCACCATGAATAATAAAGCAGTTTCAAGTCTCATGGGGAAAGATTATGTCAACAGAAAGAGAGTGCTGAAATGTATTTTTCTAGCCACAGTTGGACAATTTAGGATATTGTGTTTGTGTTCGTGCATGTGTGTGTGTGTGAATGAGTGAGAGAGAGTGTGTGTGTGTGTCTGCCTGTTTGTGTGTTTGTGTGTGCATGCGTGCGTGCGTGCATACGTGCGTGCGTGCATACGTGCGTCTCTCGCTCTCTCTCTCTCTCTCTCCTCTCTCTCTCTCTCTCTCTCTCTCTTTTCCCCAACACACACAACACCTCCCCCACTCTTTGTGTGTGTGTGTGTGTGTGTGTTTGTGTGTGTTTGTGTGTGTATGCGTGCACACTCACAATCTCCTTCATGCATGTACAGGAGCGCAAACGCATGCATGCATGTGCTATCTACCTGTTGACCTACGTATTGACCTACCTACCTACCTACCTACATACATGCAAGCATACATACATACATGCAAACATACATACGTACTTACGTACATATATACATACATACATACATACATATAATACATACATACATACACACATAGGTTTTAAGCGAACAATATGATTGTGCACTCATCAATTCTACTTAACTGGATGAAAGCTTATACTCTTGCTGACGTAACAACCCCATCAGTAATCAATATGCAAA
>CM054151.1:34694922-34704922 GCA_028751875.1 Rapana venosa
AATGAAACAGGATAGGAAATTCTTAGGTTTGAAACAAATGTCTTGAGGCCAGATTTAAAAGTGCCACAAGAAAGTCTTTGGCGAAGAGAGATAGGGAGGCCATTCCAAATCGATGGACCAGAAACAGAGAAAGAGCGACGGCCAACAGTGGACTGGTTGAATCTAGGTGTTTTTAAGCATATATAACTTCCCTGGAAGTTGTGGAGAACTGACTACAGTCAAGTATTTCTGCTATCAGCAAGTTGATACTATGTATAGCTTGTTCCTGTCAATACGGGAGTTGTTATTTTGTCTTCTTTTTTTTTAATCGTCTCCACGCAAAAGGACGATGCGCTTCCCATGCATACTAGTTCCCTAGCACACGGTGGTCACAAGATAAAGACACACCAGTCTGTTAAACAGCTCAACAGTCTGCACAGCTCTGCTCTGTAATCTCAGGGTTCCTGACTGACAGGGAGAGATTGGCCAGATAGGCATTCCCTGTGATTTCAGATTCTTCCATCTATCGGTCTGTCTGCCTGCCTGCCTGTCTGTTTGTCTGTCTGTCTCATTGTCTGTCTGTCTGTCTGTATGTATGCATGTCTGCCTGTCTGCATGCCTGTCTGTCTGCCTTTCTGTCTGCCTGCCTCCCTGCACCCTCTTTTATTTTTATTTATTTATTTTCTTTATTTCGAGGATAATGGAAGAAGCACTCATGTGTTGGTTTTTTTACATCCAGTCCCCATGTGTATGTAGTTTTGTCAATTTTGTTATCCGCTCCCACCAGTATATAATGGCCTACTCTACTAAAAAGCGGAACGGGCTTTAACATGTGCGCAAGATGTTCTGCGTGCGTTCGCACACGGGACCTCGGTTTATAGTCTCATCCGAAAGACTTTTAGGGGGAGTGGAGTCAGCACTGATGTTAAGTCCAGAGGAAAAAATCCTCTTGAACGAGATTCGAACCCAGGTCAGCAGATCACGAGCGCATCACTCTAACCACCAGGCTACCCGCCCCCTTACCCTCCCCCCTCAAGGGTAGCTAGCATTAGGATGGCAGGGATGTCGTTCCACTAAGCATCAATTGCTAGCATTGCAGTACGATCTCTGCAGTGTAATTATGTCATGATTTCTAGAAAAACATGATTATTTGTTCAAACACACAATTACGTTGGCACGCGCACATGCAAGCACGTATTCAAGCATACAAACCTACACTTGCAGGCACGTGTCAGTATGTAAGTGTGTGTTTAGGCAGGCAAAAACTATGTGTGTGTGTGTGATTCATATCTATTTAGAGTGTATGCTTGACTCTCTAAATATAATAGAGTTGTCCTGTCGATTGTATGCGCACATTGATGCGTGCATGTGTGCACGCGCCTAAGAAGGGTGGGAGGACAGATCGATGGGTGGGTGGGTGTTTCAGTGGATGGAAGGAATCGTGGATGGATGGATGGATAAATTACTTGAGTGAGTTAGCGTGCGAGCGAGCAAATGAGCAGGATAGTGCTTACTTAGTTGATTGATGTATTGGTTGGTTGGTTGGCTAGTTGGTTGGTGAGCTTTTCATTGGCTAGTTGGATTACTTGACTGGTTGGCTGGTTAGTTGCTTGGTTGCTTGGTCTGTCAGTCGGTCGGTCGGTCGGTCGGTCGATCAATCGATGGATAGATAGATAGATAGATAGATAGATAGATAGATAGATAGATAGATAGATAGATAGATAGATAGATAGATAGATAGATAGATAGATAATAATAATAATAATGTATGTAATTTATATAGCGCTGAATCTTGTAAAGCAACAAATCAAAGCGCTCAGATTTCATTTCATACCACTTTAAGTCACGGCAGATTTCTCTTCGTGAAATTCGGGCTGCTCTCCCCGGGAGAGCGCGTCGCCACAAGAGCAGCGCCACCCCTTTTTTTTTCTTTTTTCCTGTCTGCAACTGTATTTGTTTCCCTATCAGAGTGGCTTTTTTCTAAGAATTTTGCCAGGGACAACTCTCTTGTTGCCGTGGGTTCTTTTACGTGCGCTAAATAATTACGTGTAACACACGGGAACTCGGTTTGTCGTCTCATCCGAAAGACTAGCGCCCAGACCACCACTCACGGTCTAGTGGATGGGGGAAAAGTTTCGGGTCCAAAAGGGGTACGAACCGCCGCAAACTTCAGACCCGGACTTTTCGCTTTCTAGACAGGCGCGTTACCTCTAGACCACCGATCCATCCACAGATAGATAGATAGATAGATAGATAGATAGATAGATAGATAGATAGATAGATAGATAGATAGATAGATAGATAGATAGATAGATAGATAGATAGACATTTTTTTTTTTGGGATGATAATGGAATAAGCACTCGTGTGCTTTTTTACATCCAGTCCAGTTGTGAATGCAGTTTTGTCAACTTTGTCATCCGTTCCCACCGGCACACAATGGCCTACTCTTCCGAAAAGCGGAAAAGGGTTTTAACGTGTGCGCAAGATGTTCTGCGTGCGTTCGCACACGGGACCTCGGTTTATTGTCTCATCCAAAGGACTTGTTGGGGGAGAGTGAAGTCGGCACTGATATTAACTCCAGAGGAAAAATCCTCTTGAACGAGATTCAAACCCGGGTCAGCAGATCACGAGCACTGCGCAACGCAACGCGCTTCACTCTAACCACTATGCTACCCCTCCCCAATAGATAGATATATAGATAGATAGATAGATAGATAGATAGGTAGGTAGATAGGTAGGTAGGTAGGTAGGCAGGTAGATAGATACTTAGATAGATAGATAAATAGATAAATAAATAGATATGTAGGTAGGTAGGTAGATGGATGGATGGATGGATGGATGGGTGGATGGATGGATGGATGGATGGATGGGTAGGTGGATGGATGGGTGGGTGGGTGGGTGGGTGGATGAATGGATGGATGGATAGATGGTTGGATGGATGGAGGGATGGACAGACAGACAGACAGATGGGTGGACGAATAAACAGACTGATGGATGGACACACAGGATGATCGATCTATTGGTTGGTTGATTGTTTGCTCGATCAATTGATTGAATCATCTTATTGATTGATTGATTGATTTTTAAAATTTTATTCATTGTTGAATGAATGAATTAATTAATGATCATAGATAGATTGATTGATTGATTGGTTCGTTGGTTGATTGACTCTATCACTCACTCACTCACTGACTTCTCTGCAGTTGGGCAGAAACCTATTTCTTCGTTGTTCCTTTTTGATTGATGGGGTGGGCGTTAAAGGGCTGCCGTGAGGACCTGTTTTTGCGATTAATCAATATGCACATGACCTGTGTGACTGACAGCCAAGGTGAAAGGTCACATGAATAATTAAACACCTTGGTGCTAGCTTGTTACAGTACTGTCAGAGAGTGAGGAAAGATAGAAAGTGTGTGTGTGTGTGTGTGTGTGTGTGTGTGTGCGTAGGGGGGATGTTTATGTATGCGTGTGTGTTTGATTGTGTGTGTGTGTTTATGTATGCGTGTGTGTTTGAATGTGTGTGTGTGTGTGATTGCCTGTACGTGTGTGTGTGTGTGTGTGTGTGTGTGTGTGTGTGTGTGTTTGCGTGTACGTGTGTGTGTGAGTGTTTTTGTTTTGTTTTGGTTTGTTTGTTTTTTATCGAGGATAATGGAATAAGCACTCATGTGCTTTTTTTACATCCAGTCCCCGTGTGTAGGCAGTTTCGTAAATTATGTCATCTGTTCCCACCGGCACACAATGGCCTACTCTTACGAAAAGCTGAACAGGATTTAACGTGTGCGCAAGATGTTCTGCTTGCGTTCGCACACGGGGCCTCGGTGTATATATTTGTGTGTGTGCGTGCGTGAGTGCGCGCGTGCGTGCGTGCGCGCGCGCGCGTGTGTGTGTGTTTATGTGTGCTCGGTGAAAGACTGGTCAGGTCTTTTCTGTCATTACTATAAAAAAAAAAGGAATAAATAAAGAAAAGAGAAATCTGTCAAGACTTTCCGTGGTTGCCATGCTCAAACAGACCTTGACCATCGATGGCTGGTAGGGGCTGCTGTTATTGGGTCAATTTGCCTCTGTCTGCCTGTCTGTCTGTATGTCTGTCTCTCTGTGAGTGTCTCTCTCTGTCTCTTTCTCTCTCTCTCTCACTCTCTCTCCCTCTCTCTCCCTCTGTGCACACGTTAAATCCTGTTCCGCTTTTCGTAAGAGTAGGTCATTGTGTGTCGGTGGGAACAGATGACAAAATTTACAAAACCGCACACACACACGGGGACTGGATGTATAAAAAAGCACATAAGTGCTTATTCCATTATCCTCGATATGAAAGAATTGTTAAAAATTCTCTCTCTCTCTCTCTCTCTCTCTCTCTCTCTCTCTCTCTCTCTCTCTCTCTCTCTCTCTCTCTCTCTCTCTCTCTCTCTCTCTCTCTCTCTCTCTCTCTCTCTCTCTCTCTCTCTCTCTCTTTTGCTTCTTGCTGTCTCCCCTCTATTTTACTTTATCCATATATTTTTAATTTTGATCACTGTATCTCAGTTTTCACGTTCATGTTCAATTCATTTGAGAATTATGGGTTTATTAACACATATATCTTTTCTCTAAACAAAAATTATAATCTATGTATTTCTTGACATTGATGTTCAGGTCAGTTAGAGATTATGTATTGTTAAATATATACTTATCTTTTCTTAAAATCATGTTGTCGTTGTTGTAGTAGGGTTTTTTTCTTTGTTTTGTTGCTAGTCCCTAATCAGGGAAAGGGCCGGATGGAAAAAAGGATACCTATGCTTATTCGGTTACCATTGAAAAAATTAATAAAGATTTATTCATTCAAAAAGATTCATTCATTCAAAGATTCATTCATTCTCTCTCTTCTCTCTCTCTCTCTCTCTCTCTCTCCCCTCTCTCTCTCTCTCTCTCTCTCTCTCTCTCTTCTCTCCCCTCTCTCTGTGTGTGTCTGTGTGTCTGTATGCAGCAGGAATGACTGATGATTGAATTTCTGCCCTTATCAACAAAAATCTGTCAATTCTTCCTGCGCAGGTTTCAAAGGGATCTCGGCAATTTATGACTAAAACGGATTAATGTCACTGAGTTTTGTTTTATTTTCCAGTCTCCTAGTCTCTATGCTTCTGTCTCTCTGTCGGTTATTATCAGTCTGTCTGTCTGTATGTATGTATGTCTGTTTGTCTGTCTGTCTCTCTCTCTCTCTCTCTCTCTCTCTCTCTCTCTCTCTCCTCTTTTTCTCTCTCTCTCTCTCCTCCCCTCTCTCCTCCTTTTTCTCTCTCTCTCTCTACTCTCCTCTCTCTCTATCTCTCTATCTCTCTCTCTTTCACACACAAAAAACACACATCACATACACACACGCACACATGCACACACACATTCGCCCTCACACACACACTACCGCCTCCTATCCCCGCAACCCACTCCCCCCCCCCCCCCCCCCCCCCCCCCCCCATACACACACATACACCCCCGCCCCACCACCATCACACCACAACCCACATCCTACCACACCCAACACACACCTATACACACACACTAGCCCCTCCCCTCCCCCCCCTCCCCCCCCCCCCCCACCCACACACCACCCCACCACACCCCAAGATCCCAACCCCACCCCACACACAACCTCCCCCCCCCCCAACCCCACCACACCCCCACCTGCACACGCAGACCACTCCCAATCACAGACATCCCCATCCACCGCCCCCCCCCCCCCCCCTACCCCCCACGAAATTCAATCAGTCATAGCAACGGCAGGAAACTCTGGAATAATTACTGTTTACTACCAGGAGAGCCTGCTAAGCGACTGTTGCCATGGAATGTGGTCAATGTGGGATGTCCTTAAGTAAAGGTGGTCCTTAATTGGACAGGCTTAAGGGAGATAAAAATCCACTCCCCCACACCCTCGTCTTCTTTGGTCTGGAAACTTGCTGTGAAATGATGGGAACCATATTTGGTACATGACCGCAAGGTCAGGGTTTTCTCCTTCCCACCCCCCACCCCTTTCCCCTCGCCAGTGCTCTGTTTTTGATCGATAGAATGTAGTCCTAAGCTGAATATATTTGTAGTTGTTTATATTATGCTGAAGTGGTGGGGACAGGGACAGCTCAGTGGTCAGAGCACTCGCTCTCCCCAAGCTAAGGTTAAGCGGCATTGAGCGTGGTTTCCAAGTGGGTGGGTGACTGAGCGTTTGCGCGCCTTGGCTTTAAGTACAGCCCCCTAGTTCACCCAACTGTAAATGGGTACCTGCCCTCTTTAGTGTCAGGTAAGGTATAAAGCAGCTAAGGGGGAGGAGATGGGCGCCGCTGCTCTCAATATGTTGGCCCCTAGGGAAGCTGAGGTGTCAGACACCTCGCTCTCCAACAACCGCATAGGGTTTGGAAGCACTTTTACCTTTTCACCTTCTTCTTTCCTTCACCTTTATGGTTTGGGAACACCTTTACCTTTACCTTTTTACCATCTTCTTTCCTTCTTCTTTATCTTGACCTTTACTGTTTTACCTTCTTCTTTCCTTCACGAAGTGGGATAGCAATGCACTGACTGCAAATCACAAAAACAAACGAGCATGCGAAATTGGATCAAACTCAACAGATTTTCCCCTGTAAAGTTAAACAGTTTTTGTTTTACATTCGAAATATCGACTGGGGTTTCATCTAACTAGTTTGGCTTTTAAAAAAAAATTCCATTATTCTTAGTTGTGTCTTCATAATTATGTGTTCACATAAAGCCATGTGGCTAGTAGTTTAGAAATAGTAGCCAGTTACTTCTGGACTAGGTTCGGGCAGTTGAAGGTCTTGAACCAGTTAGTGACAATAACACCACCTAAGGACACCATAGGTGAATCACACAGAGTGGGGTGGTGCGCTTTCTGCGCCTGTGGCCTCCGCTCTCTTGATTGGCATTGTCAATATTTGTGTATTGTTCTGCCCGGATAGTGCGGAGAGGGGTAGGGTGGGCGGGGGGGGGGGGGGGGGCGATGGAAGAGTAGAGACGAGGAGGGAGGAACACAAACCAGAGAGAGAGAGACAGAGAGAGAGAAAGATGTATGATCAGGTAGATAGATAGATAGATAGATAGATAGACCGAGACTGAGAGGCAGAGAGAAAGAGACGGAGAGAAAAGGAAGGAGAGTCAGAGACAGACTAAAAAAATATAAAACTCGCTCTCTCTCAATTCTCGAAGGTAGAGAGACAGAGAGCAGAGAAAGAAACACAAGACAGAAAGAAAAACAACCATCCAAACAAAGAGAAACAGTCAGACAGCCAGTTAACCAGCCAGTCAGGCCGACAGCCAGCCAGCCATTCAGACAGCCACTCAGCGAAACAGCCAGTTAACCAGCCAGCCAGACAGCCAGACAACCACTAAGCGAAACACCCAGCCAGCCAGCAAAGGAGACAGACAGACAGACTGACTGACTGACAGCCAGACGGACAGATGGACATGTGTGCGGCAATGTTACAGGGGATGAGATCACCGCATGCTGTAAGAACAGTGGCCAGAGGACTGACTGCCGATGACAATGATTACCTGCGTCCTCTGCCCTCCAACACACACACACCCTAGGCTAATACATGGTGGTGGTGGTGGTGGTGGTGTGTGTGTGTGTGTGTGTGTGTGTGTGTGTGTGTGTGTGTGTGTGTGTGTGTGTGTGTTTGTGTGTGTGTGTGTGTACGTGCGTGCGTGTTTGTGTGCATTTTTATTTCTCACACAGACACACAGGTACAGACACACATATAATTATAGACACAGACACACAGATACACAGACACACGCACAACTACTCAAAGACACACACGGCTACGCGCGCACGCGCACAAACCACACACACACACACACACACACACACACTCACTCACTCACTCACTTTATCATACGGCTACACACACACTCAGTCACACACTCACACAGACGGCTACACACACATATACATACATACATACATACTTACATACATACATACATACATACATACATACATACATACATACATACATACATACATACATACATACATACATACATAATATACTTATATCCATCCATCCATCCATACATACATCCATACATACATGCATACTTACATGCATGCATGCATACATACATACATACACACACACACTCACTCACTCACTCACTCACTCACACAAACATCTCTCTCTCTCTCTCTCTCTCACACACACACACACACACACACACACACAAACACAGAAAAACACATGCGCTCGAGCGCGCGCCTGAAATGTGTAAATATAAGTAATGCACTTTGGGAGGACACCACACCGAACCATCTCAGAATAAGAATAGTACCGCCATGAACACATCCCCTCAGATGCTCATCTTAGCCAGAACCTTTCATACCTCTAAGGACAAAAATTCCCTCAAATTGAAATGCCAGAATCAGAACCAATGGTACCCCAATGAAAAAAAATCCTTCTAACAGAAATCTCATAAAGGAATGTTATTTCCATGAAGAAAAAATATACCTTCAAACGAACAATTCAGATACAGAGCTCATTAATACCTCAAGAGAAAACAATCCTTAGCTGGACATCTCAGAACTAGTGCTACTTTTTAGGCTGAAAATGCTCTCAAGTGAACATTTTAGAATCAGAACCAAAGATTATCCCCAGGGAAATATCCCCGTAAATTAACCTCTCGGAAGCAGCAACCCGAACCCTACACCTGAGATTATATTAGATTGTAGTGTGTTTTATTATATTCTTTACTACCTTTAGTTAGGGCAGAATTCTCCCCGTGAAAATCAGGCAGCTGTCCTTGGGGGAGAGTGTATCGCTACAAGAGAGCCCCTACCCGTCATTTCTGGATGTTTGGTTTTCCTGTCAGCATAATATGTATTTGTCTCCCTATCGTCGTGGCTTTTTCATTAGAATTTTGCTAGGGACAACTCCCTTGTGACCGTGAGTTCTTTTATGCGTGCTAAGTTAAGCAGCGTTGAGCATGGTTACCACTTGGATGGGTGACCGTTTGCGCGCCATGGCATCAGTATAGTTCCCCCAGTTCCCCCAGCTGTAAATGGGTACCTGCCCTCTTTAGGGTCAGGGAAGGTCAAGCAGCGAGGGAGAGGAGATGGGCGCCGCCCTCAATATGCTGGCCCCTAGAGAAGTGAGGTCTCTGACGCCTCGCTCCCCTACGACCTTATAGGTTTCGGAACACCTTTACCTTTTTTTTTACACACAAAACTTCGGTTGATCGTCTCATCCGAAAGACTAGCATACAGACCATCACTCAAGGTCTGCTGGATGTAGGGTAGTAAGTTCAGACTCAAATAGGGATCGAACCTTCGTTGTTTACTTCCCAGGCAGGGGCGTTACCTCTGGACTACCGAGCCACTGTCAGAACCAGTGTTAGCTCCAGGGGTAACAATCCCCTGAAATGGAAGAATGAATTAAAACTAATGTTATCTCTAAGGGTAAAAAAATCCCCTCAAGTGGAAGTGTGAATTAGAACTAAAGTTATCTCAAGGGGGAAAATCCCCTCAAGTGGAAGTGTGAATTAGAACTAAAGTTATCTCAAGGGGGAAAATCCCCTCAAGTGGAAGTGTGAATTAGAACTAAAGTTATCTCAAGGGGAAAATCCCCTCAAGTGGAAGTGTGAATTAGAACTAAAGTTATCTCAAGGGGAAAATCCCCTCAAATGGAAGTGTGAATTAGAACTAAAGTTATCTCAAGGGGGAAAATCCCCTCAAGTGGAAGTGTGAATTAGAACTAATGTTATCTCAAGGGGGAAAAGTCCCCTCAAATGGAAGTCTGAGTCAGACCTTATGTTATCTCCAGGTAATTTTTAAAAAATCCCCTCGAGTGGAAGTCTGATTTGGAATTAATATCAAGTGCAGAGGTGAAAAATCCTCTCAAAAGGAAGTCAGAATTAGAGTTAATATCTCAGTCAGGGGTGAAAAATCCCCTTCACATGGAAGTCTGAAACAAAAGTAATGTTAGATCAATGGGTGAAGAAACCCCTCAAACATATGTCTGAAACAAAACTAATGTTATCTCTAAGGGGGAAAATCCCCTCAAA
>CM054151.1:34712422-34719922 GCA_028751875.1 Rapana venosa
TGTGTGTGTGTGGGGGGGGGGGGGGGGGCGGTATGTGTGTAAGCGCACGTGCGTGCTTGCGTGTATGTGTGTGTGTGTACGTGTGTGTGTGTGCGTGTGTACGTGTGTGTGTGTGTGGTGTGTGTTGTGTGTGTTGTGTGTGCGTATTCGGAGTTTGGACTAGCTTATCAATACAAAGCCAGCGCGGATTTGTTCCCTGTAACATAAAAAATGGGGAAAAAAACAAATTCAATATCCCCATCTGTCAGCTGTGCGTTGTTGTCAGC
This sequence comes from Rapana venosa, assembly GCA_028751875.1. Classification (NCBI taxonomy): domain Eukaryota; kingdom Metazoa; phylum Mollusca; class Gastropoda; order Neogastropoda; family Muricidae; genus Rapana; species Rapana venosa. The sequence continues at coordinate 34,712,689 of CM054151.1, forward strand.
TTCTTATGTCATGTGTTACAGTTGTGACAGTTCGTTAACAGGGCGGTATGGGAGGATGGGAGGAAGAAATTGTGTTTGTATTTGTGTAATTCTTCGGATTTAGGTTGGGTGAGGAAAGCTGGCCTTCTGGCTGGCTGTCTGTGTGTTTGTGTGTGTGTGTGTTTGTGTGTGTGTTCGTATGTGTGTGCGTGTGTGTGTGGTGTGTGGTGTGTGTGTGTGTGTGTGTGTGTGTGTGTGTGTGTGTGTGTGTGCGTGCGTGTGTGTGTGCGTGCGTGTGTGTGTGTGTGTGTGTGTGTGTGTGTGTGTGTGTGTGTGTGTGTTGTGTGTGTGTGTGTGTGTGTGTGTGACTTTTTTGCGAATATGTGCTAAGTAGAGTTAAGAAAAGGACAAGACAAAGGTACATAGACCCCAATCAGCAATCATCACTTATATTTCTTATTTCTGTACTGTAAGTCAAGTGTAGTTCTCTTCACATTACACCATCAATACTGTATGACATCTGTATTTATCTTCATACTTTATATTTTCTTTCTTTCTTTCTTTTGTTGTTTCTTTCTGTCTTTTTTCTCTCTGTCCTTCTCTTTTGTTATTTATCTCTTCATAATGTACATACCGCTGAGTACATACTGACATTAAGCACACAGCACCAAAAAGATATCAGACACGTAGCACATATTACACCACAATCCAATAATACAAGTCACTTCAGCTGCGACACGATCTGACTTCTCCTTACACTTTGACGAACCCCAAAGACCATTTGCGAAGTATGTTTTTGATTGTACGAATCATCGGGAACTTTTTAGTCTTTTAGGCTTCCATGGCAGTAAACGATGTTCTGTCCTGTCCTGTTATGCTCTGCTCTGCTCTGCTCTGCTCTGCTCTGCTCTGCTCTGCTCTGCTCTGTCCTGTTCTGTCCTGTCCAGTAATGCTCTGCTCTGCTCTGCTCTGTTCTGCCCTGTTCTGTCCTGTTCTGTTATGCTCTGCTCTGCTATGCTCTGCTTTGTTCTGTTCTTTTCTGTTCTGTCCTGTCCTGTCTTTATTTGTTCTGTTCTTCTTTGCTCTGTTCTGTTCTAATCTGTCCTGTCCTGTTCTCCATCAACTTCCACAGAAGCTGCTGTTGCGGCAACACTCTCAAACTTTCAAAAAATGACAAGAATAAACCTGGCACAAGCCCATCCCTCTAGGCCTACATGTCGATAGTCACGAAGTCTCTTCCATCACACTGCACGGTAGGCTGGCTGAAGGACTGAGCATCTTTACTTTGTGCAGTGCAGTAGAGTGCACCTGGGTCTGTTCACGCCTCACCTACTTACTACACTCATGACTGATGGCGATGACAGACGCTGGGGTGGGTAGAGGAGTGCATTAGGTAGTGGTCCACTAGGCCAGCTTGCAATAACTTCTTCAGCTAGTGGAGGGAAAAGAGTTGAAGAATTAGCGAGAAGAGAGCAAGGGAGATGTGAATTTCGGAGGGGAGGTGGGCAGAGGGGAAGGATGAGGGACAATATGAAGTGGGGAGGGGGAGAGGGGGAAGAAAAGGAAGAGGACTTGTTAAAAAAAGAGGGGGGGGGGTAAGAGTGGAGAAAGGAGGAGGATGAAGAAGAACGCTGGTGAGGAAGGGGACAAGGAAGAAGACGAGGAAGAAAAGAAATGACTAAGATGAAGAAGGCGAGGATGAGGTGAGATGAAGACAAAGTGGAAGAAGAAGAAGAAGAAGAAGAAGAAGAAGAAGAAGAAGAGAAGAAGAAGAAGAAGAAGAAGAAGAAGAAGAAGAAGAAGAAGAAAGAGGAGGAGGTCGTGGAGGAAGAGGAGGAGGAAGGCAAAGAAAAGGAAGAAGAGGAGGAAAAGAACAGATACGCGAGAAAGACGAGGCAAAGGAGGAGGATGCAAAGAAGAACAGAAACGAAGATTAATCCGAAAACAAAAACAAAGGGGAAAAACAACAGCAACAACAACAACACCACTATCGCCATCACCACCACCACCACCACCACCACCACATCACCAAAAACAACAACAACAAATCAACAAAATCAAGAACAAAGAAATCAAATTCAAAAGAGAACAAATACACAGAGCCTCCAACGCACACCACAAAGTCAGTTTATCTGTGGAATCTGCACACACACACACACACACACACACACACACACATCCACACACACACACACACACACACACACACACACACAAACAAACACACACACACACACACACCACGCACGCACGCGCGCACACACACACACACACACACACACACACACATAACACCTACACACTAAAAACAGGTCCCTGCAGTGATCCCTGACTCATTTTACGCATCACTTCCTAGCAGATTTGATGAGTTTAGCCACGATGCATGGCAGTCGGCATAATAATTATGATACCAGCTCTCTCTCTCTCTCTCTCTCTCTCTCTCTCTCTCTCTCTCTCTCTCTCTCTCTCTCTCTCTCTCTCTCTCTCTCTCTCTCTCTCTCTCTCTCTCGGGGGGGGGGGGGGGGGGTGTTTGTTGGGTTTTTTTTTGTTTGTTGTTGTTGTTTGTTGTGTTTTTTTTGGGGGGTGGGGGTTCCATTTGGACAATATGATGGATTCCTTTTTCTTTTCATACATAGATATTTTTGGGACTATTTTGGGGGGGGGGGGGGGGGGGGTCTTTGTTTTGGTACATATTTTGCTTGTTTGCTACTGTTCTTCTTTTTTTGCCCAGAGGGCTGGTTGTAAACAAGTGTTTGCTTATGCCATTACCCTATTTAAATAACATTCATTCATTCATTTATTCTCTCTCTCATGTTCTCTATATCTTGCTTGCCTTCCAGTGTTGTGTGTGTGTGTGTGTTGTGTGTGTGTGCGCGCGTGCGTCTATGTGAGTATTGTTTTTTCATGCAATTCTATATCAGCATGCATATTTTCCCTTCTCGTTACTTTTTTGTTGTTGTTGTTTTTTGTTTTTGTTTTTGTTTTTGAGGGCTGGATGTAAAAAAGCATGTAATGCTTAATCTATTACCTTCTAAAAATAAAAGTTTTTTCAAATTGTTTCTCAAATTTGTTCTCTTCTCTCTTGCTCTCATCCTTTCATCTCTCTCTTCTCCTCCAGTTCTCATTCTTGTCTTCTCTCCTTTTCTTTGCATCTCTCTCTCTCTCTTCTTCGTTATGCTTATTCTATAACCCTCTATAAATAAAATTTGTTGTTCTTGTTCATTGTCTCATTGTTCTTCTCTTCTCTTCATATCACTCTCTTCCTCTCTCTACTTTCTCCTCTTCGCTGTTTTTCTCTCTTTCTTCTTCTGCTGCATCTACAGCTTCTCCTCTATCTCTCTTCTAACACTCTTTCATCTCTTCTCTCCTCCTCTCTCTCTCTCTCTCTTCTCATCTCTCTCCCTCCTCTCTCTCTCTCTCCCCCTCTCTTCTCTCTTCTCCTCTCTCTATAATCTTCGTCATTCTCAGTTATTCTCTCCTCCTCTCTCTCTCTCTCTCTCTCTCTCTCTCTAACCATGGGATGCTGGATAGGACTGCTGACCAGAACTGACGGTACCTTTAATCACAACTGGACCTTATTTCACGCACTCGCCAACCTCGCCAACTCACAGACCTGTGGAGGCAGGCTGACGTAAATCATCATCATTGTTGGGCGGCACATTCCGCGGTGCTGTGCGAATGTGGTCAGGTGGGGTGGCTTCGAGCATCTTGGAGAATTGTAGACAAGGGGGAATGCCGGCTGGGGGACTTAACGAGAGTAGCGTCGTTAACTGGTTTTCTTGTTTGCTAACCTGATTAAGGCCTTCACCTGCAAGATCCTGGTCCAGTATTGACTGGAGTTGTTTTGGGGGTGTTTTTTTTCTAAACTTGCTTAGCGCATCGTTTTATATCAATGCACATGAAAACACGACCCAGAATAATGGTACTAAAATAAAGATATCCCACATAAAGTAAACCATGTGGAGACTGGGAAAGGATATAAAACGAGTGCTGCCTAAATTGCCAGGATAATCTGTTGTTTTACTCGATTCGCAGGCTCACAAAGACAAACAAGAATTGTCAGATTTGGAATCGTTTTTCCTGCAAATTGCAGTCTGTGTGCATTGGCAGCCCACCTGGTGAAGGAAAAGAGATGGTAAAGTTCCCACAGGAAGTCTCCAGACCCTGGGGAAGAAGGAGGAGTTCTTATCTCTGTTAAGCCTATCCACTTTACGACAATAGCCACTTTATGACACATTAAACCAGCGAGAAAGGAAAAGAAACTGGGAAGCAGTAATAATAATAATAATAATAATAATAATAATTATAATAATAAATGGAATTTATAGAGCGCTTTATCTTGCAATTACAAATCAGAGCGCTATAGTGAGATGAGAAGACGAAAGCATGAAGAAAGTGTATTTGAGAAGAGTGACGAGGAAGAAGAACGAACAACAAGAAAGAAGAAAGAAGATGAGAAAGCGAAGCGGAACGAAAAAGAAGACGTGGAGAAGAGAGAAAAAAACGAGTGTGAGGTTGATGGTGATGACTACAAAGACAAAAACCAACAAGAAGTAGAAAACAGCGACACCAGCAGCAGCAACAACAACAACATCTTCACATCACCACCACCACCACCAACAACAACAACATCTTCACATCACTACCACTACCACCACCACCAACAACAACATCTTCACATCACCACCACCACCACCAACAACAACAACAACAACAACAACAACAACATCTTCACATCACTACCACTACCACCAACAACAACAACAACATCTTCACATCACCACCACCACCACACCACCAACAACAACATCTTCACATCACCATCACCACCATCACCACCAACAACAACAACATCCTCACACCACCATCACCACCACCTCCACCACCACCACCACCAACAACAATAGCAACAAAACACAACAATAATAAAGACTGAGAATAACACACAGCCTCACAGACTACAACAAATGTCTTCTCGTGTGTTGAGCTATTACCTGAATGGAAGAAGACACTACAACGGCACATATGTAACCCTTTGGTGTGTGTCTGCCCGGTGCCAGAAGCTTTGTCAAGTTCGTTATCGTATATGTAAACAGCTTCCAAAGCCTACATAACAATGTTCTTAAACTTTGAAATGTTCTATTCATACTACCTCCATCTATAACAAGACCGGAGAATCACAGTATATGTTCTCCAGGAATAAAAAGGTCTTTTGAAGTCAAAGCAGAGAGGCTTATCTGGTAAGGTGTTTAAAGAAAACAGCCACACATCGCAAACTTCTCACCCACTGTGTACTTACAGCCTGCCAGTGTTTCCCAGTGAGTCAGTGCAGCTCATTTGTGAATTCCAAGGCGCGTAGGTAAGGGAACGTTAACCAACAACAACGCCAACAGAAAACAACAACAAAAGCAACAAGAAACATACACAAACAAAACCAGCAACAACGAAAACAACAAACACATTTAGCGCATCACTTCCAAGCAGATTTGTGCAGAATGACCATCAAAGCCTCCTGGGTAGAGAGATAGACTGCATTCAGAATGTGACCAGGTCAGGCACAGCATCTTCCAGAGTTCCAGAGAATTGTAAACAAGGCTGGGGATAGGGGGGAGAAGAGAAGGATGATAATGGAAGAGCACCAGGATGGAGAAATGAAAAAGAAGGGGGAGGGGGAGGGGGTGTTGCTGGCTTCCTTGCTCGCTGTCATTTGTCAAGCAGGCCATCGTTCAGCCTCCTTACTTACTAGCTGTAAGCAGCACCATCAATGATTCGTGACTTAGCTCACGCCTCATTTTCTCACAGATGGTCCGACGAGGGTCGTTAAGAAAGTTGCTCAGACTGGACAATGCTTGGGACAGTTGCTCGGCGAGGCAGTTGCTTGTAGACTGGGCCATGGGTAGCCAGCATCACTAGGTGATCCATCTGGAAAGATTTTGCTGAGATTCAGGCACTGGCACACGACGGCAACACACGGGGAGAGAGAGAGAGAGAGAGAGAGAGAGAGAGAGAGAGGAGAGAGAGAGAGAGAGAGAGAGAGAGAGAGAGAGGAGAGAGAGAGAAATTCTTTTATTTCGAGGATAATGAATAAGCACTCATGTGCTTTTTTACATCCAGTCCCCGCCCGTAGGGATACATCTTAATAATAACCAACACTTATACAGTCTCACAGTAGAAACATGGGGAAATAACCCTTTTCAAAGCAGCCCCCCCCCCCCCCCAACAACTCCCCCCCTCCCGAAAGCAAACTAATAAAAAAAACCCTAAAAACATCCCCCATCACCCCCCCCCCCCCCACCCACCAAAAAAAACAACAACAACCAACCCACAACCAAAACAAACAAACAAAAGAGAAAGAAAACCAAACCAACAAAAGAAGAAAAAAAGAGAAAAGAAACAACAACAACAACAACAAAACCAAGAAGAATAACAACCAAACTTAATAAGTCACAAAGATAAACATCTACACACTATCAAATGGTACATATACTGGTTACACATAACAATAAGATATTGAAATAGGGCACTCGTTAAGACTTAAGTGCAGAGGACAAGTCCAATAAGTATTGAAAATATAAAATATGAATCCTTCATCAGGATACACCATAACTATAAGCAAAACGATAAAAGGTGAGAGAGACAGAGACAGAGACAGAGACAGTGTGTGTGTGTATTTCAAAGATAATATCCAATTTATAATTCCCAAAACAGTACACGATCACCATCAACACTCATTTTTGATTATACTCGTTTTCAAATTATATGTCATGATAATGAAATAAACTCAATACTCGTATATTCACACAATAAAAACAAGAAACAAAACAAAAGAAGAATCTAAACCTATACAGTCATTGAGGGAGAGAATGTGAGTGAGTGAGTGAGTGTGTGTGTGTGTGTGTGTGTGTGTGTGTGTGTGTGTGTGTGTGTGTGTGTGTGTATGTGTTGTGTGAGTGAGTGAGTGAGTGTGCGTGTGTGTGTGTGTGTGTGTGTGAGGGATAATACTAAATATGTAATACTCACAGAGCACACGATCAACAACACCAACACTTTTTAATTATACTCATACAAATTGAATGTCATGATAATTTTTTTTAAAAAGTGCAATACCCATACACTCACACAATAAAGAGGGGGGAAACCTCAATAAAGTCATAAAAAGAACATCTAAACATTGTAAGTAATAGAGACAAAGTCTTTTTTTTCAGGATAATGAATAAGTACTCATGTGCTTTTTACATCCAGTCCCCGCCCGTAA
>CM054151.1:34727422-34729922 GCA_028751875.1 Rapana venosa
ACTTAAAAAGTATATAACGCCAATCAATTATGTATGACCCTGTACCCCGACCACAAAGTAAGCATATTTTGGAATATCAGAAATGATGCATCGATGGTGTACACTCCAGAACACGTTCAGTACTGCAACTATTATGAAGATTATCAAATGTTCACAAGGTAGAAGAGCTGTATACCTAAGATACATGTGTATGCATGCACGTGAGCACGCATCCGCACACACGCACGCACGCACACACACATACATACATGCATGCATGCACACACACATATATATGGATAGATAGATAGATAGATAGATAAATAGATAGATAGATATCTGCACTTACATACATACACACATATAGATAGATACATACATACAGACAGACAGACATTCACACAGAGGCTACATACATACATACAGACAGACATACATATACGCACATAAGCACGCACATGGCTAGATTTGCATAAATAGATTTGCATAGATTCGTAAGTACCTACACATATGCAGGCGCACGCGAATTTACATGCATAGTACACACACGCGCACATATAAAATAAAAGATGGGAGAGAGGTGGTGAGAGAGAGAGAAACAGACAGACAGAGACAGACAGACAGAAACATACAGACAGACAGAGACAGAAACGGAAAGACAGATAGACAGACAAACAGACAAATATAAAGACAGAGAAACAGACAGATAGATAGACAGACAAACAGGCAGACAAATAAACAGACAGACAAACAGACGGACAAATAGATAAAAACAAGCTTGCTGTACATCAACAAAAATTACACACGACACACTGTAACTATCAACTGCATGACCGCATACATAACAGGCCACGATAAATACAGCGGCAGAATCCAGACAGGTGAGCTGATGTTGACATAGCACACAGTTTGTTGGGAAAAGCGCTTCCACCATTACAGCAACACGCCTATCATCATGCTCTGCTATACTCTGCTCTTGTCACTTGTACTTCACTTGACTTTGGACTTGAAGTGAGGTTGTTTTTTGTTTTATTGTTGTTGTTGGGGGTTTTTTGTGTGTGTGGGTTTGTGTTGTTTTTTTGTTGTTGTTTGTTTTTTTGGGGGTTAAGTTGTGGGGTTTGTTTGTTGGTGTTTGTTTTTTCGTTCCTCGGCTAGAGCTCTGAGGTTCACCAATGGTGATATTTTTGCGTATGCGACTAGGTTGGGTTGTTTGTTTTTTCACCCACCATTATGGTAGCTGTATTCCGATGTCAATGACGGTGTCTTTACACACTCACTGCCTGTGTGTATGCGGGGTTTAATTTTGTCATCCGTTCCTACCAGCACCCAATGGCCTACTCTTCCGAAAGGCGGAATGGATTTTCAACGTACGCGCAAGATGTTCTTCGTGCGTGTGTGCGTGCGAGCGTTCGTACACGGGGCCTAGGTTTATAGTCTCATCTGAAGGACTTTTGGGGGTGTGGAGTCGTTGTTGATGTTGATGTTATTCAGTGCAGTTTTCAATGACTACCCAGGAGGTAAAGAGAGAAATCGAGAGATATTAATGATTGCATTTCCTTGTTTTGCTTTTTTTACTTTTTATTCAGTAAACACTCGACAACAGCTCAAAGGGTATTATGTGGGTAAAAGTTTATGTTTTAAACTGCGATTATAAGACTTTATTTCACATTCTTTGCATTGCAATTACCTTTTTCTTTCACTGTTTGGTTTAAACATTGTTTATTCATATATATTTATATATATAATCAGACAGCAATACAGCAGGGGAAAGGCAACATACTACAGTTTATTTTAATCATTCTTTTTATCGCACAAAGTCCATTCTGTATCAAAAATAAAACAACATAATACAAAAATAACAATCTGACATCGTCGACAATCACTCGCAATCACATCCCCCCCTCCTCCTACACTTTCCCTCACAACCTAAATATTTACATCCATATTCTAAAATAGAAGAATATGGTACAAGTAAATATACATTGACTTTATTGGGACTGTATGGCTGAAAAAAATATAATTTCAGTGAAACACACAAAGAAAGCAATCATATTTTCGATCATACATTTTCATTGAATAGGAAACATTTTATTTAAACTTATAAGATGACTGAAGAGGAAAAGTGAAGTGAGAAAATCTGATAGATCAATTAAGTTTGATTTTTTTCTGAGTTATTTGACCAAAGAAAAAAAACCTCCCCAGCTTCATCCATGAGAGTCTTTAGATGACTATGTGATGCTTTGATGTTTGAATCCTCGCTGTTATAAGAGAGTAATCTAAGTGGCCTGATGGTGAGATTGCATCAGCAATGGAGCTAAGAATTGATACATTTTTGGCCTCATGTTTTCCAAGAGACAGACAGACAGACAGACAGACGCACAGACAGAACGAGAAGAACAACTGACAGGGCAGACAAGAACAAACGGTACGTTATTACCTGGAAAGATCAAGCTGGCTCTCCACAAGTGCAGGGTCTGAAAATTTCGTTACCAATGCACTCAACCTACATTCATGGCCATCT
>CM054151.1:34734922-34739922 GCA_028751875.1 Rapana venosa
TCTTCTTCTTCTTTTCTCTCTTCTCTCTCTCTCTCTCTCTGTCTCTCTCTGTCTCTCTCTGTCTCTCTCTCTCTCTCTCTCTCTCTCTCTCTCTCTCTCTCTCTCTCTCTCTCTCTCTCTCTCTCTCTCTCTCTCTGAGTTTATTATGATTACCGTTCTGCAGGTTTCAGGTCTATGCCATCTATAGGGTATTATGGCATGATCTGACCTCGCCGACAGGATTATGTCTATGCCATATATGGGGTATAACGATATGACCTCACTTCACCATCAAGTGTTTATCTCTGCTATCCATGTGGTATTATGCAATGGTTTGAGTCTATGCCGTCTATGTGGTATTATGCTATGGTTTGGGTATATGCCGTCTATGGGGTACTATGCTATGGTTTGGGTCTATGCCGTCCATGTGGTATTATGCAATGGTTTGAGTCTATGCCGTCTATGTGGTATTATGCTATGGTTTGGGTCTATGCCGTCTATGGGGTACTATGCTATGGTTTGGGTCTATGCCGTCCATGTGGTATTATGCAATGGTTTGAGTCTATGCCGTCTATGTGGTATTATGCTATGGTTTGGGTCTATGCCGTCTATGGGGTATTATGCTATGGTTTGGGTCTATGCCGTCTATGGGGTATTATGCTATGGTTTGGGTCTATGCCGTCTATGTGGTATTATGCTATGGTTTGGGTCTATGCCGTCTATGTGGTATTATGCTATGGTTTGGGTCTATGCCGCCTATGTGGTATTATGCTATGGTTTGGGTCTATGCCGTCTATGTGGTGTTACGCAATGGTTTGGGTCTATGTCATCTATGGAGTATTACGCTATATTTTGGGTCTTTGCCATTTATGGGGTACTACGCTATATTTTGGATACATGCCATCTTTGGGGTATTATGCTATGTTTTGGGCACATACCATCTCTGGGGTATTGTGCTATACTTTGGGTCCATGCCATTTATGGGTTACTACGCTATATTTTGGGTCCATGCCATTTATGGGATACTACGCTATATTTTGCGTCTATGCCGTCTATGGGATACTACGCTATATTTTGGGTCTATGCCATCTATGGGATACTACACTATATTTTGGGTCCTTGCCATCTTTGGGGTATTATACTATATTTTGAGTCCATACATCTATAGGGTGTTACGCTGTATTTTGGGTCCGTGCTATCTTTGGTGTATTATGCTATGGTTTGGGTCTACGCCATGACTGGGGTATTACGCTATAACCTGACTTCACCTATGACTCCTTGCAAAGTCGGTTGGGTTCTAAATGATTCAAGTCCTTCGGATGAGACTATAAACCGAGGCGCCGTGTGCGAACGCACGCAGAACATCTTGCGCACACGTTAAATCCTGTTCCGCTTTTCGAAAGAGTAGGCCATTGTGTGCCGGTGGGAACAGATGACAACATTTACAAAACTGCATACACACGGGGACTGGATGTAAAAAAGCATATGAGTGCTTATTCCATTATCCTCGATATAAAAGAATAATAAATAAATAAGGACGAATCTGGCGGAGCCCATCATTTTCCAAGTTGTTTTGCTTTTTAAAAATGATGTTGTAGTAGTAATAGTAGTAGTAGTAGTAGTAGTAGTAGTAGTAGCAGTAGCAGTAGCAGTAGTAGTAGTAGTGATAGTAGTAGTAGTAGTGCTAGTAGTGCTAGTAGTAGTAGTAGTAGTAGTAGTAGTAGTAGTAGTAGTAGTAGTAGTAGTAGTAGGAGTAGTAGTTAGTAGTCGAAGTCGTAGTCGTAGTCGTAGTAGTCGTATTAGTTGGAGGAGGAGAAGTGGTAATATCGTCAGTATTGTTATTATAATGCATTCGTCGTCGCTGTTATCATCACTATCATAGTGGGAAGAACGCGATATTTTACACTACTACTACTACTACTACTACTACTACTACTACTACTACTATACTACTATCACTACTACTACTGCTACTACTATCACTACTACTACTACTACTACTACTACTACTACTACTACTATTACTACTACTACTATTACTACTACTACTAATACTAATACTACAATACTAATACTCCTGCTGCTGCTGCTGCTGCTGCTGCTGCTGTTCCTGTTCCTGCTGCTGCTGTTCCTGTTCCTCCTTGCTGCTGCTGCTGCTGCTGCTGCTTGTTCCTGTTCCTGCTGCTGCTGCTGCTGCTGCTGCTGCTGCTGCTGCTGCTGCTGCTGCTGCTGCTGCTGCTGCTGCTGCTGCTGATGATGATGATGATGATGATGATGATAAGGAGGAGGAGGAGGAGGATGCTGATGATGATGATGATGACGAAACAGTTACATGTAACCCATTGTTGTCATGGGGAAGTCTTTGACCTCTCCATACTGGTCAGCTGAAGCACTGTTGTGTTTCCCCCACCCCCATAATGTGTTCATCCATAGTGGATGCACGTTCTGCTCATTTCTTCACAGTTACATTGTCCCCCAGCCCATCATCATCATACTCGTATGGAAAGGTCGATGCCATTACTGTTTGTGGCTGGCCGTTCATCTGTACAGTACCATATCAATTATTTGTGATCAGTGCTTGCATCCTAACACGCGCTATAGTATACTAAACCACGACCTCAGTTCCTTCACCATGAGTCATTGCGGGGGGGGGGGGGGGGGGGGGCGATGCGCTGATGAAAATACAAGCTCTCTTCCGATCTCTCTTCATTTGTGATGGTGGTTTGGCGGCGATTGGTAATGCTGAGTTACTCGGGATGGAGGGAACAGGTTACCAGTGTTTGTTTGTAGAATAGAGAGGGTAAAGAGCGGAGGATGAAGAGGAGGAGGAGGAGGTGCATAAAGAGGAGAAAGAGAGAAGAAGAAGGAGGAGGAGGAAAAAGAAGAAGTGGGAGGAGGAGGAAGAAGGAGGAGGAGAAGAAGAAGAAGAAGAAGAAGAAGAAGAAGAAGAAGAAGAAGAAGAAGAAGAAGAAGAGGGACAGAGACAGGAACAGAGACAGAGAGACAGACAGAGGAGAGACAGAGAGATAAAACAAAACCATGGCTTGTAACTAGAATTATTAAAACAACCAACTGTCATTTGCGATTTCACCTGTTCTCCTATATCCCATTTTAGTGTTTTCATCTCTTTCTCCCTCTCTCTCTCACACACACACAAACACACACTCGCACGCTCACACGCACGTGCGCGCGCGCGCACACACAGACAGACAAACAAACAGAGCCAAACAGACAAAAGAGACAAACACTGAAAAAAATACGGATACAGCATGATTAAAATGGTTTAGCACCACCCTCCCTCCTTCTAAGATGAAACTGTAAACAAAAACCCTTAAACAAAACGAAACAAAACAAAACAATTCTGTAATATAAACCCTCTACAGTCAGACTGTTTTTTTCCACTATAGACAGTGTCAGACACTAAAAGGCAGACTGGATGGTGCAAATACTGAATATATATCATACCATTTCACAACGGCACTCTGGCAGGAAAGGGAAAAATATGTACATATTTTGTCTGTCCCAATCGCTCCAGTCGCGCAAATAAAGGCAGCTACTCTCTACTGCATCGGCATTATAGATTTGTGGGGGTTTTTTTCGTTTTGGTTCCAGGACAAGTAACGTTCTTAGCTGTTTACTATGGTCACCCTGGTATTATGTATACGATTCATTTTCTTTTAGTTCCAGGATTAATAAAACGTTTCTGAACATGTTGTAATCTTGGTATGAGATAGGTTACTTTTTTGTTTTGGTTCCAGAACAGAAAATTTCGTAGTAGTTGTTCAATTCTGGTCTAACATAGATGACTTTTTTTCTTTTAGTTCCAGACAGTAAGCTTCTTAAATTTTCAATTTTCCAGTTGAATCTCGGAGTATATAAGCATATTCACTGGGGGAAAAAACCCACATTATTTTAAGATTTTCTTACAATGGTGGTATTAGACAAGAAGACAGGCCAGCAATTAATATTGAAAAGGAAGTCAAAATAACAACTTGAACAACCTTACAGAAGTTTACCTACCGGTGATGTTATCAAAAATATAAATGCATACATAGCCACCTGTCATACTGTTCTGCTGTGCGATTTCAGAAACTCAGGTGTGGGTATAATATGAATTGCGAAAAGAAACAAGATGCATCAATGGTAAATGAATATCACTAAATGTATTCCAGCAGTAAAAATAACAGTCTTGTCTATATCTAAGTAAATGATTTATTCTTCGTAGTACTCCTTGGCTCTACTCTAGAACTTGGAGCAGCTAAGCATAATGATGGAAGAAGGAAATGCATATATTATATAGTAATATTCTTTCTACTTCGTGGTTTATGATTTCAGAAACTAGGATTTGGTGACTATGGATTAAGAACAAAAGTGTGTGTGTGTGTGTGTGTGTGTGTGTTTGACTCAGAGATACAGACAGCTACACAGAAATACAGCTACACAAACACAGAGTCCGAGAAAGCAGCCCACAAACAATAGTTATGAAGTACAGCCAAAGCAAAGTAGGCACAGGTGCTGTTCGCCAAACCACGGATGAGGTCAGCAGTGTTTGGTGGGGCTCCATCTTTGCTCTGGTCATTCATTTTTTGCCAAGTTTACTACTATTCTGTGTGAGTGTATTGTTGTTGTGGATTTTTTTTTGCAATTTTAAAAAAAAGATCTTTTTGATTGGCACACATATACAGTTCAAAACAAACAAATAAACTTTTCATCCAGACGACATTACATCATTTCCATTTTACAGGCGTACAAGACTACTAGCCTACACAAAGTACAAAAAGAGTCAATCCTCATTTTCGTTGTCAAGACAAGACGTATAGATTACATACATAATTTTACTAATATTTTGAAATGGTACTCAACTTTCTACTAAGTTTATGTGTGTGTGTGTGTGTGTGTGTGTGTGTGTGTTTTGTGTATGTGTGTGTGTGTGTGTGAGAGAGAGAGAGAGAGAGAGAGAGAGAGAGAGAGAGAGAGAGAGAGAGAGAGAGAGAGAGAGAGAGAGAGAGAGAGAGAGAGAG
>CM054151.1:34744922-34749922 GCA_028751875.1 Rapana venosa
ACACACACAGAGGAGAGAGAGAGAGAGAGAGGGGGAGGAGAGAGAGAGAGAGAGAGGAGAGAGAGAGAGAGAGAGAGAGAGAGAGAGAGAGAGAGAGAGAGAGAGAGAAGAGAGTTTAGACTATGACCGTACATGAAGCGTGCATATAACATAAGAGTTGTAAACATAATTATTACAATCAACGTATCATACGAAATAATGTACCACAGCGATCATGAAAACATTGCATCAATCATAACTACACACACACATACATACACACACACAAACGCACGCACGCACTCTCTCTCTCTCTCTCTCCCCTCTCTCTCTCTCCTCTCTCTCCTCTCTCTCTCTCTCTCTCTCTCTCTCTCTCTCTCTCTCTCTCTCTCTCTCATCTCTCTCTCTCCTACACACACCCCACACACACACACGCACACATACACACACACATACACACACACACACACACACACACACACACACACACACACACACACACCACACTCACACACACACAACACGCGCGTAGTGGTCTGTTTTGATTTAATTGATGTCTCACTCTCGTTTGAACTGAAACTTCAAAGTCTTGCTCGCTCCAGATCGAATTGCTGGGCCTCAATTGAGCAGTGGTGTTTGATCCGTGTTTTTGTGTCACGCTATTTCCCACACATGCTGAAAAGGATTTTAGAATTATATCATTGAACCCCCTCCCTCCCTACCCCCGTCCCCCCCCCCCCCCCCCCTCCCTCACGCTCCCTCTGTTTCATCCTATTTCAGAGATGCTGGGATGATTTTAGAATTATATCATCGAGCCCCTTCCTTCCCTTCCCTCTGTCACTGCGTTTGTCTTTGTCTCTGTGTCTCTGTCTGTCTCTCTGTCTGTGTCTATATTTGTTTTCTCTCTCTCTCTCTCTCTCTCTCTCTCTCTCTCTCTCTCTCTCTCTCTCTCTCTCTCCCCTCTCTCTCTCTCTCTCTCTCTCTTCTCTCTCTCTCTTCTCTCTCTCTCTCTCTCTGTCTGTCTGTCTGTCTGTCTCTGTCTGTCTGTCTGTCTGACTGTCTGCTTTGTCATCTCTGTCTGTCCACTCTTTCTGTCCTGTCTGTCTGTCTCTGTCGCTGTCTGTCTTCTGGTCTGCCTCGCCCTCCTCCTGTCTGTCTGTCTTCAGTCTCTGTCTGCTCTCTCTCTCTCTCTCTCCCACCCTACCCCCACACCACCTCCAGTCTCACCCCAAGTCCCGGTCGTCTGTTTTGTCTTTCTAACTTCTCCACTGTGTGTCAGCCTATCTCTGTGTGTTTGGTTGCCTGTCTGTCTGTCTATCTGTCTACACAATGTTCATAGTTGTGTGAATAGAGAGCAGGCGAGAGAACAAGAGACAGACAGACAGACAGACAGAAAGACAGAGGGACACAGTCATGGAGACAGAGACTGTGACAGACACACAGAGAGACAAACAGACACAGAGAGAGAGAGAGAGAGAGAGAGAGGGAGAGAGAGAGAGACAGGCTGTGACAGACAGAGAGATAGAGAGAGGATAAATGAAAGGCAGACTCACAATCCGATAAGCTCTTCATGTAAAAAAAGAGAACCCGAAGTCGGAATGTGGCTACCTCCATAGTTGGCAAAAACGGCGGTGTAGTACTGAAATGTCACACCATCGGTGACCGTCAAACCTCTGGCTGAGGAAGGAGAATTAAAAAATAATGTAAAAGAGAGAAAACAATTTTGTGTGACAGAAAGAAAAGCAGTCAAAGACACACACAAAAAAGGCTAACCAGAAAGAAAAACAATTTTGTGTGACAGAAAGAAAAGCAGTCAAAGACACACAAAAAAAGGCTAACCAGAAAGAAAAACAGACAAGAGAAGAAGAAAAAAGAGGAGGAGGAGGAGGTTTACATGAAAAAAGATATTTTAAAAAGGAGGAGGATGAGAAGAAAAGGAGGAGGCAGACGAGAAGGCGAAAAGGACAAGGACAAGGAGGAGGAGGAGGAGGAGGCGGAGGAGAAGAAGAAGAAGAAGAAGAAGAAGAAAAGAAGAAGAAGAAGAAGAAGAAGAAGAAGAAGAAGAAGAAGAAGAAGAAGGAAAAGAAGAAGAAGAAGAAGAAGAAGAAGAAGAAGAAGAAGAAGAAGAACAACAACAACAACAACAACAACAACAACAAGACGAAGAAGAACAAGAACAACAACAAGAAGAAGAAGATGCATTAGGGCCACTGCTGGAGATGCCCATCCACCCTACCAGGCAGGGTGCAGCAGCCAAACACCTAAGGGACTACCTCAACCACAGCCTTCGACACTCTTAACGTTTTTGGACGTCCTAATCTGCAAGGCAAAGAATGACCACAAATATGGTTCCTCACCAAAAAATAACCCCAGGCAAGCAAACAGAGATAAGTACCCTCCCCCCCCCCCCCCCAAAAAAAAAAAATCCATTCACATAAACAAACCAGCACACTGTTGTGTTTGATCTTCTGAAATTCCGGCCCTGCAGTCTGGGAAAACAGGCTCGTCAAAAGCTGGCGACAGGTCAAGCTGAACTTGGATACAAGGTTATCATTTGTGCCTTCTCACATTCACTTGTTTGTTCGCTCTCGGGGTTTTTTTGGGTGGGTTTTTTTTTTTTTTTACAAGGACTCTTTGTCTGCTGTCTTTCTTTGTCCCGTTCTGTGCGTGATCATTTTATTTTCTTTTTTATTTTATTCTTTTATATCGAGGATAATGGACTAAGCACTTATGTCCTTTTTTACATCTAGTCCCCATGTGTATGCGGTTTTGTAAATTCTGCCATCTGTTCCCATCGGCACACAATGGCCTACTCTGACGAAAAACGGAACAGGATTTAACGTGTGCGCAAGATGGTCTAGATGTTCAGCATGTGTGTGTGTGTTTGTGTTTGTGCGCGTGTGTTTGTGTGTGAGAGAGAGTGTGTGTATGTGTGTGTGTGTGTTTGTGTGTGTGTGATGTAGACTTATCTCCCTCCCCTCCCCTTCCAAATATACAACAACAAAGAAAACGACAGATAAACAAATAATTGAAGAGGAAAGAAGAGAGAAAGAAAAACAAACGAAAAAACAACAGCAATAACAACAACAACATAAGAGAAAGAACACCGTCAACGATAAAACTTAAGAAAAAAAACAAACACAAAATGACCACACGTTTTACATCAGCCACACAGCCAAACAGACAGGGATAGACTGAGTACAAAAACAAAAACAAAAAACTTTTTGACACAAACAAACCGGTGTCTCTTTTGTGTTTTCATCTTCTTCAATGCCCTTGCAGACAAGGAAAACAGACTCATCAAAAGCTGGCGTCAGGTCAATCAAGCTAGATATGGCATCTTACAAGGTTATCTTCTGTTCCCTTTCATGTCAGCTTGTTTAGCTAGTATTTGTTGTTTCTCAGGGAACCTTGTCTGTCTACGTTTTGTCTGTCTGTCTCTGTATGTCTGTGTGTCTGTCTGTATGTATGTATGTCTGTCTGCCCGTCTCTCTGTCCTTTTCATGTCAGCTGTCTGTCTGGCTCTGTCTTTCTGTCTGTCTGCCTGTTTGTATGTGTGTATGGATGTACGTTTGTTTGTTTGTCTCTCTGTCTGTCTGTCTCTCTGCCCTTTTCATGTCAGCTGCCTGTCTCTGTCTGTCTGTCTGTCTGTTGGTCGGTCGGTTGGTCTCGCTGTCTCGCTGTCTCTCTGTCTCTGTCTCTGTCTCTTTGTGTCTGTCTGTCTCTTCTCTGTCTCTCTTCTCCGTCTCTCTCTCTCTCTCCTCTCTCTCCTCTCCTCTCTCTCTCTCACCTCTCTCTCGTTGTGCGTATGCTCTCGTACCGCGTTGTGTCTGTGTGTGTTTGCATATGCATGTGCAGAATTCTTCGCCTCACTCAAAAGTTTAGCGCAAGACAGGATAATGATGCTTTTTTTTAAATTTCCAACAGCAGTGAACAACAAATCATCACCGTAACTACCAAAATAACATTAGCACAACAACAAAAAAATCTACAAAAAGCTTGTTCTTAGAAAGTTACAGGCAAGCAACAACAAAAATCAGAAACAGGAAAAAAATAACAAAAGCAAACAAAAGGAATTTCACAAAATAAACGCTCTGTAGTGTTTTCATCCTCTCAATTCCTGCAGACAAGGAAAACAGAATCATCAGGAGCTGCGAAAAGTACAAAGCAAACAAAAGCATCTTACAAGATAAACACAACGACAGCTTATTTGTCAAACTCTTTGTTTGGATGGCAGTCATCTAGCTGCGCTGGTCTTTAGTGTGTATATTTGTCTGTGTTCCTGTGGTTATCTTGTCAGTCTTGTGTGTTGATGTCGTGTCTTTAGTCTGTGTGTAATGTGTTGTGTGTTATCTGGGTGTCTGTGTGTGTATCTGTGTGTCTTTTGTGTGTGTCTGTGTCTGTTTGTCTGTGTGTATATATGTGTCTGTGTGTGTATCTGGGTGTCTGGGTGTGTATCTGTATGTGTCTGTGTGTCTGTGTCTTTTTTGTCTGTGTATGTGTCGTGTGTGTATCTGCGTGTCTGGGTGGATGTGTGTGTATGTGTGTGTGTGTCTGTTTCTCTGTGTGTGTATCTGTGTGTCTGTGTGTGCATCTGTTTGTCTTTGTGTATCTGTGTGTCTGTGTGTGTGTCTGTGTGTCTGTGTCTGTTTGTCTGTGTCTGTTTGTCTGTTTCTGCGTGTATATGGGTATTGTAATTGTCATTCATGGGATGATTAAAGTGTTTTTGACTTGACTTGACATTTGTGTTTGTGTGTGTGTGTGTGTGTGTGCGTGCGTGTGTGTGTGTGTGTGTGTGTGTGTGTGTGTGTGTGTGTGCGTGGTTTTGTGTGTGTGTGTGTCTGTCTGTCTGTCCGCCTCCATTTCTGTACCTATGTGTTGTGTGTACTGATGAAGACTGATTTCTATCTCCCAAACTCTATCTAAGGAACGGAAAAATATGAGAAGTCAAGACAACCGGTTTTTTCAAATTTTTCAGCTTCGGAGTTTGTCCGATAACTTACCATCCTTTTTATTTTTTA
>CM054151.1:34762422-34769922 GCA_028751875.1 Rapana venosa
CACAGACACACTTTTGCATGCTTAATTGCATAATTGTATCTGCATTTGAACTTGCAGGAAGACTCACATGCAAGTATGCAGAAAAGCACAAAGGAACGTCTGCACTATTATTCATTAATTTATTCCTTCATCCCTCCGTCTATTCATTCATTGACTCAGGCACACACACATACATACACACACGCACAACTACACGCACAAAACTTCACACACACAACCACACACACATTACACACACATACAACTCTACACACACTCTCACAAAACTACACACACACTCACACACACACAAATCTACACAAACAACCACACACACATACAACTACACACACAACCACACACACACACACACACACACACACACATACAGCTACACACAAAACCACACACACACACACACACACACACACAACCACACACACACAACTACATACACCCACACACACTCACACACACATAACAAAAAAATACAACTCTACACACACTCACAAAACTACACACACAAACACACACACACAACTACACACACACACACTCACACAGCTACACACACACTCACAAAACCATACACACGCACACACGCACACACACACACAACTACACACACACACACACACACACACACACACACACACACACACACACACACACACACACACACACACACACACAAACACAAACCATTGACCTTCAAAGAACTGGGACGAATCCTTGAGGCAAAAACTACAGAAACACTGACCTGCTCTGTGTGAGAAATGTCAGCACCTTAAACCTTCTGGCATTACATGCTCCATTTTAGTATTGATTTCTTCTTTCTGCCGGCCATTCACTTCTATGCATGTGCACGTTTACATGTCGTGCGCTCATACATTCGAAGGCATGCAAACACCCCATACTCACATACACACACATGCGCACGCGTGCGTCCGCACACACACACACACACACGCACACACACACATACACACACAAACACACACAAAACAACACACACATACACGCATACACACACAAACACACACACACACACACACACACACACACACACACACACACACACACACACACACACACACGATTACTCACTCACTCACTCATACTCGCAGTACAGTTCACACACAAACACTCTCTCTCTCTCTCTCTCTCTCTCTCTCTCTCTCTCTCTCTCTCTCTCTCTCTCTCTCTCTCTCTCTCTCTCTCTCTCTCTCTCTCTCTCTCTCTCTCTCTCTCTCTCTCCCTCTCTCTCTCTCTCACACATACACACACACGCACGCAAGCACGTGCACGCACGCATGCATGTATGTTGGCATAGTTGATTGCATAGTTGTGTGTATTTCTGCATGTAGGATTGCAAGAAGACTATGTGCAAAAGTATGCCTAAAAGCATTAATGAATTCTTTATTGTTTACTTCGCACACACACACACACAAACCAACAAACAAACACTCAAACACACACACACCAACAAACAAACACACACAAACACACGCGTTATTGTATGTTATGTTATTGTATCTTAGCACTTTGGGACTATTTCAAATTAAAGCACTCTATGTTTCCATTTACATTATGTTACAAAGCAGTGCATTTATTGTTTTCCTAAAAGAACGTGTGTGTGTGTGTGTGTGTGTGTGTGTGTGTGTGTGTGTGTGTGTGTGTGTGTGTGTGTGTGTGTGTGTGTGTGTGTGTGCGTGCGCGTGCACGCACTTTTATGTGTAAGTGTACAGACGCGGGCGTGTATATGTGTGTTTAAAGAAAGCTACCAATCTATTCCTCTGAAACATTTCAGAAAGGAAAATTTCGAATGCTTCCTTTAGTTAAATACAGAATATTAAAGTAAATAGCATTTTGCCATTATTTGAAACAACATATTTTTGCTCAACTCTCTGTTAATGCAGCTAGGCCAATCTGGGCCACTCGATTGCTTCTTGTGATTTAAGTACTCCTCCACCGCCTGGGGCCAGTGTCACCCACTGTACCACACCCAGCGATTACATTGATGAAAACATTTTTGTTTTGTTTCAATAGTTCTTTTCTTTGCAGAAACGTCTTGCTTCCAGAATTATCATTCTGATTATTATTGTTCTTTTTTTATGCTTTTTTTCTTTTCTATTTTGTTGTTCTCTTGTGTGTGTGTGTGTGTGTGTTTGTGTGTGTGTGTGTGCGTGTGTGTGCGTGTGCGTGTGTGTGTGTGTGTGTGTGTGTGTGTGTGTGTGTGTGTGTGTGTGTGTGTGTGTGTGGTGTGTGTGTGTGTGTGTGTGTGTGTGTGTGCACGCTCGCACAGAGCACTCTTGTCTGGGCATATATTATGACTGAGAGTATTCATGCATGTAGGCATAATCATTATTTGTTGCAAGCCTTTAGAAGATGACAAGAATTACTTTTTTTTGTTTGTTCTGCGGTTAAGGTTTACCAATGGTGAGATGTTTTGAGTATGCGACCGTTTTTGCCCACCATTGAGGTAGCAGCATTCCCAGTCCATGGATGATAAAGATTCGAAACGTATGAATTGAAAATCAAGAGGGTGACAATGATGATGATGATGACACTGACAATGTGACACTGAGAACATTTTCAATGATGATAACGACGACGACGAGGACGACGACGACGACGGTTGTGGTGGTTGGTGAAGATGATGATAACAATGAAGATGATGAAGATGACGTCGATTAAGATAATACTGACCACAAAAACTCCAACAATGATGATATTGATGATGCTGATCACGACCACGACAGCGGCAATGATGACAATGATTATAAACGATGCTAATAACACATTTCAAAAGTTCATAATCACCCATCAATAGAACCATGCTGGTATATTTATCTCCTCCTCCTTCTCCTCCTCCTTCTCCCCCTCCCCCTCCTACTCCTCCTCCTCCTCCTACTCCTCATCCTCCTCCTACTCCTCCTCCTTCTCCTTCTCCTCACGGCATCATGAACGATTGTTGTAACCCCATTCAAGCATTATTTTCTAACGCAAGTATTGCCCTCAGGACATTTCCTTTTCCCATGAAAACTCTCCGCTGCATTCCGCTGCACTCTTGAACATGATCAATGGCAGCTGCCTCGGCCTATCCCACAGCATAAAAGACCTTCCATCCACCATCTGCATTGGCAGAGAAGGATCAAAACATCCTGATTTAGTCTGCATTGCTCCCAGAGTCTGAACAGCGAGCCTGAGTGCCAGAGAGGACAGATCGTCTGACCTTCAATAAACCCAGGTTTCTTCGCTTTCTCCAGATCGCTGAAAGATTAGGGGGGGTTATGCCTGTGAAATGCTGAAG
Source organism: Rapana venosa (assembly GCA_028751875.1). Classification (NCBI taxonomy): domain Eukaryota; kingdom Metazoa; phylum Mollusca; class Gastropoda; order Neogastropoda; family Muricidae; genus Rapana; species Rapana venosa. Next base: position 34,765,715 of record CM054151.1, read on the forward strand.
GATTTGTCAACATCTTAAAATAATCAATGTTTCTAATCTGTGTTTGATTCTTATGAAGAAATGAGGCTCTTTTTTGTCTCTAAAAACAAAATAAACAAACAAAATTAATCATGATAAAGATCGTCTGAATGTGTTGACCTTTTTGGCTTTTCAGGTTGAGATTAATTGTGAGAGGTGATGTATATGAAATGCTATGGGATTTTTAATTATTTTTAAAAGATGGGAAGATCAAACTTGTTGGTGTTCTTTTTTTTAAAAAGAAAGATTAAATGTTCTTTATGACTGAAAAAGAGACCCCCTGAAGATGATGACCTTTCCAAACGTTAGATTTTCTAGTCCCAGTTCGGGATTTCTCAAAGACTGATTGCCTGTATATCTGAACTGATCAATTTTGTCGTTGTTTTGAACGATTAGCGACACAAACATTTCTTTTTCCAAAAGAAAATAGCCTCTTTTAAAGAAAATGGGAAGGCGATAGCCTAAAGAAATTGGGCCATTCCAAAAAAAACCCTCTCAGGTTTTAGTCTTCGGGCTGAGATTGCTGAAAGCCTGGGTGGCTGTGCATGTGAAATGCTAAAGGTTTACATTGACGTGGTGAAAGATCGATGTTTCAATTCATTTGCCTTTTCCCTCAGGAATTGTTTTTCTTTCTAAAAGATTGCTAAACCGTAAAGGAACTTTCCAGTGGTTAGAAGTTTGGACTCGTACTCTGGTGGCGATTTCAGTGAGAAGGTTGGAATCACTGCAGGATGTCCGTCTGAAGGTTTTCCATGTTGAGGTTAATATTGGGTTCTAGTCTAATTGGGGCGGGATAGCCTAGTGGTTAGAGCTTTGTGCTCGTGTACTAACGACCCAGAGTCAAGCCACCACGGAGGTGCCCGTTGTAGGGAATTTTACCCTGGAGTTAACATCAATGCTGACTGCACTCCCTCAAAAAAGCTTTCCATCAGACTATCTATAAATCGAGGTCCCCCGTGTGTGAACACACGCAAAACATCTTATACACACATGAAAAACCAGTTCCGCCTTTCGGAAGAGTAGGCCATTTCGTGCCGGTAGGAACGGATGGCATGTTGTTTTTTTAAACCAGCATACACACAAGTGTCATGTTTTAAATTTATTCCCAAAGTCGGAATGCGGCTACCTTAATTATGGGAGAAGTAAACGATCGCATACCCAACATATCTCACCACTTGGACAACCTCGGAGCTTTAGCCGAGGAAGGAAAATGAATTCCTCTAGAAGAATTTTTGGGCGAGTCTGCGAATCCTTGCCCGTGTGCAAGCAAAAACACACACACTGCTTAACCTGCACCTTTCCCACACGTTAACACCCACCCACCTTTTGTAGAAGGACGATGTGGCTGTAGCCGCTGATGTGGATGACACGAACATACCCAGCATGCAGTTTGCAAACTGGACTTGGGTGGTCTCCGCCGAGCTTGACGGTACGTGCGTGATTCTTCAGAGAGTTGATTCAGGACAGAACGGAAGAGTGAAAAGAGAAGAGTGAAAAAAGTGAGAAGACTTTGACAATGTAGTGCCCCGCGTGATTCTTCAGAGAGTTGATTAAGGACAGAACGGAAGGGTGAGAAGAGAAGAGTGAAAAAAGTGAGAAGACTTTGACAATGTAGTGCCCCGCGTGATTCTTCAGAGAGCTGATTAAGGACAGAATGGAAGAGCGAGAAAGGGGGAGGATGGTTTTCTTCTTTCGAGCCGAAGCGGGCTGTACAGATTAACAGTCAACAGACGTTGGGCTACCCTCAACCACAGTGTTCCGATAGGTAAGATGTGTGTCAGCATTGCAAAGAAAACGAAACGTTTGTCTTCATTACAAAATGATCTTTGAACAAACAGTTGGACTTAAGAAAAATTTTACATTGTAGACTGTGGCGGGTTGTGATCTTGTTGGTGTGCCTGCAACTGCTATTTGATCAATATATACAGTGACATTCTTGTATTTAAAAAAATCGATTTAAAAAATGTAAAAAGAAAAAAGAATAGTGTATGTTTTAAAAAAAGACACCAACAGAGAAGAAAAAAATGAAGGGATGCAATGCTAACTACTGTATATGTGTCTGTATTACTATGAAAAGAGACAGAATGAAATGTAAAAAAGATTTTAAAGTTTTCTTCTTTCTGCGGGGTATTTGAGTGTTCTTTGATTTTTTTCCCCTAATTTTGGATTTTGCTTGTTTGGGTTTTTTGTTTTAGTTGTTCTTTGGGGGGAGGAAAGGGTTGGTTGTTTTTTTCTCTTAATCTTTTCTGTAAACTGATGCTGAGAATGTTTTACAACGAGTGGTTCTGTGGTTCTCTCTGCCAGACTCTGCTTGTCTGTCCATTAACTATGTCAACATCTCTCTCTCTCTCTGTCTCTCTGTCTCTCTCTCTGTCTCTCTGTCTCTCTCTCTCTGTCTCTCTCTCTCTCTCTCTCTCTCTCTCGATCTCTCGACAAAACCTTTTATATATTTGCATTTTGTATAACTATGTAACATAAAAATGAATTTTAAAAAGGTTTTGTTTTTTTAAAACTATGTAAACCTGTCCTAGATGGATTCACTTTCAAAAAGACAAAGCTACATTTGGTATTCTAACATGATCTATGTGGATTCATGTTATCAGCAACATACTCCGGAGATGAACAGTGTAATATTATTTTCCTTGTGACCTGACGTAAGTGTATTTCGATTAACATGCACAAATCTCACGAGTCCTAACTACAGAAGTTCAAAATAAATCATTCCGTGTTCATTTTCTTCCTGGCATCTCCTTCTTGTTTTTTTTCTGCGTTTTTGGTCCATTCTCCTGCCTTTTCCCCCCAGAATGACCAAAAAAGATAACAATTCTGTCCCAAGCTGGATTCGGAAAGGGTGCGCTGGGCCTGACTTGTCAGGCGCTTAACAGCAGCGCAATGCATTTTCGCTCATATGACAGACAACAATAGTTGCTGTCTGAGAGGTTGACGAGGAAAAAACTAAATCATGAAGGAATAGCAGAACTAAGGTTTTCAGCTGAGGAAAAAGAGCATAATTATGGATCACTGGTCAGTTTGTATGCAGAGATTAAAAGGAGCTGCACCGGAAAAAACAAGCACAAGAAACAAACAAAGAAACGAACAGAGCATGTCTGGTATTGCATTTGAAATGTCAAAAGGTTCGCACTTTGTCACTAAAAGAAAAGAGATCGCTTGTTTTGTGGGGATTTTTTTTTGAATAATTATAGTGTAAATACTGATCCTCTTTTACACAACGCCTCCAATATCTCTCCAATTTTGTTTGTTTGCTTGTTTATTTGTTTGTTTGACATAAAAATAAAAATAAAAACTTTGTTTTAAATGATGATGGTAGCGTCCGACTTAGATGCACTCACTCTTCTGCATTTTTAAAGAACCTATTTAGGCATCTTCTTATAGCACTCCAGTTAGTTGCCTGCTGATTAGGATTTTTGTTAATCTTGTTCTTTTATTTCTTTTTCCTTTTCGATAATTCTTTTAGATTTCGGGTTTGACGAATGGTGATTTTAAACATTGCTATTGAACGGTATCTAATGATTTTAGGGTTTCAAATATATCTGTCCTTCCAACATTTTCCCTATCTAAAAAGCTGGAGGGACTCAAGTCTAGTCAAGTTAACAATACTGTAATTATCACATGATGGATAACTATAACAGTTACAGGTACATAGTTCTGTAGAAATCACAATGTAGAAAAAAAATGAAGAAAAGCTGTGACTGGTATTCGTTTAATCAAACATTGCAAAATAACTTCAAATCAAAATATCACACCCCCACCACCACCCACCTACCCCTACGCACACCACACACACACAAACACACACACACACACACACACACACACACAAACACACATGTACGCACGCATGCACGCGCGCGCGCGTGAGCAACGCACACGCAACTCGGGACGGGATAGCCTGGTGGTTAGAGTGATGTATTCGTGATCTGCTGTCCCCGGTTCGAATCTCGTTCTAGAGGATTTTTCCTCTGGAGTTAACATCAGTGCCGACTCCATTCTCCCCAAAAATCCTTCGGATGAGACTATAAGCCGTGGTCCCATGTGCGAATGCACACTGAACATCTTGCGTACACGTTAAAACACATATTCCGCTTTTCGGAAGAGTAGGCCAGTAGGCCATTGTGTGCCGGTGGGAACGGATGACAAGCTTTACAAAAATGCATACACACGGGGACTGA
>CM054151.1:34779922-34787422 GCA_028751875.1 Rapana venosa
CTGTCTGTCTGTTTGCCTGTATGCTTCCCTGTCTGTTTCTCTGTCTCTTTCCGGTTCCCTGTCTGGGTGGTGGTTTTTTCTGTGTTTATTCCTGTTTGTCTCTCTGGGTGTTTTTTTCTGTGATTATTCCTGTTTGTCTCTCTGGGTGTTTTTTCTGTGTTTATTCTTGTTTGTCTCTCTGGGTGTTTTTTTCTGTGTTTATTCTTGTTTGTCTCTCTGGGTGTGTTTTTTCTGTGTTTATTCCTGTTTGTCTCTCTGGGTGTGTTTTTTCTGTGTTTATTCCTGTTTGTCTCTCTGGGTGTTTTTTCTGTGATTATTCCTGTTTGTCTCTCTGGGTGTGTTTTTCTGTGTTTATTCCTGTTTGTCTCTCTGGGTGGTGTTTTTCTGTGTTTATTCTTGTTTGTCTCTCTGGTGTGTTTTTTCTGTGTTTATTCCTGTTTGTCTCTCTGGGTGTTTTTTTCTGTGTTTATTCTGTTTGTCTCTCTGGTGTTTTTTCTGTGTTTATTCCTGTTTGTCTCTCTGGGTGTTTTTTTCTGTGATTATTCCTGTTTGTCTCTCTGGGTGTGTTTTTCTGTGATTATTCCTGTTTATCTCTCTGGGTGTGTTTTTCTGTTTTATTCCTGTTTGTCTCTCTGGGTGGCTTCTTTTTCCCTGTCTTTGGATCTGTATGCCTCCTTGTCTGTCTGCCTGAATGCTTCCTTGTCTATTTCTCTGTCTCTTTTCCCTGTACCTTTCCCTTGTTTTTTTTCTGTCTGTTTCCCTGTCTGTGTTCTGTGTTTCTTTCCCTATCTGTTGGTTTGTGTGCTCCCTTGTCTGTTTCCGTGTCTCTTTCCTGCCTGGTCCGTTGGTTTGGGTTTGTTCCTGTCTGTTTTTCCTTGTCTGTTTCTCTTTCTCTTTCCCGGGTTTTGTTTCTCTGACTGCTTGTCTGTGTTTATCACAGTGTCTCTGTCTCCTTACCTGTCTCTGTGTGCCTGCTTGTTTCCCTATCAGTTTCCATGTCTCTTTCTCTGTCTGCTGGTCTGTGTTTCAATATGTCTGTTTCTGTCTCTATCGCTGTCTCTTGGTATGTATGCGTTCAAGTCTATTTCTCTGTCTCTTTCCCTGTCCGTTTGCCTGTTTGCGTTCCTCTGGGTTTTCTCTGTCTCCTTTCCTGTCTGTTTGCCTGTTTGCGTCTGTCTGGGTTTTCTCTGTCTCCTTCCCTGTCTGTTTGCCTGTTTGCGTCCTGTCTGGGTTTTTCTGTCTCCTTCCTGTCTGTTTTGCTGTTTGCGTTCCTGTCTGGTTTTTTCTCTCTCTTCCCTGTCTGTTTGCCTGTTTGCGTTCCTGTCTGGGTTTTCTCTGTCTCCTTTCCTGTCTGTTTGCCTGTTTGCGCTTCCTGTCTGGGTTTTTTCTGTCTCCTTCCCTGTCTGTTTTTGCCTTTTGCTTCCTGTCTGTTCTCTTCTCTTTCCTGTCTGTTTTTGCCTGTTTGCGTTCCTGTCTGGGTTTTCTCTGTCTCTGTCCTTGTCTGTTGGCATGCATGCTTCCCTATCTCTTTCCCCTTCTGCTGGTCTGTGTTTATCCCTGTCTGTCTCTCTGTCTCTTTCCCTGTCTGTTTGCCTGTTTGCTGCTTCCCTGTCTGTCTCTCTGTCTCTTTCCCTGTCTCTTTTCTTGTAAGTTTCCCTGTCTCTTTCTCTGTCTCTTTCCCTGTCTGTTTGCCTGTTTGCTTCCCTGTCTGTTTCTCTGTGTCACTCCCTGTCTCTTTCTCTGTCTCTTTCTCTGTCTCTTTCTCTGTCTCACTCCCTGTCTCACTCCCTGTCTCTTTCCCTGTCTCTTTCCCTGTCTGTTTCTCTGTCTCACTCCCTGTCTCACTCCTGTCTCTTTCCCTGTCTGTTTCCTTGTATGCTTCCTGTCTGTCTGATGCTCTGTCGCTCTTTGTCTTTCCTGTCTGTTTTTTGTATGCTTCCCTGTCTCTTTCTCTGTCTGTCTGCATGTTTGCTGTCCTGTCTGTTTCTCTGTGTCTTTTTCTGTCTGTTGGTTTGTGTGTACGAGTGGTACACGGGCGACTCTGTCGATAATTATTCCCTAAACAATAATTAGTATCTGTTTTACTGACTGCTTGTCGGTTTTCTTATCTGTTTTCCTATCTGGCCTGGCTTCCTGTAGAAGTAAGGAAGAAAATGGCTGCAGAAGGTCGGGCTCCCTGTTCATGGCTACTTTCTGTGTCGATTTTTATCGAATTAACTCCCTTTCTTGTATGTCTTCAGTTTCCTGTTTGGGGACTTGAAATCGGTGGTGGTGTGTGTGTGTGTGTGTGTGTGTGTGTGTGTGTGTGTGTGTGTGTGTGTGTGTGTGTGTGTGTAGAGTGGGGTGTGTGTGTTTGTGGTTTTTGTAGTTGTCTGGAAGTGGGGAGGGGCGGGGTGGTGTTGGTTCTTTTGTTTCTTTAGTAGATTTTCTTTTTTTTTGTGCAATGTTTCGTGTTAATTTGATGCTGTGTTGTTTGGTTTTTGTCTCTCCTCTAATCGCTCTCTCTCTTCTCTCTCTCTCTCTCTCTCTCTCTCTCTCTCTCTCTCTCTCTCTCTCTCCTCTCTCTCTCTCTCTCTCTTAGATTATTTTGCTATTGATATGATAATTTTCAAAATATTCCAACTATTCTCTTACACATTTTGCCTTCCGTTTCACATCATACCTTCCAGAGGCCCACATTATTTTTGTTATTCTCAGTTTTATTTATATATATATATATATATATCACTGAGAATAACAAAAATAATGTATATATTTATATAACTGAGAATAACAAAACTAATGTGGGCGTCTGGAAGGTATGATATAAAACGAAAGGCAAAATGTGTAAGAGATTGATATATATATATATATATATATAGAGAGAGAGAGAGAGAGAGAGAGAGAGAGGAGAGAGATACAATACATACATACATACATACATACATACATACATAACATAGCATAGATAGACAGATAGATTATAAACAAAACAGCACACACACCCCTACACACATACCTCTCACGCTAAAAGGGGGTGGGTGGGAAAAGGGGAATCTTTACTTTGGGGGTTGTTCTGATGACTTCCCTTGCCTGTTACTTTACGAATGAGCTCCCTTCCCTTTCCTTTCCGTCTTCCGTTTCCAGTTTTGTGGTTTGAAGTTCTCAGATTTCTGGGGAGATTTGTCTGGCGATGTTTTGTGATTAAATCTGGCTGGGTTTGGTTTTTTCAGTCGATTGTTTTATAGCCGCTGGGAATGTAGGGACTGTGTTAGTGTGTGTGTGGTTTTGTCTTGTCTGTCACTGTCTGAAATTGAAGTTCTCTCTCGCTCTCTCTCTCTCGCTCTTTCTCTCGCTCTCGCTCTCTCTTAAAAGAGATATTCCTCTGTAGTTATCTATGTCATTTGAATTTCCTTTATTTTAATATAATGGTATAATTATGGCCTTAGACCATAATGTGATATTGTCTCTTTGTTTGTGTGTGTGTCTGTGTGTCTGTGTGTGAGAGAGAGAGAGAGATTAGGTTGTTAATTATCTAATAACTATTTCAAAATATCCCCAACTGTTTCTATGCATACTGCCCCCTGTTGCACATTATAATTATCTTCCAAGTGTCTACATATCAGAGTCAGTTAAAAACAACATGGGAAAAGAAAACAACAACAAAAACAGCAACAACAACAAAATCCTTCTGATCCAGAAACAAAAATAGCATGGAGTGGCTGTGGGTGTGCGGGTTTGGAGGGGGGGGGGGGGAAATCTGTATTTTTTTTTTTTTTTGGGGGGGGGGGTCTGATGACGTCCCTTGTCTGTTACTTTACGAGTTAGCTTCCTTTCTTTCCCATCTTTAGTTCCATGCTTTGTGGTTCAAAGTATTCGGGTCTTCAGGTGATTTTTTTCTGGCGATGTTTCGTGATTCAATCTGGCTTTTTTTCCCTTTCTTTTTTTTTGTCTTTTTTTTTTTTTTTTTTAGCAGTCTGCTGCTTTATTGCTATTGGGACATAATGGACTGTGTGAATGTATAATGGTTTCGGCGTGTGTTACCGTCTGCAACTCTCTCTCTCTCTCTCTCTCTCTCTCTCTCTCTCTCTCTCTCTCTCTCTCTCTCTCTCTCTCTCTCTCTCTCTCTCATTATGTTACCTATCTGAAATCTAGTTTTTGAGGTAAAAAAGTCCAGTTTTTGTATAATATTATCATACAACCTACCTCCTGTCCCTTCTCGTAACATCCAGATACGTATAGTTTAAATATTAGTTGTTTTCTGTATTTCAAAGCACCTTCAAAATGAGAGAAAAAGATGGGGGTAGAGAAGAAGGAGGGGGATAGAATCTTTAACTCTGTGGGTTGTTGTGATGATTTCATTTGTCTGTTACTTTAAGAATTAACTCCCTTTTCTTTCCCTCTTCCGCTTCCTGTTTTGTGGTTTGAAGGTGTGGGTTTTAGTGGTGTGTTTTTTTTCTTTTTAGATTTGTCTGGTGATGTTTTGTAATCAAGTCGGGTTGTTGGTTTTTTATTCTTTTTTTTCCATTGTAATTGACTGCTGCTTTTTAGTCTCTGGGACAGAAGGGACTGTGGACATGGGACTAGTCTGTGTGTGTCTCTTGAAGTCTGGAAGTCTCAGCTCTGTCTTTCTGTCTGTGTCTGTCTGTCTCTCTGTCTGTCTCTCTCTCTCTCTCTCTCTCTCTCTCTCTCTCTCTCTCTCTCTCTCTCTCTCTCTCTCTCTCTTTCTCTTACCTAATCAATAGTTTTAAAAGTTTGTCCGTTCTTTTCTGCGTCCTGGCCTCTGTCTCAGTATGTACCACCCAGATGCCGACAGTTTAATGTCAGACAGTCAGTCCCCCCCAAAAAAGCAAAAGCACACTTATATTCCCCCCTACACCCCCACTGCACCCACCACACACACACACACACACCACGCACACGCGCACGCACGCACGCACACGCACACATACACATACACACACACACACACACACACACACACACACACACACACAACGTGCGCGCGAAATGGGGATGGTGAACCTTTAACCTTTAGGGGATATTATGACGATTTCCTTTGTCTTTTCCTTGAAGACAGTATTAACTCCCTTTCCTTTTCTTCTTCTTCTTCCGGCATCCTGTTTTGTAGTCACGAATTCTCAGGGCTTTTTGGGGGGGGGGGGGGGGGGGGGGGGGGGGGGGGGGGAGGGGGGGCATGGGGTGAGGGGGGGGGCTGTTTTGTTTCGTTTAGGTGGGGTTTTCGTTTAAATGATTTGTCTGGCAACGTTACGTGATTAAGTCTGGTTGATTTTATTAGGATTTGTGTGTGTGTGTGTGTGTTTGTGTGTGTTTGTGTGTGTGTGTGTGTGTGTGTGTGTGTGTGTGTGTGTGTGTGTGTGTGTGTGTGTGTGTGTGTTTGTTGTTGTTGTTTTTTGGGGGGATTCTTTTGTTAACTGTCTGTTGTTTTCTAGCTTTTGGAATTAGACTGACGGCATGTATATAGCTTCGCGTCTGCCAGTTTAAAGCCTCTCTGTCTCTCTGTCTCTTCTCCCTTTCTCTGTCTCTCCGTCTCTGTCTGTCTGTCTCTCTCTGTGTCTCTCTGTATGTCTGTCTGTATCTCTGTCTCTGTCTGTGTGCGGGCGCGCGCGTGTCTGTATGTGTGTGTGTGTGTATGTGTGAGCTCTCTCTCTCTCTCTCTCTCTCTCTCTCTCTCTCCTCTCTCTCTCTCTCTCTCTCTTCTCTCCTCTCCTCTTTGTATGTGTGGGTATGGTACGTATGTATTGGCGCAAGGTTACATATATATATATATATATATATATATATATATATATATATATATATATATATATATATATATATATATATATGAACATAACGCATATATATAAGTCTCACAATGATGTATAATTGAGGTTGACGTCATTCCATCACGTCATTATGATTTTTAAAAAAAGACCTGAGGAAGGCGAAAGCAGAAATATTGGGGAACATCTATATATGCTGGTTGTTCTACTTTTACTTTGTGTGGAATATATATATATAAAAGAAGCAAACCAACTTTCCGACAGCCACTACACTTCTTTGATCATGTTATGCATTCCCAGTCATCCTGAAATCTTCAAACTACCAAAAGAAAATCAACAAACATGTAAAAACCCATCACAACTGTGATCTCTCTCGCATGTTTCCGGTGCATTAGTTCCCTTGCCCTTTAGATTTCCACTTCCTGTGACTGTTTGAAAGCTTCGCTTTTCGGGTTTTTTGTTTGTTCGTTTGTTTCTTGTTTTGGTTTGTTTGTTTAATTCTTTTAAGGGGTTGGGGGTGAAGATTTTGTCTGGTGACTAGGATGGCCAGGCTGTCTGTCTGAGATAGCTTTCTCTCTGAAACTCTTTACCGTCTGATGCACTTTCTTCATTTCAAAACACCCGAAAACGGTACAACATGACATTTGGCATCCTTGGGTATAGGGGGAAGGGGGTGATGGGATCGGAGTTAGTGGCAGGGAGTATGTAGAATATAGAATATCATAGCAGGAAAGGTTCGTCACAGACCATAAGGCTGTGTGGCGTGGTGGGGTGTGTGTGTGTGTGTGTGTGTGTGTGTGTGTGTGTGTGTGTGTGTGTGTGTGTGTTTGTGTTGTGTGTGTGTGTGTGTGTGTGGTGATGGTTGTGTTTAGTTTATTCAGGCTTGCTCTGGGGGGTTTTTCCATTAAATTATTGTTCACTTCTTGGTGATGTAGACACACCAGCTATAACACTGATGCACATCTCGTCCTACAGCCTATAGAGTCAGTGAGAAGCGAAAACGTCAGAGACCTCAGCTTCTCTAGGGGCCAGCATCTCGAGCGTGGTGCCCATCTCCCAGCCTCTCCCTCGCTGTTCTACCTTCCCTGTCACCAAAGAGGGCAGGTACCCATTTACATCTGGGTGAGCTGTAGGACTGTAACGAAGCTTCGAAGCCAAGGTGTAGAAGCGGTCACCCTTTTGCAAAATAGCAATGCTGTTTAGCTTTTGGTTAGGAAAAGCACGCACTGTGACCACCGAGCTATCCCATCGTACCAAAACCTGAAAAGTCTTCTTCGTCGTTGTTGAACGTTCAGACGACAACTATTGCTGCCTGTCATCTGAAGGAAAATGCGTTGTGCTATTGTTAAACGCCTGACAAGTCAAGACCAGTGCATCCGACTTCAGCGTGAAAGAAAAATGTAGTATTTCTGGAGAAAAAAAAGGAAGGCAGGACAATAGACCAAGAAGGCAGAAAATAGACAAGAAAGGAGCAGACAGGGAAAAAACGAGCAAAACAAGGCTGAAAGAAGGAGAGGGGTAGAAAAGAGGGAATTCCTAGCACACAATTTCCTGAAGGTGGGGGATGCTATTAATGTACTGTCAGGCGCTTAAGCATCTCCATGGAGGAAACCTGAAACTAAGAATACATGTCTCTATTCAGCAGTAATCCCTGCTGCATGCGCAGTTCTTAAATAGCCTTCCTTCCCTTTCATTTCTGCTTCGAGAGTCAGCCACTTTAAAGTTTCTGATGAAA
>CM054151.1:34792422-34807422 GCA_028751875.1 Rapana venosa
TTCATGTGCGTTTTTATATTAAACAAAGTTCATTCGCATACAGGTGTCTGTGTAACTTAGTATCAACGACAGTGTGTTACTGTGTGTGGATGGGATGTTGAGGTGAAGGGGGTGTAGGGGGATGGAACTGCCAGTCAGTCCATTTTGTGATGGAAACCAGAAAACTGCACTTGTAATAAGCCAAGCTTTTTTTTTTTTAATAATCAACCATATTTTGTGCAGATTGGATTAAAATATTAGGATTTTATAAAGTGCATTTATAAGTATATCGAGCAAAATACACTTGTTAAAAAGCGATTTTCAAGAAGAAATTTGAATGCTTGATATTGCTCCAGCTCTTAACTGTGCAATGTAGGTCTTTAAAAACACAGTTACACTAGTTACATAAATAAATTTTGGAAAATACTGATTTGACACATCTTGTGCATATATGTTTATTCCTGACAGGCATTTGATGAACTGAGTACATTAAAATGTAAGGAAGTGTGAGTGAGTGTGTGTGAGAGAGATAGACAACAGAGAGAGAGAGAGAGAGAGAGAGAGAGAGAGAGAGAGAGAGAGAGAGAGAGAGAGAGAGAGAGAGAGAGAGAGAGTTCTACGTGGTGTGCATCCCGATTTTGTGCTCATACTCTCTACTTAACACAGTCAGTCATGGATGGAACTCTGAACAAAAGCCTTGGTCAAATTTGTTTTATTTTTGTTTTTTCCCCACCGTTTTGTGGGCGGATTTTATTGCAGTTCAAGATTGACAATTGTAAGTCATTCTGCAGTTTCCTTTTCATTTTATTTCATTTCAGCTGAACTGGCTATCCAACCCTAACTCCAGCCTCTCTTTTTTTGGCTGAAGGGGGAGGTAGGCTTTTCCCAATGCTCTGACCAGCATTGGCACAATGACCAACCAACCGACGTGTGCGCTTTTGAACTTTTTATGCCATTTCAAACATCTGACCAGAAGGACGTTCATTCCCATGTGTTTTCAAACCCTTTAAAAAAAACCTTAATTCCAGCCATGTCATCTTTACAGCCAGAAAATACAGATATCCTGAACAAGTAAGCGCAAAACATCTGTAATGTTGAAAGAAGAGGGAGTTGTCCCAAGCTTGCGTTTTTCTCAGGAAAGAAAAGTCAGTTGATTTTAGGTAGTCAAGTGTCAGTGGTGTGAGATCACCACTTCAAACAAACATGCTATAAGTTAATTCAACAATTTTGTACAGGTACGCCATGGAATACAGGAAAAATGGAAGCAATACTGGTGACATCAAAACATCTTCTAAAGGAACTTTTGTCTCCAACCATTCCGAATGGCAAGCTTGGATTTTATTATTATATGATATGGTTTATCAAATTGGGCCACAAAGTTTTATCAACACCTTTGTACATTGTCAGTGGGATTCTAGAAGAAGCTTAACTTGGTTCGGGGCAAAAGTCTTAAACAAAGTGTACTAGCAGAGCATGGAAATTGATAATACTTACAACACAAAAGCAAAAAACAAACTTAACATGCTGACAAGTTCACTCTTTCAATGGATTAAAATCAATATGAAAGCACTTTAAATGCAGTATGTTTTTAAATGATGCACATACAACTCGGCTTCAAATGCAATATATTTTAAAGCAATGCACTTAAAACTACTTTGCTGGGATTCAAAATAAAATGTATTTTTAAATATACATAATAAATGAAGAAAGCTTTTTACCTTCAAATGCCATAAAATAGGGAAAGAGGCAGCAAACACATTTGAGGGCATTAACTAAAGAACGTTAACGAATCTACCAGACACCTTGCAAAACCACTGTCAGAATTTCACATAAAGGGGATTTGTTAAAAGACTTGACTTAAGCCACGTCCTCCAGGTTGTTAGGATCAAGAAATGATACAGGCAACAAGCTACACACATACTCTATCCATTTGAAGGTGCTAAAAAATGGGCATTGCTTGGAATGGTTACACGCAAGTAGACCTATCACATGACTGCCTAGATAAAGCAGAAAAATTCCAAGCCTCCCAAAAATATTGAAACAGCAAATGCCCAAACAAGTCAATACCGAACTCGTGTAAGTTTAAAATCATTGTGTAATTCATTCAAGAAAGGGCAATGTTATGTTTGGCAGAAAATTATGAGAACGGGTTTTGGAGGGTCACTCTCAGCAGTGGTAATATGCTTGCTATTTATGCAAAGGGAAAAAATTGAATTCAAGCACCCCAATGGTGGAATAGAAATCACACAACGCACACATATCCCTTTCAGCTGGGAAATAGATCAGCCCAAGACAGGCAAATTCTTTATGGGCAAAACTGTTAAGTCACTATGAACTTTGACAGACTTTATTTTGGACTAAGTTGGAATATGATCTATAGGTTTAATGCGTAATACATCGGCTGACAATTTCAAATATACCATGTATAATAATTTTTTTAAAGGAAAACGTCCATCAGCAGTAAACTGCTTCACTTCGCGCAGTACCCCCCACCCCCCTTCCATAAAAAAGCATGAATAAAAGGAACAGCTCGTAGTAATTAAGTCCAAGAAAACTATCCTATTTTTTCAACACAAAATAAAGTAGTGATCGACAAGAAAAGTGGAAAACGCATGTGCTTTAAATACAAGACTAGCTGTCCGCCTGCATTCCTTGCTGAAATGCACGTTTTTCTTTAGCTTGAACACAGTGTTTTAAAACACACACACAAAAATACAGCTAAGTATTTCGTACCATTGTTTGTAAGCGGTTGACGACAAACCATGACAACAACTACACAGGCTAAACCCAAGTGTTTTACAAAACCCATGTTTCATGAGAGTACAACACGAAAAGCAAACAGATCAGAAAGGCTGAACAAAAAACAACCTGTATCACACTGTATCACAGTGATCTGCTAGAATACATTACTTCACAACATTTGCTACACTGGAATTTTAGAAATACACACATTTAAAATGAAGTTCCATACCTTCCGAAATTTAACACAAATGGACATAATAAACACAGTACGAAGGTTGGACAAATGCAAGAAAGCTGAAATGGATGTATGATTTATGAATTAGTCTTGCTCATACTTTTTGCTTTTTCTCACTTATTCCTTTCATTTTTCCCATTTTGTTTTCCATTCATTTCGTTAGTTTTTGTATTCTTTGAAAGCAATATTCTTTGAAAGCAATGTGGGGCGTCCAACCTCTTTTTCCCACTTTTTCTTTTCAAATTTGACAAAACGAACAAAAAAAACCCCTTCAAATCAAAGACTGCTAGGAGAGATGCAGCTGGGGTAGTCTATCAATGGGCGGACACTGCTATGACCTGTGTGATGGGCATGTCCCTGACGTACAGCAAATCAAAGGCAAGAAAGAAATAAGGTAACAGGACACACGATATAAAGTACGTACAATCCTATGAATATTATGAAATTTGAGAATGTTTTTCTTATCCCATATTTTGTTTAAATAAAAAATTTAAGTAAATAAAATTTTAAAAATCAAAATAAATAAAAGTGGGAAAAATTTTTTCTTACAGAAAAGGGGGAGCGAGTTGCCATAACCTATCAGTCTTTGGGGGAGAAGGGTTAAGAGCCTCAACTTCGTTAGGGGGTCACATTTGGGGGTCCCCCATCCCTCCCCCGCTGCTTTATGCTGGGTGAATGGGGACTGTATGAAACCCAAGGCAAAAAAACTGTCCCACCACTGGAAAACCACCCCAAAAACGCTTTTTTCCTTAGCCATTTGGAGCACGGCTGACCACTTAGTATCTCGCCTTTTTAATCGCAAATTTGGAAAAATAAGATGTATTGGGACGATTTTTTTTATCTAAATACTGAATTTTATGCAAAAATAATTTAACGTTATTTTTTTTCAACATTTTTGGTGGTCTTTTTTTTGGGTTTTTTTTTTTTATGGACTTATTTTACTTTTATAGCCACAAACAAACGCGTAAGCTTTTTCTTTAATTTAAACAACCTGAGAATACAATGGTTTTAAAAACCCGAAGTATACCCTTCCATTGATTTGCCTCTAGCGCGCACGTACACTCTCTCTCTCTCTCTCTCTCTCTCTCTCTCTCTCTCTCTCTCTCTCTCTCTCGCTCTCTCTATCTCTCTCGCTCTCTTCTCTCTCGCTCTCTCTCTCTCTCTCTCTCTCTCTCTCTCTCTTCTCTCTCTCTCTCTCTCTCTCTCTCTTCTCTCTCTCTCTCAGACACACACACCTGAACATACTACGCCTCTTTAGTAATGCCCCTTTTCTGCAATGCACCCCCGTCATCTTGTAATACCTTTGCAATATGTAATACCTGCACTGAAACTCCCACCCTCCCCTGAACCTGATCAGAAAGTTTGGCTACCTGTCCCCCTATCCCCATCCTTGGTCGTTGCACCTCTCACTCCTATGTACCGGAACATTCTAACACCCCCTGGCCCTCCCCCCCCCCAACCCCCTTTCTATTTCTTTCCTAAAATTTTAGCACCCCTCCTCCCATCAGACTTAAAGAGAATATTTTTAGCCAGTGTGTCTGCATACACCATGTCTGCCTGCCTTTTGTGTCCACATGGGGGGGGGGGGGGGGGGGCAGGGTTAGAGGTGAGGTTAGGGTTAGTGTTAACTTCACAGCATGCAAGGGTTGTCTGTCAGCTAGTCGGTCTGAATGTTAGAATGCATGTGGACACAACAGCAGATAGACAAACTGTGTGTAGCTGTAGACATAATGGTACATAGCTCGCAACAGTATGGAGCTTTAAATCAGATTAACTTGTCCTATCAACAGCTTAGGCTGTGCATTGGACTTCAGTGTCTGCAAATTTCCAGTTTCTCTATGTTTTAATATCCCCCGAAAGTCCATCCATAAGATTATAAACCGAGGTGTCGTTCTTGAAGCACGTACAGCTTGCACACACGTTAAACCAAGTTCCGCCTATCGGAAAATTAGGCTATTGTGTGCCGGTGGGAATGGGTAACAAAACTTATACAACCTGGGGTTGAGGTAAAAAAATGGATTTGAGTGCTTATTCCATAATCCTCAAAATAAAAGAAGTAATAGATAAATGAAGTTATTTCAAGCCCAGACTTTTTTAAAAATCGTATCACCACTTTTGCTATCGTCATCAAGTCCGAGTCATTTTTGAACGAACAAGCTGCATCCATTAAAAATTAGCTCAAAATAAACCATGTAAGAAAAAAGCCAGCTCTTTTTCTATCCTCACTTCTCCAAATGTACATCCCTACCTCACCCCCCACCCCCCACCCCTTCCTTGCTTCTCCTTCCAACCCAGATCTCCTACCCACAACTACTCTCTTCACACACACATACACACACACACGAATCTTATAACACTACTGATTTGTGAAATAAAACCCTTCTAGCATATATGAAAAGCTACGACTATTCAATCTAATGGTATACCACTGGAAAGCATCACACATGTTGACAATACTGTGAAACTTGTGCCCAGTTCTGCTACATTTTGCAATATGTCAGGGGTGGCATGATCAAGATTTAAAAAAATAATAATTTATCAGGATTTTTAGCACGGATTTGTACTGCAGGCAAATCCTTGGCATTCAATCGTATGTTTTGCTATTTCTATTTGGAGGTATCTGACACTTAGCTGCCCAACAGCTGCATATGTTATGAAACATTTACCAAATTTCCAATATTGTAAATATTTGTTCCTGAAAACAAAAATATTACAAAGCATTTTAAGGGTATAATTATCATAAAAGTATTTTCTTAATTTCATTCTGTTCACTGAAAAAAAATGTGTGCCAGTCCCACAAGGCATTTCTTCTTCTCTCATTCGCTGTATGATGTCAGATGTGTCTGGGAAAATAATGGCAGTCCTTTCCAGCTCCTCTCTTGGGCCGTACAGCTTGATTTGCAGGGTTATCTCCGTCTGCCACACAATCTTCCTCGGATCTCTGTATAACGTGTATCTTTGAAAAATGTGCTCACCATTCTGAATGTCTTTACCACAGGCACACAGGGGAGAAGGAACGAGTTTCAGCTTTGTGGACACGTGGTGATTTAGCCTGTTGTGCCCAGTGCGGAGTCTTAGAATGATGACCTGTTCTCTTTTAGATGGTGGTAGTCGTCCTTTTCTACTCTGGGCCGGGTCATTTATTTAATGATTGTTTTCTTTTTATAAAAGGTGAGGTTGCCTTTGCACTATTCTTTATATGTGCTCTGTTTTGCAAGTTCAGTCTGTTTGTTACCAGGTATACCACAATTGGCAGGGATCCATTGCAGCATTATAAATGTGTTTCGTGCAGGGGTTGTAGTTCCTGCTGGAGCTCTGTAAAATTGTCTGCGGACAGGGTTTGTAGGAATGACAGGACATCGGTGAAAAAAAAAACCACTTGCTGGCATTCATCTTCGGAGTGTCTGATTGCTGCTTGTTACAGGAGTGTTTCTGCACGGTAGTTGGTGCAGTGTGTCCCTGTTTGCTCTTTTGATTTCTCCAGATGGGTACTTGATCAGCACTCTTGCTCCTCCATTGGTGACAGCATCTGTCGCTGATCTATCTATACTTGTCCTGGATAGTAGTCTTCTATAGTTGCCTGGGTGGGTGCCTTCGTACTGAGTTTCTGTTGAAACCACTTACTGAACAGTGGTGTGGGTCTCAGGCTCCCTGTGGTTGGCTTCCCAGGGTCTTGGTAGAGTAGCTGGGTCCCATGGAACAGAATGGATAGGAAGATTGTTCAGCTGCTGTCGTCTGAGTACACGGCTATGTTAGATGAAACTGCTGCGCTTTGTTCTGCTTCTTGTTTGCTTCTCCATTCTATGGTGCATTCGATGTTGCAGGAGGCACTTGTATTTCTCTGTCTGCACTATAGTCTTGGTGTTTTTCGTGTACTAAGCGGTTAGCTGCCAGTCAGCTGTTCTGTAGTTTTGATGGGAGGTAGACCTCATAGCACCTGTAGTCTAGATTTTTCTTCGGACACGTTGGCTGCTCGATACTTTGGTTTGGCACCAGACCCCTGAAAACAGCATCAACAAGAAACATGAGCAATCCTGACGGTTTATACAATCAAAGAAACTCAGCCTCACTTTAAAATATATCAATATTGGTATATGACAAAACACCCTGCATTTAGACATGTTAATTCCTGAAGAGGTCAAGTCTCAGAAATGCAGGGGTAAATTACAATTTTCCCCAGTCATTTCCCGCTACATTTTCGTCAATTTCACAAGGGGTTGGTATAGAAAAAAGTTCAGGGTCTGCCCATTTCAAAGTATGACTAAAAGTAAGAATCGAGATAGACTAGCGGTTAGAGCGTTGAGCTTGTGATCTGATGACCCTGGTTCGATCCATCAAGACGCCCGTTTGAGATTTTCCCCAGGAGTTACCAGAGTTCATCGTTATCAGCAACACTTAATGAATTAAGGATGTGACTTTTTAAAAATCTTTGACAAAGATGCAGACTTGCCAATGCTTGAGTCTTGTGTAGACGCGTATGTAGTGGATCAAAAATGCACCCTAGATATGGTATTTTTGTCTGCTTATGGCGTTGTAAAAAAAAAATACTCATCCATCTATAGCTTCACAGTAGTACCAAGACAATTTTAGAAATCCAAACTAAAACTGTATATGCTAAGGGGGCGGGATATCCTGGTGGACAAAACACTGTGCTTGCTATCTGATGTCCTGGGATTGAACCACCACCAAGGCGCCCATTCAAGGAAAGTCTTCCTCAGTACAGACTCCATTAGACTACATTTGCCTGCAATTCCTTTGTATAAGACTCCATTTGCCTGCAAGTCCTTTGTATGAGACTCCATTTGCCTGCAAGTCCTTTGTATGAGACTAAACTGAGGTCCTATGTGCCAACGCACACAAAACTTCTACACACATTAAAACCCGTTCTGCTTTTTTGGAAGAGTAGGCCTTTGCGTGCTGGAAAGAACACATGACAAAATCTATTTTTTTTAAATTAGACACACACTGGTGTGTTTAGACATCTCCAAGTCGAAATGCAGCTGCCTTGATGGTGTGTAACAACGGGCGCATAGGCAATATCTCACCATTGGTGACCCGAGGAGTTCTAGCCAGCAATGAAAACAGTATGTGTACTTACGTTTGTCAGTAGTTGATACACGCTGCAGCCTTGATGGTCAGGATTCGTACTGTTGTGGCACAAACCCAGAACTGTGATACGATCCCCATGACAACTGTCGACACCAATGCCAGACTTCTGAGGAATCAAAGCAAGAAGGGAGAGACCCAGAAGGTCTGGAAAGTGCTGGAAGACAATGTTTGGGGGCGCGAGGTGTCCCTTTCCTTCATGAGCTCTGTGTGCAAGGGTTGGCAGTTGTGCCAGTTTAGGACACCCCAAATCATTGTTTGGCGCGTGACACGATTTGTGGGCTCCCGTCATGACCACTGAGGATAAGAAGTTTTCAACCCTGTGGTCAGTAAGCCTTGCAGAGAACTTCAGGGACAACTTGTTTGATTCGAGCTCAGAAAATGTGAATGGCAGGGTTACTTTTGTGGACTTTGCGCACACACACGCGCGTTGACAGGCTATAGTGTGAGCGGACACGCCTGTAGAGTGTGCAAGGCAGGGGTTGCGTGACCGGATACTTAGCAACCCTACCTCTTTATACGGTCGGTCCTATGTCGGATCGCGGATGTCCACAAGACCATAGTCCCTGCTTCAGTCATTGCATTTAGTCCCTGAAGTGTTTCAGAGATGGGAGGTCGTATAGACGCCACTCTGATACTAAAGCCCCCAAACCCCTACCTACTTTGTTGCTTAATCCAGTGGAAGATGAGGACGAAGATCCAGGTTCTAGATCCCTGGGCAATGAAACCAGGCTGAGAACTGAATTTGCCCTTTAGGGATTTATTGCAGCACTTTCTCCTATCTCCCATTCTACACCCCTCCTCCCCATAGATCTGATATCTGTCTACCGAGTCATGGGGATCTTGGACAATGTTCAGGGCCATGTGCCCCAGCATCGTGGCCATGGCGTCTCCATCTCTGGTGAGAAGGGTCACGATCACTGGCGAAGATCTGGTGACAAAGACCATGAACACAACTATAATTCCATAGTCTACATTAACCTTTTTGACTAAAAAGTTTAATCAGACTATGAAAAGGGAGCGGGATAATCTAGTGGTTAAAGTGTTACACTCGTGATCTGATGGCCTGGGTTCGAGCCACCACCGAGGGTGGCACCTGTTCGTCATGATTTTTTCCCCTGCAAGATCAGTACCTACTCCACTCCCCCGAAAGTCCGGATGAGATTATAAACTGAGCTTCCGTGTGCGAACACACGCAGAACATCCTGCGCACACGTTAAAAACCGTTATGCCTTTTGCAAGAGTAGTTCATTCATACCCATAAGAACGGATGGCATCACGCTGGTGTCGTGGCTCACGACATCCCCGAAGTCAGAAAGCAGCTACCTTAATTGTGGCTAAAAAGGTTGCATACTCAACAATCTCACCACCGATGAACCTCGGAGCTCTGTAGCTAAGAAAAAAACAAACTCAAGCTCCAGTGAACATTTCATTTCTCTTCGATGGCCCGGTCAATGCCCGAACCTGCGCTGCGAAATGACTAAACATCATAAGTCAGTGACGTTACCCTTTTTCAGAAGCAACTCTGTATAGTATGCAATTGTTACAGGCAACTGCGCTGAACGTATCGAAAGCTGAGCTACACTGACACGTGTTGTAACATCTTTCAAAATAAAGGACCTTTGAATCAAGTGAAAAACCATTGTCTAAAACGGTACGGTGTTAAACTTTTTCATTGCAATATTCGGCATAACACACTGGGAGGAGGGAAGGGGGGGGGTATTCTAGTGGTAAGAGCCTTGTGCTCGCGATTTAACCGACCCAGGATCAAGTGGCCACCGAGACGCCTGTTAAAAAGGACTCTTCCCGTGGAGGTTACATCAATAAGTCTCTCGGATGAGGCTACAACCTAAGGTCCCGTGTGCACGCGGACGCACGAAAAACATCTTGCGAACACGTTTAAAAGTTATTCCTGTTTGAAAGAGACCATTCGTATCGGTAAGAATGGATGACAGATTATTTTTGAAGTTGGCGCACTGGTGTGTTTAGATATTCCTGAAGTCGGAATTTGGCTACCTGAATGGTGAGCAAAACCAGTCGCATACGGCCATTGATGAACCTCGGAGCTGTAGACGAGGAACGAAAAGAAAAAAAACAACTCCACACACATTAAAATATTCCTACAACAATGCGCAAGACAAAAATCCATCAACATTTTAGATTCCCCCTGAAACTCCAGATGGTAGGCAACGTAAACAGTCACCACTCGGCGGCAAGTAAGTTTTAATGTAACGTATTCGGAAGGAGGGGAGGGTGGGTAGCCTGGTTAGAGCGTTGTGCTCCTGAACTGACGTCCCGGGATCGAGCCCAGGTTTAAGCCATCACCAAGACGTCCATGCAAGGAGTTATATTTCCCGTAGAGTTATAAGTACATATTCCAACACCCCACCCCCACCCCTTCTAAGCCCTTGGGATGAGACTATAATCTGAGGTCTCTTGTGAGCATATGTGCTGGCAAAATAGTTCGAACTCCTCCCCTTCTCAAAAGGGCTACAGAGTACCCAAATTTAAAACTGTGCAATAGAGAAATAGTTGTATTCCCACCTCAATTCTGCTAATTAACAAGTGTGACAACAAGTCTGAACTGACCCAGAGAGAGAGAGAGAGAGAGAGAGAGAGAGAGAGAGAGAGAGAGAGAGAGAGAGAGAGAGAGAGAGAGAGAGAGAGAGAGAGAGAGAGAGAGAGGAAGGATAAAGAGAGGTGGGGAGAAGGAACGAATGGAGGAGGAAGAGGGTTCAGGAAGACACGATGCTCAGATGAAAAAGGGATGGGATATTTGCAGCATAGGAAAAGCTACCGTTTATTTAAACGGTGTTCAATATTTCATAAGAATAGAGTATATTAAAACGTGTTGTAACAATTGGGTTTATGTCATAAAAATGCGTGCGCCTATGTGCGACCGCGTCCAGTGTGTGTGTGTGTGTGTGTGTGTGTGTGTGTGTGTGTGTGTGTGTGTGTGTGTGTGTGTGTGTGTGTGTGTGTGTGTGTGTGTGTGTGTAGGGGGGGGGTGCGAGTGTGTAGATGCGCGCAAAAATAAGAGATGGCAATATTTGAATTGAATTAAATTGAATTGAACGACCATGACGACAACAGCAAAACGACCAACCAGAAACACAACCTACTAAGAAAAATTTTTCACTCACCAATCCATTCCACGGCTGGACAGGAGAGCTCTGATGAACTTGGGGCTGTCAGGAATATCCAGGATGCAGTCCTCCGATCTGTTTAGTGTTCGAGGGCAGTAGGTTGATGTCTGCTGTATGTAGCCTGGACATGGCACAGTAGGTTGATGTGTGCCGTATGTGGCCTGGACATGGCACAGTAGGTTGATGTGTGCCGTATGTGGCCTGGACATGGCACAGTAGGTTGATGTCTGCTGTATGTGGCCTGGACATGGCACAGTAGGTTGATGTCTGCTGCATGTGACATTGACATGGCACAGTAGGTTGATGTCTGCTGCATGTGACATTGACATGGCACAGTAGGTTGATGTCTGCTGTATGTGGCCTGGACATGGCACAGTAGGTTGATGTCTGCTGCATGTGACATTGACATGGCACAGTAGGTTGATGTCTGCTGTATGTGACATTGACATGGCACAGTAGGTTGATGTCTGTTGTATGTGGCCTGGACATGGCACAGTAGGTTGATATCTGTTGTATGTGGCCTGGACATGGCACAGTAGGTTGATGTCTGCTGTATGTGACATTGACATGGCACAGTAGGTTGATGTCTGCTGATTGTGGCCTGGACATGGCACAGTAGGTTGATGTCTGCTGTATGTGGCCTGGACATGGCACAGTAGGTTGATGTCTGCTGTGTGTGGCCTGGATATGGCAGGGTTGCTGGCAAAGGCTGAAGACAGACCAACCTGGAGAAAACAGTCGACCAA
The DNA here is from genome assembly GCA_028751875.1 of Rapana venosa. Classification (NCBI taxonomy): domain Eukaryota; kingdom Metazoa; phylum Mollusca; class Gastropoda; order Neogastropoda; family Muricidae; genus Rapana; species Rapana venosa. The sequence goes on from CM054151.1 coordinate 34,804,377, forward strand.
CCGTCTCTCGTGTCTTCCTGACGACCATCTTGGTTACGAGTCTCCTGGTGATGATGTGGGACACCTAGAAAACATTAAGCATAGCATGTCACAAATCATCAAGTATGCCAGACCATCTAACAGCATATTAGTCTATACAAATACTGAACATTAGTTGAGAAGCATTTCTATGGACATGTAACAAAATCCAATGGTCATATTTAAAAGAATCTGGGAAACTGTTGAGGGATAGAGAACTGAGGGGATGTCAAGAGGGGTTCATTCAGAACATTGCAGAGTGAGAAAAAAATTGCAGGGACTTAGGCTTTGGCACACAGCTGTTATAAACGGTGGAAATTGGTCAACAGATATTCTGCATGGTGCCCCAATGATTACCAACGCATTTTAAGAAGAAGAAAAAGTGTAGGCACATATTCTAGATTTTTACGCTCCAGATTTATGATTAAATCTGAGGTGGCTAATTTATTTTTGTCAAATAAAATGTTTACAACTGCTAGAAGCCTATTTTCTACTTTTTCTCTGATTTTTTTTAAGTCGTTTCCGTGCTGATACGGAATCATTTTTATAGTGCTTTCTCTACCCCACCTCTAAAAAAATCAAAGAAAATAAAAGAGATAGGATCATCATTATAAGAGTAAAGCTTCTTACTTTTACGATATTGTAACGGTAAAGGTTTCCCATAACCTATATGGTGGTAGGGGAGTGAGGCACCAGAGGCCTCAACTTTTCTAGGGGCCAGCATATTGAGGGCGGCCCCCATCTCCTCTCCCTCGCTGCTTTACCCTCCCTGACCTTGAAGAGACAGGGATCCAATTACAGCTGGGTGAACTGGGAGACTGTACTGAACCAAGGCGCGCAAATGGTCACCCATGAACCACGCTCGATGCTGCTTTGCTGCTTAATCTTGGCTGTGGGAAGCGAGCGCTCTGACCACTGAGCAACCCCGTCCCCATTGTACTTTAGAAAAAATAAATTGTACCGACTGTGTAGCTTTGTGTTATCAGGTCATGCAAGATACGACTAAGTTTTGCACCAAACGACCCAAGAATATTCTTGAACCAGAATTCTTTTTTTAGTTATATCTAGCAGCCTGGTAATTAATCTAAATTAATTTTAATAAAGATATCTTTCAATTAAAATGCAAACTTCTGAGCTAAGTGTTAGAAGAAGAAGAAGAAGAAGAAGAAGAAGAAGAAGAAGAAGAAGAAGAGCACAAACTTAAGATACTCACAAATTCTGCTTTTTCAGAGTCTTCACCAAGCAAAGTGTTGAAGAATCATCCTGTCTTCAGAGGCCTTTCTTTCCCCCTGTACTGTACTGTGCTGTCTCAGCAGTGTGACTGGCCTGCACTGCAGCTGTGGAAAGTTTGAAATGACCAGATGCAAACTCACCTTCACCACTCAGTCCAGGGCAGAGATTAATATTTTTTAAAGTGAAAAATGCTCACAGTTCAGATTGCAGGTTTGAAGAAAAAAAGAGAAGAATAAAAAGAAAAAAGAAACATGCTTTGGCAGGGAATTTTGTATGCTGTTGTTTTTTGTTTGTTTGTTGTTGTTTGTTTTTTGTTTTTGTTTGTTTTGTTTGGGGGTTTTTTGGGGGGTGTGGGGCTTTAGGGGGTGACGTTTCTGCTCTGTTTTCTCTGTACTGCCTCTGTGTGTGTCTATCTCTCTGGAATGCTGGTTAGCTGGTTGACAAGATGACTCTCCCTCTCTGTCTCTCTGTCTCTGTCTCTGTCTCTGTCTCTCTCTCTCTCTCTCTCTCTCTCTCTCTCTCTCTCTCTCTCCTCTCTCTTTCTCTCTCTTCGAAATGATATATTGCACATTCGTTAATTAAAACTTATTCTGCCTTTTGGAATAGTAGGCCATTGTATGCCTTTGGGAACAGATAACAAAATGAATACCGTATGCACACTGAGACTGGATATCTTTTTTATTTAAAGTTTTAAGCACATGAACCCTCAACCCATTATCCTATAAATAAAAGAATCAATGAAATAAATGATAAATAGATAAAGTATCAGTAAATCGAATCAAAATAAGCTGACTGAATTGATATCATTTCTCATAGATAAAGATGTCATCGATTATTTTTTCAGATTGCATCTCAGTGTGTGTACATAACAAACATTGCTAATGATGATTATACATTGTATATATATATACGTTATAATCTATATTATATCAGTACTGATTAATTGTATGAAACTTGCATGGCATTGATAAGTGCCCTCTGCATGTGTGCAGGCAAGATAGTGTCTTTGCTGATGAGGGCAATGGGGAAGAAAAAAAACAAGTGAGAGGAGGGGAGGGGGATACTCCTGACAGTATTCAGTTGCTGTTATTGTTTGTGTTTTTGTTTGTGTCATTTTTGTCATGATTAAATTTCTCTTTTTTTTTACACCCCCCCCCCCCCCCCCACACACACACACACACACATATTTCACTCCAATTGGGTTTTTTTTAATATTGTCTCACTTTCTCCTGTCCATCAATATGAAGATATTTCTTCTTGGTTATTATTACTATCATTATTATTATTATTATTTCACTTTTGTTTTGTTCTTTTTTCAACATTAAATTTATTTTTCCAACGATATACGTGTCTTCATCACACCCCTCTTCTCTTTAGCCTTTGTTCTGACTTAATTTATCCATGTGTCTGTCTGTCTTTCTGTCTATCTGTTTGTTTGTCTCTGTCTCTGTCTCTATGTCTCTCTCTCTCTCCTCTCTCTCTCTCTCTCTCTCTCTCTCTCTCTCTCTCTCTCTCTCTCTCTCTCTCTCTCTCTGTCGCTCTCTCACAAACACATCACACACACACACACCGCACACACACACCACACACTCTCTCTCTCTCTCTCTCTCTCTCTCTCTCTCTCTCTCTCTCACACACACACACACACACACGCACGCACACACACACACGCACACACACACGCACACACACACACACACACACACACACACACACACACACACACACACACAGAACTATGATGTTAAAAATACTTGCCCAGAAGGAGAATCATTCTTGAGGTGTCTCATAATTG
>CM054151.1:34817422-34827422 GCA_028751875.1 Rapana venosa
CAGAATAAGCATGGGCATACTTTTTTTTTCATCTGGCCCTGACCCTGATTAGGGACTATCAACAAAACAGGGGGAAAACCCTACTACAACAATGACAGCATGATTTAAAAAAGATAAGTGTATATTTAACAATGCATAATCCCTAACTGACCTGAAAGAGAGAGAGAATTAAAGCATAGTGTGTGTGTGTGTGTGCAATGTGAATAAGTACCTGGCTGTGGGCGTGAATATATTCCCTCTCTCTCTCTCTCTCTCTCTCTCTCTATCTCTCTCTCTCTCTCTCTCTCTCTCTCTCTCTGATCAAACCATTTTAACAATCAGACCCATTTCTTTCTCTGTGTCCAGTACCCCCCCCCACCCGCCCATTGTGGTAGTGTGGTGGGTCTCTCTCTCTCCTTCATTTAGCAAACCTTCATCAATCACACAGTCAGGAGAAGGCCCATTGCTGGTTGCTCCTGACAAGTGATACATCCCCTCTGTCTGTCTGTCTGTCTGTCTGTCTCTCTCCTCTCTCTCTCTCTCTCTCCTCTCTCCTCACCTCTCTCTCTCTCTCTCTCTCTCTCTCTCTCATCTTCTCTCTCTCTCTTCCCATGAACACGAATGTGGTCAGTATTGTCAGTCCTATCTCTGGTCAATGAGCATGTGTGCCTAATCATTTAGAAAATGTGTTCACATAAATGATGGTGAACCCGTATGCATAATATATGTACACGCATGAGTGTGTGTGTTGGGTGGGGTGGGCGTGCGTGCGTGCGTGCGTGCGCACGTGTGTGTGAATGTGTGTGTGTGTGCGCACGCGCGTGCGAGCGAAAGAGCACACGTGCATGGAAGTATCATTGCCCAGTATGTGGACCCTTTCTCTATAATATTTTGTGGCAGTTGAAAGTATCTTTTTTCTCACTTCATAATGCTTGGGTTTCAATATCCTGGTTTTGTTATTTCACCCCTATTGTACGGGGCTGTTGGCCTTAATAAAAATTCTCTCTCTCCCTCTCTCTCTCTCTCTGCCTCTCTGTCTCTGTCTCTGTCTCTCTCTCTGTCTCTCTCTCTCTCTTTCGCTTCTCTCTCTCTCTCTCTCTCTCTCTCTCTCTCTCTCTCTCTCTCTCTCTTCGCTCTCTCTCTCTCTCTCTCTCTCTCTCTCTCTCTCTCTCTCTCTCTCTCTCTCTCTCTCTCTCTCTCTCCTTCATTCAGGAAAAGGTCATCAATCACACCACAGTCAGGAGAGAGATAGAGACCCTGTGCTGTGCTGGTTTCCCCTGACAAGTCATACGTTATTTTCTCCCTGCCCTCTCCTCCTGATAGTCACCTTGGCTTGATGTCTACACCGCCTTTTACGCAGGCAGGACTGACTGACAAACTGACCTAACTGACTTCTCTCTTTTTTTTCGGATCCTCGGCTAGAGCTTTCAAGTTCACCATGGTAATAGTTTTGCATATGTGACCATTTTCCTCCCTACCATTAAGATTGCTGAATTCTGACTTTGTGGATACAGCTGGGAATTGAACCTACCAATTTTGCCAGAAGAGTCCCTGCTCTTTCTGATTTTCATCTGTCGTAGATTCTCTTGACATGAACAATCCTGTAAGCACACAGGTCCAACTGGTTTAGAGTCTCCTCCGAATGGCTTGACATGTAGATCGATTTTTCTCGTCAGACTGGGAAGAAAGGGCGAGGCTGGGAATAAGAACCGAGGAGCTCACGGTTTGCTTGTTAGGCAGGTGAACGTCTAAACCGTCCTGCCACCTTCCTCATTGAGTTGACTTCTCTTTAAACTCCTTGAGAAGTTGTTAGGGGCACTGCACTGAATTTTTCAGGCAGTGTGTCGCGGGCAAGATAAACATGGCAGAGCCTATCCCTCTTCAGGTAGCAAGGGGGTATGTATACTAGTTAAAACCATTTAGCTTTGCTTCTGGGAAGCACGCTGGTAGGAGTGGATGACAAACTTTTAGAAAGGAACGCAGACTGGTGCTGGGCTTCCTCAAAGCCCTTCATATGAGGCTACAAACCAAGGTCCCATGGGCAAATTGGCACAAAACATCCTGAGCACGATTAAAAACCCGCTCTGCCTTTGGAAGAGTATGCCATTCGTGCAGGTCAGAACAGACGACGAAAAATATACCTTGAAAAGTAATCACACTGGTGTCGTTTTTAGACCTTATCCTCGGAGTCGGAATGTGGTTACCTTAATGATGGGCATAAAAGATCGCATACGCAAAAAAAATCTCTCCATTGGTGAACCTTGGGGCTCTAGCTGACAGATTCAAAAAGAGATATTCAAGTCAAGTTCCTGTAAGTGAAAAACTGTCTCCAACCCATTTAACAGAGAGCAAGGCCATGTTTTCGGTAGACCTTTTTTTGTAGCCATACCAACTTACCTATCCCTTCGTCTGTTCGACCGTTGGGACACCACTGAACATTTTGCAACCACCAGCTTCCTCCCCTTCTCGCTGTTCTCAACTTACCGTCGTATGCCGTTCCACTCAAGACCAGTCTACCGTCTGACGTTGTCTTCCCATCGTTTTCTTTGTCTGCCTCCCTTCGTCTTCCTTCTTGTACTGTTCCCTTTAGGACAGTCATATTAAGAAACATGCACATTTAGACTACAAATAAGCTTACTTCCTTATTGGGAGAACAGCATCACTAAAACGAGAAAATAGTTTAGCATAATTCTTAAAAACGAATTTCTGTTGGACAGAAACAATGGAAATCGCCAAAATCCCCAAATCTTCACACATATCGTCTTTTTGTATCAAGAGAGTGGAAGGATCCACAACAAAATTACTGAAGAGTAGTGCAATCAGTCTGATTACAATGTCTACCAAACAGATGACAGACAATGTTGGTTCTCATCCTAAACTGACTTGATGACGGATCTAGATGGTGCAGTTGCACGACTAGAAAACTGATCGTGACAACAAGCAATAAGGATCTGACGAATGATCCCGTAAGAAAGATTGTCCTACGAGTCAAAGAAAGGTCGTACATGAATTAAGATAATTGTGTGTCAGGCCTAAGTGATTGATTACATGGAGCCTTCTGTGTATGTGCGCGCGCGCACGCGTGTGCGGGGGGATGGGGCTCTGGGTTTTTGTTGGTTTTGTTTTGGTGGGTGATGTCTTTTGGTGGGTTGGGGGTGGGTGATTTCTCACTGGGGTGAGAGGACGAAAGAGGAATTGTTGATTGGCCTGTCTGGCTGTCAGTTTGTGTCTTCTCTCTCTCTCTCTCTCTCTCTCTCTCTCTCTCTCTCTCTCTCTCTCTCTCTCTCTCTCTCTCTCTCTCTCTCTCTCTCTCTCTCTCTCTCTCTCTCTCTCTCTCCTCTCTCTCTCTCTCTCTCTCTCTCCTCTCTCTCTCTCTCTCTCTCTCTCTCTCTCTCTCTCTTCTGTTCTTCTTCTTCTTAGTCTTCTTCTTCTTCTTCTTCTTCTTCTTCTCTCTTCCTCTTCTTCTTCTTCCTCCTCTTCCTCTTCTTCTTCTTCTTCCTCCTCTTCCTCTTCTTCTTCTTTGCATTCTTTGCATTCTTTGCATTCTTCTTTGCATTCTTCTTCGCATTCTTCGAAATTTTCTTTACGTTCTTTTTTTTTCCTTGGCATTCTTCTTTCTCTTTCTTCTTCTTTTTCTTTTTTGCGTTCTTCTTCTTCTTCGCAGTCTTCTTCTTCACATTCTCCTTTGCATTCTACAATTTCTTCTTAGGCTCAAATTCTTCAATTTCAAATTCCAATTCTTCTTCAAATCTAAAATCTTCCTCGAATTCAAATTCTGCTTCAAACCCTTCTCCAATGTGTTCACGTTTCTTTTAAAATTCTTCTTCGTCTTCTTCTCTTCAAATTCTTCTTCAAATTCTTCTTCTTGTTGCTCCCTCCACTCCATTTTTCCTCGTCCTCTTTCCCCCACATGTTCAGTCTCTTGTCCTTTTCTTCCTGTGTTTGTCTCCATCCTTCTTCATATCTCTTTCCGCGCGCCAGTATTATTGATGTGAAAGTTCTGCAGCTGCAAAGTCATGCTGAGACACGTACAGCAGTTCATCTGTGTCACACTCTCTCCTCTGCTAGCCCACTTATGGGATAAAGTAAAGGGGGGGGATAGAAATAACCAGAAGAAGAATATGAGAGAGAGGGGGGAGGGAGGAGGAGAGAGGTGGGAGGAAGAGAAGATGAAAGGACAGAGGGAAGAGAGGAGAAAGGGGAGAGAGAGAGAGACAGGAGAGAGGAGGAGGGACGGAGGAGGAGAGAGAGAGGAGGAGAAGAGAGAGGGGAGAGAGAGAGGGAGGGAGGAGGTAGAGAGAGAGAATGAATGAATGAATGAATGAATAAATGAATGAATGAATGAATGAATGAATGAATGAATGAATGAATGAATGAATGAATGAATGAACAACTTTGATACACAAGAACAAAAGTTTTAGGTCACGCTTAGTCTCACTGCCTTTTGCTGTAAAGAGAGAGCAAAGCAGACAGACAGACAGACAGTACAAGAGACAGACAGATAGACAGTACAAGAGAGAGAAACAGAGAGAGAAAAAGAGACAGATGGACAGATAGAAGCAGAGACAGAGAAAATAAGAGTGGAGGGAAAAGAGAAGGGCGTAAAGGGGGGGGGGGGCTAAACTTTGCTCTACTTTGTTGCAGGAAAACCAATGATGCATTCATTCCCATCAGTCTCTCTCTCCAGAACTATCTTCAGTCATACATACACAGGCGCAGTGTGTGTATGACATAGATAGATAGATAGATAGATAGATAGATAGATAGATAGATAGATAGATAGATAGATAGATAGATAGATAGATAGATAGATAGATAGACAGACGGATGGATGAATGGATGGATAGATAGATAGATAGATAGATAGATAGATAGATAGATAGATAGATAGATAGATAGATAGATAGAGAGATAGAGAGATAGAGACAGACAGACGACAGACAGACAGACAGAGATACAGACAGAGATACAGATAGATAGATAGATAGATAGATAGATAGATAGATAGATAGATAGATAGAGATAAGACAGACAGACAGACAGACAGACAGACAGACAGACAGAGATACAGACAGAGATACAGATAGATAGATAGATAGATAGATAGATAGATAGATAGATAGATAGATAGATAGATAGATAGATAGATAGATAGATAGATAGATAGATAGATAGTGTGTTGTTAAACACTGAAGACTTTCCAACAGTCAATACCTATCAAAGCATTGAACACTACCAGAATCCTACTAGGCCTATCAAAACAAGAATGACAGTGCCAAGTGAAACTAAGACGTGTGTGTGTGTGTGTATGCGTGCGTGTGTGTGTATATGCGTGCTTGTGTGTGTGTGCGTGTGTGTGCGTTTGTATGTGTGTGCACGTTCATGCAGTAAACTGTCTTGAGAGAGGGGGGGGAGAAGGCGGGTCAGTTTCACCTGAGGGAACCGGAACCCAAATATTCATCTCCAGGAGTGCACAATCATAATAAATACTACTAAAGCATGCACTGCAATGACAATATACTGATGCTGGTGCTGCTGCTGCTGCTAATGATGATGATGACGATGACGACGTCTACGCCGATGATGATGATGATGATGATGATGATGATGATGATGATGATGATGATGATGATGATGATGATGATGATGATGACCACACACAAACGCACGCACCCGCGCACACACACATGTCATATTCTGCTCGTATGCCCAAAATTATGCAGCTTTGCGTAAACGTTATATCCCCCTTTATTATCACAAGGTTCCCATCTGGCTTTCAGGTTCAGATGCTGTGTTCAAAGCCTTCTGAGAAACTGACTGTGAACCTGGCAGTTTATATCATTGAATGTCTAAAGATCAGACACGTGTAGCTCTTTCCCTGCCTGCAACAAAAAGACTGCGTGCTTACTGTATCATATCACCTCGACTTACTGCTCCATGGCTGCTTTTTGATATTCTGTGTTCATATGGGTCTTATTGCCTGCAAAAACTGAATACATTTGATTGATTGATTGATTGATTGATTGATTGATTGATTGATTGATTGATTGATTGATTGATTGATTGATTGGTTAGTTGGTTGGTTGATTGGTTGATTGATTGGTTGGTTGGTTGGTTGGTTGATTGGCTGATTGATTGACTGACACACGAACACTTCTTTTTTTTTTAATAGAAGAGAGAGAGAGGGTTACAGCCAGCAAATCTTTGAGCCGGTCAGATACTCCAATAAAAGCAACAAATAAATCATAGCAATAATACCTATCAGTATCTAATATCTTTGTTTGCTACTCCTGTGAGCAAGCGATATATATATGTCACGGGATCCGAATATTGCAAGGCTTTATGAAAATACAATAACTCACGTATATATATGTAGACAGACAAACAGACAGACATACAGATGAATGCAGATTGACAGACAAGCACAGATATTTGTTTCAGCACCCAAATACACACACACGCACGCACTCACGTACGCTCGCATGCACGCACGTATGCACCCACGCACAGCAAACACACACACACACACACACAAACACACACAGCACGCCACCGCGCACTCTTCCTCTCTCTCTCTCTCTCTCTCTCTCTCCTCTCTCTCTCTCTCTCCTCACACAACACACACACACACACAATACACAACATACACACATTCTATCTCTATCTCTCCACGTCCCCCCCCCCACCCCCATCCACCTCCTCCTCTTTCCCCTTCATCCTCCTCCTCCTTCACCTCATCCTCTTCCTCCTCGTCCACCTACCACCATCTCCTTCCCCTCTCTCTCCTTCTTCTCTCATCCCCCTATCCTGTAAAGTACTCGCTGCTGCTGACACAGACACCCATTTTCACCTTCGGGTACCGAGCCTGGCTCGAAGACTGAAGTCTGAAATTGTGGCACCGACTGATTACATTTAGTTCTACTTCTTCCCACAGTCGGATGGCCTGCGTAAGTGGATAGGGGGAGACACCCAGAGAGAGAAGGGGGTGGGGGGGGAGAGAGAGGTGGGGATGGAGGGAGAGAGGTAGAGATGAGAGGGAACGCAATTAACATAATTTTATTTCCATGGGTCAATAGAATAAGTACATCGATGAGAAAGAAAGAGAGAAGCAGAGACAGACAAAGAGACAGAGAAACAAACACACAGATACACTGACACTACACAAACTGACAGAGGTTACAAGACAATACTTTGGTCTTCCAATTCCAAAAGTGTTTTGATTTTGAGTGTGGAGGTTTTGTTTTACATTCTAAGAGTGGGGTTGGTTTTTTGTATCGATTATCTTATAAAACTTAGGGGATTTTTTAATTGCATAGGTGCTGTTGCTTTTTATAACTTTTTATTCTATTTGTGTATTTGTTTGGAGAAAGTCAGTGAGGCAGACAGACAGACACTAACAAAGACAGAAACAATCGTGCAGAAACAACAAACAACACAATCTACTTGTTCTGTTATTGTGAATCAAGCTTTTGTTGATGTTGTTGTTGCAGAGTGTGTTGATTCACACAGTCAAGTGCGAACAGTACTGCCATCTTTCCACAACCGAGGAAAAGCTGCCTAGATTATCGCTTCCAGGTCTGGTAAGTTTATTGACTTGACTTGACCTGACGATTGCAATTGACTGACATGACCTGACTTGACTTTCTCAGACTACTTGATTTCTTCTGTAACTTCTTGTAAAGTCCTTCGGGTGAGACTATAAACCGAGGCGGGAGGTGGGAACAGATGACAAAATTTAAAAAACCGCATACACACGCATAAATTAAATAAATAAATATATATATATATATCATCTGAGCGTTTTGATTTGTTACTTTACATATTATTATTATTATCATTATTATTATTATTATTATTATTGACAAAAAAGAGAGAAAAGAAGAGATGCATTGTACATGTTTGAGTGCACAAAGAAGAAAACTCACATTCGCTACATTAGAGCCAAGCCAGGTTATTTGCTTCTGTGGGCACACTGGAGATAACCTGGTTTGGCTCTAATGTAGTGAATTTTTCAACTTAGTGGTGGAAAAAATGTCACCTGAAAAAAATTAAACCAGGTGTAGTTTGAATTTTTTCACTTGACTTTACTACTTTTATTCAGACTTTACTTCACTGAAAGTCCTTTGGATAAAAATGCTGAAATGATGATAACAACAGCAAAAAAAACCAACCAAAATGCTAAGTGTGAACATATACATAACAATACTTACAACAACAAAAACAACCAAAAACGCCAAGTTTGAACATACACATAACTTTTTTTTGGCACCCATGGAAATTTCACCCTCTGGAAAAAGTACAAGCCCGATATGGCTGATAGTAAGGCTGATCCAAATATGAAGAGCACTGATACAGCCTAACATACCCCATAGTTCAAAAGATTGATCAGCTGTATGGTCACTGACTATTACGATTGAAATTCACGAAAATATTGATTCAGCAGTGTGCGTTCTCAGAGGTATCCTCCATTTCAAGACAGGCTTATCTGTTATACAGTGCACGGTTAAACAGTGCAGGGATCTTGAGTTTGCTCATGGACAAACAATGCCATTCTTCAGAAGACTCATTAGCTGAACAACTGCATAATGTAAAAGACTGAAATCCACATACAAAAGGTTAGTTTAACATGGTACGTCCTCAGTGGTATCCTTTGGTTTCCATATAGATTGTCTCTGTCATACAGTGTACGGGGCCTTTGTTACTGGACAACCAATGTCATTCTTTGGAAGATTCGTTAGCTGTACAACTACAGAAAACAACGATTGAAATCCACACACAAAGATTGATTCAACGTCATGTGTCCTCAATAGTATCCTTTGGTTTCAAGGCAGATTTTTCTTTCATACAGTGTGCAGGGTCTTTGCTAATGGACATACCATGCCATTCTTTAGAAGACTCGTTAGCTGTACAACCACAGAATATGAAGATTGAAATCTTCACATTAAAGGTTGATTCAATGTGATACATCCTCAGGAGTATCCTTTGGTTTCCAGGCAGATTTTTCTTTCATACAGTGAGGGATCTTTGCTAATGGACAAATAATGTCATTCTTCAGAAGATTCGTTAGCTGTACAACCACAGAATATGAATATTGAAATCCATAAACACAAGTTGATTCAACATGATACGTCTTCATTACTATTCTTTGATTCCCAGGCAGATTTTTCTTTCATACAGTGCAGGTGTCTCAAGATTGCTAATGGACAAACAATGACATTCTTCAAAAGACTCGTTAGTGTACAACCACAGAAGATTAAAATTAAAATTCACACACAAAGGTTGATTCAATGTGATACGTTCTCGGTAGTATCCTTTGGATTTGAGGCAGATTTTTCTGTCATACAGTGTAAGGGTCTTTGTGCTAATGACAAACAATGCCATTCATCAGAAAACTAGTTAGCTGAACAACTACAGAATATGAATATTTAAATCCACACACAAAATATTGGTTCAAAACGGTGTGTCCTCAGTAGTACTCTTTGTTTTCAAGGCAGATTCTTATGTCACATAGTGTAAGGGGTCTTTGCTAATGGACAAACAATGCCATTATTCAGAAGATTCGTTAGCTGAACAATGGCAGAAGATGAATATTAAAATCTACAAACAAAGGTTGACTCAATGTCATATGTATTTCCACAGTGGTGTACTTCCACAGTGGTTTCCAGGCAGATTTGTCTTTCATACAGAGCAGAGGTCTTCGTGCTAATGGACAAAGAATGCCACATGTCAGTGCCTGCTATCTCCTCTGTCTGTCTTTCTCCTCTCTGATGACATTATGCATGGCTGATGTCTCTGCCCTTTCTGCAACAGTGTATGGGCTTTGTGTCATCCTCTGAGACTGAAGGACTGTGACACATGTAATACGGGGTCATGTAAGGTCTGCGTATTCAGGAATGGTAGTGCATGTGTAATGTAAAGGGAGGCGTGGGAATATGAACCCAAATTACTTGATTGTCTCAAAAACTCAAGAAATTCAGGTGGGTTTCGATATAAGCTAGAAACATTCAGCAGTTAAACATTG
>CM054151.1:34829922-34832422 GCA_028751875.1 Rapana venosa
TTCAGTATTCAGTCTCTTTACATACGACGCTAACTTTTATTTTTGCACGCGTATTTAGATAAACAAAAAAAAGTTCTACACAGTGGAATTTGATTCTATGCTGGTCTGTTTGTTCGTTGGCTAAGTACTTCCTACTTCTTTCATTATGTATTCTCCTTTGCATTGTTGTCCTTCACTGTGTTAGCTTTCGTATTGATGGGGGTTTTTTGGGGGGAGGTGTTCATCTTCTCCTTCTCCTTTTCCCTCTTTTTCTGACTTTTTTAGACTCTTCTTCCTCTTCCTTTCTTGTATACCTTTCTTTTCGACCTCTTTCTTTCCTTCCTCTTCCGCCTCATCACGTAATTCATACGTCATATCATCAACACTTACTCCTCCTTATAAGTATTGGGCTATTATTAAGATGTATCCCTACGGGCGGGGATTGAATGTAAAAAAGCACATGAGTGCTTATTCATTATCCTCGAAATAAAAGAATTTGTCTTAGCTTTGTCAGTGTCACGTGCCATTTTCTTTCTTTCTTTCTTTCTTTCTTCAGAGTTGTTTTCCTTTTCCTTATTTCCTTTCTGTCTTTCTTTCTTCTTCCCTCGATGTGAATTAACTTCTATGACGTAGGCCTATTAAAGTATAGCCACTCACTGATGATATGACGTATTAAAGCATAGATACTTACTTATGATATGATGCATTAAAGTATAGACACTCACTGATGATTCTGACGTATTAAAGTGTAGACACTCACTGATGATATGACGTATTAAAGCATAGATACTTACTTATGATATGGTGCATTAAAGTATAGACAATCTTTGATGATTCTGACGTATTAAAGTAAAGACACTCACTGATGATATGACGTATTACAATAAAGACACTCACTGGTGATATGACGTATTAAAGTATAGACACTCACTGATGATATGACGTATTAAAGTATAGACATTCTTTGATGATATGACGTATTAATTTTAAGTAAAGACACGCACTGATGATATGACGTATTAAGTATAGACAATCTTTTATGATATGACGTATTAAAGTAAAGATACACACTGATGATATGAGGTAGTAAAGTATAGACAATCTTTGAAGATATGAAGTATTTAAGTATAGATACACACTGATGATATGAGGTAGTAAAGCATAGACACTCACTAATATCACTGAGAATGAACAGACGTAAACTCGAAAAAAACGCCAACAACAACAACAACAACAACAACAACAACGCTCACTGATGCCTGCTCTGACTCACACACTGCTACGTGACTAATTATTACCCCGTATATCACCAGTGGATTTAGAGTAAAGCCATGGCATCATGTTGGTCTCTGGACTAGAAGTCATCTATGACGAGCTGAGCATTTCCCACGGGACATTACAAAGTCTGGCCTTCCCTGTCTCCCATAATCATTAAGGGTATAATTATTGGAAGGCGTAAGACCAGGATTTGAATGACCGTAAGACAACATAGGAACTCATCTCCGTCAGTACGTACCTGCGACTTCGGCAGTGAAGGGCTTTTGATTACCAGGTAGTCGTTCATTGCTTAGCGTGGCCAAGCAGTCCTAGGTTAATACAGTGTTAGCCAGGTAACAGGCTCATAATTATATTCCCTTGCCTTTGATCTTTCAAGCCTAAAACGAATGTTAAGGAGGTGTGCTGATAGGAAATTAAAATAATGACAGTACCTTGCTTTGTCATTACACATCTACGATTCTGTATTAAGGATGTTGAAGCTTGTACGGGTGTTTACCACCCAGCTTTTATCTATAGAGTAAATCTCTCACTAAAGTCCTTTGGTTTAACAAATAAATATTCAGAAATCATACATATTCACATATACAAAATAGCATCAACAATCCAAAAGCTTATACTGTGTTTGGAAGCAATAATTGGTATGAGGCAGCTGGTAAATACGGTTAATGGCACAGTCCGAAAGTCCTTTGGAACATAGACTGTAAACCAGTCTCATGCACGAATATACACAAAACAATAACACCAGAACATCTTGTAAAGTTACTCGAACTAGTATTTAAAAAGTCCCTACCAAATTGAAATATCTTTCATGGGATTCTCTTGGTTACAAATCTGCATTCAATTATCTTTTCCTGATTCCTCTAAACAGAGGACATGTGCTGTTACATGCGTATAATTTTTTTTTTTGCTGACTACACCGCTCATAATTAATTTTGAGCGCACCTGTGCGCGCGCACACACGTTAAATTACTTTCGTTTTTTACGGTCCATACCTCCACAGATATGATTACCCACGTCAACTCTACTTAACCATGCACAAAAATTCTGATAATGGACCGGCAACTTTGTTTGTCGATGGTCTCTGTAGTCACTGAAGCAACTCATAGTGGCCTGAAAGCTGCCGTTGGATCGATACCTGGCCCATTGGCTGGCTTATTGTGATAAGCTGGCAGGCTGAGGGTGAGGACAATGTCTACGGCATTTACCGGTCACTTGGCCATTAAGGTATCGTACCACGGTACTG
>CM054151.1:34834922-34872422 GCA_028751875.1 Rapana venosa
GAAAAGCCAATGCTGCCACACAGACAGCTCTGTTTGGCAGCTGGTTCTGGCAACACGCAGCACGGTACCCTTTTTGGCATTGAGCTTGAGATGGACTCTTCTTCTTGGTAAATCTACTCTGTGAGATATTCTCTTCATGCTGGTAATATTATCGGCCAGTAGAGCTGTATGATCAGGATAGCACAGATTTGTTATGTTTTTGCCACCCATCTTGAGACCCATGTCTTTATCAGACTCGCTCATGACTTGCTCTGTCTATATATTGAAAAGGTGAGGTGATAAGATGCATCCCTGCGTGACTCCTTTTGAGATGTTGAAAACATATACATTTTTTATTTCCCTGCCTGATATTGCCTTTTTGGTCTTCATAACAGAACACTTGAATAAGGCCTCCAAAACATACGGCATGGAAATCAGTGCAGAGAAGACCAAACTGATGACTAATAACACCAACGGCATTAGCACTGATATCAGGGTTAATGACCAGAAGCTGGAAACAGTTCAAAGCTTCAAGTACCTGGGAGCCATTGTATCAGACCAGGGATCCAAGCCAGAAGTAGTATGCAGGACTGCACAGACAATAACAGCTTTGTCAAAACTAAACACCATCTGGAGAGATAAGAATATCTCACTTATCTCCAAGATCAGACTAATGCGCTCCCTTGTCATATCCATATTTCTGTATGCCTGTGAATCATGGACCCTGACTGCAGATTTGGAGAGAAGAGTACAGGCAGTGGAGATGAGATGCTTTCGGAGACTCCTTGGCATCTCCTACAAAGACCACATAAGCAACGAAAGCGTGCATAACAGAATCCAGCAAACCATTGGACCCTATGAGAACCTTCTAACGATCGTGAAAAAGCGTAAACTTAAATGGTATGGGCATGTCACAAGATCCCAAGGAATTACAAAGACAGTTTTGCAAGGCACTGTCCAAGGAGGAAGAAGAAGAGGCAGACCAAGGAAGAGCTGGGAGGATAACATCAGCGAATGGACAGGCCTAGAACTCAACAAAACCCTGAGAAAGGCAGAACAGAGAGAGGAATGGAGGGAACTGGTTGTTGAGTCTTTGAGGGTGCCCCCACGGTCGTCAGACTACGGGACAGATAGATAGATAGATGTGAGGAAATTAAGGAGATTATTAATTTTGTTTTGAAGAGTTTATTTTATACGTTGTATCAAAACGATGCTGGTAAGTCATGCTGTCAAAGGCTTTGCTGTAGTCTTGAAGGTAATGAAAAGTTCTTTATTCGTCGTATTTTTCACCTTTTTCATGTTTTGGATCACGAATTATCTGCTGTTTCTGCTTCTGATTTGTATTTTTCCCGCCTATCTCATGTCATCAACATTAGACTATCCCATGACTTGCTCTGTGTATATATTTAAAAGGTGACGTGAGAGGATGCATCCTGTTTGTAGCCTGTAGGACAGTGAGATAGTTCAAAATCTACTTTTTGTTTCGTCCTATTCAAGAATATGATCAGCCACACAAGGCAAACGTTCAAACAGAAAGACACCATAATTATAAAGATACAAACAAACACCGACCCACTTTCACTTTCCTCAAGTGTGTCACTACCTGGAGGACAGGACCAGGTGCTGAGCTGAGGTCACCCGGGATGTGGTGATTCCCAATGCTGCTGTAGTGATGAGGGATAGGGGGGAGGAGGAGGGATGCCACACACCAGCATTTCTAATTAGCCGTGCAGCACTACACCCATCCACCCCTTCTGAGTTAACTACCCAGCAATACCTCAGGGAGAGTTGGCACCACACAAACAGGTGATCATTAGTGAGGGACAGGTGAATTAAAGGTCACCTGTCAACGTCTCTGTCTCTCTTTGTATGGCTGTCTGGCTGACTGCCTGGCTGACTGTCTATCTATCTGTCTGTGTGTTTATCTTGCTTGTCTGTCTATCTATCGATCTAACTATCTATCTGTCTGTCTGTGTATTCATCTATCCACCTATCCATCCATCCACTCATCCATCATGATCCATACATTTATCTATCTACCGATCTACCTATAAACCTATCTATCTATATTCTCTCTCTCTCTCTCTCTCTCTCTCTCTCTCTCTCTCTCTCTCTCTCTCTATCTATCTATCTATCTATCTATCTATCTATCTATCTATCTATCTACCTATATACCTTATCTGGCACTGTTTCAGTTTCATGTAGTAGACCTGTTTTCTGCTGTAACCCATGATCAAAACTATATGATTACAAAGATAATTATATTATTTGTTCTAGATATTCGTTTTCATCTCTTTATTTTCAATGTGACTGACATACGCCACCATGTTTTCTGCGTCTTGTCATAGCCTGAGAGATGTCTAAATTAGTTAGAAATAAACGTATCGAATGAAATTTTGAAAGAAAGATGTGTTTACCGAAAAACAACAATAGATTGGCAATTACCACACACTGAGTTCACTTGGGTAAGTAAGATAGACTGCAAAATTGCAAGAAGGCCATTCATTTCTTTTTTTTTGGCAAGAGGGAAAACGTTCAAGTAGGCCTGTAGGGGTAAAGGCAGCTTGGGGGAAAGGAAAAAGCAAATAGAAGATGCACAGAGAGAAGAAAAAGAAGGGGGAGGGAGAGAGAGAGAGAGAGAGGAGAGAGAGAGAGAGAGAGAGAGAGAGAGAGAATGAATAATGAATGAATGAATGATGAATGAATGAATGAATGAATGAATGAATGAATGAATGAATGAATGCATGAATGAATGAATGAATGATTGATTGATTGATTGATGTTTTTTAAGGGTCGTAAATCTAAGTATTCATAACTTGTTGTTCATCCAGCCCTTGCCCTGATTATAGGCTACAAAAATATTTTAAGCTATGATTTAACAAAAAGAGACTAATAGCTATTCAACAAAAGACATAATCCTGTATTGACTCAAACATTGACGTTAATTCCTCCACTACTATTTCCTCATTAAAACATTAACAGCAGTGGGTGAAGCTTCAATCACTGACAGGACCTCCGATGAAGGCTCATCCAGGAGCTGAAACTCGAATCAGGTCAGGCCAAAGGCATGTTTTGTTTTGTTTTTAAATGCCTAAAATGTTGTCATTAAAAGATTGTATATTCTAGAGTTTGGGGTTTTTTTCTTAATTGAATCTTTGAGAAATCATTTTCAAAATGATGGAGAAGTTGTAAGTGGTTTCCTGCACTTGTTTTCCTCAACTACTGTTTTTGCACTAAAACATTTATGTTAAGATGGATATATTGCCTATAATTAAGTAAACTAGACAGGGTGAAAGAGAGAGGAGATAGTAGGAAGCGATTTGGAGACAGACAGACAGACAGACATAGGTTGCCGATGCAGACCAGCAGCAAAGGACACCCATGGAGTTGATTGGTCCTCCCACTCAGTGTACTGCATTGCCTCCACTGGATGTCGTCTGCTCATTACTGACTTTTTCTGCCCTCCCGCACAGAAGATTGGAGAAAGCTTTCAGTGTGTTAATTGAAGCGGCGGGTTGTTATTACCTCAATTGAATTTGCTTCAGTCTGTGATTGTCAATGTCTGTCTGAGTGTGTGTGTGCCCCTCTCTCTCTCTCTCTCTCTCTCCTCTCTCTCTCTCTCTCTCTCATCTCTCTCTCTCTCTCTCTCCTCTCTCTCTCTCTCTCTCTCTCTCTCTCTCTCTTAGGTTATAAACTGAGGTTTCCCCCTCCAAAAAATAATAATAAACTGAGGTCTTGTGCGCAAATGCACCCATAACACCTTGCACACACATTAAATTTACAAATCTGTATGCACATGGGGGGCAGGATGTTAAAAAAAAGCACAAGATGGCTCATTCCATTACCCTCGAAATAAAGGAATAAAGAAGGAATAAGTAAACTGCTCTCTCTCTCTCTCTCTCTCTCATCTCTCTCTCTCTCTCTCTCTCTCTCTCTCTCTCTCCTCTCTCTCTCTCTCTCTCTCTCTCTCTCATACCTGCTTCATTGTCTTTACATGATTGAAGTCAAAACAGTGCTTTATGGACAAGTGGTTTAATGAACTTTTTGGAATTTACATGAATTGAATTGAATACCCTTTTCCAGTCAAGGCAGGTAGGACTACATGACATTTGGACTGCTTTCCCTAGGAAAAGCCTGCCCCCACAAGAGCAGCTCCCCCCATTGTTTAAAACCACTCAAGGTCTAGAGGATGTGTGGCAAAAAGTTTTGGGCACAAACGGGGATTAAACCCACACTTCTTACTTTCTAGCCAAGTGCATTACCTCTAGACGACTGATCCACCAACTTTGTAGATGATAGTCACCAAAGATTTCATAGACTGTAGTGATTTGTAGGTGATAGTCACCAATGATTGCACAGACTGTGGTGATTTGTTGGTGATAGTCACCAATGATTGCACAGACTGTGGTGATTTGTTGGTGATAGTCACCAATGATTGCACATACTGTGGTGATTTGTAGGTGATAGTCACCAATGATTGCACAGACTGTAGTGCTTTGTAGGTGATAGTCACCAATGATTGCACAGACTGTAGTGCTTTGTTGGTGATAGTCACCAATGATTGCACAGACTGTGGTGATTTGTTGGTAATAGCATCAATTATTGCACAGACTGTGGTGATTTGTAGGTGATAGTCACCAATGATTGCACAGATTGTGGTGATTTGTAGGTGATTGTCACCAATGATTGCACAGACTGTGGTGATTTTTAGGCGATAGTCACCAATGATTGCACAGACTGTGGTGCTTTCCTTTCCCAGAAAAGTTGTGGGCTACTGATGGAAATGTACTGATCCTGCGTGAGAAGACCGCTTCTAGTCTAACAGCTTCCAGCAACTAGGAAGAGACATGGCATCAGTTTCTTTGCTTGTTAAGCTGAGTTACAAATTGTAAGAGTTAGTGCCAGTTCGCAAAAGTCATTCTAATTTTCGATTTCTTACTTAAACAGTGCATGGTTCATTTCAGTCCAGTCCAGTTTCTCCTAAGGAGCCTTGACAGCAGGTGAAATAAGACATGCATATGCACTTCACTTGCACCATCAGCAAAATAGCTACTTAGTAAGAGGAAGAACAGGGGGGGAAAGAAAGAAAGAACAGGTTTGCATCGCATTTGAAAATGTGCTTTTTAATCAAATGTTCTAAATCTCTGAACCACCAGAACTGAGTTGTATTATTTTGGCCCTCTGTGAAAGAGATGGTGTTACAGTTTTCTGCCTTTTTTTCTTTCAATGAGAGAAACAAACACACAGACAGACTGAGGCACGGGGGGGGGGGGGGAAGGCAGAGAGACTGAGGCACAGGGGGAGATAGACTGAGACAGAGGAAGAGAGACTGAAACAGACAGACAGACACACATACAGAGATAGAGACTGTGAAGTACAGAAACACAAAGATGCATCAAATGGTTAGAGCAACAGAAGCAGAAGGCTTGGGGGGAGGAGGGGGGCAAAGTTAGAGAGAATCACCAAGCCCAGAGACAGAGACCCAGAGAGACAGAGGTAGAGACAGGAACAGGCACACACTCAGACAGACACAACAATCACAGACTGAACTAAATTCAGTTGAGGTACTTCCATTAACACACGGCAAGCTTTTTACAATCTTCTGTGCAGGAAGGCAGAAAAAGTCAGTAATGAGCAGACGACATCCTGTGGAGGCCATGTAGTAAAGTAACGGACACAGCCAATCAACTCCATGGGTGCACCCGAAATATCCCCTCCATTCTCTCTCTCTCTCATCCTCTCTCTCTCTCTCTCTCTCTCTCTCTCTCTCTCTCTCTCTCCTCTCTCTCTCTCTCCTCCTCTCTCTCTCTCTCTCTCTCTCTCTCTCTCCAGTAAGCTAGGGCTTATGCTGACTTTTATTTATGCAGGGCTGACACCTTCAAACCGTTTTGTCATACTTGTTCATCACTGTTTCACCTTCATCTTCACCTATCCCATAGTCCCGAGGACTGTGGGGGCACTAATGAAGATTTTGTAACCAGCTTCCTCCACTCCCTACAATCCTCTGCTTTCCAAAGCAATTCGTTCCACTCAAGGCCGGTCCACTCTCTGATGTTGCCTTCCATTCGTTTTCTATGTCTGCCTCTTCACCATCCCTAATTGTACTGTTCCCTGTAGGACAGTCTTGGCCAGTCCAGATGTTGGTGTGACGTTTTGTCATCACTGTTTAGTCATGAGCCATGGCTATTTTCCTATCTATACCAAATCAAGGCCATAGGTATTACAAAAATATATTTATTGAATTCAAGATAGGTATGTCACTATTAAGGGGTCGATTTCTGACTCTAAGCATACAGTTGACCGTGAGGATCACAGTTATCTTTTTTTCTGAGGATTACCTACAAACTGGGGTACACTTTGTCTTAAAATGTAGTCAAAATGAAGAACTTAGGACCCAGGTAATACCCAGAAAAACTCTACCGCTAATGGTCACAATTCAAGCCAAGTCAAGTCAAGTCAAAAACACTTCAACCATCCCATGAAGGGCAATTCAAATTTATCCTGCTGATGACAACCCCTTTTGAAACGATCAACCCAAATTTATCTACGTTTCTGTATAGAGTTTAGGAGAGAAAAAAAATATTGATGGTGTGAAATGATCACAATTTTTTATTTGGTTCCTTGGCTAGAGCTGCTCCGAAGTTCACCGATGGTGAAATTTTGGGTATGCAGCCGTTTTTTCAATCATTAAGGTAACCACATTCCGACTTCCCGGGATACGATTATTTTTATTTTTATTCTATTTATGCACTCATTTCTATTGAAATGGGCAAGAAAACCATTAATACCATTCTGTGTTCTGAGTTTTGAATTCTAATTTTGTCCTTCCCCCAACCCCACGCCACTGTACTCCCTCTGTACCATGGTACATCTTCTTTACTTCCAGAAACACGTGGCCTCTTTGCAATTTTTTACTGTCGACCTTACTCGAGCAAACTCTGCATGTGGTAAGCGCCAACATTATGCTGTTTTCATGCGAGTGCATCTTTCTTTTCTGTTTCCTGTGGAAAGTTGTTCAATAATCATATGAAATAGTTGCAAAGATGTACACATTAGAATGATGTGTTTAACAAAAGCAAGATATGGATACATGATGTGCACACTTGTAAGAGATGATAAACGTTCTGTGATAGGAAATATTAACAGACTTTCTTTGTTAGTTCTTCAGTTTAACGTCCTTCCACTAAAATAATGATAACTCTCTCTCTCTCTCTCTCCTCTCTCTCTCTCTCTCTCTCTATCACTCTCCTCCTCTCTCTCTCTCTCTCCTCTCTCTATCTCTCTCTCCTCTCTCTCTCTCTCCCTCTCTCTCTTCTTTCTCTCTCTCTCCCTCACTCTCTCTCTCTCTCTCTCCCTCTCTCTCTCTCTCTCTCTCTCTCTCTCTCCCTCTCTCTCTCTCTCTCTCTTCTCTCTCTCTCCTCTCTCTCTCTCTCTCTCTCTCTCTCTCTCTCTCTCTCTCTCTCTCTCTCTCCCCTCTCTCTCTCTCCTCTTTCCCCTCTCTCTCTCTCTGTCTCTCTTCTCTCTCTCTCTCTCTCTCTCTCTCTCTCTCTCTCTCTCTCTCTCTCTCTCTCTCTCTCTCCTCTCTCTCTCTCTCTCCCCGCTCTCTCCTCTCTCCCCCCCCCCTCTCTCTCATTGTAGAAGGGAGGTGGCAGGATGGTTAAGACGTTTGCCTGCCAACAAGTAAACCGTGAGGTTCTGGGTTCGATTCCCAGCCTCGCCCTTTTTTCCCAGTTTGACAAAAAAAATCAAACTGAATGTCAAAGTACTTCGGATGGGACTATAAACCGAGGCCCCGTGTGCGAACGCATGCAGAACATCTTGCGCACACGTTAAATCCTGTTCCGCTTTTCGAAAGAGTAGGCCATTGTGTGCCGGTGGGAACAGATGACAAAATTTACAAAACCGCATACACACGGGGACTGGATGTAAAAAGCACCTGAGTGCTTATTCCATTATCCTCAAAAAAAAAAAGTCAAAGTCATCTGAGTCTCTCTCTCTCTCTCTCTCTCTCTCTCTCTCTCTCTCTCTCTCTCTCTCTCTCTCTCTCTCTCTCTCTCTCTCTCTCTCTCTCTCTCTCTCTCTCCTTCTCTCTCTCTCTCTCTCTCTCTCTCTCTCTCCTCTCTCTCTCTCTCTCTCTCTCTCTCTCTCTCTCTCTCTCTCTCTCTCTCTCTCTCTCTCCTCCTCCTCCGAAACTTTATTGATTTTTCATGTTTTCTGGATTGTTTTGATGTATACATGTAGTGTTACAAAGACAGATACAAGGACAGAGTATAAGTCTGAGCTCTTTCCTAAAATCGTTATTCTTGCTTTTTAAAGGTCATTCATTCATTATTGATTCACTTTCTCTTATTTTATGATGAATTTTAAAGATTCTCACTCTGTACCTGTCTCTCTCCCTCTTATGACAAAGCATATACTTCCTTCGCATGCGCGCACTTGCACCACACACACACACACACACACACACACACACACACACACAACACACACACACAATATACACACACACAAACGTCTCGCCCCAACACCCCACCACCCCTCAACAGACACACACCCTCAAATCCCACAACCCACACCCACCTCACCCCCACACATACCACATCCCCATCCTCCCCACGCCCTACATACCCCCCACCCACTTTTTTCTTCTTCTTTTTTTATCATAAACTCCAGGCATGCTAAAGGTATTGACGCAGTGTGTAAGTTGCTGTGGGCATGGCAACACGGAGTAAGCATAGCCCAGTCAGTCTTAACGATGATTAGAAGGCCACTTATGGTGTCCTTAAGTGCTGAATGTCGTAGTGTGGTCAGGCTTCACAGAGATGATAACTGGCTCCCCACTATGGAAACAGTAGAATGTTGCGCACTGAATTCAGTAAATGACCAGATGCAAGGTTAGGGCTTTTTTTTTTATTTAACCCTGCCAGTGCTTTTTGTGTACGATGAATATGATTTAGTCCTGAATTGAATGTATTTGCATATCTTAAATGTTGAAATGAATGTATTTACCTTCTTCTTTCCTTCACCAGGTGGGCTGCCAATACACTGACTACAAAATCGCAAAACCAAACAAACGTCAGACTCAACACATTTTCTCTGTAAAGTTAAGGAGTACACATTTTTAAGTTCGAAGTTTCAACTGGGTACACATTTACCCCGTATAAGTTAAAGAGTACACTTGTTACGTTGGCAGTCTCAAGTAGGTACAGATTTTTTCGTATAAAGTTAAGGGGTACATTTTTTCACTTTCGAAGTCTCAAGTGAGTACAGGTTTTCCCTGTAAAGTTAAGGGGTACATTTTTTTACGTTCGAAGTCTCAAATGAGTACAGGTTTTCCCTGTAAAGTTAAGGAGTATTCTTATTGCGTTTGCAGTCTCAACCGAGTACAGATTTTCCTTCCCTATGAAGTAAAGGAGTACTCTTTTCACGGCCAATGCCCCAGTTGAGATTTTATTGAATAGAAACTTTTATTGCTGTTAACGTTTAGTCGTGTTTTTCTCTGTGTCTATACAAAGCGAAGTGTTAAGCCGTTTAAAGATAATTTTCAGTTACTTTTGGACCGGTTTGTGCAGTTCAACGTCTTGAGTCAGTTAGGGACATGAAAACCGCTTAGGGACACCGCAGTCTCTTGTCTTCCCAGAGTCCAATCGCTGATCCGGCATTAAGACCTCGACTGTCCAGTCGTGTATATGTGGTCATTAGTGGCCTTTGAGGTGGACATAATGTGCAGGGGTCTGTGTGATGTGGGATTAATGTGTGCTGTGGTGACAGGGGAAATTTTCTTCTGGTTGGTATGAATTTGTTTTGAAAGTGATAGTGTGTGTGTGTGTGTGTGTGTGTGTGTGTGTGTGTGTGTGTGTGTGTGTGTGTGCGCGCGCGCGCGCGCGCGCGCGCGCGTGCGTGCGTGCACGCGTGCACTGCAATGACTACGCAATGAGTCAAGGGAGAAGTCAACTCAACCAGCGCATTAGCTGGGTGGTGTAGACAAGATAGTTGTTACAGGTCTCAAGTTTAAACCTCTTGGGTTAAATCTAAGGTTGGATTTTTTAAAATTTCTTTTTGTCAAGCTACTATATTAGGTATGTACACAAAATCTCTCTCTCTCTCTCTCTCTCTCTCTCTCTCTCTCTCTCTCTCTCTCTTCACACACACACGCACACACACACACACACACACACACCACACCACACCACACCACACCTTCTGCCTCCCCCTCAAACCGAAAATAACGACGCTCCTTTACTGTCTGCGGGACAAGTGTGACATTTCTGAAGGGCAAGGGACACCATTGATTGTATTTTTGTCTGCTTGTCTCCCTTCTTGGTGTCACCATCTGGGGCAGAGTCCGAATAGGTGTAGGCTGTAAGGCTACACACCCCTTTTAGATTTAGCCACTTTTCCTTCTCTCTATTTCCCTATATATCACTCTTGCATTTATTCCATACTCACTAAGGCTTCCACAAAAATGAAAACCCGCTTTTTTTGTAAAAGACTAGCCTCTGACTTAAAACTTTTGATATTTTTCGCAAAATCTGGAAGGTTTCAGTTGATGATTCTTTTTTTCATTGTTTCAGCAAATACTGGATCTAAAACAGACAACAGACACAAAGTCTGACTGAAGCTTTCTGTCAGTTACTGATGTAAGCAAATGTTGGCGACTACTTTAAAATGTTGTGTTGTATAGGGCTATATTGAGATCGTCTTCAGACGTGACAACCTCTTTACATTAGCAACCTTCATTCTCCTTCAAAGGAGAACAAATCTTCTGAAGTCGGAATATGGCTGCCTACCTGGCGAGGTACTTGAAAACAGTCATACACGCAAAGTCCAAGATGGCATGAGTGAATCAGAGTGTATATTCTGGGTGACTCCCAGAGTGTTTAGCTGAGGAACGCACAACAGCAACAACAACGACAACAACAACAATAGACAACTGAAGGGACGCAACTTCAGGAAACTTTGCATACATTTGTCTTATTTTGTTTTAATCAATCTGTCATCTTCTGAGTTCTTTACCTTTCCACGTCAAAGTGACTTCTACACATAAAACAAATGTTACTTCACGAAATTGTCTCCCATTTTTAACAGTATTAATCGATTTGTAATTACTGTATCTTTCAACAGTGAATTGTTAAATGCAAAAAAGTTTAGAAAATGTTTGCCTTTGTTTTACCTTTGTTAATCAATGTGTCGTCTTCCTTGTTCTTTCGTTTTCTATGACATATATAATGTACCATATTACTGTTGATTATGATACAGAGTAAATTTTTCTTCAAAACCTGTGCCTGCCTTTTTGTTTTATCCATATTTACTACTTTTTATGTAATAATGTATGGAATTTATATAGCGCTGAATCTTGTAAAGCAACAAGTCAAAGCGCTCAGATGAATTTTTTTTCGAGGATAATGGAATAAGCACTCATGTGCTTTTTACATCCAGTCCCCGTGTGTATGCGGTTTTGTAAATTTTGTCAGCTGTTCCCACTGGCACACAATGGCCTACTTTTTCGAAAGCGGAACAGGATTTAACGTGTGTGCAAGATGTTCTGCATGCGTTCGCACACGGGGCCTCTGTTTAAAGTCTCATCCGAAGGACTTTGACATTCAGTTTGATATTTTTGTCAAATTGGGAAGAAAGGGCGAGGCTGGGAATCGAACCCAGAACCTCACGGTTTACTTGTTGGCAGGCGAACGTCTTAACCGTCCTGCCACCTGCAATTAATTCACCAAGAAGTGTTACTCCCCCTCAGGCAGGTCCAAGTTCTATCAAAGGAAGCAATTTCATGAAATCGTATCCTGTTGTTGATGTTGTTGTTTTTGCTGCAGGTGTTTATTTTTTGTATTATTTCCTTGTTAATGAATGTGTGGTCTTGTCTGTCTTTTTCCATGCTATTTAATCTGCCATCTTCTTTGCTCTCTATCTATCCACGTTCTAGCATATTGTGAAATATAACGAATCAGGCTTCACAGAATTGTGCCTACCTCTGGCAACGGGTTGGAGGAGATCAGTGTGTGAGAAAATCTGTACAGGAAAAGCGGAAAGACCACCAAAACTGACAGATAAGAGAAACCGCAAGAAGGAGAGACAGCAAAACCAGGCCATCAACCCCTGTCCAATTTTGCCTGTGACATCTGTTTATTTTTTATGTCATTCTTTTATATCGAGGACAATGGAATAAGCACTTATGCGCATTTTTACATCCAGCCCCCGTGTTTGCGGTTTTATAAATTCTGTCATCTCTTCCCACCGGCACACAATAGCCTACTCTTCCGAAAAGCGTAACAGGATTTAACCTGTGCGCAAGATGTTCTGCGTGCGTTCACACACGGGGCCTCGGTTTATAGTCTCATCCGAAAGACTTTTTGGGAGAGACGAAACTGCACTGATGTTAACTCCAGCGGAAAATATCCCCTTGAACGGGAATGGAACCCGGGTCGTCAGATTGCCAGCGCAATGTTCTAACCACTAGGCTATTCCGTCCTCACTGTGGCAGAGACTGCCATGCAGGGATTGGCTTGATGAGTCACTCGAGCCGTTGCTGTGTCCAAAGAATTCACAGCCGTTGTCTCCCAGGGACAGAAGGAGCCTGGCTCCTACTGTTTTAACCCTGTTACTGAGGTATCATCTTTTAAGTTCCTTACCTATGCATTTTGGTTATTTCAGAGCGAGTGTAACGAATTCTGTACTTTTTTCATGTTTTATCAGTATGTTATACCTTCCGTTCGGTTAGCTATCACGCAATCTCTCTTGAATAGACACGTGCATACATTCACGCATTCAAGAATACACACACGCGAACACACACACACACACACACACACACACACACACACACACACATATATATATATATATATATATATATATATATATATATATATATATATGTGTGTGTGTGTGTGTGGTGTGTGTGTGTGGTGTGTGTGTGTGTATACACGCACACGCACGACCGTACGCACACATGCACACACGCACGTGTGCGCACGCGGATGCACGTTCACACACGCACGCGCGCGCGCGCACACACACACACATCAACACACACACACACACACACACACACACAACACAAACAAACATTAAGCAATAGATCTAAACAAAACGAAACAAAAACTTTCCCCACACACACCACAACACACACACACACACACACAACACACACACACACACACGTACGTGAATACAGATGCAATTAATTCACCAAGAAGTGTTAATTCCCCTCAGGCAGGACCAAGTTCTATCCAAGGAAGCAATTTCATGAAATCGTATCCTGTTGTTCTTGTTGTTTTTTTCTGCAGGTGTTTATTTTTTGTATTATTTTCTTGTTAATGAATGTGTCGTCTTGTTATGTCTTTTATCATGGTGCTGCATGCAATACATTGGTTGTTGTGTGTGCCCGGATTCCTGCGCGATTGTCTGTGAGCCTTGAAAGAGTGTGTGGGTGTCGGCAATGATTGCGTGTGCATGAGAAATACCATTTTGAGGCGAGCGAATGATTTTGTGGTGTGTTCTTTTTATTGTTTTGTCGTTGAAAGTGTTGGTTTTGATGTCGTTATCCACCTTTTAATTGGGGAGGGGGTTTTTTTTGTTTGTTTTGTGGGGGTTTGGAGGGTTGTTTATTCTTTTTCTTTTTTTTCCTTTTTTTTAGGGGGGGGGGTGGTTGTCATATTTTTGTTTTGTTTTTATTTCCTTAGGCCCATCTACGAGATTTCGTCTTTAATTCTCCGGGCTTTTTCAGGGTCAAGCACTATACAAGTTTTTTAATTACATTACATTACGCTACGTTACATTATGCTAAAATACGTTACGTTACATTCAGTTACGTTACATTACGGGGGCTACAATATGTTGCAGTGCATTATGTCACGTTACAACATTACCTTACGTAAAGTCCCGTTACGTTACATTACATTGAAATATATTACATTTACGTTACGTTACATTGAATTACATCTCGTTACGTCGCATTACATTACATTGAATTACACTACGTTACGTTACATTACATTACATTACACGCAGGATTTTTTGTTTAGTTGCTCGGCTAGAGCTCTGAGGTTCACCGATGGAGAGCATGTTGCGTATGGCACCGTTTTTTGCCCACCAGGTAACCGCATTTCGACTTCGGGATAAGCACGCCATCGCGTTTTTACCGGCACGAATAACCTACTCTTCCGAAAGGCAGAACGGATTTCAACGTGTGCGCAAGATGTTCTGCGTGCGTTCGCACAGGGGCTCTCGGTTTCGTAGTCTCAATTGAAGGACTATTGAGGGAGTGGATTCAGTACCGATGATAATTCAAAGGGAAAAATCCCCTTGAACAGGTGGTGGCTCGAACCAGGGCTCGATCCCGGGCCGTCAAATCACGAGCGCAACGTTCTAACCACTAGGCTATTCCGCGCCCCGCAGCAAAATATCATTTTACAAAACTTAGCTGCCTGCTTTTTTTCTGTTTTAATTGATCTGCTATTTTTTCAGTAAGTTTTTTTCTCTGCCCTATATTTGTTGTGCCACTTTTGATATGGTTTTTCCTAAATGGATGGCATTTTCTCATCCTTTATCGTGTTGTTCTGTGTTAGTTGTGTCACGTTGTAAATACTGGTATTTATGAAATGTTCTTTATCTCCCTAGGTTGGTTGATTAATCCATTGTGTGTTCAATCTTTCGTCTCTATATGTTGTATTGTTCATGACGCCTTTATCATCTTTGTGTGTATGAATCAACCTGTCGTCTTTCCAACTTTTTTTTATTTCTTGTTATGCTATATTATAAGCCGCACACCAGAAAACTGTTACTTTATGAAATTTTAACCGTCTTCGTTATTTTTCTGTATTAATTCATCTACCATGTATTCAGTATCTTATCTCTCTACCCTGTATTGTTGAGATCCCTTTAGTATCTTTTTTGTAAAAACAAAACAAAAAAAGATTAAATAATTAAAACAAAACACACACACACACCACATACACCACACACACACACACACACACCACACACACACACACACTTCACCACCACACCACACACAACACACACGCAAACACACACACACACACACACACACACACACACATTCCCAATCCAACAAACAATGAACCGATCAATCAGTAAGACTATCCTTAATCTCTTCGTCATGGTTGTGATCTGACGTCATCGTTATCTTTTTAATGTGTTGGCACTGATTGATGTTACGTCTTATCAGTCATATACCTTGTTACGCTATCTTACTGTGCGTCATTGTCGCGTCACGTAACTGTATATGCCTTCATTATCCCCTTTCTATGGCAGTTGGTATTGATTCAGTCTTTTTTTTTTAAATATACTTTATGCTAGCTTGCTTGTGACGTCTTTGTCTTTTTTTTTCTGCGTTAGTCAATCCGTCGTCTTCTTCTAAGCCTTTTATCTCGTTAAGCTTAAGTGTGTGTGATGTGCGGTGATTTTTTTTTCGTTTTGGCTTCACAAAACTTGGGGGGGGGGGGGGGGGGTTACTGGGGGTTTTGTCTCTGTGTTTTGGTTGATATGTCGTTCACTCAGTGTTTTATCTTGTTTTATCTTGTTACCACAAGATTGGGTGTGACAGGCAAGGGAAAGTTACTCTTCAATTTAGAGTTCGAGGTGTGTGTGTATGTGTGCGTGTGGGGGGGGGGGGGGGGGTCCCCTCCATTATCAGCCTTGTCTTTCCGTGTTATTTCGTTAGTTTGGGTCTTGGACTGGGTTGGAAAGTTTGCTAACAGTTTCTGGCCTCTCTGTCTGTCTGGCTTTGTCTGTCTCTGTGTCTGTTGGTCTGTCTGTCTCTATGTCTGTCCTTGTCTCTTTCTGTCATTCTATCTATCTATCTATATGTCTGTCGGTCTGTCTGTCTATATATCTATGATCTATCTATCTACTTATCTATCTGTCTGTCTGTTCACTTCCCTCTCTCTCTCTCTGTCTGTCTCTCCGTCTCTGTCTCTGCCTCTCTCTCTCTCATACGTGTTTGTACCCAGTCCCCTTCCCACTGTCCCCATGTGAATGGGCTTGAAAGCTTACCACAATAAACCATTCTCTCTCTCTCTCTCTCATCTCTCTCTCCTCTCCTCTCTCTCTCTCTCTCTCTCTCTCTCTTCTCTCTCTCTCTCTCCGATCTTCAAACTTTTACTGTACATCGGCCTTAGGCCACAATACAAAAGATGGTGGGCAATACGGAGGGAGTGGGAATATCATATGACATGAGTGCTATAAACACATTACTATCAACGTATATAAATATGTATTGTGGTCTAAGGCCGATGTACAGTAAAAGTCTGAAGTCTGAAGTCTGAAGTTCTCTCTCTCTCTCTCTCTCTCTCTCTCTCTCTCTCTCTTCTCTCTCTCTCTCTCTCTCTCTCTCTCTCTCTCTCTCGCTGTCAGAGATGAGGGAAAGTAGCACAAGTAAATTCTGCATTACCTTACGTATGAACGTTTGAGCATTCAAAAGGAATCAAGGAAGATTAAATCCCCGATCCCCCAAAGAGTTACTTATTCCCTCCAAGCCTTTGCATCGTCTGTCATACGCTCCTCAGTACTAGATTCCAGAATACTGCCTGCCCCTCCCCCCCCCCCCCCCCCCCCCCCCCCCCGCTCCCTCACATCAATCTACCAAATATTAATCACTTTATCTTTTCCCCCTGGGGCTTAAGTGTCTGGAACTAAACTGTTCTGCATTCTACCTCCTCAGTTTGCAGAGAATTTTGAGGGGGAGAGGGGTGCGGGTAACAGGGGGTGAATACTCTGTTTCATTCTCTGAAGACTGAGTCTGGCTGCCTGTATGGCCAAGTGTTTGAAAAGGGTCATGCACCCAATTTTGTTCACAAAAAGCTGAAACCGATGAATGATGAGAAGAGGGAAGAGGAGGGATAGTGAGAGTATGAAAATGAGATATAGGAAGAGAGTCTTCGGAGATTAATGTGAAAGATAATTATGTGACCGGTTTAAACGTTCATGCACTGGAGAGAAGCCCTCCACTTGTCATAAAAGTGGTGAGTGGCTGGTTTAGAGGTCACGTACTCGTCCACAAAGAGAGACGCTGGTTCCATCTCAACTTTGAACCCGAAATTTCCCCCATCCTCCACTAGACCTTAGGGTGGTGGTCTGGGTGATAGTCTTTCGGATTAGACGACCAATTGTGGTCCCCGTGCGTAGCATACATTAAATGCATGTGTAAAAAAAAAATCCACGGCAACAAGAAAGTTGGTAACGGTAGAGGTGTCCCATAACCTATGTGGTTGTTAGGTAGCGATGTGTCAGAGACCTCACTTCTCTAGGGCCAGCATATTGAGGGCGGCTTTACCTTCCCTGACCCTAGAGAGGGCAGGTACCCATTTACAGCTGGGTGAACCAGGGGACTATATTGAAGCCAAGG
This sequence comes from Rapana venosa, assembly GCA_028751875.1. Taxonomy (NCBI): domain Eukaryota; kingdom Metazoa; phylum Mollusca; class Gastropoda; order Neogastropoda; family Muricidae; genus Rapana; species Rapana venosa. The sequence goes on from CM054151.1 coordinate 34,852,282, forward strand.
CGCGTAAACGGTCACCCAAGAGAGATGCCCCTGCCAAAATTCTGTAGGAAAAGGCGCTGTTGTGGGGAAACGACTCTATGTATTGATGAGGGGAAAAAATGGGTGGCGCTGCTCTTGTGGCGACTCGCAATCCTCGGGAAGAATAGCTGACTTTCGCGTAGGACAATCTGCCTTGACAAATTGGTGCACAATATAATGCAATACAGTGCAACACTATGCAATACAGTACCACACAATACAATACAGTACAGCACAATACAATACGATACGATACGATACAGTACAGCACAGTACAATACAGTACAGTACAGTATAATATAATACAATACAGTACATCACAATACAAATGGGCAAGTGTTTGTTTGCGTGCTTGCTTGTGCAAACATCTATCTGTTTTTCCTTTTCTGTACCATCCGTGACAGTACAGAGTGTTTTTCTTCGTCATAATTATGTTGGTTCTTAGTCTACATTGTCTTGCTATTAACCCTTTTTTTTAATAGTGCATTTTAAATTGCAAATGGAGATGTGTGTTTTTTCATGAGAGATTCTGTGTGTGTGTGTGCACGCGCGAGTGTGGGTGCGTGTATATATATATATATATATATATATATATAGAGAGAGAGAGAGAGAGAGAGAGAGAGAGATAGATAGATAGATAGATAGATAGATAGATAGATAGATAGATAGATAGATAGATATACAGATAGATATATATAGATAGATAGATAGATATCTATCTATCTGTCCCGTAGTCTGACGACCGTGGGGGCACCCTCAAAGACTCAACAACCAGTTCCCTCCATTCCTCTCTCTGTTCTGCCTTTCTCAGGGTTTTGTTGAGTTCTAGGCCTGTCCATTCGCTGATGTTATCCTCCAAGCTCTTCCTTGGTCTGCCTCTTCTTCTTCCACCTTGGACAGTGCCTTGTAAAATTGTCTTTGCAAGTCCTTTGGATCTTGTGACATGCCCATACCATTTAATTTACGCTTTTTCACGATCGTTAGAAGGTTCTCATAGGGTCCAATGGTTTGCTGGATTCTGTTATGCACGCTTTCGTTCCTTATGTGGTCTTTTTAGGAGATGCCAAGGAGTCTCCGAAAGCATCTCATCTCCACCGCCTGTACTCTTCTCTCCAAATCTGCAGTCAGGGTCCATGATTCACAGGCATACAGAAATATGGATATGACAAGGGAGCGCATTAGTCTGATCTTGGAGATAAGTGAGATCTTTTTATCTCTCCAGATGGTGTTTAGTTTTGACAGTGCTGTTATTGTCTGTGCAGTCCTGCATACTACTTCTGGCTTGGATCCCTGGTCTGATACAATGGCTCCCAGGTACTTGAAGCTTTGAACTGTTTCCAGCTTCTGGTCATTAACCCTGATATCAGTGCTAATGCCGTTGGTGTTATTAGTCATCAGTTTGGTCTTCTCTGCAGTGATTTCCATGCCGTATGTTTTGGAGGCCTTATTCAGGTGTTCTGTTAGGCTGGCAAGCTCTTTTTCTGATCCTGCTATTCCATCAATGTCATCTGCGAAGCGGAGGTTTGTGATCGTTCTGCCACCAATGCTGACTGATCCTTCATGATGTTCCAGTGCATCAGCCATGATTCTCTCAAGGAAGATGTTGAAAAGAGTGGGTGAGAGTAGACAGCCCTGCATTACTCCAACTGTTGTTCGAAACCATTCTCCAATGTTGTTGTTGTAGTACACTGCACTGGTGGCCTCGCTGTACAGCTGTTTGATGACTCTCAGCAAGCGAGCTTCTTGGCAAACACCGACCAGTCAAAAAACCATGGGTCACACCTAACATCCTACAACTATGCGACAAGCGTAGAGAGTTGAAGAAAAAGAAAAATGAAACAAAAGAAAGAGCAGAACAATATAGGACAGTCAACAAAAGAATCAGGAAGTCCATGACGGAGGCAAAAGAGAAATGGATCGATCAACAGTGCCAAGACATTGAAGAGAACATCAAGAAAAACAATAGCAAGAAAACATATCGGCTGGTGAAAGACCTGACTAACACCAAACAGGGAAAAGGTTTAACAATCCAAGACAAAAATGGGAAGTGTCTCACTGACGACCAGGATATTCTGAACAGATGGACAGAATACTGCTCCGACCTGTATAACTATAGAACCGCAGGAGATCCAGAAGTCCTTACTGTACCCGCAAGCAAAGACACAGACAGTCACCCTATCCTCCGAGAAGAAGTGGAAACAGCAGTCAGATCGCTGAAAAAGGGGAAGTCAGCAGGGGCTGACAACATTCCAGCTGAGTTGGTTCAAACTGGAGGGGAAGTCATGATCAGCGCCCTACTAAGAATCTGCAACAAGATCTGGCAGACAGGAAAATGGCCAACACCATGGACACAGTCACTCATCATCACCCTCCCCAAGAAAGGAAATCTAGAACCCTGCGATTTAAAAATAGTTTTATTCCAACCTCAATTCTGCTAATTAATAAATGTATGACAATAAATCTGAATTGAACTAAAGCCCACGACAGAGAGAGAGGGGGGGGGGGAGAGAGAGAGAGAGAGAGAGAGAGAGAGAGAGAGGAGAGAGAGAGAGAGAGAGAGAGAGAGAGAGACTAAAGGCTACCTTTTTTTTACTGTAAACTGTGTTCACTTTCTAATAGAATAGAATATTAACTTCACTGATATTTGTCTTATCATACGTGTTATACAAATGATTTTTTTTCTTTAAATACGTGCGCGTGTTATTATTTTAGACTGTTCAATATCTTAAAAGAACATAGTATTAATTTAATTAATATTTGTCTTATACAACATGTTATAACAATTTGACTTATATTATTAAAATGCGTGAGCATGGGTACGAATGTTTACAATGTGCGAGCGTGCGTGCGCGTGCGCGAGTGACTGTGAATGTGCGGACGTACGGATTTACTTGTGGGCACATGAGTAAAGTAATTTTTGTTGGGGTGGGTTTGTGGCTGGCTGAGATATTTCTGATTTGTGGATGCATTTTATCTCATGATGGGTGCGTGCTGATGTTGGACAGTGTGTGTGTGTTTTAAATATTATGTTTAAATGTTTATTGTTTTTATGTATGGCGAGTAACCCGCCGGAATTTCTCTGTCTTTGAGATAATAAAGCTTTTGAATTGAATTGAATTGAATTGAACAATGCCATAATTACCACACAATCAGCCTCATATGCCACCCAAGCAAGGTCATGCTGCAGATAATATTGAATAGACTGAAGCCACAAGCAGAGACCATCATTGCTGAGGAACAAGCAGTTTTCAGAGCAGGGCGCAGCACAACAGAACAGATATTCAACCTCAGAATACTATGTGAGCGGTACCTTCAACATCAACAAGACCTTTACCATGTATTTATCGATTTTAAGAAGGCATTCGACAGGGTGTGGCATGCAGCTTTGTGGGCAACCATGAATTTGTACAGCATCAATGCAATGCAATGCAAACCATATATATATATATATATATATATATATATATATATATATATATATATATATATATATATATATATATATATACAGATATTGATATATCTTTGTGTTTGTACGTGAGTACGCGCGCGTGCGTAAGTAAAGAAGACAGATGCACAGACTGACAAAAACAGCCTGGATGGCTTTCAGAAAAAAATATATATATTTTACTGCCGTTGTGGTTTCTCTATTGCCAATAACATCTCTAGCTTTTTTTCTTCCTTCTTGCCAGCCAGCCATCTTATGGACCAAGGGAATCTTTCAGCCTCCCTGTACTTCTGTCTATATTGCCGTCCTGTCTATGTCCGTAACTGTCGTCTGGCTGGCTGGCTGGCTGGCTGACTGACTGGCTGACTGGCTGACTGGCTGACTGGTTGGTTACCTGGTAACTTGTGAGAATAAATATAATCAGTCTAGTCTATCTGTCTGTTTTGTCTAATCTGTCTGTCTGTCTGTTTGTCTAGTTTCTCTGTCTGTATGTATCTCTTTCTGTCTGTCTGTCTGTGTGTCTGTCTGTCTGTCTCTCTCTCTCTCTCTCTCTCTCTCTCTCTCTCTTCTCTCTCTCTCTCTCTCTCTCTCTCTCTCTCTCTCTCTCTCTCCGTTTGTCTAGTCTGTCTGTCTGTCTAGTCTGTCTGTGTCTGTCTGTCTGTCTGTCTGCCTGCCTGTCTGTCTGTCTGTCTGTCTGTCTCTCTCTCTCTCTCTCTCTCTCTCTCTCTCTCTCTCTTCTCTCTCTCTCTCTCTCTCTCTCTCTCTCTCTCTCTCTCTTCTTCTCTCTCTCTCTCTCTCTCTCTCTCTCTCTTCTCTCTCTGAAAAGTATGATAAAACGTATCAGTTACCCTAAGAAATAAAGACTCTCTCTCTCTCTCTCTCTCTCTCTCTCTCTCTCTCTCTCTCTCTCTCTCTCTCTCTCTCTCTCTCTCTCTCTCTCTCTCTCTCTGTTACCCCATTTTCTTCGTTATTGATGATTCTAAAAAGGATGGTGGAGTTGATGATTGCTGTCGTTGCTTCTGCCTCTGCTCAAGATGATGCTAGCATTAGTGGTATTGGCAACATTATCAGCATGGATTTTCTCCATGTGGTTTGTTTATCTAGCAACCGTATATCTTGTGCTAACGTCACTGGTATTGCCATCATCATTAATCATAGGGTTGTTGTTGTTGTTTGGTGGTGGTGGTGGTGGTGGTGGTGGTTTTTTTTGTTTTTTTGTTTTTTGCTTCCTGCGAACATCTCTCTTTTGCTAATATTGGTTGTACTACTGTTGAAAGAAGCTGCTTTTAGCTTGTTTATTTAAGCAAAAGTATGCCTCCTGCTAGCTTTTCTGGTATTTGTATTAGTATTGTTATTATTATTATTATTATTATTATTATTATTATTATTATTGTTATTGTTATTATCATTATTGATAGATTTTTGTTCAATATTGTTATAACGATTAATGCTATTAGAAATGGTGTATATGAAGATAGAATTTGACATAGGTAAAATAATGGGAAAAGATTCATCAGTTTAGTCTTATAATATTTTGTTGAAATATTGTTATTGAATGGTGCATGTCAATAAAATGTAATCAGTTATGTATTAAATTGTGTCAGAATGTATAATCCTCCACCTCCCTAAACGTATGAGAAACTTTATAAAAACGCATACACACGAGGACTGGAGGTGAAAAAGCACATGAGCGCTTAAACTATCATCCTCAAAATAAAGGAATAAAATAAAATAGAATAAAAGGGAGGCAGGAAATACAGAATTTGAACCTTCGAAATGTGGTTATTTACTTAGTAAAAGTACATCTATGGCTGCAATAACTAAACTTAAAATCATCCAGAACGACAAGAGCATCGCAATCGGCTTCAAGATCAGACTGGTGCGTTCCCTAGTCATGATCGTATTTTCCTGCATTATTATGTGAATCGTGGACCACAGCAATAGACATTGAAAGAAGGATATTTTTTTTATTATTATTCTTTTATATCAAGGGTAATGGAATAAGCACTTATGTTCCTTTTGACATCCAGTCCCCGTGTGTATGCGATTTTTGTAAATTCTGTCATCCGCTCCCACCGGCACACGATGACCTACTCTTACGAAAAGCGGAACAGGATTTAACCTGTGCGCAAGATGTTCTGCGTGCGTTTGCACACGGGTCCTCGGTTTATAGTCTCATCCGAAGGACTGTTGGGGAGAGTGGAGTCTGCACTGATGTTAACTCCAGGGGAAAATGCCCCCTTGTACAAGAATCGAATCCGGATCGTCAGATTGCAAGCGCAATGTTCTAACCACTAGGCTATCCCGTCCCATCCCGTGGATACAGGCAATGGAGATAGCTGTTTGCACAAACGTATCGGTATCTCATACAGGGATCATATAACTAACGGGGAAGTGAAAACGAGAATTGAAAACGCCATAAGGCGGTATGATTATCTCCAGACTTCAGTGAAAAAAAATGCAAACTAAAGTGGTTTGGGTACTCACACGAACATCTGGACTGGCCAAGACTGTCCTGCAGGGAACAGTACAAGAATGGAAAATAAGAACCAGACAGAGGAAAGGATGGGAAGACAACATCAGAGAGTGGACTGGCCTGGAGTGGATTGATATTCTACTATGTAAAGCTGAGAACCGCGGGGAGTACAGGAAGCTGGTTGCAAATCTTCAGTGGTGCCCCAACCTATGGGATAGGCAGAGGTGAAGGAAGATGTCTTGTGCTAGAGTTTCTGGCATCGCCAATGCCATTATTCATTGTTTTTGGTGAGGGTTTTTGTTTGTGTGTTTGTTTGTTTTTGTTGGGTTGTTGGGTTGTTTGTTGTTTTTTGGGGGACTGTATATTTCCTTATCTGGCAAATGTGGATCTTACCTTTCATAAGCGTTTAGCTTTTTGTTTATTGATCTATCAAAATTGGATTTTTTCTTTTCGTTCCTGGGCTACAGCTGCAGGGCCACCAATGGCGAGATTTTGTGTAAGCGACCGTGTGTCCGCCATTACGGTAGCCACATTCCGACTTCGGGGATGGGTCTTTTTATTCATAGAGTTTGCTTTCTGTTTAGTTATATGCCCAAAGTGGGTCTTGTCATTCATAGATTGTTGTAATCTGTGTATGTATCTACCAAAGGTTGGGCCGTTATAAATAGATTTGTGTTTCATGTTTATTTTTATTGCAAAGGTGGTTCTTCTCATTCATAAGACTTTTGCTATCTAGCAAAATTGGATCGTGCTTTTCATAAATGTCTTCATCTTGTTTATCAATCCAGAAAAGGTGGGTCTCATTACTCATATACATGTTTTTCGCTTTCTGTTTATTTATTGGGGGGGTTGTCTAACAAAGGTGTGTCTTGTGTTGCAGAAGAAATCTCAGCAGACTCCAGACAGACGAACACTGTCACCGCCAGGAGGGGGAGGGCATCGAGACAGCCTGAAGGGTCAATCCTGTCACGATCACAACCCGAAAAGATCCACTCCCCACCTCTCTCCTCTCTCAGTCCACGCCCCCAGTCTCAGGAGCAGCATCTGGTGTCGTTCCCTTCTTCAGCTTCAGAGAAAATGGATGTGTGAAATTGTGAACAACATCAGTGTTTGAGTGAAGTACTGGATTTACTGTTCGGTGCCTGTTTCTTGGAAGGATCGTGCTTGTGGTTGAATCTTTCAAAGTGTTTCATCAAGTTGAATTTTTTTTTAAGGACGAGTGAGAATTTTTTTACAAGTACCTTGTGAACTTCATAAAGTCTTATTTACCATAATTTGTCTTGGTAAGCCGTCATTTTCCAAGTAGTGTTCACATCATAATCTTTATCACTGTAACGCCGAATTATCATCTAGCAGCATCAGCATCTTTGAAGCTTAAATCAATCCAGACTTGAAGTGTTTTGTTTGGAGACTGGGTTATTTATGAGGAGTGTCCCCATTCCGCGTGTGGGTTTTTTTCTTCTTCTTCTTCTTGCCAAAGCAGAGGCTGATTCAAACAAGTTTAACTTAGCTTTACCAATGAAATATTGAGGAGTCTTCTTCTTCAGCACCCATTGCCATTGAAGATTCAACATTCAAGCGGCGTGAGAGTGTATTGGAGTGTGGTTTGAATATTTTACATTTTTTTAAATATAGTTTTGCGTTCAGTGTCATTAATTTTTCTTCACTTTCCCCGGTTTTTTTCTTTGGTTTTATACATATTTCATGATAGGTCGAGACAGTCTCAGGCTGATTTCTATTTTCTGTCTTTTGAGAATCAGGTTATTGGAAAAAATATTGCTGACTTGTAGAGATACTTCGTTTTCTGTTCAAAATCATTTACTTTAAATACAGTTTTCCCTTAGTTCCCTGTTAATGAGTAAGCTTCCAGTTTTAAGACACTTCCGTGGCTCCTCAGTTTCCGTCTTGGTTTTATGCAGCTGAAATATTGTAAATATAATTGCAACAACAACAACAACAAAAATAGCATTTTACAATATTGTGTGCGTGGCTTTACGAGATCAACTTCAATTTACTATCTCTGGCGGTGTTATATAAAAGTGGCTTCAGTTTATCTCGTTTTTTAAAGGATTCAAAAGTTTCCTGTTCAGGTTTATGAATGGTTTCAGGGATTGCTGTGTCAATGAGCGCATTCTTCTAACATCTCAACAGAGGGATATTCCTGCACTCTCCCCCTGACAGCATTATCCTTCGATGATCCGTTTTAAAGCTGCGGGCTGCAGTGGACCATTCCATCTTTCCACGAGCAATTCATTGAGGCATCAATTTCGCTTCTCTCCTCAGGAAGCGTGAAGACGCCCGCGAACGGCGCCCGTACATCTTCCTGCAGAGCCTGGCTTGTAAACGGCTTTTTGATTGGCTTCAGAAACTGCACAACTGCAAGTGAGCGAATCGTCTTCAGCCATTCATTTCTCCGATGGGCGAAGCATGTAAAGACCCTTTGGATCGGCTGGAGAGTATCAGCAGAGGCGAGTGGTGGTGAATGGGTTTCCTTTCCTGAACTGAGCGCCCCCATCTTCTTCCGCGTTGCTGAGCAGCCTAGGTTAAATTTGTCAAGCTTGGGTCACCCTCGCGGGAATGGTCATCAGTCGTGTCTGTGCTTGAAGCAGTGATCAGCATCAGTGTGCCTGAGTGTTTATTGTGGTACTGAAACTGTCTGCAGTTTCTAAGTCATAAATCCAGAACGGGTCTTTCTGCAATAAAAGCGTTTTATACAAGGAATCAGGCAGCTGCAGTAACTTTACAACAACAACAAACTAACAGAACAATATTTGTATAATAACGTGAGCAGAGTGCGTAAGAGACTGAAAAAAGTTGATATACAGCTTTCAGTTTTGTAATGTTAAAATGCACATGACAGTTACTTATTTGAAGCTAGTTTCTTTGAGTTCTTTGAGTGTGTCCAAGTGAACAAAAACAGTTTGTCTAGATCTAACTCTATGGTTTAAAAAAAAAAAAGGGAGTTGTAAATAAACCAAAACAGCAAATCATAAGGACATTCAGCTTACGAAAAACAAAAACAAACTGAATAAATAAACAAAGGAAGTCCGAACATTGAACCCTGGAGATCAAGACCAGGAACATTAGCGGAGGTAAACAGATCAAATGTCGGTGTTCCAGCTGGGTAACGACTCTGGCCATTGGTTCAAACTGTGAGCTGACTGGGTGGGAAGAGCCATCAATAAATCATTGCAAAACACACCACTTCGTGCTTCCTGGACTGACACTGATTCTAGTGGAGAGCTCAGCAGCATCCCACTGATAGTTGAACCAGGGGTCACGGACTGTACTGCTCGTCAACTGGTTTACATAATTTAGCTCCAGGCCTCACGCTCTGGGAAAGGTCAATCTTTAATCAACAGAGAGTGTTTGCATTGATTTTTGGACGACACGGTTGGCTTATGAGGGTATAGGGAAGCATTAAGTCATTGAAATCAAAAATGGTTATTCAGTTTCTGTAGATACAGTGAATACAGTGTGAAGGCATCTCTGCAGTTTAAAGAAGCATTACCAGATTGTGAAGGAAATAGATTATGTAACATGTTTTCATTTTTTGTTGATATGAGTTATTTATATCTCTAATGTTCGGAAAATCTTTCAGATATCATTTGTACAGTGCAGTCAACTCTGACCTATATTTTGTGTAATAAAAGATATGCATCTTATGAGACATCATTTTGAAAATATTATCTGAACTTGAGAAGACTGATTTTCTGTGAGAGAAACACAATCCAGAGATTATATTTCTTCAAGTCTCTGAATATATGTCCACACATTTACTGGCTTTTAGAATAACCATTAATTTGCAAACATACTAAGGATACATAAGTACAGTGTCAACGCAAGGAGTGTGCAGAGGTCACAGACTGGAACAGCATCTCCAGAGTAATCAACAGATATATTGATTAAGCAACAATAGTGCCGTTGCCTAAGAGTATTCAATTTGAACAAGCTTGAATAAAGCGTGAAACACTATTTGAGGGAGCTATCATTACCATGTGAAATTTAACCAGCCATAAAACGTAAAATCAGAGTTCATGTTTCGAATCACCTTTCTGAAGTGTCTACATAACAAGACAATGCCATACACAATGGGTCTGGTCAATTACTAATGCCAACAGCAGTGTAGCTGTTTGCTTGTCATAAGCAATGTGATCTTTTCAGCACAGAATACCAGACACTCTGGCTGTTTAGTCAACAAATGCCATACTCAACTTCGTCCTTATTGCCTTAACAAGTCATTTGAGCACTGCACAGAAGTTTGCAAGTGGTGTGTTGTGGGTAAGCTGAATCTGCTGGAGCTTTCCCTTATCCACAAGTTGTGTGATTTTTTTTGTGTGTTGTTGGGTGAACGACGTATCCAGGAGTGTGATTATTTGGTGAACTTAAAAGTCCAGCCTGGGTTGAAGCAAGTTCCACATGGTGGGAGTGATGCTGTCCACTCCTCTGTGGACTTGACCGGCTGCTGATGGTCAGAGGGGGGCTGCACCCTCTGGGGGTGAGGTAGGGTCTTCATGGTGTCTGTCAACCCCCTCCTCCACGCTCTACACAACAGCAACGACGGTGGGACCAACAACAACAACACCAACAACCTCACCTCTTCTTCCAACTCCACTCATCCCCAAGGAATCTCCTCTGGTGAGAGTTTTTGTTCAGACATGTTTGTTTGCGTAATAGTAGGTATGGGTTGATGGTCTTAAAGTAACGTATTTGTTTAGAAAGCGAGAAGTTATGGGTCGATTTCCATCCTCTCTCTCTCTCTCTCTCTCTCTCTCTCTCTCTCTCTCTTCTCTCTCTCTCTCTCTCTCTCTCTCTCTCTCTCTCTCTCTCGCTCTCTCTCACTCTCTCCCCTCGCTTGTCTCTTCTCTGCACTCTCTTATTCTGTGGTATGCATAGTGCCTGGTCTTCTCCTATGCTTCAGGAGGTGTGCCTGCTAGTTGTGGGAAAACATATCTTGTAATGCTTGTCTTGGCTTTGAAAGGAAGGTGTAGGGTGATTGTGAAATGGGTAGAGGTGGAGGGGACCAAGACAAGCTGATACCCAGAAAACGCTGACAAGAATTCACCCCTTGACCCCTTGAAGTGTCACTGTGGAACTGCATCGACCTCTTTCAGGAAGTATGTCTCTGTCAAGTCGAACCTGACGGAGCTTATCCCTGCCAGGTCTTAGAATGCATGCTGGGTAGGTTTATGTCATCCGTGCAACTTGCCACACCTGGCGTACTCTTCTATGAAAGATAGGAGGGTTTTGAATACGTGTGCTCCCTAAAAGTCAGAAAACGGCTACTTAAATGATGGGCAACAATGGTCGCACTTGCAAAACTCTCCCCAATGGTGAACCTCAGAGCTCTAACCGAGGAACAGGGGGAAATGTGTGTGTGTGTGTGTGTGTGTGTTGTGTGTGTGTGTGTGTGTGTGTGTGTGTGTGTGTGTGTGTGTGTGTGTGTGTGTTGTGTGTGTGTGTGTGTGTGTACGATGTTACGAAGGCATTCACACCTGAATCCTTGATTTATCCAGCAAAGGTCTTACAAGGGAATAAAGTCTGGACTGGTGTTAACTCCAGGCCAAATCTCCTCAAACGGAGAACTCATTTTAGACTCAAACCCCACGTGCCCTGCTACTGTCAAATCATGGGGCTTAGGATCTACCCACGAAGGCTGTTCAGCACTCTTGGAGAAGTGTACCAGAGAGAAGAAAAAAACTGTGTAAAAGAAAGTGTGTCTTTGAAAGAAAAAAGATAGCAAGCAAACAGAGTAACCAAAGAAAGAGACAGACAGACAGACAGTATTTACATTGATGTGTGTTGTACTCAGGCATTAACAGAAAAGTGAATGGCTAACAGAGAGATAGACTTGCAGGTAGTCTGAAACAGACAGACAGAAAGACTGACAGACAAACAGACAGACAGACAGTCAGACAGACACTGAATGGGAAAAAAGAGATACCCACACTGGGAGCTTATACAGATCCATAGAAAATGAGAGAGACTTGAACAAAGATGGATGGACTCAAGACATTCATTTTCTTGCACAACAGCTCCTTCCCAAGTCAATAGAAAAAGGTTTAGATTTGGGCTTTGCAGTCCAAGGGAACTAACTCTACTCTTTTGTGGCGACAGCCAATCAGTTAGCTGTGTAATGTGTAAGCTAGGAGGGGAGATAAACCCGATTTCCGTTGTGTTCTGGATAGGAAATGGCTGGGGTGATCTATCAAATGTCAAGGACACTTTTGTTTTCTGCCAAGTTAGCCAGTGACAGGTACAGTTGTTATGGATTGATTGTTTTGATCCTGGTAGTGTGTGTGTTTGTGTATGTGTTGTACGTGTGTGTGTGTGTGTGTGTTGTTGGTGCGTGCGTGCGTGCGTGTCGTGTGTGTGTGTGTGTGTGTGTGTGAGCTTCCGTACAAACAAATAAAAATGCATATTATATATTTCTTATAACTGATCATAACTTTGATTAGTGTATGATGTTATGTAGTCCCAAAATATCATGGAACTATCTAAACGGGGGTCTTGCATATTTTTCATTTCATTACTTGTTCACAATATATCTTTTACTGACATAGTTGTTCCACAAGAAGAGACAGAAACAAATACACATACACTACAAGATCCAGAAACCCAGACAAACAAATACAAATGAACAAAAACAAAAGACAACAAAGATAAGGGGCGGACAAACACGTCCCCTTTGCCTTGTATCCTTCTCTCTCAAAGGGAAAAAGGAGATTTGGAATCTTGCTTTGTCTCTCGTCCCTTTACAAGCTGTGTTGCAGTCCAGGGGGGACAAACTCTGCTGGTACGCTCTGACAGCCAATCAGTTGACGACACAGTTCTTAGCCTAGGGGAGGTAAACTCAATTTCCTGTGGGTTCAATCCTCAACAGGAAATGCTTTGGGATGACCTAGAAAGTAAAAAAAAGAAAAAATTGTGTTCTGGCAAGTCTCCTTGTGACAGGAAAGGTTTGCATTCTCTCTTCCTCTCTCTCTCTCTCTCTTCTCTCTTCTCTCTCCTCTCTCTCTCTCTCTCTCTCTCTCTCTCTCTCTCTCTCTCTCTCTCTCTCTCTCTGTGTGTGTGTGTGTGTGTGTGTGTGTGTGTGTGTGTGTGTGTGTGTGTGTGTGTGTGTGTGTGTGTGTGTGTGTGCAGCGTGCATGAGTGTTCACAATGACTGATGATGATCGTATGCTTGAGACATTCATGATGATGAGCACCTGGCTCTAATACATACAAAAAGAGACACACCACAAAAGACAAGAGACACATCAGAGAGCTAAGAAGGGGGATAGAAAAGGGGGAGATAGATAGATAAATAGATAGATAGATAGATAGATAGATAGATAGATAGATAGATAGCAGACAGACAGATAGATAGATAGATAGATAGATAGATAGATAGATAGACAGACAGACAGACAGACAGGCAGACAGACAGAAGAAGAAGAAGACAGACAGACAGACAGACAGACAGACAGATAGAAGATAGATAGTATAGATAGATAGATAGATAGATAGATAGATAGATATAGATAGATAGATAGATAGATAGATAGATAGATAGGCAAGTAGGTATATTGGTAGGAAAGGGGAAGAAGAAAAAGAAAGACAATGAGTCAAAAAGTGGGGCCCAGCAAGAATGACTTTTTGTTCCAAGTACCTTAAATCACACTCACACACACACACACACACACACACACACACACAGACGGACAGAGACAGCCAGTCAGTCAGAGAGAGCCAGAAAGAACACTCAGCTGATAACTATCATTCCTGTCACACACTGACATGACAGAGCACCAAGGCCTGCTTTCATTTTGATGATATCTGAATCACTTCCTGTCCAGAACGGAACAGGAAATCGAGTTTATCTCCCCTAAGATTGGCCCTGTGTAGCCACCTGATTGGCTGCCACTTGGTGGAAGAGAAGAGGTAGTCCCCTCGGACTGCAAGTGTAGCTTGCTAAGGGTTCAGACAAAGTGAAATTCACAATTTAGATTATTTTTCTTGAGGATGGGGGGGATGGGGGGTGGGGGGGGGGGGGGTTCCTGTTTATGAATTAATCTAATGTTGAGAAAGCAAATGTATTTTTGTCTTTTGTCTTCTTTTTTTTTTTAGGGAGGGGGGACGTTCTTGAATTTTTTCTTATATTTTTCTTGTTTTGTCATATCTCCTGTCTTCAAATCTGTCTCTGTCTCTGTCTCTGTCTCTGTCTCTGTCTCTCTCTCTCTCTCTCTCTCTCTCTCTCTCTCTCTCTCTCTCTCTCTCTCTCTCTCTCTCTCTGCTTTCTCGCTCGGGTGTGGTGCATATTGCCTGGACTTCTCCTGTGCTTGTGATTTAACAGGAGGTCTGCCAGCTGGCCTCAGCCGACATATTCCGATTTTAGAGCAGTTCATTTCATCTTACAGGTTGCATGCTGGGTATATTCATATTTCCCTAATCCACCGACTGCTGACATGAATTATGGGATCTTTAACAAGTACATATGATTTTCCGCGTGTATATGTATATATATATATATATATATAGAGAGAGAGAGAGAGAGAGAGAGAGAGAGAGAGAGAGAGAGATAGATAGATAGATAGATAGATAGATAGATAGATAGATAGATAGATAGATAGATAGATAGATAATAATAATAATAATGTATGGAATTTATATAGCGCTGAATCTTGTAAAGCAACAAATCAAAGCGCTCAGATTTTACTTTAAGTCACGGCAGATTTCTCTCCGTAAAATTCGGGCTGCTCTCCCCGGGGAGAGCGGGAGAACGCGTCGCCACTTAGCGCTGCGCCACACTTTCACCCTTTTTTTTTTTCTTTTTTTTCTGCAGCTGTATTTGTTTCCCTATCAGAGTGGCTTTTTTCTAAAAATTTTGCCAGGGACAACTCTCTTGTTGCCGTGGGTTTTTTTACGTGCGCTAAATAATTACGTGTAACACACGGGACCTCGGTTTATCGTCTCATCCGAAAGACTAGCGCCCAGACCACCACTCATGGTCTAATGGATGGGGGAAAAATTTCCGGTCCAAACGGGGTACGAACCGCCGCACACTTCAGACCCGGACTTTTCGCTTTCTAGACAGGCGCGTTACCTCTAGACCACCGATCCACTATATAGATAGATAGATAGATAGATAGATAGATAGATAGATAGATAGATAGATAGATAGATAGATAGATATACACGAAGGGAATTAATTAAGGCACTGGCAGGTCTGCATTTGAAGTTGACCTGGGAGATGGTTCAAACCCTCCTCACCTCTCAGTCACTCGTCGCCCCCACCGAAAATCGAACCCAGACTTCATGGACCCGTGGGATTGAAGTCAAACGGTCTTACCCACTGGCTTTGGCGTGACAACAGCGAAGACACTATTTCCTCTACAGCTTACCACAGGTGATGGCTGACAGGAAACCGTCTGCTTTTCCTAGGTCCTCCTCTCCAGGGACTGACTGGTGGGGGGTGAGGTGGGGGGGGGTGTCGGTCACTGTAAAATCATCCATTAGCTGTAAAGTTGTTTTCTTTGTTTTTGTCTGCATTTTGTGCTCTGTGTGTGTGTGTGTGTGTGTGTGTTTGTCGTGTGTGTGTGTGTGTGTGTGTTGTGGTTGTGTGTGTGTGTGTGTGTGTCGTGTGTGTCCGTGTGTGTGTGTCTCTGTGTGTGTTTGTGTGTGTCCGTGTTTGTCTGCCTGTCTGTGGGGAAGTGTGTGTGTGTGTCCATGTATCTGTGTGTGTGTCCGTTTGTGTGCGCGCGCGCGCGCGCGTGGTGTGTGTGTGTGTGTGGTACAAACTCCATTTTGTCTTATCGTTTCACAAGCTACATTGTAGTCCGGTAGGGCCAACATTGCTGTTGCCTGTGACAGCCAATAAGCTGGTTACAAGGCTCTTAGCCTAGGGGCAAGATAAACCCGATTTCTGGTGCCCTTCTGGACAGTAGATTCTTTAGGTTGATACAGTTGTGCGTGCACGCACGCGCTCGTGCACGAATGTGTGTGTGTGTGTGAAACATCTGATAATTATATAAAGGTACCTTCTCCACTTGGAAAGAAAGGTGATGTATGAAAAAGACAGAACAAAGAAAGAAACTTATAAAATGAAAACTTTAAGAGAAACAAACAGATACGACAAAAAGTAGTTAAACATAATATTCTGGGAAAACTATACCAAAAACAAGAAAGCGAAAAACAAACCAAAAAATTCATGTTTCCCTTTTCTTTAAACTTACATGTATTATCAAAACTTTAACTTGTATGTACTCTCAAAACAAAAAGAATATTTCAAATATCACATGGCCTTCCTTTAAATAAAAAATTCAAAGAAGGGGAAACACTTATATGTTGAGCTACTGAGTAGACCTTAGAAAGGAGAATATACTAAACTTTTTAACCAAAAGGAGAAACAAAATTATCCCTCTTTTGTAAAATTGCATCTAGTCTCAAACGTAAATGATGTTCTAATAAAACGGTCCATCTTTCAAAAAAGTTCAATTGCAATCGAGGGGCACTAACTCTTGTGCCCCAGTGACAGCCAGTCAGCTGGCTACACGCCACATATCTCAGGGGAAGTAAACTCGATTTCCGGATCCGTTCTGAATAGCAAGCGCTTTGGACCGCACTCCACTTTTAGCTTCCGGGGTCTGGAGAGTGCTAGTCTGAAAGAATTCTGCTTATTTTCACATATATTTTTGTTTGAAAAAATGTACTGTGTACTTGTTTAGGGGTTTCAGGATATAGAGCAATACCAGGTAGTCACGAGAAAGTTGGACATGATCATCAAATGCTGATTGCTTGCGTTCCTACATTGTTGACCCCGTGCATGAATATTGTGGTTAGGAAGCAAACAGACGACAAAGGACAGACAGGGTACAGTATTTACTTACAAAAATGGAAAAATTCAAATCTACCAAATTTGTGCAAAAATCACATGACTTTTGAGTCAGAGGCTTGTCTTTTACAAAAAGTGTTTGTTTCCTTTATGTGGATGCCTTAGTACGTGCGGTATGAATGCAAGTGCAATGCAGAAGAAGATGAAGACGACGATGAAGAAAAAGAAGAGGAGGAGGAAGAAGAAGAAGAAGAAGGAGGAGGAGGAGGAGGAGGAGGAGGAGGAGAAGGAGGAGAATGAGAAGGAAGGAGAGGAAGATGAAAATAGGAGGAAGAGGAGAATGAGAAGGAAGAAGAGAAAGAAGAAAATAGGTGGAAGAAGTAGAAGAGGCGGAATTAAGAGATGAAGGGTAGGAAGTAGCAGGAGAAGACGAGGAAAAAAGACTGAGAATGATGATGATGATGATGATGATGATGATGATGATGATGATGATAATGATGACGACGACGATGATGATAACAATAAAAGAGATGAGTGAGATGGCAGAACCTAGTGGGGCAAAGAAGTCGGCATCGTCTCTGCACACTCTAACCAAGGGCCGTAACTGCAACATGGAAAGATACCACCTCCACCAAACTTCATCTCAGCACTTAAGCTGATAAAGACAATTGCTCCCCTTGCTTTGTGCTGCTCTCCGGAAAATGATAGGAGGGGAGCACGAAGGCGGTGGGAGGGGGGAGCAGTTGATGGGGATGGGGAGTGGATGGGAATGGCCAGTGGATGGGGATGGGGATGGGGAGTGGATGGGGAAGAGGGTAGGGAGAATGTTAGTATCAATCACCGTGACCCCATAAATCACCTGCAAAACTTTCCTTCCCTTGTAATCCATTTCACCTGGTGGGGGGGGGGGGGGTGATGGGGTTGTTCCCCCTAAAGTGATGATGTAGAGGTCATGGGTTTTTTGCTTTTGTTTGGGGAGAGGGTTGTTGTTTGGGGTTTAGGGGTTTTTTTTGCAAAGGAGAATCGTGGGAAATAAAATGATAGAGGGGAAGAAAGAAAAGGAAAATGTGTGTGTGGGTAAGGTGTGTGTGTGTGGTGTGTGTGTTTTGTGTGTGTGTGTGTGTGTGTGTGTGTGTGTGTGTTGTGTGTGTGTGTGTTGTGTGTGTAAAGTTGTGTGTATGTGTGTAAGTGTGTGTGTGTGTATGTGTGTGTATAAAGTGTGTGTGTGCGTGTGTGTATGTGTGTGTGTATGTGTGTGTAAACAGAAACGGACATGATAGTTTTTAAGCTTTTTAATACTACATATCTGAACAATTGAGTAACATCAACAGCAAAATTAAGCCTTCTTGAATAATAATAAGAAGAATAAGAAGAGAGGAAGGCTGTGGCTAAACTTCCAATATTTAGCCTATGTTTTAGCACGAGTGTAAAGAAACTGGCAGATCACAATGAGTCCTTTCTGTTTAGCACAGGATCTTAACAATATCAAATCTTTCCCTTAAAAACAGATCCAGATTTTCTTGCATATAGATCTGAAGAACCTGTTTTGTATGATTGTTTTTATGGGTGGAGGGTTGTTGTTTTTTTGGGGGGGGTTACTTTCCATGACAGATTTAAAAGGTCACAGGAATATCAAATATTTTTTGTGAATGTTATTGATACTTCTAAATTCTGAAAAGTGTCTGGCTGTAAGGTACCACAGCAGGTGAAGCTTCAATCACTCCCTGGGCGTCTGACAAAGGCTCATTCAGGAGCCAAAACTCGAGTCAGGTCAGGCCAAAGGCATGTTCTTACACAAAATGCCTAAAATGCTGTCATTCAAAGATTTGATTTTCTAGAGTTGGGTTTTTTTTATTGAATCGTTGAAAATCATTTTCAAAATAATTGAAGAGGTTGTAAGTGGTTACTTGCACTTGTTTTCTTCCACTATAATTTCTACATTAATAGGAATTATTTGCTTTATGATATACTGCATCAACCAAGGAACGAGGAAAATAAAAAGAAACCCAACAGAAGGAAGTACAGTAGAACTGTGAGCAAAGATGGCCATTACGATATACCCCCTCCCCCCCAAAAAAAAATCCCATGTTTAAATTTCACCACAGTGATCAGGCAACAGAGGTGTGTAGCCACCTTTTCTTTTTAGCTATCATTTGGATGCTGGTTGGTTCAGCCTGTACATCAATCACTTTAATTGCAAGATCATCGATCTTCAACGAAAGCTTGTTCCCTTGGCAATCTATCTTTAAAGGGGCATTTACAGTGTATGTGAAAAGAGGCAGTGGCATTTTGGTTGGCTGGTCAATGTATTGATTTTCTGTTTAAAAGAACTAGGTTTATTTTAACAAACATCCTTTTTCAGACGTTTTTGTTTTTTTCACCAGAGATGTCACAGCGTGCAGAATTTCGCATAATCGCTACACCACTTTTGACACGCAAAGCTGAGTTTATTGCAAAACCCTAATAGATGTCCATGAAGTGTTGTTTCGCATGAAACAAACTCAAACCAAAATTAATTGACAAATTTACTGATTGTTATTTAACTGTTTCCCAAATAATTATCAGACTCGTCATATGAATCTGATCTTTGGGAAAGAATTGAATAACAATTAGCAAATGTGTCAAAAAAGGAATATGGTTAGAGTATTAACGGGTGCTTAACATTTCTGCAAAATAAAACACAAGAAAAACAGGTATAAATAAGAATAACGGAAAGGTATTCTTAACTAGCTGTCATGCTGTGGATTTTAAAACCATTCTAAAATCACCATACGAAAATTAACAAAACGAATAGATAGATAGGTAGATAGATAGATAGATAGATAGATAGATAGATAGATAGATAGATAGATAGATAGATAGATAGATAGATAGAGATAGACATTATTATCATTATTATTATTATTATCATTATTGTTATTATTGTTATTTTCCTTATCTGCAACCCCTAACTTCTGACATGATTCTTTGGATACTTCAATACCTAACCTTCTACTTGTGCGTCTAATATCATACAACAAGAGCAGTAAGGTAATGGCAGGTATGCACATAAGTTGACGTGTAAAAGCATTAAAATCCCCTTTGTAAATCAATGATACCATTTGAGATTTGAAACTCTCACCTTTGTCACTAATCTAATTATCAGTATGTCTTTATACCTCGGTATCCACTGTGTAATCTACTGACAATGCTAGATAGGAACAACAGACATTTCTTTTTTCCTTTTCCATTGTCTCATCCATTTATAATAATAATAATAATGTATGGAATTTATATAGCGCTGAATCTTGTAAAGCAACAAATCAAAGCGCTCATTTGCAAACAGAAAGGAGATTTCGAATCTCACAGTCCATCCCCTGACAAGCTGTCTTGAGGTCCAGGGGAGA
>CM054151.1:34874922-34879922 GCA_028751875.1 Rapana venosa
GGAAATGTGCGTGGATAAAATTCGTGAAATTTCATGCAGGCCGATTTTTTTGGGTATACGTTTTTGTTCCTTCATTCTTTCACTTGTTAAATCGATAATTATGTATTGCTCACTCATTCTCTCTCTCTCTCTCTCTCTCTCTCTCTCTCTCTCTCTCTCTCTCCTCTCTCTCTCTCTCTCTCTCTCTCTCTCTCTCTCTCTTCTTGACACACTAACTCGCTATATTCTGTTAGGTCACTCACTCACTCACTCCCTCCCTTTCTCGCTCAGTCTTTTCTACCTGCCTCCCACATTTGCTCAGTTACTCACTCACTAACTTTTACTCGGTCAATCATCGATTTACTCATTTCTCAATCATTGTGGGTTGACTTTTTGTTCATTTGGTTTTTTTTCGGTTCATTCATTCATCAACTCTTTAGATCACCTGCTAGAGGAGGTCTTTTTATCATTGACATAATTATTTCTTTTCTACGTTCATTTATTCATATTTTTTCTGTCCTGTATTCGTTCTCACTTACTCGCTCACTCACTCCCTCTCACGCTCGATTGCTCATTCACTAGCTTGCTCGCTCATTCACTCGCTCGTTTTCTCGCTTGTTCATAGATTCACCAACTCTTTCTCTTTGGGGCTTCCATGTTTCTTTCAGTACAAAAATCAAACTAATTTTTGTAAACAGTTTCATTTTATTTCTGTATGTTATACCTTAACATACAACGAATTTATGTGATACATTTATAATTATAACAGCATTTCTCATTTTAATAATTTTATAGTGGCATCATTTTTCAATCCATGTTCATATCTGTATTTTATACCATTGCATCATTCTTCAATCCATGTTCTTAACTGTAGAATCATACCGTTGCATGATTCTTGAATCCATGTTCTTAACTTTAGAATCATACCGCTACATCATTCTTCAATCCATGTCCGCACCAGTATAATCATACCGTTGCATCATTCTTCAATCCATGTTCGCACCTGTATAATCATACCGTTGCATCATTCTTCAACCCATGTTCTCACCTGTATAATCAAACCGTTGCATCATTCTTCAAATCATTTTCTCATCTGTATAATCATACCGTTGCATCATTCTTCAAACCATTTTCTCATCTGTATAATTATACCAATGCATCATTCTTCAATTCATGTTCTTATATGTATAATCATATCAATGTGCATCATTCTTCAATCCATGTTCTCGTCTGTATAATCATACCGTTGCATCATTCTTCAATCCATGTTCTCATCTGCTTAATATTATCAATGCATCATTCTTCAATCTAGGTTCTCTTCTCCTTAATTCTATGAATGCATTATTCTTTAATCCATGCTCTCACCAGTATAATCGTACCAATGCATCATTCTACAATCCATGTTCTTACCTGTATAATCATACCGTTGCATCATTCTTCAATCCATCTTCTTATCTGTATAGTTCTATCGTCGCATCATTCTCTGATCCATGTTCTTACCTGCATAATCATATGGTTGCATCATTCTTAATCCATTTTCTTAAATACGTAATCATACCGTTGCATCATTCTTCAATCCATCTTCTGTTCTGCATAGTTATATGGTTGCATCATTCTTCAATCCATCTTCTTATCTGTATAATTCTATGGTTGCATAATTCCTCAATCCGTGTTCTCATCAGCATGGTTCTATGGTTGCACCATTCTTTAATCCATGCTCCCATCTGTTTAATAATATTGTTGCATCATTCTTCAATCCATGTTCTCACATGTATAATCATACCGTTGCATCATTCTTCAATCCATGTTCTCACCTGTATAATCATACCGTTGCATCATTCTTCAATCTAGGTTCTCATCTCCCTAATTCTATGGGTTGCAATGCTCTTTAATCCACGCTCAATTCTGTGGGTTGCAGTCTTACACACTATCCGGATCGAAGAGATCGTCATCCTGGGCGTCATCATCTGCATGTGGGTGGTGGCTGTCCTCTCCTTCCTGCGCAAATGGTCCACCATCCGCATCCTGCAGCCTGTGGAGCCTCGATACCGGCACTCGCCCAAGAACCTGGAGAATGTCCGAGTGGTCAAGAGAGCGCAGGACTCGGTCATCTACAAGAACTACAGCCGCAAGATGTCGGTGACCATGGTGGCCCGGGAAAACAAGCGGCTGCAGAGGATGCACACCGTGCCTATCATGAGTGCCCTCCCTTCCTTGCCTACCATCGCCATGGAGACCAACACGACAGAGATGTAGGCATAGGTTGAGGAGGGGGGGAAGGATGAGAGGGGTGGAAGGGAGGAAGGGAAGGGAGGGATGATGGAAAGAGGTAGGTAGGACAGAAAGAAAGAATGAAAGAGAAAAACAACCAAAGAAATAAAAAAGGAATAAGGAAAGGAAGAAAAACATAAACTGTTTTTTTTTTTAAAACTGAAAATAATGTCAAGATAACAGTTATCAATTCTAAAATCAAATTTGTATCAACTATTGAAGGATGAATGATAAAAGTAAATATGAAAACTGTAAGGACAAATGAAAAGCACAACAAATAAACCTGTGTAGAAATCATCAAAATCAGGTACCGAACTCAAAATTGAAAAACAAAATCCTACAGCTGCATCCTCGGCTCTTTCTAGGACCTAGTACGGAAGATACCTATTTCCAAAGGTTTTGGATCTAACAAAGACAAAACTAGTATACCTGGAAAGTACCTGGATGAATTGAAACCATAACAATAATTCCTGAACTTCAAAAAAGCTATCTCGAAATGCATTCTCCCAAGCAATAGAGTGCTTGTGTTAGAATAGTCATACCTATGAAGCAAGATGATTGTCTCTTATTGAAGTTTTCTTGGAGTGGATCTGAATCAATTATTGAAGATTTTCTTCTGTTTAGAGAAAGAAAGTTAGAAAAAGGTATTCGTATATGCTGAAAACCTATTAGCAAAATCGACTTAGTATATGTTCTTTACTTTAACATCAAAATGTTCACTACATAACTATGTTTTGGTACTGCCCTAAAATATTCACATAATAGATATTCTGTATAGTGACCCCCCTCCCCCCAAAAAAACCCAACAGTTTAAGGGATTAAGTTCTTAAGCAAAGGATAGACCTAAAACAAGCTTGCTATCAAATATTCTATATGTAAAATTATGTTTGACTGATTCAAACATTCTTTGATTTCAAAATACGCACGAATAAATTCATTTTGTTTCTCAAGCATTGTAAATG
Source organism: Rapana venosa (assembly GCA_028751875.1). NCBI lineage: Eukaryota > Metazoa > Mollusca > Gastropoda > Neogastropoda > Muricidae > Rapana > Rapana venosa. The sequence continues at coordinate 34,878,135 of CM054151.1, forward strand.
TTTCTAAAATACTCATCCACTACAAAACATTCATTGCCCGAATGTACATGTCCAAGAATGAAATTATATCAATCACAGCCGTCGAAAATGAATGTGAAATTATTATTCACAGAAAATTATCATTGCCCGCCATCTTTTTTCACAGGGCGGTATCAACCAATCAGATTGTGAGTTATGCTGAAAACGTTTGCGCAGTGACGCTTTGCTCCTCCCTTGCCAAAGAGTGGAGCTTGTCATCAGTTTCAGACAGGAAGTGAGGCAGAGGGGGTTGCGGAAAGTGAAAATGTGGTGTGGTGATCATGAAGTGTCGAGGACAAGCCTTCCGATCGCCGTCTTCAGCTGTGAGGAGAGTAGGAATCAGGAGAAAGAAGGAAAGAAAGAAACGATGCAATTTTGAAATAAACAGAAAATCTCTCTCTCTCTCTCTCTCTCTCTCTCTCTCTCTCTCTCTCTCTCTCTCTCTCTCTCTCTCTCTCTCTCTCTCTCTCTCTCTCTCTCTCTCTCTCTCTCTCTCTCTCTCTCTCTCTCAACTGTCACTTGAAAAGAAAATTGCTGGATTGTTCATGTGGCATATGTGCAATAAACCTGTGGACTGACCAAAATACTGTCGTTTACAAAATCCTCACAGCGCAAGGGAAAGAACAGAATATTGTATTTATCGATGTGAGAATTTATTGATACTCCCTACCCTGATGTCATTATATCTATGTCATTATTTGTGCATGTGAACAATTTCTTGAAAATGTTAATCCCTCGAAAACTGTGTGCATCGTTCGTGGATGGGATTCGTGATGCATGAGGAAACTCTGTGTGCAATATGTATGCCTAAGAAAAAATGAATTATGATTTTTTAAAATCAAAAACAAAGAAAACTTTTTTTTAATAATGTACTGTATTATGTTTACTGGATACCAGTATAGTAAACTTTTCTACAGCAGTACAGAAAATATTCCTACAGAAACATAATTCCTTGAGTCTTTTTTTGCCTAAGGACATTTTTTTTAAAATAGTAGATGGATCTAATAATTCAAAACAGAGTTTAACATACTATCGGAAGATTTTAAAAGCCTGTTCGGGCACTGACATACTTTCGTTTATTTTGGGTTCATCAGATGGGTGACAGCTCAGGCTCTGTGAAGAAGGCAGCAGTATGCTGCAGGTCCTCCAAGGCCACGGACATATAATGGAAATCGGTTACCTGTGGTTATTTCATTTCATTTTCATTTACACCACTTTATGTCACGAGATTTCTCTGCGTGAAATTCGGGCTGCTCTCCCCGGGGAGAGCACGTCGCCACAAGACCAGTGTCACCCTTTTTTTATTTCGTCTGCAACTGTATTTGTTTCCCTATCAGGGTGGCTTTTTTCTAAGAATTTTGCCAGGGACAACTCTCTTGTTGCCGTGGGTTCTTTTACATGCGCTGCATAATTTTGTGTAACACACGGGACGTCGGTTTATCGTCTCATCCGAAAGTCTAGCGCCCAGACCACCACTCATGGTCTAATGAATGGGGGGAAAGTTTCGGGCCCAGACGGGATTCGAACCACCGCACACTTCTGACCCGGACTTTTCGCTTTCGCTTTATATACAGGTGTTTGTACATTTACGATAGTTATTGATGGTACCAAGAAAAACAAAAGAGAGAGAGAAAAAAAAAACATGCTTTGATGACTATGCCAGACTTTTACCAAATTTTATTTCAATGTTACTATGATAATGCGACTTAGAGCCTAGCTGACCTCTTAGGTCCATTTTCATCTCAGGGGTGATACTTGTTTTGTTTTTTT
>CM054151.1:34884922-34951991 GCA_028751875.1 Rapana venosa
TGAGTGATTGTGTCCATTCTGTTGGCCACTGTTTTGTCTCCCAAATCTTCTGACAGATAGCTGTAACATATGTGATGACTGTTTCGCCACCATGCTTGAGCAGCTCTACTGGTATATTGTCTGCTCCTGGGGACTTTCCTACTGGTAAGCTGCGGATGGCTTCTTCCACTTCTTCCCTCAGTATAGGTAATGGCGAGGGTGCTCTTGATGTTGCTGCTTTCTCTTCTATTATGCTCTTGTCAGGTTGTATTGGGTAGTTGTACAGTTCTTGACAATATTCAGACCACCTGTTCAATGCAGCTGAGCTTTCTGTGAGGAGGTTTCCGGAGCTGTCTTCAATGACTGATGATTTGGTTTGAATGGTTTTGTGAGTTTCTTCAGGGTGTCGTATGCCTTTTTACTGTTGCCCACTTTCATGTTTTTTTCGATCTCATCACATTGATCACTGATCCACTTCTCTCTGGCCTTTAACATTGACTTCTTCACAAGATTGTTGGCCTCCCGGTATTCTATAGGGTTGGAAGACCTGGTTGGTTTTTAGTGCTCTTCTTGTATCGCAGAGGTCCAAGATGTCATTGGTAGTCCATGGCTGGTGTTTATTCCTCTGACGACCGAGTACCTCCTCTGCTGTTTCTCGGACTGCCTCATTGAAGTTGTTGGTGAGGTCATTGATATCATTGTCCAGGAGGTTTAATGCCGCAAAACGTCCGCCAGCTTAGCTTGAAGATCTCCTCGACATCTGGATCTTTCAGTTTGTCCACGTCAAATTTGATACGTGGTTTTTCAGGCTGTTTGTTTTTCTTCAGCTTCATTTTGAATACCAGCAGCACAAGGTCGTGGTCGCTGCTTATGTCAGCTCCAGGTAGGTTCTTGTTCTGGCTCTGTTGATGCTGGATTTGAAGCGCCGTGGTGTTAAGATAAAATCTATTTGGTTATGGATCTTGCCGTTTGGCGCATGCCAGGTTGTCCTCCTTGACTGCTGTGGGGATAGAGGGTATTGGCAATGGTAAGTCTGTGGGTGCAGGCAAACTCCAGCAGACGTAGTCCCCTGTCGTTGGTCTCCCCAGTTCCAAACTGACCAACTGTTCCGGCCCATTGGTTTAAGAGTCAGGACCTACTTTGGCGTTAAAATCCCCTTGGATGATGATGATGTCCTTCTTGGGTATTTTCTTAATGGTCACTTCAAGATCTTCATAAAATTCTTCTACTTCTTCATCTGTATGGTCAGATGATGGTGCATAGATTTGTATGATGGTGATGTTCTTGGGCTTGGCGGACACCCGGATGCTGATAATCCTGCTGGAAGCCGGTGTACAGCTGATAATGCACCCCACTACTTCCTTTCTGACAATAAATGCCACTCCATGTTGGTGATGTTTCTCTTGGCCACTGTACCAAATCTTGTTGCCTTCTTCAGTCAATGTCTCACCAAATCCTGTCCATCTCACTTCTCCTAGTCCAATAATGTCCCATCTTGATAGCGAAGCGCAAACGCCGGCAACTAGAACGGCCTTGGCGGAAGTCAAAAACCGAAATCAACAAACAGCTTTTCCGAAAACAAATAAACAAAGTTAAACTCTTAATCCATTCAGCAAAGACAGACTACTACTCTTCCCAAGTTCTCTGTGCTACATCCATAAAACCCCTTTTTTTCCCTCACCTCAAATCCCCTTTGGATCGCAAAAACAACCCTCTGCCTAACACCCCACAGCCTGTCTGAACTTCCATCCTTATTTTCTGCCTTCTTCTCAGACAAATTTGAAACTACGCTCCAGACTGGATCAGACTCAATTCCAGCCTGCGCCTCCTGATCCCCAGTTCACGGGGCCCCTCCTCTCTTTTCCTTCCATCCCACAAGTGAAAAAGAAATCATGCCCAATTCGAAGGAAATGACTATAAAATCATGCGACCTTGATCCCATACCTGCTCCTTTTTCTCACAGTGCCTTCCACAACTTGTACCTTTTATCACTAAAATAGTAAACTCATCCTTGTGCCAGGAAATTTCCATCAGCTCTTAAAACAGCAATATCACACCTCTACTGAAAAAGCACGACCCGATCCCAAAAATTCTGAAGAATTATAAGGCCCTGTCTCAAACTTACCCTTTGTCTCTAAAGTACTAAAAACGTCGTTCTCAAACAGCTCAACAGTCACCTTCATTCCCAAGATCTCCTTCCCACTTTTCAATCTGCCTATCGCCCCAACCACAGCACCGAAACCCAAACCCTAGTCCACACTTTAGATACACTTCTACTTGCTTCTGATGGGGAAAAATCTCCCTCCTCACCTTCTTGACTATCTGCAGCCTTTGATACCAAATCACTCAATTCTTCTTTCCCTCGCCTCCAAAATACGTTTGGTATTAACGGCACAGCCCTCACATGGTTTACTTCATACCTCACAGACAGGTTCCAGAAAGTTATTGTAAACAAAATCCAATCAAAACCTGTCAAAATGAATGTGGATTCCCGCGGGGATCAGTCCTGGCCCTTTCTTTTTAACCTCTCAAACACTGCTCCACTCTCACATATAATAAACAACCACCATATTTGATCATCATTTCAAATGCCGATATACTCAGCTTCAGTGCATGAATACTGTTGAAAACTTGCCTCCCTCCTGAAAATATGTCCTACTGCCTTCAAGACATTCAAAACTGGATGACTCAGAACAAGTTACAACTTAATGCCGATAAAACCGAAGCCATGCTTATAGGGACCCAACTTTAAACTTTCCTCTACGCAAAAACTTCAATAGAATTCGGCAATACTTCAGTTCCTTTGCCCAACTCTGTGAATTATTTAGGAGTAGTTCTTGACAACACACTCTCTATGAAAAAATTCATCACCCGACCTTCAGTCTTGCAAATATCAATCACGGCGCATAAGCGCGATTCGCAAGTATCTGTCCACTGATGCAACTTCCAAGCTTGTCACATCTCTCATTCTTTCACGTTTAGACACTGTAAAGCTCTTTTGGCTGCCTACCAGCATCATCTATCCACTCTCTTCAACGCATACAAAACTCTGCAGCTCGACTGGTCCTAAAAAAAGAAAAAATCTGAACACATCACTCCTCTTTTGTGATCTCTTCACTGGTTGCCTGTCCCCACAAAGACTGGAGTATAAAATGAATACCCTCTGTTTCAAATGTCTCCACAAATCTTTCACCCCCTTATCTCTGTAACTGTCTTCATCTGTACACTCCATCCCGTTCCCTCGTTTAGGGCCGCAGATACTTTGTCTTTCGACCACCCAATTCAAACAAACCACTGGGTGGCCGCGCTCCTTCTCTGTTTCTGGTCCATCCACCTGGGAAAGACCTCCCTCTTTCACTTCGACAAAAACCTTCACTTGATACCTTCAAATCCAGCCTCAAACACACTTATTTCCTACCTGAGACTTTCCCCCAAATATCTGTCCCTAATTTTCAACAGCACTTTACCTTCTAAGTGTTGTTCCGAGTGGTGTTAAGGTTGTGTGTGTGTGTGTGTGTGTGTGTGTGTTGTGTGGTGTGCGTGTGCGCGTGTTTGCGTGCATGCGTGCGCGCGCATGGTTTTGAAATCTGTTGTTCATTATGTTTAAGGAGAGTTGCATGCCTGTAAATGATTGAGTGCAAGCGCTTCGATTTGTTTGTTTTTTTACAAGATTCAGCGCTATATAAATTCCATATATTATTATTATTATTAATACCATTGACGAAGTTTTGAACAATGTAAAGCTAACGTTTGACATTGCCAAAGGTTTATTGTTAAGTCCCATAGGGCACTTATTGTAGTTGTAGTTCTCTTCGAATTTCATTTTTTTTTAAATGTTCTTGATCTGTTTATGTTAAGAATACTATTTGTGTATTTCCTTTGTTATTACTCTTTATTACACACACACCCACCCACACACACACACCCACACACACACACACACACACACACACACACACACACCACACACACAACACCACACAAAAACTAAAACACACCATGCAAACCCCTACAAAATGTAGATCGATGATCTTATCTATCTATCTATCTATCTATCTATCTATCTATCTATCCTTTTCATTCAGTCTCCTATTTAGGGCCGTCTGGTAACACTTTAAGTGGAAAAGACGTTAAAATTGAAGACTTACTTACACACGCACACACACAAACACACACACACAAAACATACACACACACAAACACACACACACACACAAACACACACACACACACAAACACACACACACACACAACACAATACACACACACACGCGCGCGCGCGCGCGCACACACACACACCAAACGGTGGAACATAATCGACCAGCTGGAGTAAACCTTTAACCTGAAAATGTGTACACTATTTGCTCGCACGTGTAAATCGGGTCTGGGTTAAAGTAGCCAATGTGAGATGGGTTTGTTTTTAACCCTGGTCATTTCAAACGGCCACATACGGGCATGCAGAGCGAACCAGTTTTACTGCTGCTGAAGAGAAACCCAGAAGGACTGACCAGTAACGCAGCATGTCAGGAAGATTTTGAAACAGCCCAAAAGGTGATTGTTTTTGATTAAGAGCAGACATGTTAACAGTTCGACGCTTTGGTATCGATGAATGTTTTTAATTGATATTTTATAACTATTTCACAATCACCACCAAACATGTTGAACGTGAGCGCAAATATTCACGCTGTGCATTCACAAACAGGAACCAGGTATAGGGGTTTTATCTGTTTCTGTGGTGGCACCGACTAAAGTCAATGGTTTACTATTTGTGTTACGAATTGAATGGTGCTAGTGTCACAGCCAAAAAGGCTTGGCAGTGTCAGAATAAAAATAAATAAACTTTGCTGATTTGCATTCATAATAGCCTTTGTTTTTCTCTCTGCCCTAAGACCGATTTCCTGAGCAAACTTTGGCATGGCACTGCAGTTAAGAGATGTCAGTGGGGATCTTGGGTGCAAGCTTGAGGTTATAACAAAATGTTGCAGTGTAAACACATGATTTATGTCCAGTAGTCATACTGAATACTTTAGAGATTGAAAGATTTCCAAGTTTCCCCTTCTTGCTGTATTTTTATCCTGAAAAATTGAAGAGCTACAGGATTGAGAAATGCAAAAATGAATTATTTTGTATAAACAGTCCTGATATATAAGGAGAGCGTGCAGATGGAAATCATACGCTTTGATGCATGATAATGCATTTCCGTTTGGTACTTTTTGTACAGAAGCGTTGATAAAGCCACATAACTGAACAAAATCCAAATAGGATGCATATTTTTGGCCGTGGTCATAATTACATTTGTGAATTGTAGCATCTTTCTGTGTACGATTTTGCTCTTAGACTGGCCTGGTTAATTATATATGACTTTGTTTGTGAGATAAAGTACTTTGTGGCACACAAAGGATGTAGAAATTCTAGGGTAGCAGATTAGAATGAACAAAAATAGATTCAAGGGAAAATAAATTTTTGAACAAGAAATAAACAAGCAATAGATCAGTATATAAAAAGTGAGTGGACATTTTTCTATTGTCTATGGGAATTGGTCCTTCGCTGATGATGATGAAGTTACCTGGTCGCATTGATGTGAAACTGTTTTAGAAAGGAAGCTAGCTAGCAAAGTTGCCAGTTTTTGGTAGGGTGGCTGGATGTTTTTATTCTTTTTTTTATTCTTTTATTTCGAGGATCATGGAATTGGCTTTGGCTTGGGGTGGGGGGGGTGTTTTTTGTTGTTTTTGTTGTGGGTTTTTGTTGTTTGTTTGTTAAGTGTTTTGTTTGTGGTATGTTTTTTTGTGTTTTGTTTGTTTGTTTTTTGGGGGGAGGGTCCTTGGCTACAGCTCCAAGGTTTACAATGGTGAGATTTTGTGCATACGACTATTTTCCCACCATCAAGGTGGCCATATTTTGACTTAGGGGGTGATGTCTAAACAAACCAGTGTGCATGCACTCGTCATCTGTTCCTATCATCACGCAATGGCCTGCTCATCTGAAAGCAGAACGGATATTAACATGTTTGCAAGATGTTTTTTAGTGTTTTCGTAAACGGCACTTCAGCACATAGTATCATTCAAAGGAGTTTAAGGTAGTGGAGTCGGTACTGATGCTGACGTCAGGGAGAAAATCCCTTCAGAAGGGGCATCTTGGTGGGGGTTTGAATCCGAGACATCAGATCGCGAGTTCACCCATTTAACCACTAGGTTCCCTCCCCCCACCAACTTATAGAGAAAGGAGCAAAGCTGCCATTGTTATAGCATCTGTGTCTAGTTTTTGTACAATGTTATCCTAACATTTGACACGATGTATTATATTTCCATCCCATTTACATGCTTGAATGTCACTTTTCAGGTGAAGATGAATGGCCAAGCAACCCACCATGTCAACCTGTTCAAAATCATTCTGCAGGGCAGCTGAAGACAACTCTGACACCACAGAAAAGGGCTGGGTTTGCAACGCCATGGAATGGACAGCCCTCGGCATGAAGGAACTCTTTGCAACATCACCTGACAAAAGAATACCCCCAAGAATGGACAGAACTTGCACAAAGGAAGTCTTTGCAGCAGTACCTGACAAAGGAAGACGCCAATGAATGGACAGACCTCACTCAGCATGAAAGAATTCTTTGGAGCAGCACCTGAGAGAAGACATAAAGGAATGAACAGACTTCAGCATGAAAGAACTCTATACAGCAACACCTGACAGAGAAAGATGCCAAAGAATGGACAGACTTCAGTATGAAAGAACTCTTTGCAGCAATACCTAACAGAAGAGTACCCCAGAGAGTGAACAGACCTCAACATGAAAAAACTCTTAACAGCAGTACCGTACCGACAAGAAAAGACGCCAAAGAATGAACAGACATAAACAGGAAAGAACTCTTTAACAGCAGTATCTGACAAAGAAAGACGCCAAAGAATGAACAGACCTGAACATGAAAGAACTCTTAACAGCAGTATCTGACAAAGAAAGACGCCAAAGAATGAACAGACATAAACAGGAAAGAACTCTTTAACAGCAGTATCTGACAAAGAAAGACGCCAAAGAATGAACAGACATAAACAGGAAAGAACTCTTTAACAGCTGTACCGGACAAAGAAAGATGCCAACAAATGAACAGACCTCAACATGAAAGAACTCTTAACAGCAGTACCAGAAAAAGAAAGATGCCAACGAATGAACAGATCTCAACATGAAAGAACTCAACAGCAGTATCTGACAAAGACGCCAAAGAATGAACAGACATAAACAGGAAAGAACACTTTAACAGCAATATCTGACAAAGAAAGACGCCAAAGAATGAACAGACCTTAACATGAAAGAACTTTTAACAGCAGAACCTGACAAAGAAAGATGTCAAGGAATGGACAGACCTCACTCAGCATGAACAACCACTTTGCAGCAGCACCTGATAGAGTAAGGAAGGAAGGCTCTCTATCCACGCAGCTCTTCAGCCTCCGCTACCATCATCACGGCCACCCATCCTAAAGGAAAAGTAAGTAAATCTGGACTTAGCCTACTAAGATATTTCTGAATTTCTGTAAAACTTTTCTTTTCTAAAAGTCAAGTTCCATGCAAGTTGCCGATTAGGATATCTCTCTTTAGAAAAGACACTTAAAAGTTACACATTTTGACAAACAGCAGCATCCTTGTGACAAGCAGTTTATTTGGTCACCTGAGGGGGCGGGGTGGGGGGCAGAAAGGTCGTGGTTAGAGCCTTGAGCTGGTGCTCTGATGGCACAGGTTGGAGCCACCACTGAGAGGCTCCTTTGAGGAGATTTTACCCCTAGAGTTAGCATTAGTATTGACTGCACTCCCCTGAAGTCTTTTAGATGAGATAATAAACTGAAGTGCCCTATACGAAGGTATGTAGAATATCTTGCTACATGTTAAAAATTGTTTCACTTTTCGGAAGAGTAGGTCATTGTATGCAGATAGTAAGGATAAGATTTTTAAAAGCTCAGGCATGCTGCTGTTGTGTTTTAGACATTTCCAAAATCAGAGTGCAGCTACCTTAATGGTGGACAAAAAGTTGCATGCACGAAATCAATCTCTGCATTAATGAACCTTAGAGCTCAAACCAAGGAGCAAATCGGACAGAAAAAAAAAGATCAGCTGCAATGGCCAATAATTTGTGAAGAAACGATGCTATGTGATGTGCTATAAACAGTAAACTAATTTTACCACTGCCTTTTTACTTTTAATTTTTTGCTTTGATACAAAACTATACCCTTTAGATACACATTAAGGAAATGCAGGGGTATTCACCAGAGTGCCTGAGTCACGCAAGTTTTATTCATATTTCAACTAACAAGAAGTTTAAGTATTAACATAAAAATATTTCCAAATTACTACAGGGAAGAAGTTGTTTTTTTAAATTAAAAAGCACAGGTTAGGTTTTCAGCAACTGTTAACATTTTTTCCTATTAAATCAACAGCAGACACCCTGTATCCACATTGAAACTTAGCATAATTCGGTACTCCCTCTCTCTCTCTCTCCCTCCCTCTCTCTATCCCCCTCCCTCTCTCTCTCTCTCCCTCACTCCCTCTCTCTCTCTCTATTTCTTTCTCTCTGCACTAGCCCTTGCCCATTGAAATTTAGAATCTCAATTTTTTGTGCAGAATCATTTTGTCATCCAAGCTGTTCCCGTCCTAGGTACTTCAATGCCTGAGGATGAGGCACGAGCACGTGGAAGCACAAGAATAAGGTTTGTGTAACATTTGTTATCATTGGCCCTTCTCCAGCTGAACATTCAGGGAGCCCTCAAATATATGCACTCTGTCTCACACATCATACTTAGGAACAAGGAGGGGATAGCCTAGTGGTTAGTGTTGCACTGACGATTTGATGGCCTGGGTTCAAACCACCACTGAGATGCTTATTCAAAGGGATATGCCCCCTGGAGTTAACATCAGGACTGACTTCACTTCCCAGAAAGTTCCTAGGATGAGACTATAAACCGAGGCTGTGCAAAAAACCTGCAAAATAACTTGCACACAGGTTAAATCCCATCTTCCTTTTCGGAAGAGTAGGCCGTTCATGCTGGTAAATACAGATAACAAAACAAATATCTCTCCAAATTGGAATGCACACTGACCTTGTGGTCAGACCTCACCTGGAACTCAAAATGATGCTGCCTAAATCAATAGTAGGCAAAAAATAAACAAACAATGGTCACCTCTTTAATATTTGATCCTGCCAAAATTCTGTTGTGAATGATATTATTTTCCTCATTTATTTTCTAAACGAACAAAATTAGATGGTAGGAAAATCTGGCTAACTTCATGATGATTTAGCATGTTGATATGGCAGCAAAGTCTTTCTCTCTCCCTCTCTCTCTCTCTCTCTCTCTCTCTCTCTCTCTCTCTCTCTCTCTCTCTTCTCTCTCTCTCTCTCTCCTCTCTCTCTCTCTCTCTCTCTCCTCTCTCTCTCTCTCTCTCTCTCTCTCTCTCTTCTCTCTCTCTCTCTCTCCTCTCTTCCTCCTCCTTCTCCCTCCTCTATGTTCTTCTTTAATTTAATGTCTTTTCACATTACCTGATATTAGACAAGATTCCTCTATGTGCGTGTGTGTATGTGGTGCCTGTGTGCCTGCCTGATTATGCACAGGCATTTCATTCTAAAACTTCTCAATATGTTGTGCAGGATCATTTTCTCCTCCAAGCTGTTCCCATCCCAGGTACTTCAATGCCTGAGGATGCGGCACCAGCAAGTGGAAGCACAAAAATCAGGTAGTGTGTAGTAGTCATGAGTATCTCTTTATCTCCCCTTTCTCTCTCTACACTTCCTCTCACGCTCTCTCTCTCCGTCCTACTCTCTCCCTTCTTCCCTCTCCTCTTTCTCCTCCTCTCTGCCTTCCTCCCTCTTCTCCTTCTCCTCCTTTCTCCTGTGTGTGTGAGTGTCTGTGTGTATTTGTGCGTGCGTGCATGTGTGTGTGTGTGTAAGTGCGTGCATGTATGCGTGCTCTCCTGCCTGTGCACAGGCATTTGATTTTAAATCTTCACAAGATGTTGTGCAGGATCATTTTCTCCTCCAAGCTGTTCCCGTCCTAGGTACTTCAATGCCTGAGGATGCGGCACCAGCAAGTGCAAACAGAAAACTCAGGTAGGGTGGTGTTCATAAGTATGTCATTTTGTTGTCCTTGTCGTTGGGCGTTCTCCAGCTTTAACATTCTGGTAGTCCTCAAAACTATGCGCTCCTTCTCACACATCATAGGTGAGATTCACTGTGAGAGTACAACACACTCTGACAAGTTTGTGTGCAATAATAATATGGAAAGGGATTTTTTCTTTCATTTTCAAAAACCTTGATAAATAGGCAGCTATACTCTGGCTTCAGAGAAAGTTTTCTCCTTTCATGGAGAGCACAGTTCGTGCTAAGAATATTTTCCTGGATGAAGACAATCACAACATGATTATTGTTCAAGGTAACATTTGAACATAGGCATTAGCACTTTGCTCACACAACTATCAGACCTGAGCCATGTATGTTGTTTGTTTTTATTTACCAGACAACTAACATTATCTTATTGCTATGGCAGTAAAATCTCTCTCTCTTTGTCTCTCTGTGTCTCTGTCTGTATGTCCATCTGTCTGTTTGTCTCTCTGTTTGTCTGTCTCTCACTCTGTCTGTGTCTCTGTCTGTTTCTCTGTTCTCTTTCTTGTCTCTGTCTCTCTTTTCTCTCTCTCTCTCTTCTCTCTCTCTTTCTCTCTCTCTCTCTCTCTCTCTCTCTCTCTCTTCTCTCTCTCTCTTCTCTCTCTCTCTCTCTCTCTCTCCTCCCTCTCCCTCCCTCTCTCTCCCTCCCTCTCTCTCTCTCTCTCTCTCTCTCTCTCTCTCTCTCTCTCTCTCTCTCTCTCGCTCTCGCTCAGGCACCAATAGGATAACTCAAAAACTTTGTTCATACCACTATGATATTTAATCAAATGCAAACCCCAAATGTTGATCCTCAAACACATCATAAATGTAGGAAGGAGTAAAAGGTAAAGGAGTCCCATAACCTATAAGGTCGTAGGGAAGCGAGGCGTCACAGACCTCACTTCTCTAGGGCCAGCATATTGAGGGCGGCGCCCATCTCCTCTCCCTCGCTGCTTTACCTTCCCTGACCCTAAAGAGGGCAGGTACCCATTTACAGCTGGGTGAACTGGGGGAACTGTACTGAAGCCAAGGCGCGCAAACCGTCACCCATCCAACTGGTAACCACCCTCGACGCTGCTTAACTTGGCTGGGGGAAAGCGAGTGCTCCTCTGAGCTATCCCTCCCCTCAACACATCATAAAGGCACACAAAATATGCAGACAAGCCGATACACAAATATCTAAGAAAGAAAATTTTTTTTTTAAAGATAAAATACATATTTTTTAAGATTCTAAAAAGGGAAGCCTCCATGTTTCTTTGTCGTTTATTATTATTATTATTATTATTATTGTTATTATTATTATTATTATTATCTTTGTTGTTGTTACTGATGTTGTTGTTGTTATTATTATTATTACTATTGTTGTTGTTGTTGTTGTTATCGTTCTTGTCGTTGTTGTTAGTGTAATTATAAATCTTCTTTTTTTGTAAGCATTTTAGAATTTTTGGTAATTTTAATTGCTTTTGAATAGTCTTTATCAAGCATATTTTCAATATGAGTTTTTGTGTGTGTGCTTTTTACAGAAAAGGCCTCCAGACTGCCATCATAAAAAGGACCTTCAAAACTGCAACATGAAAAATATCTTCAAAACCTCAACATGAAAAATTTCTTCAAAACCTCAACATGAAAAATGTCTTCAAAACGGCAAAATGAAAAACATCTTCAAAACCGCAAAATAAAAAATATCAATGCCTCAACATGGACTTCAAAGATTTAACATGAAAAGTATTTTCAAAGCCTCACCATGAATTACCTTCCAAAAATCGCAACATGAAAACATTTTCAATGTCTCAACATGGAAAATATCTGCAAATACTCAACATGAAAAATATCTGCAAAGCCTCAACATAGAAAATATCTGCAAAACCTCAACATGAAATATATCTTCAAACCTTCGACATAGAAATGTATCATCAAAGCTTCAACATGGAAAATATCTTCAAAAATAACTCGACATCAAAAAGATCTTTCAAATATAACATGGACTTCAAAGAGTCAATACAACAACAAAAACTTAATATCTTCGAAACATGAAATTGAAAAATATCTTCAAAAAAATTTCAAAATGAAAACTGTCTTTAAAAAGGCAAGTTGAAAAATATCTTCAAAACATTAAATTGGAAAATATCTTCAAAACGTCAAATTGAAAAATTATCTTCAAAACGTCACCATGGAAAAGCTCACATCAACACCATGAAAGTCTTCAAAACGTCATGGAGAAGCTTTTCAAAACTCATGGAAAAGCTCTTCACAACGTCAACCCGGAAAAGCTCTTCAAAACGTCAACCTGGAAAAGCTCTTCAAAACGTCATAAAAAGCTCTTCAAAACATCATGGAAAATTTATCTTTAAAACATCGACATGGAAAATTATCTTCAAGACATCAACATGGAAAATTATCCTCAAAACATCATGGAAAAGCTTCTCAAAATGTCATGTAAAAGCTCTTCAAAAGATTTTCAAGATTCACGAATCAAAACGTCATCATGGAAAAGCTCTTCAAAATGTCATCATGAACAAGATCCTCAAAACGTCATGGACAAGCTCTTCAAAACGTCCATATGGAATAGCTCATGTGTGTGGGTGTGGATGTGTGTTTGTCTGTGTGTTTGTGTGTGTGTGTCTGTGAGTGTGTCTGTGTGTGTTTCTGTCTGTCTGTGTGTGTTTGTGTGTGTTTGGTGTGTGCCCGTGCTTGTATGCCTGTGCTGCATGAGAGAGTGCGAGAGACACATCATAACAAGTGAATGGTATAGGGTTGTTGTTTTTTAAAGCCCTCAAATCACTCAGCCCAGACAGTTTTCTTCCCAGTACTTTATCTCATCCCACTCAGTTGTAAGGTTAAAATGTTTATGGCAAGTTGGGGAAATTTTCTAAACGGGTTTACTCACGAAGATGGTGCTAAGTTATTACATTCTTTCTTCCATACTTAGGAAGTTACCAAAGCATAAAGTAGATTTCCACCAAGTTTAGTTGACATCCCCCAAAAATAAAGCTGGCGCCAAAGTATAAAGGTTTTCTTTCATATGGAGTTTGTTAATGTCAAAGAATGAGATTGTTAACTAAATACTGAGCTAGCAGGGATCAAAGGATAGTTTTCTGTCCTTTGCAGTAGTGTATGATGCACAATTGATAGTTTTATTCCCTAATATTGACTTTGTTGATGAAGTGCTTTTTTTCTTTCACATTTAGTTCTTTCCTTTATATTAAATTAGCTAGTATCAAAGTATCAAGTTTCTTTCCCTTCATATCGAGATACTTAGAATCAATGCATAAAGTTCTTTTTTTCCAAATTGAATTAGTATCAAAGTGTTAAATTGTTCCTTCATACTGAGGTGGCACCAAAATATTCCGTTTTTTTATCTTAAGATTTAGTCAGATGGTATCATGGTATAAAGTTATTTATCTCATACTGAGTTGGTATCAAGACGTAAGTTCTTTCTTTCATATTAAGGTGTTAGCAAAACCTAAGTTCTTTCTTCTGTATTGATTCTATTGGTATAGGGATTTTGTTCCCCTTCATTTGAGTGTATTGGTATGAAAATAGCCTTTCCTTCATATTGAGTTGGTATCAAAGTGTAAAGTTCATTCCTTCATATTCAGGCTGTATTCTTCTTCTCCTTCTTCTTCTTCTTCTTTTTCTCCTCCTCCTCCTCCTCCTCCTCCTCCTCCTTTTCCTCCTTCCACATTCCCTGGAAGCTTGTATCCAAGTATAAAGTTATCTCCTTCATACAGAGTTAGCTGGTTACAATGTGTTTTAGCTGGTTACAGTGTCTACAGTTCTTTCCTTCATTTGTGTCAGATAGTAAGTGTTTCTCTTAATAAATGATTTAGTCAAAATCAAAGGTCTTTCATACTGAACCAGTTGGTATCAATTTTAAAAGTTCTTACCTTTGTATTGATTGTGTTGGCATCAACTAGGTCGACTAGGACTTTCTTTTATGGTATTGAATTAACTAGTGCCAAACTGTAAAGGTTTTTTCCCCTTCATATTGAATTGATCAGTACCAAAGTACAAAGTCCTTTTCTTCATATTGAGTGAGCTGACATCAGAATGAATGGTTCTTTCCTTTAAAGATAAATTATTTTAGCGTCAAAAATATACGTTTTTCTTCAAATCTCAGCTGGTTAGTTGTAAAACTTGATAATTTCTATTGTATGGGTGCATAAGGGCTGTCGCAAGACACTGTGCAGCAAATTTCAAGACGTTCACTTTACTATCTTGAAGAGATTGTCCAATGTTTTAGCCCTCAAACTCACTTGTAAGGGTTTGCTTCCAATGCAACAAATCACTACTTTAAGTAAATTGTGAAAAGTCAATTGAGAAAATTTTTAACGAATTACCTGACAGAAAGGTGTAACCTAATGCAGAATTCATGTAATAGGATCCATCATTGATGTTAAAAAATTAGTCACAAGTTTAGTTGAATCCCCCAAACAAAAAAATTTCCCAACTATACGGATTGTCTTAAAAAGGAAATGTTACACTTAAGAATGAGTGTGTTTTTCAAGAGATACTGTTATTTTTAACCTTTGCACCTGATGTCTGTTCCCTTGTGCTGCTGTTTCCCTAACTTACTCCGTTGTAAGTGCTTTTTTCTTAAACCCTCAATTCTGACCATGTTGTATAACTTAACTACCTGACAGACTCAGTTTCTTGCAGTAGGGACAATGCTGTATAGGGAACAGCAGCATCAAAGGTATGGAGTTGAATATTTTCTATTTTAAATCAATTTATACTAGTGCAGATAGGATTCGTGAGATAAATAGATTTAGAAAAATATACATATCAAAGAATTTTTTTGCATATCCCCGTTGGTAAAAAATTGGAATTCAATCCACCATACCTCTTAGAATCGTGTGGCTATAATTATGTACAGATTGTTTGGAAAATTCCCTTTGTGCATTAAATAGGCACTTATGAAACTAGCTTCCTTGCAATTTGACAATCTTACCATGTAAAATCCCATGATAGGACTGTATTCCCTTCCTATGGCATTTTCAGTCCTTGCAGTGTGTACCCTCTGTAGCTCCTCCTCGTCTCCTTCCTCTGCTCCTCCCGGGCAAGTTCATCCAAGTATATTTGATCTCCTGTCAAACAGGGTTGCTGGTACTCCAGGGCTCTGTAGCTGTATCTATGACTATCGTTCTGTGATCTCCATTTTGTCCTGTGTTTGGCGTCATGAATGATACTTCATTCAATCAAGTCTTGGGCTGCTAATTTCAGCGTTTCTGTCTTAAAAATTTTACTTTGCTTGATTGATTGCACATCTGTCATTTCTTTGGCTGCATTTCTGTAACAGCCATATTGTTATCTTTTTTCCTATTTTGCATATTGATCATTCCAACTCTTTTATGCCAAATTTTCGGAGGTCTTTAGCTCCTTTTTATTTTGGTCTTTTGGAATTCATTCCTTTCAGCGTAAAAATTTAGTTTTTCTTTTAGGATATTAGTCAGAAAATTTCTGTAACTACATTATAACCAGATTAATTTTTGTACTTATAGGAAAGAGGGTCATGCTATGGTTAATCAGGGAAATAACCTACTGTTATGGATGGATAGGCGTGTGTTGTGTAGTTTATATTTAAGGGTTCTGTTTTGCTTTTTACTTGGTTAGGATGTTAAAAACTCTTTCAACAAATTTAATATCAATCAAAAGAATAAAAATACCTTCCTCAAAATGCCTTACAAAATCAATCAATGCAGAATAATGCCTTTTTCAATTAAAAAAAGACTCGAAAAGTATTCGATGCGGAAAAATTGCTTGTTAATTTTGATTCCACAAAAGTTTGTTAGTGTTGCTTTGTGTTTTAAATGGAAATACTTTTTTCTGACCCAGTGGCACAACCCGATTGCCCTCAGAGAATCTGCCAGACTTAAATGGTAACTAACATTATCAAATATAACTGGGCAAATAATAGGCTTACCCCGATCCCACCCTTAACACTGACCTGATGATATTTTTTTAGAGATTCCGAATGTTGGGAGAACTGCAAGGGTTTTTGGTGGAATCTAAAGGTAATTTGTTGAAATTTTAGTTTTTTTTATACGTTTAATTCATATCCAGAGAACTTTGTGAAATTTAACAATAAGTTATAGGCCTGATGTGCAAGCAGGTCTAGAAGTAGTTGTACCCTTTACACATAGTGTGTGCACAGCACTCACGGTAGAATCTTACGCAAAATGTTACATGACATATAAATATAAATAGCTTTGATATGGAGATCTGCTGTAAAGAACAAAATTAAATAGCACTGAAAATAGAGAGGCTTGAAAAGCAAGATGAACAATGAACAGTAAATAAATAATGCATCTGAAAATACCCTAACTCAGCCATCCCTCACATCAGTGCTATCCACCGATTGTTAAAAGACCAAGAGTCAAGTCCCTACCTACTCCTGGAGACACAGCAAGTCACCATATTAAAAACGCCAAGTCAAGTCACAGCCCTGGAAGACACTCAATCAAGTCACCGTTCAAAGACATCCACTCAAGTCCGATTCCTTGTAAGGCCAGTCATGCAATGTGACCTGCAATCTCCAGCTCTTGGCGTATTCAGCCCTTAGACACCATCCAATTAACTTGTTTCCTTCAAAAACACCATCAATCACCGTTCCTTGGAAACATCTTGTGCTCGCACATTTGCAATGTCCTTGAAGTTTGCATATGCTCATTCTCCAATTCTGTTTGCAGAATTTGACACCAGTCATCCCAATTCCTTGAAAACCATTCTGACTCGCCAATTCCTTATTGTGAGGAATTATTAATATATTATTTTGTGCTTTTTTAACTGTCATTATCTTTGAACTTTTATATAAATAACTTTGTTATAAATACAAGAATAATCAACCAGAAAAATTTTAACTAATTTGAAAGGAAATAGTTAACCAGAAAATAACATCATAAGGCACATAAATAGCCGTATATATAATATTATGTTTTTTTAAAAATTAATGACATAATTTAAAAAAAAGGTACTTCCATTATTATGTATCAAGATTAGAATTAAATACTTAATGTTTCTCAATCCAATAATCTGTAGATTTTGCTTTTTTATATAAAAAGTCCCGTTATATGTATTATTATGTAAATCATGATGTATTTATGTTTGATTCTAATTTGTTCTATTATTTGCATCTGTTATAATTATAAGTACTTGTGCAGGGAGTAACCCAATTACCATGAGAGTTGCATGACGATTGATAAGTGGTTAAAACTACCATGAAGCTGGGTTCTAAGTATTTTGGCTAGATTACCCCATCCCACCCACTTTCAGATTGATAGTCTTAGATGATTTCGATGTTGAAACCAGCCCTGGTTTTGGTAGATCTAATGTTCAAGCAAAAGTTAAATCATTTCTTTTTTAGTAAGTCATTCAAGCATGAACCTATACGTTAAACAAATAGAAACATACTGCAAATCGGAAGTCAGCACTAACCCTTTGGTAACCATCAAGGTCGAACAAGCTGCCCAATGATAATTTTAGGCAAAAGTTTGAAATAACAAAAAACAATGCTCATTTAAAATTTGATCCAATCAAAATTCGTGGAATACTTAACCAAAATCATTCATGTCAAAGAAAAAATGCAAAACAATGAAAGAAACGTCAAATAAATATTCATTAAAATACCAGTAATCACCATCTCTCAAGCACATCTCTCCCTTTCGTATATTAACAAATCAGTCACTACCTACTCCTAAGCACTAGTCACATCTCCAATTATCTTCAAAACGCCTCTCTCAATCCTCTATCTCCACCTCCTCTCTCGTCTCCCACTCATTCCTCTGTCTACCCTCTCTCCTCGTTCCTTGAAGTTTCATCAGTATCTTTCTGGGTTAGTCCTGCAACGTGTGCATCAGGCATAGTCAAACTTCATCTCTTGTGCAGATCAATTTCTCTCGGCTGTTCCGTCCTGGTACTTCTATGCCTGAGGATATGGCACCGAAGTTGAAGCACAAAAATCAGTACAGTTAGTCATCATCAGTATCTTCTCACCCCATTTCACTCTACTTCTCCCTCCATATCATTTCATCAAATCAAACTCCTCCATCTCATCCTCCTTTCTCCTGTGTATTGACTGATGTTGGTATTGTCATGGTGCGTGTGTTTGTAAGTGTCATACATGATACTCTCATAGGCATTTGATTTTAAATCTTCTAACTTGTGTTTAAGATCATTCTCTCCTCCAAGCTGTTCCCGTCCTAGGTACTTTCACTGCCGAGGATGCTGGCCACCACATGAAGCACAAACTCAGGTAGGGTGGTGTTCATTGAGTAATCATCTATGATATTCATTGTCCATGGTGTTCTCAGACTTTAACATTCTAGAGTCTTCATCTATGCGCCCCTCTCCTATCAATCAAATGATTAATCGGAAGAACTCACACAACTCACAGAATGTGTGTTCCAATATATATGAAGGATATTTTCTTTCATTTCCTTAAAACTGATAAAATATGCAGCTATATCTCCTCAAAATTTTTCCACATCATGGAAGCAAACAAGCACTTCTGATGATTGCTGATAATACAGCAAGTTCCATTTTTATTTTTATCATTCTATTGAACATTGCATTCACTTCCTCACACAACTTCTCTCTTTCATGTACGTTCTCCCCTTATATTGTCCTGATAACTAACATTCATCTGATTATGCTCATGGCACGTAAAATCCTTCCTCTGCTTCCTCTACTATCGCTGTGTCCAGTCCAGTTTAGTCTAAATTTAATCTCTGTCTCATTGATCGAGTTTCTCTCTGTCTGTCATCCTGATTGCCATGTTACCTCTCTGTACTCCTTCTTGTTCTCTCTCTTTTTGTCTCTCTCTCCGTCTTCTCTCTCTCTCTGTTTGTTCTCTGTATTGCTCGTCCCCCTCTCTCTGTATGCATTTTCTCTCTTTTTCTGTCTTCTTCCCCGCTTCCTCTGCTCTCCAATCTTGTCCACTTCGCTCTTTTCTCTCGTCTCACGTCCTTTTTCTTCTCTGTCTTATCAATTTTCTTCTTTCACATTCTTACTCGTCTCTGGTCTTCTCCTCTCCGCCATTCTCTGGTGACTCTCTCATTATGTCGTACATTGCATGCTTCATTGCTCCCTCCTCGCCCCCCGTTATCTCCTCATCTGTCTTAATCTCTCTCTCTCTGTCTCTCTTCTCTCTCTTCTCTCTTCTCGTCTCTCTCTCTGTCTCTCTCCTCTCTTCTCTGTCTCTCCTCTCTCTCTCTCTTCTCTCTTTCCTCCCTCTCTCTCTCTCTCTCTCCTCTCTCTCACTCTCCTCTTCTCTCTCTCTCTCTCTCTCCTTCGGATGAACTAAAACTGAGCTCCTTTGCGAACCCATCAGAACATCTTGCCCACCACATTAAATCCTGTTCTGCTTTTCATAAGAGTAGACCATTGTGTGCCGGGGAAGATGACAAAATTTACAAAACCACATACACATGGGGACTGAATTTTTAAAAAAGCACAAAAGTGCTATTCCATTATCCTCATATAATAAGAATAAATAAAAAAGATAAAATAAAATAAAAATCTCTCTAAATCAGTCCTCTCTCTCTCTCATCAAATCTCTCTCTCTACTCTCTCTCTCTCCTCTCTTCATCTATCCTCTCGCTTAGGCACCAATCTGATAACTTGGAAATTTTGTTTATACTACTATATGTAATATGGAAACCCAAAATGTTGATTCTCAAACATACTTCTTTTACAGCCTCCGTTGGAGCCATGGAAAACACAAGTCAACAATTCCTTGGAAGACTCCAGTCAAGTCACCAATTCCTTGAAAAATACCAGTCAACGATTCCATGGAAGACACCAGTCAACTCAGCGAATCCTTGGAAGACACCAGTCAAGTTACTAATTCCTTAGAAGACACCAGTCAACTCAGCGAATCCTTGGAAGACACCAGTCAAGTCACCAATTCCTTGAAAGACACCAGTCAAGTCACCAATTCCTTGGAACACGCCAGTCAAGTCAATGATTCTTATGTACAAAAATTGTGAGTAATTTATCAATATTATTGTTTTTGTTGTTACTGTCATTATCTTTTTGACTTTATATATTAAATAACTTTGTTATAAATACAAGAATAGACCATAACCAGAACAAAAATTTTAAAAGCAAACAAAACACAACCAAAACAAATATAGAATAAAGGCACACAAAATATGCAGACAAGCCAATACACAAATATCTAAGGGAAAAAAAGATAAAATACATATCTTTTAAATTCTAAAAAGGGAAGCCTCCATGTTTCTTTGTTGTTTATTATTATCATTATTATTATTGTTGTTGTTACTGATGTTGTTGGTATTGTTGTTGTTGTTGTTGTTGTTGTTGTTGTTGTTTGTTGTAGTTGTGTCGTCTCAGTCGTCGTCGTCTCATCATTCATTCATCATTCATTATCATCATTATCAATATTATTATTATCATTATTAATTATTATTATTATCATTATTATTATCTATTATTATTATTATTATTATTATTATTAGTATTAGTATTTATTTATTATTATTATTATTAATTATTACGTTTATTAATTATTGTTGATTGTTGTTGTTGTTGTTGTTGTTGTTGTTGTTTGTTGTTGTTCGTTCTTGTTGTTAGTGTAAATTATAAATATTCATTTGTTGAATAAGCATTGTTATCAATTATCTTGGTAATCATTACTTTTGAACTGTCATTTATCCAAGCAGATTTTCACTGCGAGTTGTTGTTGAATGTCTTCTTAACAGAAAAGGCTCATCCAAAACTGCCATCATAGAAAGGACCTTCAAAACTGCAACATGAAAAATATCTTCAAAACCCTCAAAATGAAAAATATCTATCAACGAAACCTTCACACATGGATCTTCATCAAAGCTTTCAACATGAAAATATTCTCAAAGTACCTCAAACATGTAATTAAAAATCTATTATCTCTCAAACATCGCAAACATGAAAACTTCTTCAATGTCTCAACATGGAAAATATCTGCAAAACTTCAACATTAAATATATCTTCAAAACCTCAACATGAAAAATATCTGCAAAAACTCAACATGAAATATATATCTTCAAAACCTCAACATGGAAAATATCTTCAAAGCCTCAACATGAAAAATATCTTCAAAACCTCAACACGAAAACGTCTTCAAACCTTGACATGGAAATATATCATCAAAGCTTCAACATGGAAAATATCTTCAAAAATAACTTGACATAAAAAGATCTTCAAAAAAATATGGACTTCAAAGATTCAACATGACAAATACCTTCAAGGCCTAGTTACAAAAATATCTTCGAAACATCAAGATGAAAAACATCTTCAAAAACTTTTCAAAAAAAAAAAATATCCTCAAAACGTCAAATTGAAACATATCCACATAACATCAAATTGAAAAAATATCTTCAAAACGTCAAATTGAAAAATTATCTTCAAAACGTCAACATGGAAAAGCTTACATCAACATGGAGAAGCTCTTCAAAACGTCATGGAGAAGCTTTTCAAAACGTCAACCTGGAAAGCTCTTCAAAACGTCAACCTGGAAAGCTCTTCAAAACATCATGGAAAGCTCTTTCACAAAACTTCATCAGAAAAAGCTACTTCAAAACATCAACATGGAAAATTTATCTCTTCAAAAACTAATCATGTGAAAATTTATCTTCAAGACATCAACATAGGAAATTATCTTTTAAAACGTCATCATGGAAAAGCTCTTGAAAACCTCAATGGAAAAAGCTCTTCAAAAAATGACTCCTCATGGAATAAGAATCTATCAAAAACGTCATCATGGATAAAGTCTTCAACAAAACGTCCATATGGAATAACTCCTGTGTGCGTGTTTGTGTGTGGTGTGGGGGTGGGGGGGGAGAGGGTCTAGTCTGTGTGCTTGTGTGTGTTTGGTGTGTGTGTCTGTCGTGTGTTGTCTGTGCGTGTGTGCAGCACACTGTGCATGAGAGAGAGAGAGATCATGAGAGTACAGAGAGGTAGAGATGAGAAGAGCAGAAGAGAGAGAGCAGATAGAGAGAGATGATAACAAGTGAATGGTATCAGGGTTGTTGTTTTATTTAAAGCCCTCAAATCACTCAGCCCCCGGTTTTCTTCCCAGCATTTTATCTCTTCCGCTCAGTTGTAAGGGCCAAATGGTTTGTAGAAAGTTGGGGACATTTTCTAAATGAGTTTACTCATGAAGATGGTGCTAAGTTACTACATTCTTTCTTCCATACTTAGGAAGTTTCCAAAGCATAGATTTCTGCCAAGTTTTAGTTAATGGCAAAAAATGAAGCTGGTACCAAAAGTATGAAAGTCTTTTTCCATATTGAGTTAGTTAATGTCAAAGAATGAGATTGTTCAGTAAATACTGAGCTAGCAGGGATCAAAGGATATATTTCTGTCCTTTGCAGTGGTGTATGATGCACAATTTAAAGTTTCATTCTGTAATATTGACATTGTTGAAGTGGGGGGTTTTCTTACACATTTAGTTCTTTCCTTCATATTGAATTAGTTAGTATCAAGGTATGAGTCTCTTTCCCTTCATATTGAGATACTTGGAATCAATGCATAAAGTTCTTTCTTCCGTATTGAATTAGTATCAAAGTGTAATGCTCTTTCCTTCATACTGAGGTGGTACCAAAATATAACGTTTTTTATCTTAAGATTGAGTGAGATAGTATCAAGGATTAAAGTTATTTTTCTCTCATGCTGAGTTGGTGTCAAGATACGTTATTTTTTTCATATTGAGTGATGGTGAGTTGATAACAAAATATAGGTTTTTTTATCTTAAGATCTAGTGAGATGGTAACTGGGTATTTCTTTCTCTCATACTGAGTTGGTATCAAGATGTATCATAAGTTATTTCTTTCATATTGAATTAGTTGGTATCGAAATATCAAGCTCTTAACTTTGGGGGTGATTGTGTTGGAATCAAATGTTAAGTTCTTTCCTTCCTGTTGCCTTTATTGGTATAAGATATTTTTTTTCTTTGTTTTGAGTTTATTGGTATCAAAATAGCTTTTCCTTCATATCGAGTGAGTTGGTATCAAATTGTAGAGTTAATTCTTTCATATTCAGGTTGCATTCTTTTTCTTCTCCTCCTCCTCCTCCTCCTCATCCTCCTCCTCCTTCCACATTCCCTGGAAGCTTGTATCCAAGTATAAAGTTCTCTCCTTCATATCGAGTTAGTTGGTTACAATGTGTACAGTTCTTTGCTTCATTTTGTCAAGTGGTAAGTGCTTATCTTTATAAATGATTTAGTCAGAATCAAAGGCCTTTCATAATAAACTACTTGGTATCAAATGTTGAAGTTCTTACCTTTGTATTGATTAGGTTGACATTGACCTATAACGTTCTTTCATGATATTGAATTAGCTAGTGCCATACTATAAAGGTTTTTTCCTTCATATTGAATTGATCAGTATCAAAGTACTAAGTCCTTTTCTTCATATTAAGTGAGTTTGACACTAAAATGAACGGGGCTTTTTTCTAAAGATAAATTATTTTAAGGTAAAAAATATAAAGTTTCTTTTCTTCAAATCTCAGCTGGTGGTAATGTATATAAAATATCAATAATAATTCTTCGTATGCTACTGAGGTACAGTGAGGGTCCTGTCAGCAAGACACTACAGGACACACATTTCAAATGACTGTTCTACATTATTGCTTTTGAAGGAGAAATGCTCCAACAGTGCTGTTACTGGCTTTCAGCCCCATTAGGGTATGGTGGCTAGATGCAGAAAAAATCTATATCTCAAATTGCCCATAAGTACTTTAAAAATCATTGGTCACAAAAACTCCTGACAGAAAATGTAACCCTAACTGGAAAATTCATGGTGAATAGGATCCGACATTTGTGGTGTTAAAAATCTTTGCAAAAGTATTAGGGGTCTACCATCGCATATTTCAGGGATTAACTCAAAAAGAAAGTTGAGCATAATTATGATGAGTGCTGTGTTTCCAAATGGAGAATTACTTTTTTCTGATAACTATTTCTTCCCCTGTAGTGCTGCTCCCTTGTGCTGCTGTTCACACTTAACTCTAACCCTAGTTCTTGCCCCATACTGCAAACCCTAACACTTGACCATGTTGGTTCTAACCTTAACACTGACCTGACTGACTCAGTTCTGCAGTATGGGGACACAGCTGTATAAGGGAACAGCAGCAGCAAAGGGAAGGAGTGGTTGTAAACTTTTCTATTTTGTATATCAATTTATCATTATCATGATAGGATTTGTGAGAGAAATGACATGCAGAAAAATATACCAGTATCAAAGCAAATCTTTGATGTTTGCATTCCCCTGGGAAAAAATGTAGGGAAATCAATCCACCATACCTCTATGATGTGTGGCTATAAATTATGCAACAGTGTTTCAAAATTCCCTGTTAGTGAAGTTGAATAGGTTGTTGATCTCTAGTGTGGCCTTTGAAGATTTGACAATACCATTACCACACAAAAAAGCCAGTGATAGGACTGTTACACCCTTAGCACCTAGGCATTGTCAGTCCATTGCAGGGTGTATCCCTCTGTAGCAGCCTTCCATCAGTTCCTGTCTAGTACCTCTCATGGCCATGTGACAGCCATGATTTTTGATAGTGTCAAGCTAGTTGGTTGCTGGCCTACCAGGGGCTCTGTAGCTGTATCTTGACCGTAGTTCTGGGATGCACCATTTTGTCCATCTGTTGGCGTCATGCAACTGCATTCTTCCAGCTCTTTGCTATTCTGAGCACCTTTTTGTCTTATGTATTATCTCGCCTTGCAATATGATCTGCATTCTTTCATTTCTTTGGCTGCATTTCTGTGCACCAGTTTGTCTATCTATTGTCCTGTAGTTTTGCAATATTGTCTGCATTCTTCCATTTCTGTTAATGCCAGAATTTTAGGAGGTTTGTTATCCCTCTTCTTTTTCTGATCTTTTGGAATTCTGTCCTGTCAGGTAGTTTTGTTTTCAGCCTTTTTAGGATATTAGTCTGACAAATTTTCTCTGTACACCCTTACATTGAACCAGGATTGGCTTTTTGTACTTGTTATGGAAAGGGGTAAGCTTTGGTTAATCAGGGAAAGAATCCTTCTGCTATGGGATAGGATAGGAGTGTGTGTTTATATTTGGGTTTCCTTTTTGTCTTTTTAATCGGCCTGAGATGTTGAAAAAAGCCACTTTCATATGATCAATAGTATAAAGATAGAATGTTAAATAACCTTTCTTGATTGGTTTTCTACAATCCAATAATCACTGACAAGAAAACCTTTTTTATAACTATAAAAACGACCTGTTGAAAAGTAGTCTGAATGCTGGAAAGTCATGTGCTAGGTTTATTAGCTTTGATTCCACATTATTTTGTTCTAGTGTTGCTTTAAATATTACATAAAACTATATAAATTTAAGTGGTACTTGATACACTCTCCCAAGGCAGCAACCCAAATTTCACGCAGAGAAATCTGCCATGACTTAAAAGTGGTATAAAAATTATACAAATATGAGCTGGGCTAGATGTTATTTGAGGGCTTCCCCCACCCCCCACCCCCTTTTTATGATTTGATATTTTTTAGATGATTCTCGAATGTAGGGAGAACTGCAAGGGTTTTTTGGTGGAATCTTTATATGTTACCTTATGTGAGATGTTGTTAGTTTTTTTATACGTTTAATTTACATTTGCAGCAAGAACCTTGATGTGTTTAAACGTAGTTGTTATAGGCTTGTGATGGCAAGGAAGGTGGGAAGTAGTTTGTCCCCTTTACACCACATAGTGCGCACACTGCACTACCCACTGGATGAATTCTTAGTGCAAAATGTTTGTACATGTATATACAATGATTTTTATATGGAGACACTAGGCGCAGACAAAGAGACAAATTCATGTATGGCAGGAAAATAGAGAGGTGGCGCGAAAGCAAGATGAAAGAATGAAAAGTTAACACTCTCATACACACACTAGGGCAAAAATAAACCCAGACATGCAAATCCCTTTGACACTCATAAACCCACGCAACAGCACACACTAGAGCACCAATAAACCCAGCTGACTGTTCACTGCTGCTGAACATTGATAAAACGCAGGCAGCAATCCACACTGGGGCAGTTACTGCTCCGGACAGTAGCCAAGATAGGAGAGAGAGGCTAGTTCAGGTTCAAGTGAGGAAAAAAAGAAGGAAAGGGATTGTTTTTTCTTTTTGGTTTTTTTCGGCCAATGAAGAGAGACGTGTGAAGCACCCACCAAAACAAAAAACAAAAGATGGTGCTCCATGATCTGCATGCAACTGAGGCCACCACCCACCAAAAAAAAATTAAGTCAGCTAAGTCTGCCATAGCCCTTGTATTGATCATTGTCACTCCTCTCTGTAGCAGTGTGGGAGTTTTCGTTTTCACTTTAAACATATCCACAGCTGTCACTTTGTAGTAAATGCTGTTCAAAATGTGATAGCTCTGTGTCACTCTGATGTCAGGACTGGAAAGTTTTTGCTTCCACCAATGGAAGCACACTTCTAAAGACAATGCACAGTGGCAAGAATTCTTTTTTGTATAATGACAGGGAAGCAAGATTAGTGGCTAGAGGGTTGCACTCTTGATCTGATGGCCTGGATCGAGCCACCACGGAGGCACCCATTTTAGGGAGTTTCCCCCTGGAGCTAACATTAGTGCTGACTCCACTCCACCGAAAATACTTCGGATGACAATATGATCTTAGACTCCCGTGTGCCAGTGCACGGTGAACATCTTGCATACACGTTAAAAACTCGTAGTGCTTTTCACAAGAACAGGCCATTCTGTGCAGTTAGGCATGGATAACAAAGTTGTTGTTTTTTAATCTGCATGCAAGCAGGTGTCACCGAATTCTGAATGCGGCTACCTTAATGGAGGGTAAAGACAGTCCCATACACAAAATCTCCGCCATAGATGAACCTTGGAGCTCTAGCCAAGAAACGAAAAAGGGATTGAAGACAAAACGAGATTTTTTCTGGTTTTAAATGGTGTTTTATTTATTTTTTCTAATCTAAAGGCAGACATTTCTGATTGTTTTGTTAGTTTAGATTTGTTGTTGTTTGGTTTTGTTTTTGGTTTTTTGGCCAATGAATTGAAACGTGTGGAGCACTCAAAAAACAAGAAAACAAAATAGAGATGGTGCTCTATGATCTGCATGCAACCGAGGCCTAAAAAAAGTCATTTAAAAAATATATATATTATTCTGTGTGGTGGTTGGGTGTGTGATCTTTTTTCATTAAAATAGAATTGACTGATTTGCTGAGATTTTTTTTCTTGTTGTGAATGGTCAGTAATGATGTTTGCTTGTTTTGGGGGATTGGCTCGGGGTTTTTTCTTTTGTTTCTTTGTATAAATCATTTTTAAAAATATATATACTGTGTGGTGGTTGGGTGTGTGATCATTTTTCATTAAAATAGAATTGACTGATTTGCTGAGATTTTTTTTCTTGTTGTGAATGGTCAGTAATGTTGTTTGCTTGTTTTGGGGGATTGGCTCGGGGTTTTTTTCTTTTATTTTTGTTGTTGTTGAGGGGGGGAGGGGGGATGGAGGCGGTGTGAAGCACTCAAAAAGGCAAAAACAAAAAAGATGGTGCTTGACGATCTGCGTGCAAATGAGTAAAATGGCCTGAAAAAGTGTCTGTGTGTGTCTGTGTGTGTGCGTGTGATAATTTTTACCATAAAAGTTGGATCAGCTGCTCTGCTGAAAAAAAAGTTTGTTTCTATGATGGCCAGAAATGTTGAAAACTTTCTCTTTTCCCTTCAGATTTTCATTTTCAACAAGCAACGATATGTGTGAGCGTTTAGAGAGATGAAATTTTGCCATGTAATATGTATTGGTCTTTGTAGAATTGTAAATACTTTATGCCTCATTTTTAATTGCATTCTCGCGACAGTAATAGGATTTCTTATCCATAATGGATTTTTGTTTTGGATTCCTTTTGGTGGTTTTGTTTGCTTGTTTTGGGGGTGTGGGTTTTTGTTTGTGGGATTTGGTTTGGTTTGGTTTTTATTTGGGTGGGGGAGGGGGGGTGTACATGAAGGAAAAGCTTTACAAATCGTGTGTGAACGAGTCAAAATAGAACTTAAACCTTCATATGTTAAATTGAATGGCAATACAGTGTGTGTTGTGTGTGTGTGTGTGTGTGTGTGTGTGTGTGTGTGTGTGGGCGTCGCGTGCGTGCGGCATGCGTGCGGTGTGTGTGTGCGTGCGTGTGAGAGAGAGAGAGAGAGAGAGAGAGAGAGAGAGAGAGAGAGAGAGAGAGAGAGAGAGAGAGAGAGAGAGAGAGAGATGTTATACTGTATTCTCTTCTATTGAAGAACTGAAACACAAAGCCACAACCTAATCCAGTCCAAAGATAGGTGTTTATAGCCCTGCCGACCACAAAAGCCATGTCAGGACTGTCACCTCGGCAACAGTCAAATCCCAAGTTAAAACTATGCATAAGAAGAAAGGTGGCAGGACAGTTACGACGCTTCTCTGCCTAACGAGATAAACTGCAATGTTCTGGGTTGGAATCACACACAGCCTTGCCCTTTCTCCCAGGTTTGACGATAAAATTGAACGTTATATCAAAAGTCCATAAGATGAAACTATTAAACGGAGGCGCCTTGTCAGGTTGCATGCAGAACATCCTGCACACACGATAGAAACCCCGTTCCACCTTTCGGAAGAGTAGGCCGTCTCGTGCCGGAAGAAATGGATAAGAAAATGAATAGGCAATGCATTTGCTGTGCGAGCGCGTGTATATGTGAGTGTTTTTAAAACACACACACACACACATGCACTCGTGTGTGGTGTTTAGATAACCATCCCCCAAGTCGGAATATGGCAAACTAAATGATGGGGGAGGGGAGGGGAAGGGGGACCGGTGGCATGTGCAAAAATTTCACCACTGGTGAACATCAGAGCTCTAGCCAAGGAACGAAAAATAACTCCCCCCCCCCCCCCCCCCCCCCCCCCACCCTTCCCAGCTGTGCAACTATCTTCAGATTAAATCGAGATTTATTTATTTATTTATTCTTTTATTTCGAGGATAGTGGAATAAGTATTCGTATGCTTTTTTTCATTTAGTCACCGTGTGTACGCAGTTTTGTACATTTTATCATCCGTTCCCACAGGCACACAATGACCACGGGTTTTAACGTGTGCGCAAGATGTTCTGCGCGCGTTCGCACATGGGGCCTCGGTTTATAGTCTCATCCGAAGGCCTTTTGGGGAGAGTGGAGTCTGCACTGATGTTAACTCCATTAAATCCACGTTATTCAGTCGTTCTTGGTATCAACACCATAGCCAGTGATAGGGTCAACCCAGGACAGTCGCCACTGTGTGGAAGGACGACACGTACATTTTGCTTTCATCAAAAAAGGGAAAGGAAACAAACTACATTAGAAAGGCCCCCCGAAGTCGAGATGCGGCTACCTTCATGGTGGGCGAAAAATGGTCGCATACGTAAAATTTCGCCTTTGGTGAATGAACCTCGGAGATCTAGGAGACTGGGTGGATTTGTTTCCTTTCCGTGACTGGTCATTTTTCGGTGAAATATCTTCCGTTTATTTTATTCTTTTATATCGAGATAATGGAATAAGCACTTATGTGCATTTTTACATCCAGTCCCTGTGTGTATGCGGTTTTGTAAATTCTGTCATCTATTCCCACCGGCACACAATGGCCTACTCTTACGAAAAGCGAATCGGATTTAACCTGTGCGCAAGATGTTCTGCGTGTGTTCGCACACAGGGCCTCGGTTTATAGTCTCATCCGAAGGACTTTGGGGGGAGTGGAGTCTACACTGATGTTAACTCCAAGAGAAAATATCCCCTTGAACGGGAATCGAACCCGAGTTGTCAGATTGCGAGCGCAATGTTCTAACCACTAGGCTATCCCGTCCCCCATTGCTGCACTTAAGTGTTTCACTGCAGAAAATCACACATAACCAAACAGTAAAATATCGCTGCACTTAGGTGTGTCACTGCAGAAAACCATACATAACCAAACAGTAAAGGAATTCGCACACAGGCAGGTCTGGAAAGAAAGCACACACAGACGGAACAGAACAGATATAAAAGTCGGGTTGCTCGAGAAGAGCCGGGGTCGCCACAAGAACAGGGCCACCCATTATCCCCCCCCCCCCCCCCCCCCCTTCATTTCTGTATGTGTATTTTTAGTTTCCCCTTGAGAACTTTTTCTATAAAATTTTGCAAGGTATTTTTTTTGGGGGGACCGTGTGCCCTGTACGTTACATCTGCTCGAGTCGTAGGGTTTGTCTTGCATTGTATGGTATTGTAAACTACTTTTAGTCCTAGCAGATTTCTCTGTGTGAAATTTGAACTACCTTTCCTTGGGAAGAACGCCTCGCTGCAAGAGCAGCACCATTCCGGTTGTTGTCATTTTCCTGTTTGCATAATTATATATTCAGCGTGACTTTTGTTGTTGTTGTGCTTTCTCCAGCTTAACTCTGGGGGTCGTCACCCAGAATGTGCACTCTGACTCACTCACTCATCCCACCTAGGAATCACTGTGAGATTGAAATTGCACACTGGATGAGAAGTTTTGCATGTATGATTGATTTGAATTACTTCATCATAAAAATTATAGGCAGCCATACTCCCGACTTCATGGGAATTTGTTCTCTCCTGTAAAGGAGAGTGCAGGTTGTTATGTTAAGAGTTTGTCATAGCTGAAGGCAATATTAACACAACATTTTACAACATAACATTTTAGTGTAGGGCTTGGAAATTAAGCTGACAATAATAACTTACACAGCTTTTTAGCCAGGGCCAAGTGTGGCTTTTTATCTACGGTCATTTTGCCAAAGGAAAACTCTCTTGTTGCTGTGGTTTCTTTTACAGGCACTGAATGTGTGTTGCACATAGGACCGGAAGACATCGTCCCACCTGATAGACTGGCTAGTTTGGCTACAGAAAAACAGTTAACTATCCAGCGACGTGAAGTGAATATCAAATATTTGGCTAGCTTTTTTTTCGAAGATACCAAATATTGACGGAAAAGCAAAAGCAATCTGGAATATATAAGGGTGTACTTAGGTCCAAAAAATATCTTTTTTTCCAGAAAATCTCTTATTTGGGTAAACAGAAATGCACACTCAAGACCATCTGAATCATCATAAGAAATCGAGATTGCGACCATCTCTAAACAATCAGTCACAGAATGATCACCCTCCAAAATAGGAAACCACACATACACCAGCGGCAACAACTGTGTGTGTGTGTGTGTGTGTGTGCAAACGCACCTATGGGCTCATATCATTTTATGTGCATACCTATAGAATCTCTTACAGGACGGAATAGCCTAGTGGTTAGAGTAATGTGCATTGTGCTCATGCTCTGCTGACCCGGGTTCGAATCTCGTTCAAGAGAATTTTTCCTCTGGAGTTAACATCAGTGCCAAGTCCTTCAGATGAGACTATAAACTGAGGTCCCATGAGCGAACGCACGCAGAACATCTTGCGCACACATTAAAACTTGTTCCGCATTTCGGAAGAGTAGGCAATTGTGTACCAGTGGGAACGGATGACAGAGGCCAGCATATTGAGAGCGGCGCCCATCTCCTCTCCCTCGCTGCTTTACCTTCCCTGACCTTAAAGAGGCAGGTACCCATTTACAGCTGGGTGAACTGGGGGACTGTACTGAAGCCAAGATGCGCAAACGGTCACCCGTCCAAGTGGTAACCACGCTTGAAGCTGCTTAACCTTGGCTGGGGGAAAGCGAGTGCTCTGACCACTGAGCTATCCCGTCCCTACGTGTAGTGAATGTAGTGTAGTGTAGCGTAGCGTAACGCGTTAGCGTAGTGTAACAATATTACATTACTCATGCCTTTATGTTATGCATTACTTCACCTGGAGAAAATGCAAACAGACTGCTTTGTTCTAAAGTCCTTGTCATCCATTGATGTCATCCAGGCTAAATCTCGCCTGCTGTTCTGCAAAAGGTGAATGGGATTGTTGCCTATTAAAAAAAATTTTTAAGCATAATATTCCAAGGGTATTTTCACACAGGATCTCGGTTATAGTCCGATCCAAACAATTTTCGGGATGGGGAGAGTGGAATCAGTACCAATGTGAACTCTAAGGGCAAAAAAAAAGCCAGTTTTCTTCCTTTTCCCCCCTTCTTTAGTAATAACTAAGCATCTATGTTTAAAGGCTTATAAAAATGTGCAATTAATTATAAACTAAGAGTTCATGTGTGATATTCTCAGTGTCTTCATGAGGGTAAAAACAACAAACCCCAATACTTTTTTAAAATATTTGTGGAACATACTTCAAAAGATTATTTATCTGTCACTGGTGATTAAAAATCAAGGGAAAGAACTGACAGGAATTAACTCCCTGAAGAGTCATTGGCGCACCACACTGAAACTTCTAAGCAGCCAGTCTTGGATGAGTCCAGCAGCATTGAGAGTGGTATCGGTTGCCTCATGGATAGGTGACCATTTGCGCGCCTTAGCTTCAGCACAGACCTGCAGTTCACCCAGCTGTAAATGGGTACCTGCCTCTTTAGGGTCAGGGAAGGTAAAGCAGCCAGGGAGATGGGCGCCGCCCTCAATATGCTGCTGGTCCCTTGAGAAGTTGAGGTCTCTGACATCTCACTAACTCCCCATGGCCAACAACTGTCTAGGTTATGTGACCCCTCACTCACTCTTTTGGATAAGTCAGATCTGTGTGTGTGTGTGTTCGATGGCTAGAGCTCAGAGGTTCACAAATGGAGAGATGTTTGCCTATCCTACCATTTTACTTTTTCCCCCGCCATTAAGGGAGCCGCATTCTGACTTCAAGGATAAAGTCAGATCCAATAGAGCTCATTTTGCTTCCCTGAATGGGAGAAACAGAGGATGACCTTTAGAGCTAACATTGTTTACATAATGACTGTTTGGGCCTCACCTTTGTATTTTGTTTTTGTGTTAATTCAGTATGTAATCTTTGCCAAATAAAATTATGATGCATAGGAATATTCATAGTAATAATTAAGAGGCAGTTGACTGACTGTTTGTTGTTTATTCTTATTCTATTGTGTTCATACACGAGTGTGTAGAACACATTGCTCTCAAGAAAATTGTCTGGTAACTGGGAAAATAAGAGTCTTGATTATTAGAAAAATGAGGGCAGGGGGTGCAGAAAGATTTGAGACAAGTAGGCAATAGGAGTGTTACATTTATTTCAAAGGTTGTTTGGGGGAGTGGGGGGGGGGGGGGGGGGGGGGCGAGGGGCGGAGGGAAGATTTGAGGCTATTGTGTCATTTACTCATAATGCTTTTTTTTTTTTTTGAAAATTTAAGATTTGAGCAGGTCTGCAGTAGTTTTACTCAAGAGTAATATATTTATTTTAAAAACTTTTAGGTATTGAATTGAGACAGATGTGTGGTTATTTACTTTCAAAACTTTGGTGGAAAAAAAGATGGCTTTAATTCAGGCAGATCTGTGGTTCTTCAGAAGAAACAGACTATTGGAAGAGCTCTACAGTAAGTCCTCAGGAGGGGGGGGGGGGGGGGGGGGGGGGGGGGGGGGGGGGGGGGGGGGGGGGGGGGGGGGGGGGGGGGGGGGGGGGGGGGGGGGGGGGGGGGGGGGGGAAGTCCCTTTCTAGTATGAATACCTTATTTTGAAAACTATTCCAAAAAATAGATAAATACATAAAAGAGATCTCAGACTGGTCTGTTGCCCAAAATTGTGCAATACAATGCAGTATTATAACTATATGACCCCACGTTATTCTTTTCTACCCCTTACTTTGATATTCATAATACCTTCTGTGGCTTTCTTTCCGAAATCTTTTCTTGTGAAATTTATGCCTAATCAAATCGTATATCCTAAGCAACCCATCTCATTTTTCTCCTTTTTTAATTCTGCAGCTTTTGATGTCTATATGAGTTGTGTAATTTTGGCAACTGATGTGGCTTCAAATGATAGTCTGGTCTTGAGTATGATTGATTGATTGGTTGAGCTGTGTGTATAATGAAAGCTCACCACCCCCCAGCGCTCCCTCTTCTCTCTCCCCCTTGGATCGCTCGCTCTCTCTCTCTCTCTCTCTCTCTCGTCTCTTCTCTCATTCGTCGTCTCTCACTGTGCCCTCTTCTCTCCCCCCCCCTCTCTCCCGGCCCTCTCTAGCTCTCTCTCTCTCTCACTTCTCTCTCACTCTCTCTCTCCTTCTCTCTTCTTCTCTCTCCTCTCTCTCCACTCTCTCTCTCACTCTCTCTCACTCTCTCTCTCTCACTCTCTCTCTCTCCCCACTCTCTCTCTCTCCCTCTCTCTCCCTCCTCTCCTCTCTCTCTCCTCTCTCTCTCTCTCACTCTCTCTCTCTCCTCTCTCACTCTCTCTCCCTCTCTCTCTCCCTCTCTCTCTCTCTCTCCCTCTCTCTCTCTCTCCCTCTCTCTCACTCTCTCTCTCTCTCTCTCCTCCCTCTCCCCCCTTAGGACCTCTCTCTCTAGGCCTTACCTTGCACTCTCTTTCTCTCTCCCCCTCTCTTTCCCTAAGCCCTCCCTCTCCCTCCCTCTCCCTAGACTTACCTCTCTCTCCCCCTAGGCCCTCTCTCCCTGGGCCCCCTCTCTCTCCCTCTCTCCCGCTAAGCTCCCCACTCTCTTTCTCTCTCTCTTACTCTCTCTCTCTCTCTCAATAACACACACACACAAAATGTTTGCATAAATTTCTATATTTCAAACAAACATTATTTCTATCACATTATTTTAAAGAGCACAAGTAACATAGAACTACTTCAATGGCTGTTACTGAGAGAGAGAGAAAAAGAGAACACAAGAAAAACAGAATTTGAAAGCATTTGAAATTCATGAAAAATAAAACCAC
Source organism: Rapana venosa (assembly GCA_028751875.1). Lineage (NCBI taxonomy): Eukaryota > Metazoa > Mollusca > Gastropoda > Neogastropoda > Muricidae > Rapana > Rapana venosa. The sequence goes on from CM054151.1 coordinate 34,919,774, forward strand.
TGGACAAATTATGCTTACTCCTTTTCTCATTATCCCAATCTTGATCAAACAAAATTCACTATTCTTCATCACTAAAAATTTCAAATCTTAAAATTGGTATATCTGCAGTCTTTATCAAGATTTCTTCATGGGTAAAAATCATAACCAATTACGAATTTAAACAAAATAACGTCCGTGAACATTTTCAAAAACTGTAACATAAAATACTGAGATCAAAAAACAAAACTGCTAGATCTGTCAACAAAAACAAATAAAAACAAACCAAAAAAAATGGAGAAAAAAAAACCCATAAAAAATCAGCTTTCTTACCTAAGCGCAGAAAAAAAATTCAAAAGTAAAATTCAAGCTCCTAAACCGCTACGCAGATCCTAATATAAACATCTAAAAGAAAGGGAACAAATCTTAATTCTGTGATTTCAACTTCATCTAAAAGCTAAACAAATCCACAAACCAACAACTGAAACCAGCTCCAAAAAGGAAACGGGAAAAAAAAGCGGCACATTCCTCTCGACTTCTGTCCATGTTCCACACACTTTTTACCATCTTCCGTTTTTTTTAAAAAAGACCCCCCTCTCCCCCACACACACACACACGTTTCAGACCCGATCCACAGCCTCACCCTTTAACAGTCGCCACGCCGAAAACATCTTGCCACGAAACGCGCGAAAGGAACGTGGACTTCATCTGGAGGTACAAGGCCGACACAGGGCCCCCGAACACCCTCTGACACACCGTCTCCACGGTGAGTCGCTCCAGCCAATGGGCGATCTCCTTACATCTCCAGAAAGGATTGCCGCCGCTGGTGTGGTCTGGCTGGGTGAAGGGGCAAAGGTCAGGGGGACCCCAGAGGTGCAGCGCCAGACATGTTGCTGCTGTAGCTGCACTGGGCCGCTGGGGGGTGGGGGGGGGGGGTGGGGGGGGGAAAGAATTCAACAGGAAATGGTTATTATTGTCTTGTGTCGCAAAACTGACTGCAATGTACTGTCTGGTCTGGTCTGGTCTGGCCTGGTCTGGTCTGGTCTAAACTGTCTTGTTCTGTCTGTCCAGTCTTAATTTTGTACAGTCCGGTCTTGTTCTGTATTGCACATAGTGTTTTGCCTGACCCATCTTGTTCCATTTTTGTCTTAACCCATTTTGTCCAGTTGCGTCCACTATAACATACTGTCTTGTTTTTGTTTCTGTGGTTGCCAGAGCCCATCTTGTCTGATCCTGTGTTGTCTGATCGTGTGCTGTCCTGTGTTGTCTGATCCTGTGTTATCTGATTGTGTGCTGTCCTGTGTTGTCTGATTGTGTGCTGTCCTGTGTTGTCTGATTGTGTACTGTCCTGTGTTGTCTGATTGTGTGCTGTCCTGTGTTGTCTGATTGTGTGCTGTCCTGTGTTGTTTGATCCTGTCTTGTCCTGCGTTGTCTGATCCAATCTTATCTGATCTCATGCATGATTTTCAAAAAAAAATCTTTTCTTTTTTTTTGGGGGGGGGGGGTCGGGGAGGATAAATTTAGATTAAACTATCTCCTAAAATAAAAACCAAATAAATAAAATCTCTTTACTGTCCAAAAAACAACCACAGCCAAGAAAAAAGTGTTGGCAGCGTTGTTGTGTGAGCCTAAGCGGAAAATCTTTCAAAACGTTTGGGATCATTAGCATGTACCTGCAGAGTTTTTCCCAATTAGATATATACATGTACAAGGTTCATACAGACCTCTCAATGGTATAAATTTCGAAGAATTTTCAAGGAGATTTTAAAGAAATTTAAGGGTGTGATTCATGCTGTACTACATTTGCAGCCTACCCACGCTATGCTCTATCACTGATTGCCACCCAAAATAAAATTGGCTACACATGCATTATTCCTCTGTGCCTACATGTGTGTGGGTGTGCGTATGTGCATGCAAGTGTGTGCGCGAGAGTTAATATGATTACAACAGCAGCCTTGCCTTATCATCCAATTTGTCCTTGGACAGACATGTGTCACTGGACTGTTTGTTTAACTTGGCAATAAACTAATGAGTTATGAAAATCTGCAATTTTTTATGAATATATATTTATTTCATATACATGTGTTTTCCCCACACCTTTCTTTCTCTTTCCACACACACAAACCCACTTACCCACCCACACACCCACAACACAACACAACACAACTCAACACAACACACAGAGAAAAAAATTTCCCCGCGTTCCTCAGCAAAAGCTGTGATATTCACCAATGTGAGACTTTTGCATATGTAACCAACAACCCCCCCCCCCTCCCCCTCCCTCCCTTCCCCAACCATTTAATTTGCCACATTCCAACTTCAGGGATGTATGTGAATCATAATCAGAATGTCGAAGTTACTTTCAAACGGTTATAATGTATGGTATGTATATACTGAAAATGGATTTTATGGTCTATCTTCAGGGAGAGCCTGAAAGTATACAGTCTCTTGTGCATTATTTTTTTTCTTTTGGAGGGGGCAGAGAGAAAAGAGTGGGGAAAGAACTTCTATCAACTTACCTCTTCAGGGTTCCTCTTCAGCATGCCTTCAACCAGTTTCACCACCACCTCAGGGATATCAGCTGAAGAAGAAGAAATAAAAATAAAGAAGATAAAATTCCAATATATGACCTGGTCTTACAACACAAGGCTGAACAGCCAACTGTTTCATCAATATATAGAGCTGTAGAGGTAGCCTCTCGCTTATAATATATGCTACACTGAGAAACTTGGCATGGTCAGAACAACACAAGCAAGAGTGTTTCAAGATGGGTCTGAGTATACATGGTTTGACACATTGGTTTATATTGATTTCTGTATATATATATATATATAGATACAGACAGACAGACAGACAGACAGCCAGCCAGCCAGCCAGCCAGCCAGCCAGCCAGCCAGCCAGCCAGACAGACAGATAGATAAAAGTGGCAGATTTCTCTGTGTGACATCTGAGCTGCCCTTCCCAGGAAAAAAGCAACGCCACTTCTGCAGTGCCACTTTTTTGTGTTCTTAAACATATATCCTGCTAGTAGCAGGTGCATCTGGCTCCCTCCCCCGCATCTCCCACCCACCCCAAATTTTGCCAGGGATAATTTGTGTGGCTGTGGGTTCTTTTACATACATTTAGCATGTTTGCCCAAAGGACAGCAATTTACTGACTCATCCAAAAGACTAACACCCAGAAGACTACTCCATAGGGGTGGGGGGGGGGGGGGGGGGAATCACTTCTTAGCAGACATCTCAAGTGCTTTGATTTGTTTGCTTGACAAGATTCAGCACTATAAAATTCCATATGTCATCATTCTAATCTCAACTGTCAGTGACCTAAACCTTACACTTTCATAAACAGGCAAAGTATAGTTAGACACACTAGTAATGTGACTGTTCCACCTCTTAGCATAATCTTTAGTAGAAAGGCCCCAGAGGCCTAACTCATAGGGAAGTAAATGGCAGCCTATTGGCTGGACCAAATATACGGAGACAACTCAGGCCGGCTGAGAGAAAATGGAGTAAATGCATCACAATCAACAACAAGAAAGGATCAGCAGCTACTGCCTCTCTTCTCTGCACATAATAATAATAATAATAATAATAATAATGTATGGAACTTATATAGCGCTGAATCTTGTAAAGCAACAAATCAAAGCACTCAGATGACTTTTTTTTTATATCGAGGATAATGGATTAAGCACTCATGTGCTTTTTTTACATCCAGTCCCCGTGTGTATGCGGTTTTGTAAATTTTGTCATCTGTTCCCACCGGCACACAATGGCCTACTCTTTCAAAAAGTGGAACAGGATTTAACATGTGCGCAAGATGTATCAGGCGACTTTACAAAAGTCATGCCTGCAATGAAAAAAAACTTCTCTGCGTTTCGACTTCCCAGGCAATTTTGGATAGGTTGCACATCGGCAGTTTGGAAAAAAATAAACTCTCTTTAAGGTGGACCACTGCGTCACTTTATGCAAAGTTTCACACATCAACTTACCAGGCCATATTGGTAGGTAAAGTCAGTTTAAAATAACAAAAGAAAAGAAAAGAACAACAAAATCTGTACACATCAACTTACTTACTAAACACACTTTGGAAGGTCATGCCCAAAGTTTTAAAAAAAACCAACAACAAAAAAACCAAGCAAAAAGAAAAATCAACGTATGTGTACATCAACTTATCAAACAAACTTTGAAGCTATGCCCATAGTTAATAAAACAAAAACAAACAAAAAAGAGATAAAAAATTCATCCACACATCCACACACCAGAATCTTTGCCACGGTCACACCACCTCCCCGTTCCCTCCACTCCACCCCTCCCCCACCCCTCACCCCCATTTAAAAAAACCTTTTTTTTTAAATCAACCCACGAACTCACCTGGCAACTGTGGAAGGTTGTCCTCACAGTAAGTTCTGGAATCCCAGCCGCTGTAAAAAGGATTGCCGTCCCCAAAGATCTCGTACGCCAGAGCTCCCGCTGCCCACACGTCCGCCTTGGTGTAGTCAAGCACGCTGGCCGGCCCTGGCTCCGCGCACTTGATTTCTGGCGCCATCAGCGCGCTGTTGCCTCCCCTGTCGGTGTCTGGCGTCAGGTAGGGGAGTGTGAGGCCGTAATGCCTGTCTGCCAGACAGCTGCCGAAATCGCTGATGGCCAGGTGTGGTGAGTCTGTTGTGCACGATGAAAAATACACTTCAAAATCAGGCCAAAGGAAAATAAACAAAATCAGGCCAAAGGAAAATAAACAAAATCAGGCCAAAGGAAAAATAAAAGAAATATTTGTGAATGATGAAAAAGAGCAAAATTGTAGCAGAATTTTTTTTTTTTAACCCCAAAGAAGAAGAAAGAAACTCTTATGTAGTGCTTGAAAGTAAGAGTGTGTGTGTGTGTGTGAGAGAGAGAGAGAGTGAGTGGTGTGTGTGTGTGTGTGTGTGTGTGTGTGAGGTTTGTGTGAGGTTTGTGTGTGTGTGTGTGTGTATGTTTGTGTGTGTGTAAGTGTGTGTATGTGTGTGAGATAGAGAGTGTGTATGTGTGTTTATGTGTGTGTGAGGTTTGTGTGTGTGTGTGTGTGTGTGTGTGTGTGTGTGTGTGTGTGTGTGTGTGTGTGTGTGTGTGTGTGTGTGTGTGTGGTGTGTGAGGTTTGTGTGTATATGTGTGGGTGGGTGTGGGTGATGCAATTTCTAAGCTAAATTTTTGTTGTGTGGGTGATGCAATTCCTAAGCTAAATTTTTGTGCTTTACTTTTATATCCTCATGCAGCCCCCCACAGATATCCAGTTACTTTTTAAAAAAAAATTTAAAGCTATTGAGAACAACACAAAACCCCATACCAAGCACTTTTTTCCCACCATCTAAATAACACACACACAAACACACACAAACATACATACATACACATATATACATATATACATACATACACATACATACATACATACATACATACATACATGCATACATACATACATACATACATACACACACATACACACATACATACATACATATACATACATATACATACATACATACATACACACACACACCACACACACACATACATACATACATACATACATACATACATACATACACACACATACACACAATCTTGTGTGTACCTACACATACACACAATCTTGTGTGTACATCATACACATACATACACACAATCTTCATCAAACACTACAAAACCCAACAATCTTCTCACCTTCCCCTTCAGAGAGATCGATGAGGATGTTGTTGCTCTTGAGGTCGCGATGCGCTATGCCGTGACTCTGCAAATGGACCACCCCTTCCAGCAGCTGAGCAAACAGCAGACACCGCGTGTGCACGTCCACAGAATAGGCAGACAGGAACTCGTTCAGTGTCATGCTGTACCTGTCCCACACAGCCATATACATAAAAAGGTCAGCTGTCAACTTCATAGAGTCCGAGACGAAATGATATGAGACTGCTGCTGATAATAAAACTACTACTTGAAAACATTGATCTTTCTTTTTAACCTCTTAACTGCTGAGTGCAAGTGCACCCTATATGCCGGGGAATAAAATCCTATGTACCACTTGGTATGTTCATGTCCCTCTTACTCAGAAATTACTTTAAATGAATAATCCTGATAGTTTGGCCAATTACAGTATATATATCGTAGATTACTTTGAGGTAAGCTCAAACTAGTTAGCATAATATTTCACTATGAAAATGTATTTAAACTGTAAAATATCGACAAAAAATACACTTTCTTCAACACCACTGTCATTCTGAGTACCCCCCCCCCCCCCTTCCATCTCTTTAACGTCAAACATAAGTCCAGGCAAAATCTACTTCCTTTTATTATAAATGCACTATCTCCTTAATCATACACGATCGTTTTCATCACTGTCAGAATTATCTATAGTTTTATTTGCCACTTTTTCAGCTGTGTAAAGTTATTGATACCTTCAACAAGAAGTGTCAACCATTTTGAACAAGAACTGCCTAAGCAGTCATGCATAATAGCACAAAATACGAGCTAAAAAACGATTTTTGCAGCTGGATGTTGCCAAGCAACAGGAGAGTGATCTCCGCTAGTTTTGGAGTTCTTTCCCTTTAACTGTAGTCAAGGAAGCTGGCTTGTTTACCTCCGTTGGAAACCCCAAAAATTTTCCAGGTTGTAGGCGTATAGAGTGCACATTTAGCCCCGGAAAATTACGGAGTGGGGCAGTCTAGTGGTTAACTGAGATGATTTTAGAAATTGTAAACATTTAGACTGATGACCTGTGTTGTTAAAGAGTGAAAAAAAAAAGTTACTGAGCAGCTCAGTGTGCTCTGCTCTCTCTGTACAGAGTACCATAACTGTCAACACAAGCACAAGTTTGAAACAAGTTCAACATAAGGATAACTCACTCTCACACATACATGCTCTCATTCTTCCCCAACACACACGCACACACACATATAAATGTATGCACACACACAAGAGTTCATGTGCACATGCACACACAGAAACACACACAAACACACACAGGGGGACAGGATAGCCTAGTGGTCAGAACATTGCGCTCGCAATAATGACGACCCACGTTTGATTCCCGTTCAAGGGGATATTTTACCCTGGAGTTAACATCAGTGCAGACTCCACTCTCCCCAAAAGTCCTTCGGATGAGACTATAAACCGAGGCCCTGTGTGTGAACGCACACAGAACATCTTTCACACACGTTAAATCCTGTTCCACTTTTTGTAAGAGTAGGCCATTGTGTGCCGGTGGGAACAGATGACATGATTTACAAAACTGCATACACACACGGGGTCTGGATGTTTTTAAAAAAAAAAAAGCACATGAGCGCTTATTCCATTATCCTCGATATAAAAGAATAAATAAATAAATAGATAAATAAATAGACAAATATAAAATAAAAAATTAAAACACACCACACACACACACAACCCCCCCCCCCCCCCCCCCCGCCCCCCCCCCCACACACACCACAACTCCCCCCACCCCCTCCACACACACACAAACCCCCACCCACACAACTCCACCCCCCCCCCCACCGCACAAAACCAAAACTTCTCACTTCTTCATCACCAGGAACATGGTCGCGTTTCTGCCACAGCCTCCCTCTCTGTTCAGACGAGGGGGCAGAGCGGACGGGTACCACTGGGCGCCCTCTGGCAGATCTGGGGTTTGATCCACGAAAACGTCGTACATGGTCACCAGGTTGGGGTGAGGCGGCAGTTTCTTCGTCAGGGACAGGTTGCTGGAAGATGATCACGCAGAAGACAGATGTGACTTCTTGGCATGAAGTTTTTGTGTTCAAGAAAGAAGAAATGGAAGGGTATGTTGATTGTTGATGATGTCATTCTCTCTTTTTTTACTTACTTCAATTTTATTTTTTTAAACTTAAAATTAAAAATTATATTTTTGAAAATAATTTAATTTCTATCTATTAAAAAAACACATTAATTTTTATTTTTAAAAAAATCCAGACTTTCTTTTAAATATCAATTGAAAATAATCTTAATTTCTTTTTAAAACTACCTTCATTTCCATTTAAAACTGCCTTCATTTTTAAACTACCTTTGTGACAATCACCTGGGTAAACTTAAAATGCAGATCTACCAGTATCTTCAGTCCCTTCATATTTTAATTTTTTTTTCTGTTTTGTTCCTTGACTAAAGCTCCAAGATTCACCATTGCTGAGATTTTTGCAGATGCACCATTTTTTTTGCCCACCATTTTACTTTTATTTTATTTTATTTCATTCTTTTATATAGAGGATAATGGAATAAGCACTTATATGCTTTTTCACATCCAGTTCACGTGTGGATGCGGATTTGTGAATCTGTCATCTGTTCCCACTGGCACACAATGGCCTACTCTTATGAAAAGCGGAACAGGATTTAACATATGCGCAAGATGTTCTGCGTGCGTTCGCACACGGGACCTCGGTTTATAAACTCATCCAAAGGACTTAGGGGGAGAGTGGAGTCTGCACTGATGTTAACTGCAGAGGAAAATATCCCCTTGAACGGGAATCGAACCCGAGTCGTCAGATTGCGAGCGCTATGTTCTGACCACTAGGCTATCCTGTCTCCCATAAAGGTAGCCAGCCGCATTACAACTGCAGGGATAGGCCAAATACGAGCACCAAAGATCCTGCACTACATTCACCATTCAGCAGGTTGCGGAAACATCATGCACACCGTACTATCTGGATAGAAAAGGACGGATTCTGCCAGGTTCAACACATTCATGACACACAGCCTGAATAAATTCAGCGCTGTACCCCAACAACTCCCCGCGGACTTAAGGGAGAAGAAGCAGAAGCAGAAGTATTGCAAAGAAGAAGTGTGAAGAACTAAGGAGAGGAGGAGGAGAAGAAGAAGAAGAAGAAGAAGAAGAAGAAGAAGAAGAAGAAGAACAACAACAACAACAACAACAACAACAACAACACACAACAACAACAACAACAACAACAACAACAACAACAACAACAACAACAACAACAACAACAACAACAAACAACAACAAGTAGAATATGAAGAAGAAGAAGAAGCAGAAGAAGAAGCAGAAGCAGAAGAAGGAGAAGAAGAAGAAGCAGAAGAAGAAGAAGAAGAAAAAGCAACAACAACAACAACAACAAGCTGTATACATTTCTATGTAAAGCTACCTCAATCTCTATCAATTTTCAAAACACTGCACGAAAAAACTGACTATATTCACCTGCAGGGCCAGTTAGGTGACTGGGACAGACAGGACTGGGCAGGAACGGTCTCCTTGGCCATGGCGGAGAGGATCTGGTCGGCATTGGACTCCACGCTGTAGTTGTACATCATCTTCACTGCCAGCGGGTACTCCCCGCCCCTCGCAATGTTAGGCGCCGGTTCCACATCATCCGCGGGGATGCTGATCCCGTCTTCAGACTCTATGGAATTGAATTAAAGGTAAAAAAACGTATTTTATAAACTCAGGCCCTGTGTGTGAAAAAACGCAGAACATCTTGCACCCATGCAGAACATCTTGCACACGCATTGAGTTCTGCTTTTCGGAAGAGTAAGGCCACTTTGTGCCAGTAGAAGCGGATGACAAAATTCTTTTTTTAAAATGCATGTACACAGGTATCTTGTTTAGACAGCATCCCCAAAGTTGGGAATGTGGCTACATTAATGGTGGGTAAAACGGTCGTATACGCAAAATCTCACCATGGGTAAAGCTCAGAGCTCTAGTTGAGGAACCAAAAAATTAAAAAAAGAAAAGAAAACATAAATAAAATGATAATGAGTGAAAAGTTATGATAACAGACAAAAACAACCATCACAACAATGTTTCAACAACAGCAATAGCAAAAATGTGATAACCAAGACATACAGTGATAAAATAACAGCACACAAAAGACAATAACACTACTAAAACAAGTTCTTTTTAAAAAGGTACTCTACAACCTATGCAGTCATTGGAGACTAAGGTATCAAGTATCTCTGCTTCTCTAGGACCCAGCATCTGGACTGAGGGCGGCGCACATCTCCTTTCTCTGTCTGCTTTACCTTCCCCGACCTGAAAGAGGGCAGGTACCCATTTACAGCTGGGTAAACTGGACTACTGAAAGGTGCCCAAACGATCACCCATCCATGAGACAACCACACTTATGCTCCTTAACCTTAGCTTGGGGACAGCAAGTAGTCTGGCCACTGAGCTATCCCGTACCCCTGATAACACCCCAATGAAACGTTGACGCTCATGAATCAGACTGTGATCGATGACCCAAGCTATTCGAAACTCCCATCTCCACACCTTGCATCAAACTGGAACCACACTACACGGTGGCAGTGGCAGTAACATTTCAATAAAATACCCCGAGATATGAATCAGATGCAGATCATGACACAAACACACACTCCTCTCTCTCTCTCTCTCTCCTCCTCTACTCTTCTCTCTCTCTCTTATCTCTCTCTCTCCACTCTCTCTCTCTCTCTCTCTCTCCTCTCTCTCCTCTCTCCTCTCTCTCTCTCTCTCTGTCTCTTCTCATATAACTCTGAAAGTCCCTGCAGCACTGCACTGAATTTCTCAGACCCTGTTACCTGGGCAAGCTGGACCTGGCAGAGCACACACGGGGACTGGATGTAAAAAAGCACATAAGTGCTTATTCCATTATCCTCGATATAAAAGAAAAAGAATTAAAAGAAAGAATTAAAAGAAAGATTTAAAAGAGCCTGTCTCTCCTCATGTACAGGGTGCATGCTGAGAAAGTTCCTGTTTCCATAAGCATTCAAATGCTGACATGAATTACGGGATCTTTAACAATGAATAGATGATCTTTCCCATGCCAACACACACAAAGAAAATTAAGGCACCACAGCTGTGAAGACAAGGGCATTTGACTTCATAGACCTAAGGGATTAAATTAAGGAGCGCATGTAACATCTATCAATGACCCGTAGGGCCATGAAGGCACAGGTTCCAATCTTGGCAGGGCCATCTAGTTCCTGAAGAAAGGTGTGGGGATTTTTACTCTCTCCTGGATCGACTTTCAAGCACAGACACAAACTACCCGACTCCACACCACCGTACCTTGCGGCAAGCTGGAATCCGGGGACACTGTGGTCGTGATGACCGGTGGCCTCTCACTCTCTGTGGCTGGACTGTCCAGGCTTACTCCCTCCTGCACGCTGGTCTGCAGCAGCGATGACCAGCTGAAGTCCCAGGACATGTCTGAAACAGCAGAAAAATGTAGGATCCAATCCAATCCAACCACGCTGTTTATAGACCTGCCTACCACAGAGGCATGATCTGGGCTGTCATCTCAGATTAAAACTGTGAGAGTACACAGAAGTGTGTAGACTTCATGTATATATGTAATTTATGTATACTGCAATGTAAAATGTGTGTAGGAGTTGTGTGAGTGTGTCTGTGTGTGCATGTGACAGTGAGTGTGTGTGTGAGTGAGTGAGTGTATGTGAGAGCATGGGTGACAGTGTGTGTGTGTGTGTGTTTGCGCTTGCGTGAATACATTGGTGAACATGGAAATACGAGCATAAAATAAAGTTATTAAATTATGTACTTTTCAAAGTATTAACTGATGCAAAATTAGTTTTTTCAATTTTCAGTATTAGTTTCCATTATCTTGTGTATGATTTAAGATTTTTTAGCTTCTTGTGTTGCTGTGTTGTTTTTGTATTTTTGTTGTTTTGTTTTCTTTTGTTGGGGTTTTTGCTTGTGTTTTTGAGGCCTGTGATAAAGAAGCCTCTGGCTTATCTGATTACCTTCAATGAAATACTGAGTAGAGTTCTCTTATTCTCGTCTTGTTCTTCTCTCTAAGAGGTCAGATTCCTCCTCAACTCCGCTAGCCAAATATATTTGATCAATTACTTGTCACAATCGGACATCATCAGATAACCCATCTCTCTCTCTCTCTACCTTTCACCACACTCTCGTACCCCTCCCCTCTCTCTCATGTTTCCGTTCTTCTCTCTCTTCTTCTCCTCTCTCTCTCTCTCTCCATCACTCTCTCTCTCTCTCTGTCTCTCTTCCATGTCTCTGCTCTCTTCTCCCCCTCTCTCCCCCTCCCCCTCTCTCTCTCTCTTCTCTCTCTCTCTCTCTCCCTCCCTCTCTCTCTCTTCCATGTCTCTGCTTCTCCTTCTTCCCCCCTCTCTCTCCCCCCCTCCCCCTCTCTCTCTCTCCTTCTCTCCTCTCCCTCTCTCTCTCTTCATGCTCTCTGCTTCTCCTCTTCCCTCTCCTCTCTCTCCTCCCCCTCCCCTTCTCTCTCTTCTTCCCTCCTCCTCTCTCCCCCCTCCCCTCTCTCTCTCTCTCTTCCTATGTCTCTGCTTCTCTTTGTTCCCCCTTCTCTCTCCCCTCCCTCCCTCCCCCCCCTCTCCTCTCTCTCTCTCTCTCTCTCTCTCTCTCTCTCCTCTCTCTCTCTCTCTCTCTCTCTCTCTCTCTCCCTCCCCCCTGTGCACATACCAGGCAGAGACTGCAGCTCCTCCTTCGTCACCAGCCAAGACAATGATGTCGCTGTCGTAATCATCATCATCATCATCCAATACCGGACAGGCAGAAGGAGACTCCGGGGCAGACGTCAGACGATATAGAACCCATCCATCCAGGCTCTCTTCTGACTCCTTTTCCTCTGCATCCACTCCACCGATGATAGTGAAGTCGTCATCGTCTTCTTCATCATCTAGCCATTCACCAGGAATCGATACATTGTCATCTGTGGTTTTTAAAGAACACATGCACACATGCACGCACGCATGCAAACACACACGCACACACACAAAATCTGTAATTACCAACACTTATCTCTTTGCTTTTAAGCCCTTGTTTCATCACTCACCTCTCGTCTAATATCACTTTAAGTGAACAGACGTAAAATCGAAGACACACACACACATAGAGGAAGTTGTTCAACAATCATGGCAAGTTCAAAACCTTGTATATTTTCAATGCAAAAAAAAAGAATAATGATGTGTAATATCGAAAGGAAGAAGGGGGAAAAAGACAAGAAAATGGACTAAAGGAAATACTATTGTATTGTATCATTTTGTGTTAAGCTGTAAGTGTAATGCATTATATTCTACTGTGCTGTATTTACACTTTGAAATGTTGTTATTTATTGTATCATATTTATTTTTTTTATTTTTTTTATTTTTTTTATATTGAAGATAATGGAATAAGCACTTATGTGCTTTTTACCATCAAGTTCCAGTGCGTATGCAGTTTTATAAATTTTGTCATCTGTTCCCACCGGCACACAATGGCCTACTCTTACGAAAAGTGGAACAGGATTTAACGTTGCACAAGATGTTCTGCGTGCGTTCACACATGGGGCCTCGGCTTATCGTCTCATCTTAAGGACTTTTGGGGAGAGTGGAGTCTACACTGATGTTAACTCCAGGGGAAAATATCCCCTTGAATGGGAGTCGAACCCGGGTCATCAGATTGCGAGCGCAATGTTCTAACCACTAGGCTATCCTGTCCCCAGCACATGTGACCCTCCTTGAAGAAATGAGTTGGATTGCACCTGACCCACTTTTCCCCTAGGAGTGATTTTTAGACTGGTTGGGGTCAGGTTGTTGATTTTCATATTTCAATTGATTACAAGACTATAAGCTTTCTCCTACCTTGTACTAAAGTGTTAAGGCATAATTCTGTTCTCTTAAGCTTTAAAAATAAAGCATTTAAAAGACCAACCCCTTCATCATGACCATCTATTACAATTCAAAATTCGTCAATTTGTCACTTCCTTGGGTTTAGCATTTGAATTTGTAATACTAGTAACTTTTCATAGAGTTGTTTGATTTTCTTTCTTTTTTTTCTTTTATTGGATAGCTTTTGTATTGCAGATCAATAACATGCTAAAAATCAAATACTGACCTCCTACAATGTGACTCATTATGTGTTGGGGGTCACATGTACTGATATAGACAAATAGTATTGTATCATATTGTGTTATACTGTAATGTGCTGTATTGTGCTGTAAAAAAAGGTAAAGGTGTTCCCATAACCTATGCAGTCATTGAGGAGCAAGGTGTCAGAGACCTCAGCTTCACCAGGATATTTACTACAGCGCCACCCATCTCCTTTCCCTCACTGCTTAACCTGGCTACTGAGCTGTGTATTGTACAATACTGTACTGTAGTGTACTGTGCTACACTGCATTGTAGAGTATACTTCCTAGCATGAAATTCTGATGGGTCTTTCTCAGAACAAACGACGCATTGGCACCATCTTTTTTTGTTTGTTTGGGGGTGGGGCTGTTTTGGGTGTTTTTGGTGCTGTCTACAGGTGAATATGTTTCTTTATGAGAGTGTCTTTTTTTTCTACAGAATTTTTCAACAGATATCTCTCTTGCTACCGCAGGTTGATTTTAAGTTCAACATGACTGTGCTAAATGCATTTAACAGACTGCACCTCAGTTTATCATCTCATGCAAAAAATTATTATCCAGACCACCACCACTCATTGCAAAGCTGATGGGGAAAAGTCTGGCTTCACACGGGAATCGAACCTGCAACTTTTCCTTGTCTGAATAGGTGCACTACCACAACAACAGCAACCAACACTGAAGAAGAGTTAGACCCTGGACAAGATGGAAAGCAGAAATGTGAAAAACTATAATAAGACAAGATAGGAAAAAACCAAGAACAACAAATTAAATATATTAGTAAACAAAAGCTCTTTTTCTTCAGTTATAATTCTTACCCGGTAGTCTGCTTTCACAACCATACTGAAGAAGAGTTAGATAAATACACAAGACAAAACAGAAAGGTGTTATGTAGAAAAGAGAAAAAAAGGAATGACAGGATGAAAAAAACCCAAACAAACAAATAGAAAGAAAAAAATCAATAACCAACAGCCTTGTTATTTCAGTTTATGATTCTTCCCTGTCAGACTGCTTTCGAAACCATACTGAAAAGGTGTACCATGAACATATTGGACACAACAGAAAGCAGTAACATGAAGAAAGTGAGAAAAGGAGCACCATAATGATAAACTAAAATAAAATACAAATAAATGCAGCAAAGAAAATCATCCATAAAAAACATCCTTTTTCCTTCAGTTATTTATTCATTTATTTATTCATCTGTTCCCACCGGCACACAATGGCCTACTCTTTTGAAAAGTGGAACAGGATTTAACACCTGTGCAAGATGTTCTGCATGCGTTCACACACGGGGCCTCGGTTTATAGTCTCATCCGAAGGACTTTGGCATTCAGTTCGATTCAGTTATCAGGCATGGTACTGGAGGAAAAGCACTTTTCCCTGAAATGGTTTGGGGGTCCAGGGGGGCTGAAGGGTTTTCAGCAATTCTAGCCTATTAAAAAAAAAAAGCCTCTCCATAACTAATTTCAGTTCTTCATACTAAGCAAGTTCTGCCCTAAAACAAGCTCTCCTAGAATGACTTTATCAGTCATTTCTTAACCAAAAGGAGGTTTTATACCCAAGTAATCGCATAGCAAAAATGAGGACATATTTAGACAACTGTGCACTAACACAGCTAGAGGAAGGACAGACACAAACAGATGGAGATGAGAGGGAGGAGGGAGGGAGGGGAGAGAGAGAGAGAGAGAGAGAGAGAGAGAGAGAGAGAGAGAGAGAGAGAGAGAGAGAGAGAGAGAGAGAGAGAGGGTGGGGTTGTGGTGGTGGGGAAGCACATGGAATATTAATACAATAAAGCATATGTGTGTGTGTGTGTGTGTGTGTGTGTGTGTGTGTGTTGGTGTGTGTGTGTGTGTGTGTGTGTTGTGTGTGTGTGTGTGTGTGAGTGTGTGTGTGTGAGTGAGTGAGAGAGAGAGAGTAGGTGAGAGAGAGAGAGAGAGATGGACAGAGAGCATGTGTATAGAAAGAAAGAGAGATGGAGAGAGAGATGGAGAGAGAGAGAGCATGTGTATGTATGTGTTGTGTGTGTTTTGTTGTGTGTGTGTGTGTGTGAGAGAGAGAGAGAGAGAGAGAGAGAGAGAGAGGGGGGGGGGGGGTGCACTCCCTGAAAAAGAAGGGGGAGGCTGCTGATTGTTATGTTTACAAACATTGCTCTCTGACCACAGGAAGGGCTGAAGTGGAGCCAGTGAAAGCCCCCCACCCCACCCCCATCTACTCTCCTCCTTCCTTCTTCCTACCATCTCCCTTCACCCCTTTGCTATAAAGTATGAAACCATAATTATACCAATTGTTGATACACATGGTCCCCTTCACTTGCTACCTAGGCTAGTGATGTAAAGCAGAGAAGGGAAGTAATCCGCAGGGAAGAGTTAGGCTAGAAACATAGTGGCACGCACGTCTAGAAGTGCGCCGTGATAAAAGATGGATAAAGACGTGCCCTCCTCTTTATTTCCTATCGCAACGCATAGTGCCATGACTAGACGCTCGGACGGAAATGGAAGTACGGACATACCACACTTCTTCAGGCTGGAAGGATGGGCCCGCCTTGCTATCGAAGCGTTCCGTTCATGCCCGCCGGGAGGAGAGGGTGGAGGGGGGAGGGAGGAGACAGCGCACAGCAAGCCAGTCTGCGTTATCACCTTTGCATCTTGTTTATTAATCTGTATTGATGTGTGTGCGTTCGTGTGTGTAGATTTTGTGTGTTTGTGTGCGTGCGTTTGCGTGTTTGTGTTTGTGCATGTGTGCGTGTGTGTGTGTGCGCACGCATGTGTGTTAGTTTGTGTGTGTGTGTGTGTGTGCGTGTGTGAGTGAGTCTCTTTTCTAGATGGGTTTATGGGATGCACTCCAAATCTCCGAAAACGCTGTCTTTTCTGTCTTCTTCTCCACCACCACCACCACAACAACAAAAGTCTCTGCCTCCTGATCAGCGCCATTTTTGTGCAAAGACGTGGGGAGACGTGCGGACCAATATAATCACCCCTTCCGACCTCGCGGCTTATCCGTTTGCGGCGCACGGCTGTCGTACGGACCACTATATTTCTAGCCTTACATCCCTTGACCTGTTATCTGGGTTTCATTTTTTTCTCTCTGTTTTTTTTTGTTTTTTTTTAAACGCAGATTTCCAGGAATTCGCGGAGATGTACCATGCCTGGTTATAGTTTGGACCTGGAAGCAGAAATAGAAGAAAAAAATGGAAAGACAAGATTACACCAAAAATACACCCAACAATGTTCACAAACACCAGAGAAATAAATCAATAAATAACAGCCTTGTTTCTACACTCTTAACTCTGGAACCTGTCACACAATAAAACTACATCAATTAATGCAATAAACTTCTTTTTTTTCAACTTGTGGTTCTTACCTGTGAGACTGCTTTCAGAATCTGTTGTACTGCTTTCAGACTCTGTCATACTGCATGCAGAATCTGTCAGGCTACTTTCAGAATCTGTCAAACTGCTTGCAGAATCTGTCAGACTGCTTTCAGCATCTGTCAAACTGCTTGCAGAATCTGTCAGACTGCTTGCAGAAGATGACAGCTCACTCTGACTGTCCTCACTTTCAGAAAACAGCTCAGAGCTGTTGTCTGTGTCACTATGGGCAAGGCTGATCTCCTGGACATCCCCTTCCCCACCTGAACAGTGGAGAGAAAGTTTATTCTATGTTGTTTCATAGCCTCACAAACCAACCACAAAGGCCGGCCCTGTATGGGATGTTATCCTCTTTAATTCCCAATACTCCCCATCAACATGCGCAAGTTCCAACTGATACTGAACACCCTCACATATCATACACTGTGAAAGTGGAAAAAAAAAAAAAAAAGCAAAAACACAAAAAACCTACATTTATTTAAAAGAAAAGAATTCTGAGAGCTGAATGCCAAATATGGTTGAACATTTTTCTTAATTTTGGTGACCAGGGTGGATGAGCACACAACATTACAGGAGTGCTAGGCTGGGCAGGCAGAAAACACTGAATACTGAGGGCAGAAAAAAGAAAGAAAAGAAAAAAAAAATCTTGATACATGTAATAATGTACATGATGTACATTACCTAATTTGATTATTACAAATGATGATATCAATTTTTTTCTTTTAAAATAATTACAAATGATGACTGCAATTCTTGATCTTAGAGTAGTATATCAGTTTATCACCAATATCAAAATCTGTATGAAGAAATGGGTGATGGGGAAGGAAAGAAAGAGGAGATAAGGGAAGGGTGGCTGGAGAGGACAACACAAAACAATTAACTTTTTTTTAAAAACTAAACAACCACGAAAAGACAGAAAAATCTAATTAAAGGGGGAAAACTGAACAACACAACAACAAAAACAAAAAAGAAATGAGAATAACCAAAAACAAAAAGAATGGGTAAACAAGAGAATTAACACTACAGGAGATAAACAGAGAAAAGGAACACAGCAAAGCCACAAGAAGTATCCATAAACTTTCAACTTGTTAAATAAAGTTGATAAATAGAGAAAGGAAGCAGAAAAGCCACACAAGAAGCGTCGATAAGCACGAAGCAAAATAAAGACTTTCTGTCTCAGATGCTGGAGGTATTACCTTGGGGGTTGCTATCATCGGATGACGGTTCTCTCTGACTGTGCACACTGTCCTCCCTCTCCTCAGTGCTGTTCTCATCAATGGCATCCTCATTTTCCTCTCTGACTTCTTCAGCAGCAACTGCACAACGATGAGAAATTCATGATGAGAAATTCAAACGTTCTGGGGAAAAAATTCTGTTTCAAATCAATTTGATTTGGGTTCTTCACAAAGCATGTTGCCACAAATGTTGATCAGATGGAGGGAGAGAGGAATATTTTATGATTTGATCAACAGAAAAGGATGATTGAGGAAGACGAAGGGAACTGGAAGATGATGGGCTCTTTGTGTGTATGTATAGTGTGTGTGTGTGGGGGGGGGGGGGGGGGGGGGGGGGGGGTGATCAGACAGCAAAAAGACTGCAAGATTTTTTTTTTTTAAATCAAAACCTGTCAAGAAAAAAACGAGAGATTTGGATATTGTGATGACCCAATAAGCATAAATGACACACAAAAAAGTTAAACCCACAGGACTAAATTCTGCACTACATACATCAGGTTACCATTACTCTTTATATATTTATATTATGACCTTCATAAGATTTATACCTCATGTACTAATATTATTATCATTTTCAGGGCAATGTGTCCAAACTCCCACGGGTACTTTAAGTTGAACCCAAAATAGCCCTTCCCTCTCCAAGCCTCCCACTTATAAATTTATGAAAAAAATGCACCAAACACTAGCAGGAAAACAAATGTGTACAACTATAGAGGGGTTTTTTTTTAAGGCAAAAACTTATAAAATAGTAACTACATCCATATTTGATAACTAGATTTGGTTTGAGAGGTTACTTAAGGTCATATGCATTTTATCCTCTGAAACAAGTAAAATTCTGACACATGCAACTGACCCAGATTTGTGTCAGCGGGTCTGGCTTCAAAGACAGCGGCATTGCATCCCTGACCAATCAGCTGACCCAGCTGCAGGCTCTGCAGGGAAAAGCGATGGCCATTCACCTCCACCTGGCTCTCCTTCCCTCCGTGCTGCTGGAACAGATCCTGCAAGACAATGCCAACAACTGATGAGCTACTGAATGGCATACTCATATATACTAGTCACATAAGCTTCATTAAGAATCTTAGATTTACTGGTTTCAAATCCTCCATGTTTAGCAAGACATACATGGTATACATATATATATACACTACTTACCAATGTTACCATATCGCGTTATCAGATTTATGCGTAACTGGCTCAGAGCCAGTATCAAAAATAAGTATGATGCTGCTAAAAATAAAATGAGATTATTGAATAAGTATGGACTGATGCAGCTAAAATTGTTTCACTGTTTCAGTGTTTGACTCTGTAGTTTCTTTCATATTTCTTGAGAAGCCCTTAAGGGACTACACTGGAGTTTTTAGGCAATATGATGTCTTGGGCAAGTTGACACTGACTGACCCCACCCTTCTCCTGCTCACAGAATGCATGCTGGGTATATATTGTCTCATGTATTAAAACAACCAGCCATAACTCATGATAACTAGCCTAATCTTCTACCAAAGAATCGAAAGATGGATAGGATGTTAATTTTATTGTGTGCACAAGATGTCCTGCATGTGTACAGTATAATACATTAAAAGTTTTGTTTAATACATTCATAATGATACAATGCATTATAATTTATATGTGATGGTGTGGTAAGTAGATTACCTCCCATGTGTTCAGAGCGACATGTTACTATTTCGGGACACACCTGCAAATTGTGCAGCGCTCTGTTTCCTTGGGTGGTGGTTGAAAATTACCCATGGCATACACTTTGCCATCTGGTAAAATGCAATATTTATGCAGCCTCTTTCTTAGATGCCATATTCTCCCTGTTTATACTATGCTGTTATAGCTGAGAAGTTGTACAGAGATGTGGCAGATCAAATATTTCCATTCTGTTACAAATTGGCACTGTGAGCAGGATAGTGAAAGAACTTGGAGCATCAAATATGCTAGTCAGTGGCTGGGGATGCTGTGCAGTTGAGCAGGGGTGGATGTGATGGTGTGGTAAGTAGAATACCTCCCATGTGTTCAGAGTGATGTGTTACTATTTTGGGACACACCTGCAAATTGTGCAGTGCTCTGTTTCTTTGGGTGGTGGTTAAAAAACTACCTATGGCATACACTTTGTCTTCTGGTAAAATATAATATTTTTGCAGCCTCTTTCTTAGATACCACATCCTCCCTGTTCATACAGTGCTGTTGTAGCCAAGAAGTTGTACAAAGATGTGGCAGATCAAATATCTTCACTCTGTTACAAATATATACACACGTATGCAAAACCTCCATTTCTTTAGTCATTGCTGGTTTATTGGTGGCTACTAATAATACTGTTATCAAGGAAACTCTCCAAAACAGTCTAAGGTCCCTGTGTGTGTGCACACAGAACATCTTGTGCATACATTAAAACCAGTTCCACTTTGCAGAAGAATAGGCCATTATGTACCAGCGGGAATGGATGATAAAATTTACAAACCTGCCTCTACATGGAGACTGGATCAGTGGATATATGATTAAATCACATGTAAAAAAGCACATGAGTACTTATTCCGTTATTTTTAGAATAAAAAAATTTTAAAAAACAACAAGGAAACAACTTTTAATTTCTTGACTGAATCAGTGAATGAGTAGTATAATTTATAAGCCCAATATATTATATAACAATAGTTGTAAAAATCATAGACTGCAAAATAATACTTTGGCCGTTTGGGGTCAGTCTAAATAAAACATATTACATAACATGGCTTTATCAACTTTCTTTTTTTTTCAGGGGAGAGGGGTAAACTATAAAGCACTATCAGTATCACAGTACTGCCTACTGGAACAAACCAACTGTTCTGTGGCCATCCACCTGACTGTTAGTGTTAGTGTTATGGGATTTTGTTAGTGTTTTTTCTTAATATGGTGATTTTTCAATAAGGGGATTTTCTTAGTGAACATTTTTCTTTCTTTCCTTTGACTCAATGGGGAAAACAAAATACTTTGATAACTTTGTTGACTACACTGGTAATGGTATGTACTACATCAGTACATGTCAGACAGAAATTGAAAAGCTTTCACTTTCAGTGTTTCACTTAACTTTCAGTTTCAGGTGTAGTGTGACTCTGATGCCCATCCCATACAATGATACATGATACACTTAAAAAGTTCACTTAACACTGGATAAGCTAACATTTAATATAATTTACAGAATGAAAAATAAAGACACAAGGATAAGAATACAATTTAATTTACAAAGTAACCACTAAACCAGATGTAAGATAACCTTGAGCATAAAATGTGGATTCAAAAAGTGTGTGTGTGTGTACACTGTGTCAGTGTGTGTGTGTACACTGTGTCAGTGTGTGTGTGTGACTGTGTGTCACTATGTGTGTGTGTGGCGTTGGTGTTGTACTTGTTCAAATCATGCATAGGTACATCCCTGTGAGCATGTATCATGCATGTATAGTTGTATACATAGTGTATGCATTGATCAGCACATGAAATCAATGCGTGTATACATGTATGTATTGTATGATTGTATGTATACATGTATGTATAGTATGTTTCACATTGTATGTATGTATGTATCATTGTATACATGTATCATTGTATGTATGTCATGTGTGTATATAAATTCCAGTTATTATTGTTATTAATATTATATAATATATATATATATATATATGACATCCGACAAACAAAACAGGGTCATCATACCCTTATTCCTGAAAACCGGGCTTCATCAGTATGACCTCCTTTCTTCTGTTCCAGCGAAACACCCAGAGACAGGCCAACGAAAGCAAACACAGGCACTTTCCGCGCATCTCGTACGAGTCGCAGGGCTGCTTGCCTTCTCAGCTCCGATGCCTGACTTTTAAACAGCTGCTTGGGAAATAGCCCACCGATCAGGCGACTCGCGTTCTCGTCAACCTTGACGGTTTGGGAACGAAGACTCCATGTTGGCTTGGGAATTTCTCGCTGGGCTGTCGACTCGACTTCTTTTCGCTGAAAAACTCGTCGCAGCACTTTTTTCCCTGCCTTCGCCAGTCTAGCAAAGGCATTGTCACCTACAGCGGCCTGGGCCCACATGGGGCCCGCCACTTTAAACATGGTTGATCACAAACTGTTTAGTTTGATGGTGCTGTTGACACTGTCGAAGTCCGGACTTTGTTATGGTTTGCAAGTTTCTATTTTCGAAATCTACGTCATTTGATGTTTTGGAGGGGTTGGGGGGGGGGGGGGGGGGGGGGGAATACCCTGCGCATGCGCTGTTGGACTCCTCCGCTCATGACAGAGTGGTTTCCCTTTGCTCGGTTTGCTTGGTTTCGATTCTGTACTATCAGTGATGGTTATGGTACAGCTCATAAAATTGGATAGTTCTACTTGGACTCTGATACAATCAAACCAACAACCAACTATATCGTCATTATTTCTGCGCGGGCACACACACACACCACACACACACACACACACACACACACACACCTGTACCTTTTTATTATCTAAAGTATAATCGTGAAAGAATGGATGTAACAGTAGGTGAAGTAATTTGTTTGTCCTGACGTTTTATGATTTTCTTTTTTTAATTCTTAAAACATTTTTATTTAAATGTGTGTGTGGACGTGAGCGCGCACGCGCTCAGGCGTGCATGAGTATGTGTGTGTGCATGTATATGTATATGTGGTAATTTGTATTTTCAATGTATCTCCTTATCGATTTTTTCCTCTTTTTTTTACTGGTTTAATTTAACGGTAAATGATGCAATAATGTAATGTCTTAGTATAATCATTTCGAAATTTGTTCTTAGATAGATGGCTTGATGAAAATAAGCAAATGCATTGCTTATTCAATGTACCATCTGGAAATAAAATTTTGACTTGACTTGACTTGACTTGACTTGACTTGAGAGAATGAATGAATGAATGAATTATCTTTACTTTCCAAGGGTTATAGATAAGTATTAAAATACTTATTTTTCATCCCCCCTTGCCCTAATTAAGGACTAGCAAAACATTTTTTTTAATAAACAAACAAATAAGGCCAAAAACCAAAATACACAAAAAACAAAAATAATAGCAACACACACACCACCACCACCACCACCAACAACAACAACAACAACAACAACAGCAGTAGCAACAACAACAACAAAAGTTCTACCTACGATTTAAAGAAAGGAGATAGATATATACTCAACAAACTCATAATCCCCAACTGGATATATTGATAATTATTTAAACAAAAGATAGATAGATAGATAGATAGATAGATAGATAGATAGATAGATAGATAGATAGATAGATAGATAGATAGATAGATAGATAGATAGATAGATTGATTGATAGATAGATGTACTCAACAAACACATAATCCCCAACTCACCCGAATGTTAAGTCAAAACAAATACAGTGGTTATGATTAAATAAATCAGACAGATTGAAATAGAGAGGAGATAGCAGAGAAAAGAGCACCCCAAGCAAAACACATGTTATATATCAAAATATTTTCATATATCTTTCTTACTTTAAATCAATACTACGAATTTTGTTTTTTAACTAAGAAGAACAGACAAACACGATTTTTTTTTAAATCAATGACATTCAGATTTAACACCCCATAAAATATCCAATCATGACATTTTTTAAATTTTAATTTAAAAAAAATTATAATTCGACAGGGCGTAGCATATATGTGAAGAAATAATAAACAAAGAAACAAACAAAGAATACTGTTCTTATTTAGAGGGCAATAATACAATTTCACATACGACATCAGAACCAAAACAGAGGTAGAGAGAGTAGTAGTAGTAGTAGTAGTAGTAGTAGTTGTTGTTGTTGTTGTTGTAGTAGTAGTAGTAGTAGTAGTAGTAGTAGTAGTAGTAGTAGTAGTAGTAGTAGTAGTATTTGTTGTTGTTGTTTATGCGTTAATATTAATAATTAAACTCCAATTCACTTAATTAAGTGTCAGAGGCACTGCTCAAAAGTATCAACAAGAAATTAAATCTATAGATCTATCATGCAACGGGATATTCATTTTTTATTTTATTTTATTCTTTTATATCGAGGATAATGGAATAAGCACTTATGAGCTTTTTAAATTCAAGTCCCTGTGATAGGGTAGGAGACTGGGTAGCTCAGTGGTCGGGGCACTCGATTTCCTCCAGCCAAGGTTAAGCAGCATCAAGTGGTTACCAGTTGGATGGGTGACCTTGGCTTCAGTACAGTCCCCCAGTTCACCCTGCTGTAAATGGGTACCTGCCTCTTTAGGGTCAGGGAAGGTAAAGCAGCGAGGGAGAGGAGATGGGCGCCGCCCTCAATATGCTGGCCTCTAGAGAAGTTAGGTCTCTGACGCCTCGCTCCCCACATAGGTTATAGGACCCTTTTACCTTTACCCTTACCATGCAACATTAAAATGTATACCGTGATAATCATGTGAGATGCTTCTATTTTGAGGATGATGGAGAAGTTGAAATGTTAATCTTCATATAAATTATTATTATAGAAACTGAATCATTATTTTAGTACGAATGCTGTCTTCCAAATACAAATAGTTGAACCCAGAGAAATTAGTCTGGTTTTATGTGTTGTATTGTATTTACTGCTACTGGTAACCATGTAACCCAGTACCACCTGCCACATGTGGGGAGTAAACCCAACCAAAAAATCCGACCTGGAGAGGGATGGGCTCCGCCAGGTTTGATTTGCCCAAGACACACCTATGACAAAGACAGCCAGAATCTCCATACCGGATCGGTCGTCGCCCGGGTTACCAAGGACCGCGCCTTCTGTTGCTCATCAGGACAGATGTCAAAAGTATGCTATGATGTAAACGCAGCAAAATTCGTGCCAGACACAACACCATCATTGGCACATGGAATGTACGAACACTAAGAGCTGCAGGAAAAGTGGAAGAACTGACACATGAGATGTCCAGATATCATTGGACATCTTGGGCTCTGCGAAGTCAGGTGGAAAAACAGGGGAGAAACAACGACCCGGGAAAGACCACAAATTATACTACAGTGGAAAACAGGATAAACAAGAACACGGCGTGGGGTTTTCGTTCACAAAGACACCGTGAACACCGTCATGAGCTGTCAGCCTGTGTCCAGCAGATTATTACCATCCCTGAGAGCAACCCCCTTTAACATAACTATAGTACAGGCATACGCCCTACATCAGACTGCACAGATGAAGCGATAGAAGAATTTTATGACCAGCTACAAGAGGTTCTGAATAAAACACCAAGAAAGACATCCTCGTTGTGCAAGGCGACTGGAACGCCAAGGGTTTAGGAGAAGATGCATGGAAAGACTGGGAGGGCGTTTGTGGGCCACATTGTAATAACCAATCAATGAAAGAGGCTTGAGATCCTGGAGTTTGCAGTAACAACCACCTCCAGCTAGTGAATACACTTGGCCCACACAAGAAATCCAGAAAATGGACATGGCATAGCCCAAATGGAGAACACCACAACCAAATAGTTTAAACTCATGGTGAAAAGACGGTTTCAGTCTAGCGTTAACATCGCACAGACACGAATTTTTCCCGGGAAAGCAGACATAGGGAGTTGATCATGATCTTGTGATGATGATTTTCCCGGGACTACGTCTAAAGAAAATCCACAAGCGGAACAACATCAGGATCAAATTTGACCTCGAGAAGCTGAAGGACCAGAGGTATTAAAGAAATTTTTCAAGCAAGGATAGGTGGAAAGTTTGCAGCACTCACTGTGATGCTAGACATAGATCCACTGACGAAAAAGTTTCAATACAGCAGTGACTAAAACAGCAAACGAGCTTCTTGCAAACGCCGACCAGTCAAAAAACCATGGGTCAAAACCTAACATCCTACAACTATGCGACAAGCGTAGAGAGTTGAAGAAAAAGAAAATGAAACAAAAGAAAGAGCAGAAAAATATAGGGCAGTCAACAAAAGAATCAGGAAGTCCATGACGGAGGCAAAAGAGAAATGGATCGGTGAACCCGTGCCAAGACATTGAAGAGAACATCAAGAAAAGGCAATTGCAAGAAAGCATATCAGCTGGTGAAAGACCCGACTAGCACGAAACAGAGAAAATGTTTAACAATCCAAGACAAAATGGGAAGTGTCTCATGACGACCAGGATTTCTGAACAGATGGACAGAATACTGCTCCGACCTGTATAACTATAGAACGCAGGAGATCCAGAAGTCCTTAATGTACCCGAAAGCAAAGACACAGACCCGTCACCCTATCCTCCGAGAAGAAGTGGGGAAAAAGCAGTCGATCGCTGAAAAAGGGGAAATCACAGGGGCTGACAACATTCCAGCTGAGTTGGTCCAAGCTGGAGGGGAAGCCATGATCAGCGCCCTACTAAGAATCTGCAACAAGATCTGGCAGACAGGAAAATGGCCCACCATGGACGCAGTCGCTCTCATCACCCCCAAGAAAGGAAATCTACAACAATGCCATAATTACCGCACAATCAGCCTCATATGTCACCCCAAACAAGGTCATGCTGCAGATAATATTGAATAGACTGAAAACCACAAGCAGAGACCATCATTTTCTGAGGAACAAGCAGGTTTCCCAGCAGGGCGCAGCACAACAGAACAGATATTCAACCTCAGAATACTATGTGAGCGGTACCTTCAACATCAACAAGACTATACCACGTAAATTTTTCGATTTTAAGAAGGCATTTGACAGGGTGTGGCAGCAGCTTTGTGGGCAAACCATGAACTTGTACAGCAAACAATGCAACCTGATCAGAGTCATCAACAGCTGTACAGGGAGGCACCAGTGCAGTGGGACTACAAAAACAACATTGGAGAATGGTTTCGAACAACAGTTGGAGTAAGGCAGGGCTGTCTACTCTCACCCACCTTTTCAAATCTTCCTTGAGAGAATCATGGCTGATGCACTGGAACATCAGAAGGATCAGTCAGCATTGGTGGCAAAAACGATCACAAACCTCCCCTTCGAGATGACATTGATGGAATAGCAGGATCAGAAAAAGAGCTTGCCAGCCTATCAGAACACTTGGATAAGGCCTCCAAAACATCGGCATGGAAATCAGTGCAGAGAAGACCAAACTGATGACTAATAACACAACGGCATTAGCACTGATATCAGGGTTAATGACCAGAAGCTGGAAACAGTTCAAAGCTTCAAGTACCTGGGAGCCATTGTATCCGACCAGGGATCCAAGCAGAAGTAGTTGCAGGACTGCACAGACAATAACAGCTTTGTCAAATAAACACCATCTGGAGAGATAAGAATAATCTCACTTATCTCCAAGATCAGACTAATGCGCTCCCTTGTCATATCCATATTTCTGTATGCCTTTTGAATCATGGACCCTGACTGCAGATTTGGAGAGGAGAGTACAGGCAGTGGAGATGAGATGCTTTCGGAGACTCCTTGGCATCCCTACAAAGACCACATAAGCAACGAAAGCGTGCATAACAGAATCCAGCAAACCATTGGACCTAGAGAACCTTCTAACGATCGTGAAAAAGGTAAACTTAAGTGGTTTTGGGCATGCACAAGATCCCCCAAGGAATTACAAAGACAGTTTTGCAAGGCCCCTGTCCAAGGAGGAAGAAGAAGAGGCAGACCAAGGAAGAGCTGGGAGGATAAAAATCAGTGAATGGACAGGCCTAGAACTCAACAAAACCTGAGAAAGGCAGAACAGAGAGAAGGATGGAGGGAACTGGTTGCGAGTCTTTGAGGGTGCCCCCACGGTGTCGGGACAGGGACAGAAAAGATAGTAGATAGATTGTATTTACACTGTGTTTATAGTATTGTATTTTTTTCCCTTTCCCTTCAGTTGGGGTTTGTGGTGGGGGTAGTTTTGGTGTAGTGTATTGAGTGTAGTGAAATTTGGTAGTGTAGTGTAGTGTTGGGGAAAATGCAGGGGTATTGTAGCGTAGTGTAGTGTAGCGTAGGTTTTGGGACTGAAACGTATTCCCAAAGCTTTTACGGGGGAGCTTTTTTAAGGGGAGGGGAGTAGAGTGGAATGGAGAGGAAGTAGTGTACTGTACGTTCTGTTCTTTTATGAAACTGTACTGAAACTGTGCTGTACTGTCTTTTCTTCAAGTGCCCAGTTGGTCCGCAGGACTCGACGACCCAGGGCTCTTCTTTTCCCCTTTTTTTCTCGGCCCTTTTTTTTTGAGCTCTTGTTGGTGCCCTCTTATTTTGTTGCAAATTTTTTTTAAAACCCTTGTCTGTGAATTTTGCCCCTTTTGTTCTTCCTCTGCTTTTTTTCCCACAGATTTTCCCATCCAAACGGGTTTCTTAGTCCTTCAGCTCTGTTTATATGGCCGAAAAATTTGAGCTGTCTTCTTGAGGTTGTTGAAAGGGGGCTTTTGAAACCCCACCCTTTTCCCATTTTTCTGCATTGGGTTTTTTTTTTTTGGCCCATGAGATTTTCATGATTCTCCGGATGAACCCATTTCCACTGTTTTTCTAGTCGGGTTTCGGGTGCCCTTGGCTAGGGCCAGCCCCCCCCACCCGTACAGAAGAAGGGCCTACGTGGGGCCCCCCAAAACCCTTGGATTTTTTTCTTGAGGTTTTATTTTTGCTTTTGGGGAAAAATGCATTTCATGTTTTTAAAAAAGTTGCCTTATGTTGACTTTTCCCTTCTTTTTGATTTCTTGTGAACATTTGCCGCCCAGGGGTGTTTGTAAAAACCCAAAGGGTTTAAAAAAAAGGTGTTTACTTGTCGGGGATTCTCTCTCCTTTACGGGCTATGTTGCATTGGGGTTTAACAACTTTTTTCGAGATCACCCAGCATTTTGTCTTTTTGCATTGAGGGTGTAATCCTTTTTTTTCAATTTCGTTTGTTAAATGTTGTTTAAAAACTTTTTTCAGTTTTCTTCAAGTCGGGGAAAAAGGAATGTGTTTTCTGCATATCCAGGTTTTTGATTTTTTTTGTGGCCACCTTCACTAATTCCCTCATGATTCTCAATATTTCGTAGAATTTTTTCACTATATTCCCTAAAATTAAAACAGGCGAGAACACGCAAACCCTGCCTCACACCCCCCAGATTTGGGCTTTTTTTGACTGATGTCATTGTCGACTCAATGGGTGCCTCCCGTTTTTTCCAAAAAAATGTTTCGGGGGCTCCCAAGATCTTTTCCCCTGGGGTATAGCCCCCCAGGAAAAATCAAAAAAGTCAAGTGCCGTTCTTTGTCGAACGCTTTTGAGGGATCAAAGAAGCAGAGGTAAAAGGGTTTTTTGACCTCGGTGGATCTTTTTCCTTTTGGGGTTTTCCCAAAGCGAAGATTTTCATTTTTTTGTTCTGTACTGAACCTATCAAAAATTGTTTTAGGGGGCGTTTCGCTTTTCGGGAATGTGCTGTACTGTATCAAAAAAGGGGAGTGACGTTTACAAACCGTTTCATCACGGTAAATTTTTTTTACATGAAATTTAGGCTGTTTCCCCCTGGCGGGGGGGAGGGGGGTGGCGGGGGAAAGGGGGGGGGTTGGGGGGGGGGGAGGTGTTTAGCCGTTTCCCAAAAGTGGGCCATAAGATTCTAATTACATATGGAAATAGTTTTGAAAGCAACAGGAATTTGTGATTTTATTGGTCTTTAGCGCTCAAAAACAACAACGCAACAACAAAAGTTTGTTCACAGAACAGTACATTTCATGCAACCCTTTAAAAAATTTAAATTCAAAACCGAATGGGTGATTGCTATGTTATATCTTAGTTGCCCATCTTTTTATACAGGCAACGCACCAGCCCTACCACACACACCACAACAACACACACACACAAAGAGGGGAGAGAGGAGAGAGAGAGGAGAAAGAGAGAGGGGGGAGAGAGAGAGGAGGGGGAGAGGAGAAAGAGAGGAGAAGGACAATGAAAAAGACAATGGAAAAAAATTCTTTTTTTTTCGGGATAATGAATAGCAACAGTGCTTTTTTTTATCCGTCCCCCGCCCGTTGGGGTACATTTAATAATAAAACCCCAATATTATACGTTACAATAAAACAAGGGAAAAAACCCCTTTTCAAAACAGCTCCCCCCCCCCCAACACCCCCCCCCCCCCCCACAACAAAGAAACAAAAAAAAGGGAACCCAAAAAAACCCCTCCCACCCCCACCTCCCAAAAACCCTAACAAAACAAAAAAAAAACAAAAAAAGAAAAAAAACCAAACAAAAGAAAAGTAAAAAAGAGAAAAAAAGACAAACAACAACACAAGAACAAAAACAAGCCAAAAAAATAAAAAAACCAAATTAAAAAGTCATAAAAAAATAAAATTACCTGTCAAAGGGACACATACTTGTTAAACATAAAATATAAGAATATTTGAAAAAAGGGCACTCATTAAAACTTAATCGAGACTCCAAAAAGTTTGAAAAAATTAAAATTGAATCTTCATGGATCACTAAATTAAGCAAACGATAAAGGTGAGAGAGAGCAGAGGCAGAGAGGTTGTTGTGTGTATTTAGAATAATATCCAATATATAAATTCCCCAAAACAGTTGCGTATAACCCTTTTAGATTATATTTGTTTTAAATTATATGTCTGATAATGAAATAAATTTAATACCATACTTTCCAAAAAATTATTATCATTTTCTTTTTATTTTCTAAACTATCGTCCCGTAGTTGACGACGGGGGGGGCACCCTTCCCAAAAACTCAGAACCCGTTCCCCTTCCCCTCTCTGTTCTGCCCTTTTTTGGGTTTTGTTGGTTTAGTCCTTTTTCCATTTCCCCTTTATGTTTTTCCCCCCGTTTTTTTGGTCGCTTTTTTTTCCTTTGGGCAGTCCCTTTCAAAAAGTCTTTGGGAATTTCCCTTGGGGTTTTTGTGACATGCCCAACCCAAATTTTTAAGGTTTCGCTTTTTTCCCCATCGTTAGAAAGGGTTTTCATAGGGTAAGGGGTTTTTGGATTCTTTTTGCACGCTTTCGTTGGGTTATGTTTGGGCTTTGTAGGAGGGCCAAAAGGGGTTTTCCCAAAGCTTTTCATCTCCCCCCCCTGTACTCCTTCAAAACTGCAGTCAGGGTCCATGATTCCAGGGGTAAGGAAAAAAGGATATGAAAGGGCGCCATTGTTGATCTTTGGGGATAAATGGGTATTCTTATCCTCCAGATGGGTTTGTTTTTACCCAAAATGTTTTTGGGCTGGCGGGCCCGCATATACTTCTGGGTTGGAACCCTGGTCTGATACAATTGGGTCCGGTCTTGAAGCTTTGAAAGGGTTTCCCGCTTCTGGTTTATTAACCCCCTATTTAGTGCTAATTTCGTTTGGGGTTATTAGTTTATTTAGTTTGGGGCTTCTCGATGAAATTTTCCCTGCGGGATGTTTTGGAGGCTTTTTTAAGGTTCTGTTAGGGTTTGGGAAGTTTTTTCTGATCCCGCTATTCCATCAATTTTCATCTGCGAAGCGGAAATTTTTGATCGTTTGCCACCCCCTGCTGACTGATCCTTCATGATGTCCGTGCATCCCGCCTTTATTCTTCAGGAAGATGTTGGAAAAAAGGGGGGTTGAGAGGAAGCCCTGCCTTACTCCAAATGTTGCTCGAAACCCTTTTTCCAAAGTTGTTGTTGTAGTAACTGCAATGGTGGCCTTTGTTTTACAGTGTTTGATGGGTTGATCAGGTTTGGGATTGGTGGTGGGACAAATTAAAGGTTGCCCCAAAGCTGCATGCCACACCCTGTCAAAAGCCCCTTTTTAAAAAGATAAAAACGTGGTAAAGGTCTTGTTGAGTTGAAGGTACCGCTCACTTGTATTTGAGGTTGAATTTTTTTTGTTGGGGCCCGCGCCCTGCTCTGAAATGCTTGTTCCTCAGCAAAAGAAAGGTCTCGCTTGTGGCCCTTTA
>CM054151.1:34952491-34954991 GCA_028751875.1 Rapana venosa
TCTCTGTCTCTCTCTCTGCCTCCCTCTCTCTCTTTGCAAATCCGTCTCTGGGTTCGATTTGGGGGTTTCTCTTTGTTCTTCTCTCTGGGGTGGTTGTTTGTTTCTATTCCTTTTCTTGTCACTACTGTATCAGGGTTGTTTGGTAGTTGTAGTACACAGGTACCTGAAACAAACACAAAGGAAAATGGTAACGGAATAATTAGTAGGTGATATTTCTGTTTTTGTCTTTGTTTCTGCTTCTTGTCTTTCTATTTTCTGTCTCCTTTTTTTGCTTGTTTTTTTTATTTTTTTTATTTTTTTATATTCTTTTATATCGAGGATAATGGAATAAGCAGTTATGTGCTTATTTACATCCAGTCCCCGTGTGTATGCGGTTTTGTGAATTGTCATCTGTTCCCACCGGCACACAATGGCCTACTGTCTGTCTGTATGCCTATCAATCAATCAATCAATCAATTAATCAATTAATCAATCAATTTAGCAATCTATCTATCTATCTGTCTGTCTATCTATCTATTTATCTATCTATCTATATATCTATCTATCTATCTATCTGTCTATCTCTCTATCTATCTATCTATCTGTCTGTCTATCTGTCTATCTGTCTATCTGTCTATATCTATCTTTCTTTCTTTCTATCTATGAAAACAGAGAGAGAGAGAGAGAGAGAGAGAGAACTCTGAACTCTGAACTCTGAAATGATTTAATGTACATTGGCCTTGGACCACAATACATTTGTTGGGCTCAGGATGGAACAGTGAGTTCATTCATATCACTGGCAAAGCAAATGCACAAACAAATAATGATTTATGACTGATTAAAGAAGAAATACACACAAATATATATAGCGAACTCATACAAAAAGGTGATGTCAATACAATTTATGATTGAATACAGAAGAAAATTACATGATTATAAACCTTAAATCAACCATAACCCAATCATAGAGAGAAGATGCTAAGAAAAATCATCCATATTGAGTATATCAAATTGTAGCAGTTTTTCAATAAAGTGTTTCAGAGAGAGAGTGAGAAACTCTCTCTGAAACTCTGAAATGATTTAATTGCACATTGGCCTTAGGCCACAATACAATATAGAAAAGAAAATAGAAAATATCTTATTTAGCAGCACCTATCTATATTCTATAATCATTGGTTACCTGAAAATCATATACATCTCATACCTACTACGGTACAAATTATAAGGATAGTTGTCAAATAACAGTTTACATTTCACATATACTGAAATGATTAGTCATAGACATTAGTATAAAAGGGGGAGATACAGAAAATCCTGATCATGTTATGCCACGAATTCTTGATAATACGTGATATAAACAAAGGTGAAAATGTTTAAGTGGTTTAACAGACGTACATCATAGGATTGTTTACCTTGCAGACTTAAAGTATTTTCTTCCGCCTATTGCTTGCATGAAACACATATCTAGATAAATTGTATCTGTGGATAGGATCAGTGGCTCTAAGTAACATGTGCAGAGGAAGTTCTTTTGACTCTTTTAGAAATTTGAACCCTTAAATCTTCAAACGTAGCACACAAATAACAAAATTTTTTCGTTTTTCGATCTGATTTTTACAAAATGGACAGAATTTTATCATGAATAGATTCGCTATAGCGATGTACATTGTTATTAAGTGGGAGTACATTAAACCTCAACTGCGTGATGGCAACACGAAAACAATAATTTTTCCATATCTAGAACATAACTTTCTTTTACGAATATAGTCTTAAATGATCTATATGGTTGATATCTATCTCGATCTCTTATAGTTCCTGACCATTCCTTGAATAAACATAATCGATGAGCCTCTGTTTAAATATGCTTAAAACTTTTTCACATCCCCAGCACCCTGTTGCAACCAAACAATGTTAAATCCAGTTAAGCATAAGATTTCTCTTATTTTCGAAACCCAGCACTGTTTCCGGAATTGTCTAGCTGCAACAGCATTTGATACGCCTTATATGGTAACCGTTCATTATTCATTTGTAGTAATTTAAACCAATATCTTATACAGGCAGTGTACGAATTTACATAAAGAGGATATCTATACAAGTCTCCATATATCATTTTGTTTGGATTTTGGTTGGTACACCTAAAAAAACCTTTTGCATGCCATCATGTGGACTTTTTCATGTGTTTCTTAACTGGCTTATTCCCCATACTTCAGCAGCATATAGCAATATTGCTGTATCTTTTTATCAAAAAATGTTAAAAAAAAAGTAATTTACTGTCATCTCTTTATATTTCGCGAAAAACTCTGTTAGCTGAACTACTGCCTTTTTCCCTTTTGTTACTAGATGCTGTTACCGTTTTTCGCACTGATCATAGTTGTTGAATCTGAACCCTAAATAGCAATAATTGTTTACTACCTCTAACACTTACCATCATAGAACCATTTCTCATGTTTACCCAAAAAGCCCCCTTTTCTAAATACCATAACTTTTGTTTTATCTATGTTTACATCTAACTTTATCTTATTAC
>CM054151.1:34959991-34967491 GCA_028751875.1 Rapana venosa
GGAGGTTACACTACTTTTGTTTCAGACTTCCATGTGAGGGGAATTTTCATCCCTGGAGGTAACATTACTTTTGTTTCAGACTTCCATTTGAGGGGATTTTTCACCCCTGACTGAGATATTAACTCTGATTCTGACTTCCTTTTGAGAGGATTTTTCACCCCTGCACTTGATATTAATTCTAAATCAGATTTCCACTGTAGGGGATTTTTTTTAAAATTACCTGGAGATAACATAAGTTCTGACTCAGACTTCCACTTGAGGGGATTTTTCACCCCTAAAGGGGACATTAGTTCTAATTCACACTTCCACTTGAGGGGATTTTCCCCCTTGAGATAACTTTAGTTCTAATTCACACTTCCATTTGAGGGGATTTTCCCCTTGAGATAACATTAGTTCTAATTCACACTTCCACTTGAGGGGATTTTCCCCCTTGGGATAACATTAGTTCTAATTCACACTTCCACTTGAGGGGATTTTCCCCTTAGATAACTTTAGTTCTAATTCACACTTCCACTTGAGGGATTTTCCCCTTGAGATAACTTTATTTTTCTAATTCACATTTCCCACTTGGGGGGATTTTTTTACCTTAGAGATAAAATAAGTTTCTAATTCACACTTCCATTTCAGGGATTGTTACCCCTGGAGCTAACACTGGTTCTGACAGTGGCTCGGTAGTCCAGAGGTAACGCCCTCCCTGGGAAGTAAAAAACGAAGGTTCGTTCCCTATTTGAGTCTGAACTTATCCCCTAATCCAGCGACCTTGATTGAGGTCTGTTGTAGTCTTTCGGTGAGACGATCAACAAGTTTTGTGTTAAAAAAAAAAAAAGGTAAAGGGTTTTTCCCGAACCCATATTCTTTAGGGGGGGCGAGGGCGAGACCTCACTTTGTGGGGCAGGTATTAGGGCGGCGCCCATCTCTCTCCCGTCACCCCCCTGACCCTAAGGAGGGCAGAAAAACCCTTTTAAAGGGGTGGAGTTGTGGGGGAAAAATTACGAAGTGGGCCCGAAAGGTAAAAGTGGTAACCCTGGTAGTGAAAAAGAGATAAAAAAAACGATACAAGGGGGTCGCCTTGGGAAAAATTCTCAAGAAAAAAAGCCTCGACAAGGGGAGACAAAAATATTATGCTGAAGGAAAACCAAACATCAGAAAATGAGGGGTAGGGGCCCCTTTTGAAGCGACACACTCCCCCCCAAAGGACACTGCCGATTTTCACGGGGGGGGAATTCCCCATGGCTAAAGGTAGTAAAAAATACAAAAAAACACATTACAATCTAATATAATCTCAGGTCTAGGGTTCGGGTTGCTGCTTCCGAGAAGTTAATTTAAGGGGATATTTCCCTGGGGATAATCTTTGGTTCTGATTCTAATATGTTCACTTGAAAAGATTTTTAACCTAAAAAGCAACACTAGTTCTGAGATGTTCAGCTAAAGGATTGTTTTCTCTTGAGGTAATAATGGGCTCTGTATCTGAGTTGTTCGTTTGAGAGAATATTTTTTCTTTATGGAGATAGCATTCACTTTATGAGATTTCTATTAGAACGGGATTTTTTTCCCATTGGGGTACCATTGGTTCTAATTGTGGGATTTCAGTTTGAAGGAATTTTTGTCCTTAGAGGTAAGAAAGGTTCTGGTTAAGATGAGCATTTGAGGGGGTTTGTTCGGGCCCGGTATTTTTCTTTTTCTGAGAGGGTTCAATGTGGGTGCCCCAAAGTGTATTTTTTTGTTTAACATTCGGCGCACGCTCGAGCGCATGGTTTTTGGGGGTTTTGTTGTGGTGTGTGTTTTTGTGTGTATGTGTTTTAAAAAAATTTTTATTTATTTTATTTTTTTATACGAGGATAATGAAATAAGCCTTATTTTTGCTTTTTTACATCCAGCCCCCGTGTGTAGCGTTTTGTAAATTCTTATTGTTCCCATGTTTGTGTGTGTGAGTGAGTTGAGTGAGTGTGTGCGAAATTTGAGCATGCATGTTTTGTATGTAAGTTGTAGTATGTAGTATTTTGGGACCCTTTTGTGGAAGTGTGTCTGGTGTGTGTGTAGCCGTGTGATAGGTGGTGTGTGGTGTATTTTTGGTGTGTTATGCGGCGTACCGTGTGTGTGGTATTTTTAAAGTGCTGTGCTTTTGTGTCTGTGTATCTTTGTGTCTGTGCTATAATTATCGTGTGTCTGTATGTGTGTCTGTGTGAGAAATAAAAATGCCCCAAAAACACGCAGCAAGTACCACACACAAACACACACAAACCAACAAACACACCCCACACACCCCCTTTGTTTTACCCTAGGGTTTGTGTGTGTGTGGTGTGTGGTGTGTTGGAGGGCAGAGGACGGGGTTTTAATCTTGTTCGACAGTCGCCCTTGGCCATTGTTCTTACAGCATGCGGTGATCTATCCCGTAACATTGCCGATACTGTTATCTGCCCGTTGGCTGTCAGTCGTTGTCTGTTGTCTTTTCCCCCTTTGCGGCTGGCGGGTTTTTCATGAGTGGTGTCGGGCTGCCTCCCTGATGGTTTTTATGGCGGCTGACTGTTTCTTCTTTTGGATGGTTGTTTTTTGTCTTTTTTGTGTTTTTTCTCTGCTCTCGTCTTTACTTCGAGAATTGAGAGAGAGAGAGCGAGATTTATTTTTTTTAGTCTGCTTGACTCTGTTTCCTTTTCTTCCGTTCTCTTGCCTCTCATTTCGGTTCGGTCTTCTTTTCTCTCTTCTCCTCTCTCTCTCTCTTCTCTTTAATATTTATTTAATATAAAAATTTGATCATACTCTTTTTCTCTCTCTGTTTTCTAGCTTGGTTTTCCCCTCCCGTTCTACTCTTCCATCTCTTCTTCCGCCTCCCCCCCCACCCTACCCCACCCCCCACTGCCGGGCGAACATACACAAATATTGACAATGCCAAAAGAGAGCGGAGGGCCCCAGGCGCAGAAAGCACCCCACCCCCCTCTGTGTGATTACCTATGGTGCCCTTTGGTGGTTTTTATTGTCATAATGGGTTTAAGACGTTCAACTGCTCGTCTAGTCCCGAAAAATAGGTATTATTTCTAAACTACTAGCAGCATGGCTTTATTTGAACACATAATTTGGACAAACTAAGAAAATGAATTTTTTTTTTAAAAACCCCAAATGTTAGTGAAAACCCGTCGATATTTTTGAATGTAAAACAAAAAAAGTTTACTTTTCAGGGGAAAAAACCTTTTTGAGTTTGATCCAAATTTCGCATGTCGTTTGTTTTTGTGTTTGCGTCGTGCATTGCTATCCCCCTTGTGAAGGAAAAAGAAGGTAAAACAGTAAAAGGCAAGATAAAGAAAGGAAAAAGATGGAAAAGGGAAAAGGGAAAGGTGTTCCAAAAAATAAAGGTAAAAGAAAGAAGAAAGGGGAAACGGTAAAAGTTTTCCAAACCAAAGCGGTGTTTGGGGGCGAGGTGTCTGAACCTCGCTTCCCTGGGGGGCAACATATTGGAGCAGGGCGCCCTTTCCCCCCCTTACGCTTTATACCTTTCCTGACCTTTTAAGTTGGGCGACTGAGTGCTGTACTAAAGCCAAAGGCGCGAAAACGCTCGTCACCCACCAATGGAACCACGCTCAAAGCGCAACCTTAGCTTGGAAAAAGTGAGTGCTTGACACTGAGCTATCCCTGTCCCCACCCTTCGCATATAACAATACAAATTATTCAGCTTGGACTAATTCTATCGATCATAAAAAAGAGCACTGGCGGGGGAAAGGGGTTGGGGGGTGGGGGGGGGGGAGGAGAAAAAAACCCCGACCTTGCGGTCTGTACCAAAAATGGTTCCCTCATTTCCAGCAAAATTTTCCCGACCAAAGAAGACGAGGGTGTGGGGGTGGTGGATTTTTATCTTCGTTTAAACTGTCCCAAATTTAAAGGGCAATATTTACTTAAGGACATCCCCATTGACCCAATCCATGGCAACAGTCCTTAGCAGGCTTCCCGGTAGTAACAGAATTTTCCCGAGTTTCTGCCGTTGTATGATGATTGAAATTTTGTGGGGGGTGGGAGGGGGGTGGGGGGGGGGGGGGCGGTTGGATGGGGGTGTTTTTTTTGGGAGTGGGCTGTGTGTGCAGGGGGGGTGTGGGGGGTTGGGGGGGGGGGGGGGGGTTGTTGTGGGGGGGGGTGGGATCTTGGGTGTGTAGGGTGGTGTGTGTGCGGGGGGGGGGGGGGAGGGGGGGGTAGGGGGGGAGAGGGGTGTGTGTGTGTTTTTTGGATGTGTGTTGGGTGTGGTGGGTTGGGGGGTGGTGTGGTGGTGGGGGGGG
Source organism: Rapana venosa (assembly GCA_028751875.1). Taxonomy (NCBI): domain Eukaryota; kingdom Metazoa; phylum Mollusca; class Gastropoda; order Neogastropoda; family Muricidae; genus Rapana; species Rapana venosa. Next base: position 34,964,251 of record CM054151.1, read on the forward strand.
TTATGTGTGTGTGTGGGGGGGGGGGGGGGGCGTTGAGGGGGGTTGCGGGGATAGGGGGCGGTTTTGTGTGTGAGTGCTAATGTGGGTGCATGTAGCGGTGGTATGGGGTGTGTGTATGTGAGGTTGCTTGTGTGTTTTGGTGGTGTAAAAGAGGAGACAGGGGACAGACAGAAAAACAGACATACAGAATACAGACGACGACGATACTGACCGATAGGAGACAGAAGCAGGGGGACTAGGAGATGGAAAAAAAAAAAATTTGTGACTTTAAATTCTTTTTAGTAAAAATTTGCCGAGGTCCCTTTTGGAAACCTGTGCGGGAAAGAATTGACACTTTTTTGTTGAAAAGGGGCCCAAAAATTTTCCATCATCAGTGATCCCTGCTGCAAGAGAGAGCGAGGGGGAAAGAGAGGAGGGGGAGAGAGAGAGAGGAGAGAGAGAGGAGAGGAGGAGAGAGATAGAGAGAGAGAGACAATGAAATGACTTTGACATTCTTTTATTTCGGGGATAATGAATAAGACAATGTGCTTTTTTACATCGTCCCCCCCTTTGGATACATCTTTAATAATAATAACCAATACTTATACAGTTCACAAAAAAAACAAGGGGAAAAAACCCCTTTTAAAAACAGCTCCCCCCCAAAAAACCCCCCCCCCCAAGCAAGCAATTAAAAAAAAAATCCTAAGAATACCCCACCCTACCCCCCCCCCCCAAAAAAACCCAACAAAAAAACAAACAAAAAAGAAAAGGGAAAACCAAAAACAACAAAGATGATAAAAAAAAAAAAAAAACAGAAAAACAACAACAACAAGAAAAAGAGCAACAACAAAGCCAAAGAAAAAAAACCAACCCAAAACTTAAATAAGTCAAAAAAGATAAACATTAACATTGTCAAGGGTACCCCACTTTTAACAAAAATTAAAGATATTGAATAGGGCATCTTTTAAAATTAAGAAAGAGGAAAGTCCAATAAGTTTTAAAATTAAAAAAATATGAATCCTTCATCGGGATATATATGATATAAGCGGACGATAAAAGGGGAAAAGAGGGAGAGAGCAGGGCAGAGAGACAGAGAGTGTGGTGTGTGTTTTGAGAAAATATCCAATATATAAACCCCAAAACAGTATGCGATCCCTCAAATCATTTTGATTTTCGTTTCAAATTATTGTCATGATAATGAAATAAATTTAATACCCATACATCCCCAATAAAAAAAGAAAAAAAACCCCAAGAAGAAATTTTAAAAACTATACTAAATAATGATTCTAAAAACAGTACACGATCACCTTCAACCTTATTTTGTTACTCTAAAAATTTTTGTCTGATAATCAAATAAATTAAATCCCATATCTCAACAATAAAACAAGGGGGGAAAAGAAAGAAGGAAAAAAAACAAAACCAGCCAAATCTATAAGGTCTTAGTGAGAGAAAAGATGGGAGAGAGAGAGAGAGAGAGAGAGGAGAGAGAGAGAGGAGGGGAGGGGGGGAGAGAGAGGAGTGTGGTGGTGTTTGTGTTTCAGGATAACATAAATAAATATATAATTCTCAAAAAGTGCACGATCCCTTTTAAACCCCTTATTTTTGATTATATATGCGGTTTATGCATGATAATGAAATAAACTCAATACCGTGTACTCACACAATAAAAAAAGGAAGAAGAGAAAGGGGATAAAAACCAAATCTATAAGGTCAGGGAGGAGGAGAGAGAGAGGGGAAGAAGAGGAGAGAGGAGAGAGAGAGAGGAGAGGTGTGTGTGTGGTGGGTGGTGTGTGTGTGTTTGTGTGTGTGTTTTAGGAAAATACAAAATTATATAATTTCAAGACAGCAAGGTCACCATCAAAATTGTTTTCGAAAATATCGTACAAAATGAATGTCATGAAAAAGAAAAAAGCCAAAAACCAATACACTCTTTCAATAAGGAGAAAAAAAACCTTAAGTCAAAAATGAAATCTATCATTTTAAGTAAAAGAGGAGAGATAGGGGGGAGGAAGAAATGAGGAGGTGGGGAGGGGGGGAGGTGGAGGTGTGGTGTGTGTGTGTGTGTGTGGTGTGCGGTGTGTGTGTGTGTGGTGTGAAAGTAATGCTTTTTTTTGTAAACAAACAAAAAAGAACGACATAGAAAAAAAAAACTGAATGTTTCAACGACATCATCCTGTCAACCTTTTTTATTATATTGTACGATTAAAATATTTTTGGTTTTGATAGATTTTTCTTATAACTAAGTGTAATAAAAAATTTTAAAAAAAAAAAAGAAGAAAGAAAAAAAAAAAAAAAGAAAAAAAGTTTTCGCTTTGGTAAATACTTATTAAAAACAATGAAAATTTTAAAAAAAGGGGAGGAGAGAGAGGGAGAGAGGGGAGAGAGAGAGAGGGGGGGGGGGGGGACAGGTTGACAGAAAGACAGGTGAAGGAAAGGGCAGGGCGATAGGTAAGTGGAAAGGGAGATAGGGAAGGGAGGTATGCAACTTTTTTTAAGGCTATGGCTGTGGTTTTTTATTGTTGGATAAGTGGTTGATACTGAGTTTTGATATTTTTATTGTTTTGTTGTTTAAGAATCAGGAAGGGAGTTCCACAGTGGGCTGAGTAAAGTAGCTAGATTTTAATAAGTTATTCTGGAATTGGGACACTAGGCTTTTAGTATTTCTGGATTGGTTTAGGGGGAATTTGTTATTAAATATGGGAAAGTTTCCCGTCATTTGAACATATGCTCTTTGTATATTTTAAAAAGTTGGGTAAGGGGGAATATTTTAAATTTGGGATAGTCAGCTTCTTGTAAATTGTCCTTTTTAAAGGACCCTTTTTAGAGCACGTTTATACAGACTCAGTAACGGTTTATAGTGTTTGCACTAGCAGAATCCCTAGGGTAAAAGCATGTTTTTGAGGATTTTTATATAAAAATTGGAAGAATAGTTTTTTTGAATGAAAGTCAAAAAAGTGCTCGATTTTAGAAAAATTGGTATACCCTTTGGGGGGCATGTATTTTTATTGAGATATGTGGTGAACCAAATGAGATTTTTTTCAATTGTTACCCTAAAACCTTGTGGTGATAGGTTTGTTTAAAATTTCTTCCTTTTTAATTTTATGGGAGTAAATTTTTGGGTTAAGTTTGCGCTTTGTTTTGGGTATAAGCACATTTTGTTTTTTGGGGTATGTAGACATATGGTTTAGTTCGGTCCATTCAATAAGCTGATCAACCCTTTTTTGTAATGCATTTGCCAGAGAGATAAGGTTATTGTGGCTCG
>CM054151.1:34972491-34981744 GCA_028751875.1 Rapana venosa
GCCGTCGCTCTTTCTCTGTTTCTGGTCCATCGATTTGGAATGGCCTCCCTATCTCTCTTCGCCAAAGACTTTCTTGTGGCACTTTTAAATCTGGCCTCAAGACATTTGTTTCAAACCTAAGAATTTCCTATCCTGTTTCATTTCATAGCTATCCCTGCTTTTCAACAGCCAAAAATTCTATCACCCTGCCAAAGTGTATGACGTGTGTGTGTGTGCGTGTGTGTGCGTGTGTGTGTGTGTTGCATTTTGGACTTGTTAGAACTATTACTTGCTATTGGTTGCATGACTGTGTAAGAATGAGTTGAGTGCAAGCGCTTTGATTTGTCTGTGCAAGATACAGCGCTATATAAATTCCATTTATTATTATTATTATTATTATTATTATTATGATAAACGAAAGAAAGTCAAACATAATAACAACTACTGTACAGACAGGAACGAGTCATACATAGTATCAACTTGATGATAGCAGACATACTTGACTGCAGTCGATTCTCCACAACTTCCAGGGAAGTTATATACATGATAAACGAAAGAAAGGCAAACGTAATAACAACTACTGTGCAGACAGGAACGAGTCATACATAGTATCAACTTGATGATAGCAGACATAAAAACTTGACTGCAGTCATTTCTCTACAACTTCCATGGAAGTTATTAACATGATAAACAAAAGAAAGCAAACGTAATAACAATACTGTGCAAACAGGAACGAGTCATACATAGTATCAACTTGATGATAGCAGACATAAAAACTGACTGCAGTCATTTTTACAACTTCCATGGAAGTTATTAAACATGATAAACAAAAGAAAGGCAAACGTAATAACAACTACTGTGCAGACAGGAACGAGTCATACATAGTATCAACTTGATGATAGCAGACATAAAAACTTGACTGCAGTCATTTCTCTACAACTTCCATGGAAGTTATTAACATGATAAACAAAAGAAAGGCAAACGTAATAACAACTACTGTGCAGACAGGAACGAGTCATACATAGTATCAACTTGATGATAGCAGACATAAAAACTTGACTGCAGTCATTTCTCTACAACTTCCATGGAAGTTATTAACATGATAAACAAAAGAAAGGCAAACGTAATAACAACTACTGTGCAGACAGGAACGAGTCATACATAGTATCAACTTGATGATAGCAGACATAAAAACTTGACTGCAGTCATTTCCTCCCAAACTCCATGGAAGTTATTTAACATGATAAACAAAAGAAAGGCAAACGTAAATAAAAAAACTACTGTGCAGACAGGAACGAGTCATACATAGTATACTTTGATTGAGCAGAAACAAAAATTTGACGGGCAGTCATTTCTCTACAACTTCCAGGGGAGTTATTTGAACACAACACTGAAGCTTTTGTTTAGGCAGTGTGCCTTGGGCAAGGTGTGCCTGGCCCCTCCCCCCAACCACCCCCAAACTTGATTTATATCGGTATTAAAACGGAAACCTAGGACATTGGAGGCACATTGGATAGTGGCACACACATGATGATAACAATACTAGAGAGATCCCCTACAAAAATCAAATTGTAGTTTAGCTGGGGGGTTTAATTTTAAAATACCCCAAAAAAGCTCTTTCTCTATCTCTGTCTGTCTGTCTTGTTTTTTTGTAGTCTGTCTGTCTGTCCCCCCTTTTGGTATTTGCCTCGTAGTTTTCTTAATCTCTATCTACACACACACACACACCACACCACACACACACCACACAAAAACCCACACACCACCACACAACACAACATGCGAAAACACACACACACATATACATCTGAAATAAAAAAGTTTACCACCCATAACCACACTCACACTCACTCACACAGGGAGATTTCCCACATTTACCAAATCATCCCTAGGGCACTTTGAACTGTTTGATTATTAATGATGCCCTTTCCCAAAAGGGTGATAATTTTGGCTTGTCTTACTGCATTGATTTTTAAAAGGGGTTTTGGACAGTAAGAAAACACACACACACACACACACACACACACACACACACACACACACAAAACACACACAAACACACAAACACACCACACACCACTCACTAAACCACACCACAAACACACACCTAAACAAACCCCCACACCCATACAGTAAACCCAGTGCTTGTTTCAAATATGACTTTTTAAAAGAAAAAAAATTTAATGTCTTAGTAAGTGTGTGTGTGCGTGGTGTGTGTGGGGTATGTGTGTGAACGGTGTGATGTGTGAAGTACGTGCGGCGTGCGAGTGTGTATGACGGTTTTTCCTGTGTATGAACAGTGTGATGTGTTACAAGCAAACAGGGGGGGCTTTATAAATATGTAGCTTTTTGGGAAAGATCTGAAAGGTATGAAAGGGGGGGAGTTCAAGAGAAATTTATTCTTTTTATATCGAGGAAAATGGAATAAGCACTTATGTGCTTTTTTTTCATTCATCCACGTGTGTATGCGGTTTTGTGAATTCTGTATCTGTTCCCACCAGCCCCCAATGGCTACTCTTAAGAAAAGCGGAAGAGGAAAACGTGTGCGCAAAATGTTTTTGCGTGCGTTCGCACACGGACCTCGGTTTTTAAAATATAATAATAATTATGGAATTTTATATAGCGCTGAATTTGTAGAAAACAAAAAAATCGAAGCGCTTGCACTCAATCATTTTACAGGCATGAACTCCCCAACAGATTCAAAAACCCTGGCGCGCATACGCACGCGCACCACACGACGGCGCGGACACACACAAACACCACACCACACACACACACACCACCCACCACACAAAACACACACACACACACACACAGAACAAACTTTGAAGGTGAAAGTGTTGTTGAAAATTAGGGACAGATTGTGGGGGGAAAATCCCCCCCTAGGAAATAAGTTTGTTTTGAGGTGGATTTTAAGGAATCAAGGGGAAAGGGTTTTTGACGAAGTGAAAGAGGGAGGTCATTCCCCGGGGGTGGACAGAACGAGAAAGGGGCGCGGCCAAAAATGGTTTGTTTGAATCTGGGTGTTCGAAAGCAAAAGACTGCGGTCTGAAACGGGGAAGGATGGAGGTACAGCTGAAGACATTACAGAGATAAGAGGGTGCAGATTTGGGGGAACATTTAAAAGAGGGGTATTGATTTTATACTTCTCTTTGTGGACGGAAACCCAGTGAAAGTCGCAAAAGGGGGTGATGTGTTCAGATTTTTTCTTTCTTAGGACCAGTCGAGTGCGGGTTTTGTATCGTTGAAGAAGTGGATAGATGTCGGGTAGGCCAGCCAAAGAGAATTACAGAGTCTAAACGTAAAAAGAATGAGAGATGTGAAAAAAGCTTAAAAGTTGCACAGTGGACAGATACTTGCGAATCGCGCTTACGCTGTAATTGATAGTAGAAAGACTGGCGGGTTGGGTGATGAATTTTTTCAAGAGAGTGGTTGTCAAGAACTACCCCAAAAAATTACTTAAAGAGTTGGACAAAGGAACTGAGTTTTGCCGAATTCTATGAAGTTTTTGTATGAGGAAAGTTTATGGGGGGGCCCCCTATGGCATGGCTTGGGTTTTTATCGGCATTAATTGTAACTTGTTCTGAGTCCCCAGTTTTGAATTCTTGAAGGCAGTAGGACATATTTGTAAAAAAGGGAAGGGCAATTTTCAACAGTATCGCGCATGAAGCTTTTATCAGGGCAAGAAATATGACAATAGGGTGGTGTTTTTATATGTGAGAGTGGACGTTAAGGGGTAAAGGAACGGGGCCCAGGCTGACCCCTCGGACTCCACTTTCCCATTTTGACATTTTTTGATTGAATTTTGTTACAATAACTTTCTGGAACCCGGTCTGTGAGGTAGAAGTAAACAGGTGGGGGTTTTGTCCATTAATCCCAAACGTATTTTGGAGGCAGAAAAAAGAATTAGTGTTTTGGGGTATCAAAGGTGAGAAATCAAAAAGATGAGGGGGAGATTTTTCCTGCATCAAAGCAAGTAGAAGTGTATCTAAGTATGGATGGGTGGTTTCGGTGCGTGGTTGGGGCGTAGGCAACTGAAAAGTGGGAAAAAGAAGACATTGGAATGAAGGTGATGTTGAGCTGTTTGGAAAAACTTTTTCTAGTATTTAGAGACAAAGGGTAATTTTGAGACGGGCCCCTATAATTTTAAAATTTTGGGATCGGGGTCGTGCTTTTTAGTAGGGGTGTGACTATTGCTGTTTTAAGAGCTGAGGAAAATTTCTGACTGAAGAGATGGTTTTTATTTTAGTGATAATAGGCACATTTGGGGAAAGGCATTGTGAGAAAACAGGAGCAGGTATGGGTCAAGGTCGAGATTTTTATAGCATTTCCTTCAGAATTGTCAAAATTTTTTTTCACTTGTGGGAGGAAAGGAAAAAGAGAGAGTGTCATGAACTGGGGGTCGGAGGCGCGGCTGGAATTGAGTTTGATCAAGTCTGGAGCGTATTTTTGAACTTTGCCCTGAAAAAAAAGGCAAAAAATATGGGGGAATTTTCAGACAGGCTGGGGGTGTTAGGCAGAGGGAGTTTTTTTTTGCAGATCCAAGGGATTTGAAGTGGGGGAAAAAAAAAAGAGATTTTATGGATGACCAGGGGAATTTTGGGGAAGAGTTTTAGTTTGTTTTGCTGAAAAATTTTTAAAAGGTTTGCTTTGTTTTTTTTGTTTTTGGAAAAGCTTTTTTGTTGATTTCGGTTTTTTACTTCCCCACTGCCGTTCTAGTTCCGGGTTTTCGCCCCTATCAAGGTCTTGGGTATACCATGGCGCCAGGGGGCTGCAGGGAGGGAAGTCAGTAGGAGGTGCATGCTCACAAGCAGTTGGCGGAGAAAGTATTATAGTGTCAGAAGGTCAGGTGGTAGAGGTTTGTGAAAAAATTCGGAAGCTTGGGGAAGAGAAGGGATGAAAGTCTAAGGCCCCTTTAAATTTGGCGAGTAAAATTTTTTTTCTGACGGTTTTGTGTGGTTTTAGATGGGAAAAGAATGGGGAATTAGAATGCAGTTGTCGGTGACCAAACAGATGGACAAGATTTAATAAGCATTATAATCACAGTTTAAAATTTTTGACAGTCTTGCTTGCTTGTTTACCAGGGTTTTAGAGAGAGAAATGGTTGGGAGAGAAAGAGAAAAACTTTGACTCTGGGAAGACTGGTTGTCGAAATGGGAATTGAAGCACCAAAATTTAAAGTTTAGTGGGAGAGAGGCTGTAGTGGGGGGGGAGTGACTGGAATTCTTTGGTAAAAAGAGAAATGTTAGGGTTTTTTTTTCGGCTGGGGGGTGGCGGTTAAAAGGGAGCAATAGTAATAGAGGGCCCGGGGTTTTTAGATTTATTTCGCAAACTTAAAAAATTTTAGTGAAAATTTAAGATTGTACTGAAAGAAAGAGTGGTTCTAATATGTCTTTGAGAAAGTGGCAATCCCCCCCTTTGGAGAGTCGGGGGAAAAAAGGTTTTATATCCCGGAGGAGTCAGTGTTTTTTTTTTGGCTCATGGCCCTGGTTTAAGCCAAAATTTCGGGGGAGGAAGGTTAAGTCAAAGTTTTTTTCAGAATGAATCAGATATGTAGTCAGCTTTTCCATTTGGCAGACGACTGCAATTGAACAAACAAAATTGAAGGGGGATCTGAAAAGGGGGTGGAGAGGTTAAAAAGAAAGTGGTGAGTTTGACAAGATAGAGGGAAAGGGGCGAAGGGGATGGTGGAGATCGGGTACGGAAGAACAGACAAAAGGGTTTTGGATGGTGATCAGGAGTAGGGGAAGATGGTGAAAGAACTGTCAAGGGGATTGGTTTTTTTAAACCATCATGATTCATCATAATCATCAGAACAAAAAAAAATTATCAAGTTACAAACAACAAGCAAACAAAAGCTAAGGGGCGGGGGGGGCGCCCTGGGGGAAGAAGCGTTGTCAGGGGGGAAGAAGGGCGTCAGAGGGGAGGGGGGGGGACACGGGGGGAGGGAAGCCCACCCGGCGATACGTCGGCCCACCCTTTCCCCCTCTGGGTTTTTCGGGATGAAATTTTAAGTGTATAACTTAATATCAGGAGCAAGCGGTACTGTTTTTGACAAATTTTTCCAGGTGCGAGCATAGTCAATGTCTGCGGGTCTCACTGCCATGGTAGAAAAAAACACAACCCCAGACTTGATTATGGGGGGTGGTTCAGTTTGTGTCACGTGCAATTTGTTGAACGGAGTAGGGTCAGTTAAAATGGGTCACAAAGACCACACATTCAGGTAAACAAAATTCTAAAAATCGTTTTTGAACAATTCAAAAAAAAATGAAAATTTTAAACACAAATATCTCAAATATAGATAATAACAAAGAAAAATGTTCTGACCAAAATAATCACGTGAAAACACGAACAAGAAGATGTAAAATTTTTTGGGAAAAGGGGAACTAGAAAAACACACCACCACATTAAATTTTCAGAGCTAACACAGGCTCCCGACGGGCGAAAAGGCAATCACTCTCCAAGATGAGAACCAACGCCGTGCCTGCCCAAAGCTGCAATGTGAGTGCAGAAAAATCTCTTTGTCAATCGGGTGAAAAACCATCAATCCTTCCAACATCATGGCATACAAGGCAGAGATCTCACTGCATTCATAACGTTGGGCCTCAGGGAATCGACGATCCCCTCCAAATAGGGCCCCTTGAGGGACGGGGCAAAGGCAACAGACGGGCAGAAGCAATGGGCATACAAACTGACAGACACCCCACACATCACGCCACCCCTTGAAGAACAAGGGGGTATCGGGAAGAATCTAAAATTTTTTAACTACTATATACTAAATGAAATTTTTATAGGCTTTTTACGGGGCCGGGGGCGCACGCACACACACAACACACACCACACACAACACAACCCACACACACACACCAAAACACAAAAAACCCGGTTAGGGAAGAATTTGGAATTAAGGGAATGCTTTCTGGTAACTCCCTGTCATCCTGCACGATTTTACATATGTGCACTGCAGTTTTGCGATGTTCCGTTTGTACCACAGCGTTCTCGTAACCAATGCAGGGAAGTGCTTCGCCCTTTTGTTTGTGATAAAAATAACAGAGACAATTATTCAGATTGCATTTCCCCTGGGGGCCTTCATATAAAAAACATCCCCCCTCTGGGAAAATCGTGCTAGGGGAAACCCCCTTTCTATCCTCTCTTTGCTTCTGCCCTTTTCCTTTTTCTTCTTATTCTTTTTTTTCCCTTTTTTTCTGCCCTCCGGTCCTTCTCCTGCCTTTTTTTCCCCCCCGAAAGTTTGAAAAAAAACCCCCAAATTTCTCCCAAGCCCCATGTCGATGGATGGGCCTGACTTGTCAGGCCTTAACGGCGCACAAAAAGATTTTCGATATACATCATCGTAAAGCTTCTGAGCACGTGAGGAAGAAAAAAAGAAAATAGACAGAAATGAAATTTTTATTTTGCAATTACCCAAAATCAAAGCAGACTCCAGAGATGTAGGTTTTTATGGATTGATTAAATGAATAAGAAATGTTTAAAACCTGTTCCACTTTTTGGAAAAGTTTGGGTATTGCATAGGGGGAACGGATACAACATTTACAAAACACATGCACACGAGAACTGGATGTAAAAAAATTGAGAGCTTATTTCTTTTTTTTGAAAAAGAAAAAAGGAAAAAAAAGAAAGAAAAGAAGAAAGTATTTTTTTGGGGTTTTTTTTTTTAAGCATCATATCATTACACTTCCATCTCTTCTCTTCCTGTCTTCGTTTTTTTTTTTGTCCATATTTTCTACTCCGTGTCTTACTTTTTGTTTGCCTGCGTCTTCTGCAACACACAAAACCACCAAACACACACCAAAATCACGAACTTGCGCGTGCGCGCATACACACAAACTTTTTCTAAGTCCTTGCTACTAATCCATCCCTTGTGGCTAATTGAACTGTTTGATTATTCATGCTGACCTTTCTAAAAAGATAGATGTGGCTCTGGCTATTGGCACTGATAATTGAACAGAGAATTTGGGTCAGGACGAAAAGATTGTTCATTCGTGCACTGAAATGGGATGCCTTTAGAACAAAAAGGTTCTATGCAAGTGCGTACGTGCGTGCTAGCGTGTGTGAAGGTGTTCGCTATTATTATTATTATTTATATTATGATGATTATTATTATTATTTTAAAATTATTTATATTATTATTATTATTATTATTATTTATATTGAGGACAATGGAATACGCACTTATGTGCTTTTTTAATTTAGTCCCCGTGTGTATGCGGTTTTGTAAATTCTGTCATCTGCTCCCATCAGCACACAATGGCCTACTCTTACAAAAAGCGGAAGAGAATTTAACGTGTGCGCAAGATGTTCTGCGTGTGTTCGCACATGGGGCCTCGGTTTATAGTCTCATCCGTAGGACTTTTGGGGAGAGTGAAGTCTTCACTTATGTTAGCTCCAGGGGAAAATATCCCCTTGAACGGGAATCGAAGCTGGATCGTCAGATTGCGAGAGCAATGTTCTAACCACTAGGCTAACCTGACCCCTTTGTGTGTGCGTGTGTGTGAGTGTATACTTGCATGCATATACATACGTGTATGCATTCACGTATGCGTGTGTGTGAATGTGTGTGTGCGCGCGGGTGCGTGTGTGGGGTGTTTTTGCGTTGGTGCGCACACGCGTGTGTATGTGTGTATGTGTTTTCATGCACATGTATGTGTGTCTGTCTGCTGTTTTTCTGTTTTCCGTCTTGACTTGTCTGTCTGTCTCTCTTTCTCTCTTTCCCCATCTCTCTCTCTCTCCTCTCTCTCTCTCTCTCTCTCTCTTCTCTCTCTCTCTCTCTCTTATCTATCTATCTAAACTATCTCCTCTCTTCCCTGTATGTATGTGTGCATACTAACATAAATGGTGATGTGTGTATGCATGCATGTATGTATGTATATATGTAGGTATGTATGTATGTATGTATGTATGTATGTATGTATGTGTGTATGTGTGTGTGCGTGTGTGTGTGTGTCTGTGTATGTGTGTGTGGATAGATTTAAGTGTACTGTGGACGGACATGGACACGTCGCAACGCAATCCACCAGGGAAATCAAACTAACTTCATGCCGGACACGCAACCCTTGCTAGCATGATAAGTGTTGCCTCGTAATGAAAGTGTTCGAGTTCTATAACCATACAAACCTACCCATCATGACACAACATTATGTTTGTCCGTTTGTGTTCGACCAATGACCTCCAACACTGCGGGAGGCAGCTGCGTTCCGACAAAATTAAACGGAGCACAGAAAATTTTCTGCATTGAAAAAGTTATGCCCTTGGGGTC
>CM054151.1:34982244-35009744 GCA_028751875.1 Rapana venosa
ATTCATTTAGTCTTTTAAATAATTAAATTCAAACCCACTTTTTGATAGTTGGGTTTTGGGGGGTTTCTTTGTACTTCTGTTAAGATAGCTGCTTTCAGCTCTTTGCTTTTTATGTTTTTTATTCCATCGAATTTTCAATATTTTCTTTCTATCCATATCCTGTTGCTTTTTCATCCGTTTTTTATATTGCTGCATTTTAAATTTTACTTACATCAATGTGAATGTCAGCACATTTAACATAAATGTGTGTGTGTGCTTTTACATTGATTTTTTTCGCAATTTTTTCTGCTTTATTATAAATCCTTTGTAGTTTTAACTCCTAACTTGTTTCTCATTGAAGATCTTATAAATAAATTGTCCTTCTTTATTTTTATCCAACTGTTTAGACAAGAAACGAAAAACAAAAGAAACTACAGGACATCTTGTAATATTTGGATTATTGCGCAATAACCTCTGCGTGACTCTGCACTCGAGACTTCAGTTTACAGTCTCACCCGAAGGCCCTTTAAGGGAGTGGGTTGGGCACTGTTGTTAACTCCAGGGTCAATAATAATCCCCCTGACTGGGTGTCTCGGTGGTGGCTCGAACCTGGACTCGATCCCACGACGTCAGATCGCGACACAACGCTCCACAGTGCAACACCGGGCCTTCCGCGCCCTTCGATAGTGCGAGCGAGATAGTAGAGAGAGAGAGAGGGAGAGATAGGAGGGAGGGATGAGAGAGAGGAGAGGAAGGAGGGGAGGGGGGGAGAGAGGAGAGAGAGAGAGGGAGATAGGGGGGACAGACAGCAGAGACAGAGAGAGCGGAGAGGAAAGAGAAGGGAGGGGGGAGACAGAGACAGAGAGACAGAGAGAGGGGGGAGAGACAGGCGAGAGACGTAGACAGACGGACAGGCGGGCGACAGAGAGGAGAGGAAGGGAGGAGAGGAGGGAAGGAGAAGAGGAGGGGAGAAGGAAAAGAGGGAGAGAGAGAGAAGGAAAGAGAAAGAGGGGATTCCCGTATTATTTGTAATATGTTATTTGAGGATAAGAAATAAGCACCCATGTGCTTTTTTCTCTCATCCAGACCTTGTGGGATGCAGTTTTGTAAAATTTGTCATCCGGCTAAGAGAGAAGAGGAATAGAAGAGAGGAGAGACGAGAGAGCAATTGACAAATTGAAATTGGACAAATTTATTGCTATTTACAATCAACCATATAGCGCTGCGGCGTGGTAACAAACGATATCGAACGCGAGCGGATTACAATGAAAAAAAGGAACCATTTCAGTAGTGGTTTTGTACATCAAGATTTGTACATTTTGTCATTGTCTCTATTTTTAAACAGCCTTTCCTTTTCCCGTCTGCAGCCAGCAGTCAGCCCTGTAAAAACGATCAGGTCCAGATGAGAGTAATTCCGCTCGCTTTCCCCACTGTCTCATGCATGTTTGTGTTAGGAGCTGCTTCCCTTTACGAAATTGGCAGCTGACAGTCTTCTGGCAATAAGTTTTCTCTTTTTTGTTGATGTACCAGAACACACACTTAGTTTCCCTCCCCCAGTATCCCCCATTCCCAAGAGAATTCCAGGGTTTTTGTCATCTGATTAAAACCCATCACAATTTTTTTGATCGCCTGAACTATGTACCACAACCTTTCAAAAAACCGTGTTTTTCTCTTGCTGGTAAAAACGCTGCACACTTTTTGTCAGTTAGAGTATACACATTTGTTCAAAATACCAGAAACAGGTCATCCACTGGCAGGCCAACTTCACTTTTCCCTGACTCAACCCCCCGAAACAAATGATCTTGTTTTGGTCTTTGCGGGATAAACAGTAGATCAAGTGAATCGGGTGGCCGGGGGCATTAAAATGCACGGGGACACCCCAGCTCTGTGTACCCCACTGGGGTTTTTTCCTTCTTTTTCCCACATCGGCAGGGGCCCAATTTTTAACAAAAAAAAGCCCCGTCTTCCGGACACTGAAAATTGTCACATTGGCGACTTGCCTCCCTTTCGGGGGTGTTGCTGTTTTTTGGGGAGGCCCCGCGACGGATTTGACAGGGGGGTTTTTGCGTAGTACGAACAGGGGGAGTTCGGTTCAGCACGGGCCCGCCTTTTCTGTTACACCGATTTGGGGGGTGGCTTCTTTTCCGCAAGACGAACAAAAACCACAACGCTGCCGCTCCCCCCCGCGATTTTCCCAAAACTCAAATACGACGTTGTCGATCAGCAGGGGGCGTTTTAAAGTTGTTATTACATTTTCCCGGGAAGGGCATTAATGAAATTTTTAAAGGCTAAAATGAAAAAATTTTGCAGCAGTTACTAACAGCAAAACCCCGTTCAGTTCTCGTCCCGGTTCACTCTTTTCGATTCAAAGGAGAGGGGAAGAAAGAAAGGGGGAGGGGAGGAGAGGGGGGGGAGAGGGGGAAGAGGGGGAGAAAAAGAGCCGGGGGGGGAGAGGGGGGAGGGGGAGGGGAAGGGGGGGAAGGGGGGGGGCAGAGAGGAAGAGAGAGAGACAAAGACAGAGAGGGGGGAGGGGAGAAAAGACAGACATATAGATAACAAGACAGGACAGACGACAAACAAGCCCAGGGGGCACAAAGATTAGCTGAGACGGAGAGCGGGAGACAGGGGACGAAAAGGACAAGACAGAGCCCAGGGGAAGGGAATCCAATAAAAAAGGGGCAATCCATGACATGAGCAAATTAAAACAACGCCTTGTCCTTACAACTAAACTCTGTGATTGCCTCTTGCGTTTGGTTCCCATAAACTAAAAATCAATAAACCCGAAGCCCCACCCTTAAACCCATAAACCACGCTGAAAAAACACACTCCCGGCCCGGGCCCCTGGCCATGACTTTTTGTTTTGGGCTATTATTGAAGAGATTTTCAGAGGGGAGGAAAAACAGACGACAGACAAACGACGGGAACAGACAGACAGACAAACAGAGACAACGGGACAGACGGGCCCAGAAAAGGGGACAAAACCAGACAAACAGGGGAAGGGAAAAAGAAAGGGGGAAAGAAAAAGAGTAAAAAAAAAGAGAGAAAATGCCAAAGTAAGACAGAGGCAGACAGGGACAACTAAAAAACAAAAACGGGGACAGCCCGACAAGACAAAGCCCACATACAAACACACAGAGAGAGACAGGCAGACACCGGGACAGACCCAGACAGCAAACAAAAAGGGACAGGAGATAAAAGCGAAGGGGAAGACAGGGGAGCATTTAGAAGCCGCCACACAGATAGAGACTGAGATAACCAAAAACATATAACATTTTTTAAAAAGGCAAGAAACAAACAAAAAAGTGATAATAATGATAGGGGTCAGCAAAAAAAAACCCCCAGGATAAAAGGGCTTATATTTTTTTTAATCGTTTCCCCCCCCTGGGAACGGATAGAAAAAGCAAAATTAAGGGGCATAGGGCCTTGTGCTTACAACACCTAGATTCGTCAGTCCCCCCGTGGGGGCCGTGGGCCCCTTTCTGTTTCGGGCCCATCATTTGGGAATGGCCCCCCTATCTCTCTTGACAAAAACCCTTCTTATGCCCTTTTTAAAATCGGCCTAGAGACATTTTTGTTTCAAACCAAAGTTTTTTCCTCCCTGTTTCATTTCAAAGTGCCCCCTGCTTTTCAAAACCCAAAACCCCATCCCCTACCAAAGTGTAAAAACCCTCTCTCCTTCCTCTCTCTCTTTCTCTCTCCCCTACTCCCTCTCTCTCTCTCTCCTCCCCTCTCTCTCTCTCTCTCTCTCCTCTCTGTGTGTGTGTGTGTGTGTGTGGTGTGGTGTGTGTGTGTGTGTGGGAGTGTGTGTGTGTGTGTGTGGTGTGGTTTGTGTTTTGGGGTGTGTTTTTTGTTGTGGAAATTTTAATTTTGGGACTTGTGGAAAAACTATTACTTGCTTTGGGTTTCTACTGTGTAAAGAAGGGATTTTGAGTGCAAGCGCTTTGATTTTGTCGGTGAAGGTACGGGGCAATATAAATTCCTTTAAAATTTAGTAGTAGTATTTATTATAGTATATTTTTTATTATCATTATTATCTTTTATTTTTAAATTTATCATTTTTTTAAATTTTTAAATTATATGTAAACGTCATTTCAGCACAATCCGAAAACAAAGGGGCCTTCATTTTCCCTTAAACAAAGCAATGCTGTCTCAAATGCAATTTTTGTTTTAAAGATATGTCAGGGTTCAAGCACCCCCAATAAAAAAAATAAGGGAAACCCAATAAATATCTGGTTTTTGTGTGTGTGCGCGCGCGCGCCGCGCGGTGGGGTGTGTGTGGGGTGGGTTTCAGTGGTGCCCCTTTCACTGTGTTTTTTCTGTTTTTATGCTTCTTTCGTGCGTGGGGGGTGGGGTGCGCGCATGTGTGTTTTGTCCGTGTTATTTGTGTGATGTGGGGGGTTTTGGGGGGGGCGGGTTTTGAAACGTTTGTTATTTGGTATTTGCCTGTCCCTGGTTTATGGATGGGTGGAAAAAGGGTAGGCGATTGGGTTTTTCTTTTTTTGTTGCGGGCCCTCATCTTCTGGACTTCCCCCCGTTCGCGGGTTCCACGCCACCTTTCCCCTTCCCCCGCCACAACCAAACCCAAAATCGTTTTGCCCTCTTTCCTCAGGGTCGGAAGCCCAAAGGGGAGCCCTTTCACTATCGGGCCCCCCGGGGGGCCCCAAACCAGCCAGAGGGGCCCTCCCCTGCGGGGGCCCTTTGGGGTGGTTTCAGTGGTACCTGCCTGAGCTAAAAACGCAGGACACCACCTATTTAAAAAAAGTTTTGCTCAGTCGGGGGCCCAAAGACGAGTGAGTTGCCCCCCCGAGGTGACAACCCCCAAAAACGCCCCCCCAAACGACCGTCCCCCGCAAAACCTTTTCAACCCCAAAGGTTTTAAAACACAAACTACCCAGGACAGAAACGTTTTGGGGAAATCAAATTTCGGGAGGTCACCAGAGACCGGGACCAATGGGACCACCGAATCAGAGGCGGTTTTATTGCATATGATCAATGACAAAGAATGAGGGATATGCTGCTGTGGAAGTGCATATGCTTTTTACACTTCTTGACAGGGTTTGTACTCGCGTCTATCAAAATATATCCCCCGTAACCGGGCCCCAGAGATACAGACATGTTTGGTCAGGGAATTTGAGCAACACTCTCCAAACCCCAAACCCTTTAAAATGGGGAAGCTCGACTGGTGGTCCCCCTCCCTTTCCCCCTGATCCCCGGGGACAGTCACTCTGGTATAGCCGGCCGGACCAAAAAAAAAACCCTATGATCTTAATTTAAACGAACCCCCGACCTTCCCCCGTCTAACCCAGGACCTAACCACAGCGCCATGGGGGCCCGGTGATGGGGTAAAGGGTTTCGGTACGTAGGGGGTGGTGCGTGCCAAAAAAGACTTTCAAAAAGAAAAAAAATCTGTCAGGATAGGGGTTTTAAAATGTCCCTTTTTCTCAAAAAGGTAGGCAGAAGGGGTTTAAAACCAAATTTGGGCGTCTGGAGTTTCCCGAACCAAAGATTTTTTGGCATTAGCAAACCCCTTTTCAGCGTCCCTGGTTTTAAAAAAAATTTTAAATCTGGAACGATTAAAAAGTCTGTAAGCTTTTCAGGGTTTTCGAGTGGCAAAATTTTTACCGAAGAGGGTCCCCCCAAAGTTCCCGGGGGTTTTGTTGTTTTGTTTTGTTTTGTTTTGCTTTGTTTTGATGTCTGTAGGTTGGATTTTTTTGGTTTTTGTCTTTCCTTGTTTGTGGTGTTCCTTTTCTTGGTGTATTTTTTTCCCTTCTTTATTTGGTTGGTTCGTTCTATTTGAACATGCTTATATACACACATCGCTCACAAAATGTTTTAAAAAAGTCACGGAAGAGAGAGAGAGAGAGAGAGAGAGAGAGAGAGAGAGAGAGAGAGAGAGAGAGAGAGAGAGAAGACAGACAGACAGACAGACAGACAGACAGAGACAGAGAGACAGAGAGAGACAGAGAGAGTCAGAGACAGAGAGACAGAGAGGGAAAGATAGTATGTGTGGTGCGTGGCGTGCGTGCGTGCGTGTGCGCGCCGCGTGGTGTGTGGTGTGTGTGTGTGTGTGTGTGTGTGTGTGTGTGTGTGTGTGTGTGTGTGTGTGTGTGTGGTGTGGGTGTGTGTGTGTGTGTGGTGTGTGTGTGTGTGTGTGTGTGTGGTGTGTGTGTGTGTGGTGGGGTCAAGTCAAGACAAGTCAAAATGATCTTTATTGAGAGAAAAGCTTACAATCTTTTTTTTATCCGCCCTCGGTGTGTGTGCGTGCGTGCGAGCGCGCGCGTGTGTGTGCGTGTGTGTGCATGTGTCGTGTTTGTGTGTTTTAAGGGGGGGGGGGTTGGTTGTTTTTTGGGCTTTTAAAAATCTAAAAAAACTCCAAAAGACAGGCGGACCCAAGGGCCAAATGTTTTTTTCCGTATGCCAAGAGAACTCCTTTTGGCCTTGATGTTTTTTTCTCTGCTGCGAGCCAGCTTCCCCAAGGGGCTTTATGGCTTGAGGTTTTCTGTCCCTGTTAATTTCCTTTTCCCGCCTGTAAGGAAAAAAGGGTTAAACTCCTTTTAACTGGCTTTTTTTCTTTTTTGGGTTTAGTAAAGCTGTTATTGAGGGTATAATGGTTTAAACGTCCGTCAAATCGTCTGAAAAAACCCCTTAGAAATATGGGGCCAGGTACACACACACAACCAACCACCACCCAAAAACCCAAACCCCCCCCACCCATAAAATTTTTTAAGGGGGGAAGAGAAGGAAAGACAGCAAAGACAGAACCCCGACGCCCGAATCGTGTTTGGCAGAAGCCAACAAAAGATTTACCAAAAAGAAACGGGTAATTTGTGTAGATGTTTTCGATCGGGGGACAATGACATAGTAAAAGTAGAAGGAATAGATAGTTAGTTTTGATGTAAAAATGTGGATAGTAGTTTAGATTAGTAGCGACAACAGATGTTTTTGGGGGAAATAGAATTTGTAGTGGATAAAAATTTAGTAGTGATTGATGAAAAAGGGGAAAGACAAAAAAAGTAGAGTAATAGTGTGACAATGAAGCCATGACGTGTTGACAATTATATAATCATAATAGTTTGATAGATAGAAGAAAAAAGACAGACAGATAAAATAGACAGATAGATTAGATTAGACAAAAAGGAGCAGATTAATAACAACAACAGACAGAAACAGATAGATAGAAATTGATGATAGTAGAAATAGATAGATGAAAAAATGGGTGTTTAGTGGAACAAGAAGATAGGAAGAAGACAGATAGAAGACAGAAGACAGAAGACGATAGAGGAAAAGTTAATGTTTTATTAGATAGTGATTTGATTGAAGAGATATGGGTTTATCACGCAAATGTGATAAATGATAGTTTTGATATGGGGTAGATATGTTGAAGTTATGTTTTAGAGTGTGGACGAAACCCTCCCCAAGAAAAACTCGAAAAGAGGTTTATTGTTTTTGTATGGGGTTGATATGAGATCCATTAACCGAAATTCTGCAATGAACATAAACCAGGTTTTTGGCGGCGAAGTAGCTTTAAAACGTTAAACCCTTTTCCAAGTTTGTTAAAAAAGGATAAATTGTTTTTTTATTGATGAACGATCCGTCTATTCAATCCTGGAGCAAAAAAACCCAAGGTTTCCTTTGCTTACACTGAATCCCCATTTAAAAAAAGGGCTTTTGGGTTGTTGTGGGGGGGTTTGTGGTTTTGTGGTGGTGGTGGGGGAGGTTGGGTTTTTGGTGGGTTGTTTTTTGTTTGTGGTGGTTGTGTGGGGGGTTTTGGGGGTGTGTGTGTGTGGGGGGTTTTTTTGTGTTTGTGTGTTGGTGTGTGTGTGTGTGTTGTTTTTTGTGTGTGGTGTGGGTCAAGCAAGTCAAAAACTTTATTGAGATAAAGAGTAAGTTACGCATTTTTTATCCGCCCTCTGTGGTGGGGGGGGGCCCCCCGGGTGGTGGGGTTGGGGGGTTTTGTTTTTGGGTCGGGGTTTGGGGGTGGTTTGTTGTGGTGGGTTTTGGGGGGTTGGAATGTGTGCGTGCGCGGTGTGTGTGTGCGTCTGAGTGTTTGGGTGGTGCGGGGTTTTTGTCGTGGGATGAATAAACCTAACAAAAAATCCCCCAAAGGGAAGAGCGGGTTCCCCCTAGCCAAACCCTTTTTTTTTCGAAACGCAGACCCTTTCCCCCTTTAAATTTTTTGCCCCGCACTGCACCCCTCACACACACCACAACACACACACAAACACACACAAAACCCACACACCAACACACACACAAATAATATAAATATATTAATTTTTATATATTTATAAAATACTTTTTTTATATATATGCATAAAATAGATAGATAGATAGACAGACAGACACCAGACGACAGATACAAGATAAAATCATAGATAATACTAAATAAAAAGACAGACAACCAGTAGAAACAAAGACAGCAACAGACAGATAAAAGATAATAAAGTTTTAAAGATAGATAGATAGAAAGATAGAAGATAGATGAAAAGAAGAAAAAATGAAGAAGATAGAAGACAGAAGACAACAGAAAAAAATAGAAACAGACAGATAGACAGTAAAAGAAGATAGATAGATAGATAATAATAGATAAAGATTTTTTGGAAAGACAGCAAAGATAGATAGAAGATAAAAAAGGATGATAGATAAAGATTGATAAAATAGATAGATGATAGATATAGATAGTAGATAGTAGATAAAAATAATAGAAGAAACAACAGATAGACAACAGACAGATAGATAGACAGACAGACAGAAGATTTAAATGTTATTATTGCATTACTCACTTTGACTAGGGAAGGGGAGTATCCCGGTTATTCACGAAAAATGCTCCCAAAAGGAAGTTCTGAATTCAGGGGAGGTAGAGGCTAGGGGTTAAAATTTTTCGCTCGTGATCTCGTGGGGACTGAACCCTCCCCAGACACTCTTTAAAGGGGTTTATTTTGTTTTGTTTCGGGGTATGATATCGTACCGATTCCACTAACCCCGAAATCCTAAATGAGACAATAAAAAAAGGGTTTTTTTCCCGGGTACGAACGTAGAACATCTTTCGACACTTTAAAATCCCGTTCTCTTTTCTTTTGCTTGGGGAAAAAACGGGACAAAAAAAATTTTTTAAATGCATGCCACGGTCCGTGCAGTCATCACCCCCGTGAAGTCAAAATGGGGGTACCAAAGGGGGTAAACCGTTTTTTTTTCACTGAATCCATAAAACTAGGAGCTCTTGGGGTTTGGGGTGGGCGTGCGTGCGTGCGTCTGCGTGCGGGCGTGCGTGCGGCGTCGTGGGGCGTGCGGGGTGCGTGCGTGGTGGTGGTGGTGCTGCGAGGTGGGTTTTTTTTGTTGTGTGTGGTGGGTCGTCGTCGAAAAGTTTTTTATGAGGGGTAAAGGTTTAACTTTACAACATTTTTTTTTGTTTGTGGTGGTGCGTCCCGGTGCGGCGTGCGTGCGTCCCGGCGGCGGCGCGGTGGGTGTGTGTGGGGTGTGGTGTGTGGTGGGTTTGTGTGTGTTGTGGGGGGCGCGTTTGGGGTTTGGGGGGACGTGGGGGGTGGTGGGGCCGTGTGGGTTGGGTGTGTGTGTCTTTGTGCTTGATTGATAAAAAAACTAAAAAAAACCCCACAAAGACAGAACGGATCTCCCAGGCCAAACTTGTATTTTTCCCACCAGGCCAACGCGGGGACTCTCTCCCGCCTGACTTTTTTGCTGCATCTGCACTGCTGACCAATGCGGTGTCCCAAAGGTTTTATCCGGCATGTGTTTCTGGGGCCTAATCTTCCCGAGAGGAAATAGGTCGGGAAACGGGAAACCCGTTTTTTTCATTTGCAAACGCCCTGGGTTTATTTTTGCTAGTTAATGGAGGCAATTAGTTATTGTTGAAAGTTGTTTTTATTTCCGTAGTTACTTATTTCCCAAAATTTCAGTTAATTGGTTATTTATGAATGGGTTACTAAGAAATTTTGTTTTTGTTTTGAAATCAGAAGCTGCTTTTCGGGAAAAATTTTTCAATTTTTTTTTTGCTTTCTTTTTGCTGCTTTGCGATGTTTTTTCCCTTTTGTAATTTTTTCCCGAATTCTAAATTTTTTTTCTTATTTTTTGGGGTTTTTTTTCTTTTCCCCTTTTTTTTTTTCTCCCCTCTTATTTTTTTTTTTTCTTCTTTTTTTTTTTTTGCGGGTTTGTTTACCCGGGGACTAAAGTCCACATGAAGGCAAGCTGTCTTTTATTTCACCCTTTTTATTTCCTGAGTGAAAAGGCATGCTTTTTTTTTTTTTGTTTTTCATTTTTTTGGTTTTTGTTTTCTTTTGACTTATTTTTTAGTGTCACTTTTATTTATTTTCCTTTTAAAAAAAAAAAGAAAGTTGTTTATCTCTTATCACAGGGTTTATTTTTCTCTTTTGGGGTTTTTTAAAAGAAAAAGTGTTAAAACCTTCTTTTTTCTCTTTTTTTTTTTTGGTTCTTTTTTCTTCCTCCTATCCTTATTTTTTTTTCCTTTCCCTTCCATTTGTTGTTATTTTCTTTTTTTTTCTCTTTTGTTGTAATGTTTATTTTAAAAAGTTTTTTTAATGTATTTAAGGGAAAAGGGGTTTTTTTGTTTTTTTGTTTGGGGTTTTTTGTTTGTTTAAACTGGTTACGGTCATTTTTTAAGACCTCTTATCTTTTTTTCCCTTGTCAGCTATTACCTGTAACTTTTGTTTGGACCTTTTTGTGGAGAGATGGGGTGAAAATAACTAAATATTTTTTTTTTACAGTAGTGCTTTCATCTTTTTTTAAAAAAAGCTAAAAAATGGAATGCTTTCATTTCACCAAAGATTGTACCCCCAAAAAATGACTCGTTGAGTGTGGGGACGTCTCAAATTTTGACAGATTTAAAAATGTTTTTCCCCCTATTTTTAATTTTTTTTCCCTTTTGTTGCTTCCTACATTTTGGTTTTCTTTATTTTTCACTTTTTTTTACCCCTTTCTTTTTTATTTCTGTTTTTTTTTCTTTTTTTTTCGAGTTTCTTCTTTTTTTGTTGGCTCTCTCTCCTTTCCCCCTTCTCCTCTCTCTCATCTTCCCTCTCTCCCTCTCTCTCTCTCCCTCCTCCCTCCCCTCCCTCCCCCCTCCCCCTCTTTGCGTTCAATGCATTTCTTTAACTTTTTTAAGAACTTTTTTTTTCCCGCTTTTTTTTTTTATCAACTTTTATGATTTTTTTTCAGCTAACAGCTTTTTGCTATTTTGTTAAAAGAATTTTTTGGGGGTAAATTTGGGGGAAAATGGGTTTTTTTTTCAAAAACTTTTTAACCAAGTTTATTTAGCTACCCGAGTTAATTTTTTTTTTTTCGCCTTTCTTTTTAACAATAAAAAAAAAGCTTTTTTCTTATTTTTTTTTCGGGGATAATGGAATGGCACCTTGGCTTCTTTACACCCATTCCCCGTGGCATGGGTTTTTTTTTAAAAATTTTGTCATTGTTCCACCGGCAAAACAGGCCTCCCTTTTTCCGAAGGGGGAACTTTTTTTTTAAGTTTGCCAAGGTTCTGCATGCGTTTGAAAGGGGCCCTCAGTTAAAGTCTCACCAAGGACTTTTGAGGGGATGAAGTCGCCTGATATCCCCAAGAAAAATCCTCTGAAAAAGTTTTCGCCCTTTGGGGAGAGACCAAATTTCACCCCAACCAAAGATACCCTTCCCCAGGGGTGTTTTATTTTTGCTTAAAAAACTTTTCAGATGCAGCAACCATGGACATAATGGGCAGAAAAAAGCAGTCTTTGTTTAATTTCAGTCTCCTCTAAAAACAAATTAGTTTTTTAACTGAAATTTTTTCTGTCGACAATAGTAAACTTTTCCCCCCCCTTTCTCTGAAGGAATTTTCTAGACCCATATAATATTACATCAAGAAAAATTTTGTTTTTTTCAGAGTGGCCACAAGACTTTTTGGATTCTAACCGTAAAGATGGCCAGGGGACGACCTCTTGTATGCACTCGGGGGACATTGATGGGTGGAAAGTGAAATTGCAAGAGCTGGAAAAAAGTTTTAAAAATGTGTGTGCCCGTGTGCTTGTGTTTTGTGGGGGGGGTTGGCGGGAGGGGGAAGGGGGGGGGGGTAGGGGGCGGGGTTGAGGTGGAGGGAGTGGGGAAGGGTGTGTGTGTTTTTTATATTGGGGTTTAATTTGTTTTTGGTGTTTTTTTGGGTTGGGGTGGGTTTTGTGCGGGTGTTGAGGGGGGGGGGGGGGGGTTGTTTGAGGCCATAAACGGATAAAAAAAGGGATACGACAGACGAAAAAAACAGCAGAGAAGGGGATTAGGGGGGGGGGGGGGCGGTTTTTGGGAAAGGGGCAAGAAAAAAGGGAAAGGTACGCTTGGTATGAAGAGAAAGCAGACAAGGCGAGATTTTACCCCCAAAAGGGGAGGGGGGGGAAAGCGAGAGAGAGAGGGGGAAGAGAGAAAGCAACAGAAGACAAGAAGAAGAGACAGGGGGGAGAGAAGAGAAGGAGAAAGGGAGAAGGGAGATGATAGAAAAGGGGGAAAGAAAAAAACAAAGGAGGGGGAGAGAGAGGAGAAAAGAAGAGAGGTTGGGAGGGAGGGGGGAGAGAGAGGGGGGAAAAAAGGAGAGGGGAGAGGTGAGAAGAGGGAGAAAGATAAAAAGAGAAAGAAAAAAGAAAAACAGAGGAAAAGAGACAGAGCCCGCGCCAGAATCAGAGTTTGAGGGACATGATTACATGAGAGATAACAACCACCCCAATCCTCACAAATATCTGTTTCCACAGCTTTTTTTGTTCCCGGCTGAAAACCCCACTCTTGTCTAAACCCATCTCAAGGGTCAAAATCCACAAATAAACTGTCCTCACGTACGCGATGTCATCTGATTTTTCCGGGACGAATTCCAAAATAACAACTTTTTTGAACAAAAAAATTGAATCCAGAATCAGGCAGTGTAAAGGGGCAATCTCTCGATGTTCTTTTTTATCTTGTTCGATTTATTGAAAATGTTAAAAATATGTTTTAATTTTTTTAAAATGTTTATGTTTTTTTTTTTTAAATTCTCGGTTTTTTGGGTGTGTTTTTTCTGTTCCGATGTAAGCACGAAATGACCCCAAAAAAGCACACAAAAAAACAAAAAATAAATCAAATACAAATCTTTAACAGACAAGCCAAAAAAACTCCTTACTTTCTCCATCCAATAGATATTCCACCTCCACCTTCCATTTTCGAACCTTCGTTCAGTCAGTCAGTTTTTTTTAAAACCCAAAACAAAATTCAATCTAGTCAAACTTCAAGCATACAAATGCCCATGAACAAACTTTCTTTTTTCTTCTTCCCTTTCCCCCCTCCCCCCTTCCCCCCTTCCTCCTCCTCCTCTTCCTCTTCTCCTCCCGTTCTTCTTCAATTCAAAATTTTTTTTCCTTTTTTCCTTCAACTACTACTGCACTACTACTACTAAAACTCACTATTATTATACTACTATTTAACTACAGTACTACTACTATCACCACTCTCTAAGCTACTGCATTTAATGGCGCTGTGTGTTTTGCTGCGCTGCTTGATGCTGCGGTGCTTCTGAAAACTATGATCCCTACTACATTACTACTACTACTACTACTACTATAAATACAGCTACTACTCTTCACCACTACTACTACTGCCTGCTGCTGCTGTGTGAGACGACCGCTACCATTTTCTGTGCTACCACTATGCACTCTCTCTCTCTCTCTCCTCTTCTCTCTCTCTCTCTCTTCTCTCTCTCTTCTCTCTCTCTCCTTCTCTCTAATTATCTTCTCTTGTTTTGATTGTTTAGCCGTTAAGCCCCGATTTAATCTGCTTGTTTTTTACCTTTTCAGAGGCTTTGTGAAAATAGCATTTTTTTTTTTTTGATTACACCCCATAAATAGGCAGTGGAACGATACAATTTACAAAACAAAACGGGGGGACTGAATATAAATAAGACGAGCGCGTATTTCCTCTTTTCAAAAAGAAATAAAAAAATAATAAAAAATAAAAAAATAAAAAAAGGGTTGCCAACCAGATTAGCAAGTTTACCAAAATCTAAAAACACACCAACCACATACACACACATACTCAACCCTCTCTCTCTCTCCCCTTCTCCTCTCCTCCTCTCCCTCTCTCTCCTTTTTCCACACACACAAAAACCAAAACCACACAACCACACACACCCCCCCTCTCTCTCTCTCTCTCTCTCTCTCTCTCCCACACACCAAAACAACAACTCACCACAAAAGAAACCCCAACACACACCCCCACCTCTCTCCTCTCTATCTCTCTCCCCTCTTCTCTCTTCCCCCCCCACACACACAACCCAACCACACACACACACAACCCACACACTTTAGACAGCGAAAAACAGATCCATATTATGTTTTTGCCCATGAAACATCTAGAACTGCCTTTACAAGAAATTGTGTGGAAACAACAAAAAAAAACAATTTTTGCACAGTTCCCTTCATAAAATTGCATCAGCTTATGCCCCAAAAGGGAAAGCCGAGAGCTGTTTCGTAACGACAAGACGATTTTCCCTGCAATTCTTGAAGCTTTTTCATCTTTAAAAAAATGTCGCTGCAGTAAAAGAAAAAAAAGTTTTTAGAGGGAAAAATGAATTATTTTGGGGCTGTGTTTGGGGTTTTAGTCTTTTAATTTTTTTTTATAGTTTGTTAATTTTTTTTCTTTCTGCTTTTCTTGATGTGATTGGTGTGTGTACGTGCGCGCTGGCTGCGTGTGTTTTTGGTTTTGGGGTTTGTGGTGGTGTTGTTGTGTGTGTTTTTTGGGCGCGGGGGAGGGTGTGTGTGTGAGTGCGGCGTACGTGCTTGTGTGCGTGTGATGAGGGGTGCGGCGCGTGCGTGTGTGTGTGTCTTTCAATCTATTTTTTGTCTGTTTTGTCTGTGTCTTCTGTCGCGTTTCTCACCCTGTCTTCTTCTGTCTGAAAAGCGCAGGTGAAAAATGATGTCTTCTGATTTTTTTTTTAATACAGTTTTTAAAAAACGTGAAAGCATGTTTTTTTACATGCATGCAAAAACGCACTTGACTAAATGTAAATCATTTTTTTTTTCTGAAATTTCAGTTGCTTGGCCCATCAACAATGACGGGGTGAGAGTTTAGGCGACAGTCAGAAAAGCAGGAAACACGCGAAAACCCTGTCCTCCACCCCCCCCCCCCCCGCAAAAAAAGTCTCAGGTTATGACGTCCCAAGCACGCAGCCACCCCTTTTTAAACCAGATTCTGCTTTAAATGGAAGGGGCTGTGATGACGGGGATGCCTGTGCGGCAGGGCCCAAATATTTGACAGCCCCGGAACTTTTAAGTAATTTTTAATTTTTTTTCATTTTTTTTAGGCGTGTTTACAGTGTCCATTAATATTTCCTCCTCCTCTCTCTCCTCTCTCTCCCCTCTCCCTCCCTCTCCTCTCCCTCTTCCCCTCCTCTCCTCTCCTCTCTCTCAACCCACACACAAAAGTAACTACAATGCACTCACAGATACACCACGCATAAGCAACCTAACTTCACATACTCAAATCCACACCGCAAGCAAACCATTCACACACCCCACACACACACACCAACACCACACACACAACACACACACACACAAACACAAAACAACAACCTCCTGAGAACTAAAACCCCAAGTTTGCATGTTTGAACACACACAGAACACCCTGCACACAAGTCAACCCTATTCCACCATTCGAGAGTTGCCTTGCTCCTGTGGGAACAGATGACAAAATTTTTGCAAAACGCCTGCACACGGAACTTGACTAGGCCTCGGTTTTTTTGAAAAATAGGGCTGAAACAACACCCCCCAACGAACTGGGTTTTTGGAGACCCTTTTCACTGGGCCCATGTCTTCCCGGCGCCTTCTTTCTTCGTAACACTTCTGCGCCAGGTCTGTTTGGTCGACCATTTTCCGCCCCCTTGTGGTTTCATCAAGGGCCTGTCTGGGGAATTTACGCGGCTTGCGAAGTAGGGCTGTCCATCCCCTTTTTTTGTTTAAAAATGGACCGATTGGGGTTTTTGTCGGGGTCCTGTCCCACAGTTTTTTGTTGGATAAAACTTCCCGGCCACCGATGTTGGGATGTACCTGAGGCTTTTGTTGGTAAAAAACGGGAGTTGTGGTGCTGGTTTTTTTTTACCCCCGGGTTTTCTGACCATAAAGTAGGACCGTTTTCACATTGGGTTTTGTAGATGCACACGGAAATAGGTGTAAAAAAAAGACATAAAGGCTTACCCTTATTCTCGAAAAAAAAAAAAACCCCAACTAACCAAAAAAAAAACCCAAAACAAAAATAAAAACTCAAATTTAACAACAAATAAGATTTAAATGTAAGTTAAAAAATTTTTAATAAAAAAACAAACTTTACTACCCCGACACTTCCGCCCATTCTAATAACGACCCGTTTAAAATTGTCCCACTTTCCCCCTCAATTTTTAAAAAAAAAATATCATTCTCTATTACATACAAAAAAAGACTGATTTAGGGTTTCAGAAACAGGGGCAATTTTTTAGCCCTGTGACATGGCCTGTGGTGTGACTGACAGGCAAATGACCGCCCTTGTGAGGTGTCGTTTAGTCTGAAATTCATCTGGAATTCCTGCATCTGGGGAGAGGGGGGGGACAAGGGGTTTGCCCCGTCAGTTCTTAACACGTTTTCCCGGGGTTTTTTTTCGGGGAAGTCGCCTGGCGATTTAATTTAATTGAAATTTAAAATGCGTTTTGTTCAGTTTTTTTTTTCTTTTTTTTTAAAATCGTGCTTTTTTTATGCCATTTTATCTTTTTGCTGGCCTGTTGTCTGTCTTTTTTTCTTGCTGCTGTCTGTCTGTTTTCTGTATGTCGTCTGTCTTTTCCCTTTTTTTTGTTTTCTGATAGGTTGTCGATGATAATAGATAATAATAAATAGATGATGATAGATAATAATAGATAGATAGAAAATAGTTAGATGGGTAGAAGATGATAATAAAAGGGGTAAAATTATAAAAATAATTTAAAAAAATTGGGAAATTTTGGGGTGGGGGGGGGGGGGGGGGGTTTTTTGGTTTTTTTTTTAGAATAGAAAAAAAAAACACAGGAAAAAAAAATAATCGAAAGAAAGAAAAAAAAGAAGAAAGAAAGAAAAAATTGAAAAAAAAAGAAAGAAAGAAAAAAAACGAAGAAAAAGGAAAAAACATATTTGGGAAGTAAACAAAACGATAGAATGAGTCCAGATCAAAGGGAAAACAAAAAATTTTAAAACAGAAATAAATGCAAAAAAATGGGAAAAAATGATCAAATTTTTATGATAAGAGAAACAAGTAGAAAAATAAAATAAAAAAGAGAGAAAACAAACAAGAAAGCTACAAAAGAAAAAGGAAAGAGAACAAAAAAAAAACGTTGAAAAGAATAAAGAAAAAAAAACAAACAAACAAGCAAAGAAAAAGAGAAAGAGGGAAAAGGGAGAGAGAGAGAAGGAGAGAGAGAGAGAGAGAGAAAGAAGAAGAGAGAGAAGAAGGAGGGGGGAGAGAGAGAGAGAGATTCTTTTAATCGAGGTAATGAATAAGCCCTCATGTGCTTTTTTTCATCCAGTCCCCCGTGATACGGTTTTTTTAAATGTTGTTATTTTTTTTTCCCCCCGGCAATACTGGCCTACCTTTCAAAAAAACGGAACAGGTTTTTAACGTGCCGCAAAATGTTCTCGTGCGTTCGCACACGGGGCATCTGTTTATAGTCTCATCCGAAGGGCTTTGGGGGGAGTGGAATCGGCCTGAGTTAACTCCCTTTGGGAAAAATTTTCCTTGAACGGGGAAACGAAACCCGGGGCGTCGATTGCACGCAATGTTCAACCCCCTAGGCTATCCCCCCCAAAAAAAGAGAGAGAGAGAGAGAGAGAAGGAGAGAGAAAGAGAGAGAAGAGAGAGAGAGAGAGAGGGGGAGAGAGAGAGAGAGAGAGAAAGAGAGAGAAGGAAAAGAGAGAGAGATGGGGAAAAAAGGAAAGAAAGAAAAAAAAAAAAAAAAAAAGAAAAAAGAAGAGAGATTCATAAAAATTTTTTAAAAAAAAGTAAAACCCAATAAAAAACAAAAAAAAAAAAAACTTTTGTGCAAACATCATGTTTTTAAAGAAATGGGGGGAAACCTTTCCTGCCTTACTTAAAAAAGGGCAAAAATCCCAAATAAAGGATTCCCCGGGACCCATTTGTAAAATTTTCCATTTTTTGGCAACCCAAAATTTCCCTTGCCCTTCCCCTGTTTTGGGGGAAAAGTTTTCATAAGCAAGACTATAAAAAGGGTGCTGGGCAATTTGGCCTGTTCTTTTCTGGAAAAAACCAAAAAAAACCAAAATCTTTTCTTCCGTGTGTGGGTTGTTTTTTAAAAAATTTTTTTGGGGTGTTTTGTTGTGTTTGTTTTTTTTGTGTTTTGTGTTGTGCCTTTCCCAGCCCTGTGTTGTGTGTTTTTTGTTTTTTGTGTTGGTGTGTTGTTGTGTGTGTTTTGGGGTGTGAATTGTTTTGGGTGTGTTGGTGTTTTTTAGTAAAATTTTTAAAGGTAACAAACAAGGTGGGTTTTTTGTCTTTTTTGTAAAAGTGTGGTGTGAAAATGTGGGGTTGTGGGTTGCGTGTGTTTGTGGTGTGTGTTTTACTGAAAAGATTTAACATACATTTTTCGTGTAGAACTTTTGACATTTTGGGGTAAGGGGGTTGTTGGGGGCACCCGGCTTTGGTGCGGGTCGTGGGTGGTTTTTTTACAAAAACCCCCACCACCTGTCGAACATAACAATTCCCCCCCACGCGAAGACAGACCCCCTACCCCCATCTCCCCCCTAAACCCTTTTCCCTAACCCAAACTCTTATGCAAAACCCCAAACCCCGCCTAAACCAGTGGCGAATCAAAAACCGTCAAAAAAGTTTCCGAAAAAAAATAAAAAAGTCAAACTCAATTTTCAGCGCGCCTACTTCCCCCAAATTCCTGGCACTCCTTCCTTTTTTTCCCCACTAAATCTCCTTGGATTTCAAAAAACCCCCTCCTCCCGCCCCAAACACCCACACTGTCTAATTCCATCAATTTTCTCCTTTTCAGAAACAAGTCAAACAGCCCCAATGGTCCCAACTCAATTAAAACCCGCCCCGATCCCCTTTTCCGACTCCTCTTTTTCCTTCCTCCCAAAAGTGAAAAAGGTCGTTTAAAAAAGCTTAAAAAATCACCTTATCCCATACTCTCCTTTTTCCCATGCCCCCCACAACGAAACCCATTTTCACTTAAAAATAAAACTTTTTCTCTGGTCAGGAAATTTTCCCATCCTCTTTTTCAGCAATAGTCACAACCCTCTAAAAAAACGGGACCTCGCCCCACTGGAATTTACCTTTTCCCAAAAATTTTTTCCAAAGTATGAAAAAAATTTTTTCAAAACGCAAAAAGTACCCCAATGACCTCCCCCCCCTTTTCTACTCCTACGCCCAACCACCCAAAAAAACCACCCTATCCACACTTTGTTAAATTTTAGCTTCGTGCAGGAAAAATTTCCCCCCTCACTCTGCTTGACATCTGCGCCTTTGATAAAAACCCTAGACACCAACTCTTTCTCCCTCCAAAAACTTTGGATTCGGCAACCCTCACCTTTTAAATCTTAATAAGAAAATTCCAAAAATTTTAAAAAAATTTAATAAACCCCTGTCAAAAATAGTGGATCCCCCAAATACTCCCCGGGCCTTTCCTTTATCTCTCATTCCCCCCCCACTTAAAAACAACCCCTACGATCATCATTTTATCCAATAACTACTTCATTGCAGTATAGGAAAAACTTTCCCCTTTCCCCCTGCAAATTTTTCCTCTGCCTTCAAAGACATTAAAACAATACTCGCAATTTCAATTTGCCTAAAACCGAAGCCATCTCATAAGGGACCCAAAAAAAACTTTCCCCTTTCGAAAACTTTTAAAAAATTGGCTCGTCTTCCTTTGCCAACCCCTGGAAGATTTTTAAAATTTTTGCAAAACACCTTCTATAAAAAAATCATACCCGATGATCCCTTCTACTACAATTAACCCCTACCGATTCCCCAATATCGTCCCTATGAACCCACTTTCACCTCTATTTTTCCGTTTGTTGTTTTTTTGGTGGTGTTTTTTTGTTTTGGGTTTGGTTGGAAAAAATTTTTTTTTTGCGTTTGTTCACTGCTGCCTGCCCGATGGTTAAAAACTTTGTTTTAATGTTCCAAAATGGGGACCCCTTTCTTGTTTTCGTTTACGTAAACTCCAAAAGTTTTTTTTTAAGCCCCAGTTTGTTTTGTTTCGAAACCCCGTTAAAAATTTTTTGGGTCGCCCTTTTTTGTTTCGGTCCATCCACTGGGAAAAGAACTTTTTTATTGAAAAAGTTTTATTGATAAATTAAACCCGCCTAAAACAAAAAATTATTTTTTTTACCGGACTTTCCCCCCAAAACGTCCCCCAACCCAACAGATCTTTTACCCTTTTAAGTTTTTGATTTTGTTTTGTTTTGGTTGGGGGTGTTTGGGGGTTTGGTTTTTTGTGTGGGGTTGTTGTTCGGTTTTTTGGGCATGCGTGCTCGTGCGGCGTGGTTTTGTTGTTGTTTTTGTTTGGGTGTGTGTTGTGGTGGGTTGTTTGTTTGTTTTTTCGATTCACCAAAATTTAAATTTATAATTATTATTTTTTATTTTAAATTTTTCATTTTTGAGTTTTTTTTAAACAGTGTGGTGGAGGTTTGGGACACTGGATTTTGGGTGGTTCAAGTATTATAAAAAATTTAAGTAATAATAAATTTTTTAAATATTTTATATATTAAATTAAAAAAATAAAAAAATTTAACTTTAACAACTCAAAAAGCAAAAAAACCAAAACCCATATTTATTAGCCTTTTACAATTTTTTGCATTTTAAAATCAAAAAAAATTTTGGGGGTTAGCAGATCTGTTTGAAACCGGGCCGGGGTATTCCTGATAAAATAAAAACATGTTGTGGGGTTTTAAAAAAATACTACCATTTTGTTTGAAGCAAATGCGTCTGCGGGGGTTGTGTTTGTGGGGTTTTGTGTTTTGGTTTTTGTTTGTGTGGTTGAAAGTTTTTCCCAAATTTACACCAAGACCCCATTTATTTTCTGTGCCATCTCAAATTGCCTACCAAAGCCACATAAAAATATTTTAAAGCGGGGGTAATTGCTAAATATAGTTAAAAAAAACCTGATAACAAAAAGGTTCTTTTATAAAAATTAAAAAAAAATAATTTAAAATAATAATTAAAAAATTAAAAATAAAATTTTTTTTAAAATTTTTTTAAAAATTTTTGATTAATAATAAAATAAATAAAAATTAATTTTTAAAATTTTAAATTTTCCCCTTATATAGTGTTACCTTGAAAAGAAAATAAAAAGGCGAAATCAACCCCCATAATTTTTGTTTTTTTGACCCAAAGGGGTTTAAATTTTGGGGGGTGACTTGCTGGTTTTTTTTCAAAGAAAAAAAATTTTCTTCGTTTACGTTGTATTTTTTGTCCTTTTGGTTTTTTTTTGTTTTTTTGAAGAGGATGATTTTGCTAAAGTTGGTAATAATTTAAATTTTAAAATGCAAAAATACAGAGATGCCGAGGTGATTTAATGTAGGGTTTAAAAGTGGAAGATAATAGTGGGTTTATTTGTATAAATAAAAGAAAAATTTTGACCATGAGCCTTTAATTTTTTCAAAGAAAATTCCAGGGTGAATGGGTACTTTTCAAATTTCATTTGGTCTGGTTACGTTAGAAATTTGGTAAAGGGGGTTTTCTTCTGCCACCCCTTAAAAACAGAAATACCCAAACAATTGAAAAAGTAGACTCTTATGAAAAAGATTTTTAACCTCCCCCCTTTCTAGTATATTTTCCCTTAAAAAGAAACCTTTTCGGGTACATGGGTGCAATTGCATTGGGAATTTTTTTTTTTTAGGGTTTTTTTTTTTTGTTTGTTTTTTATTAAATTTTTTTCAATGGAAGAGTTAAAAAACCCCAAAAATTCCCTGAAAACTCTTTGTTTACGGGGGGGAGGAATAAGATTTATTACAAAATTTTTTAAATCAACTCAAACAAAGATTTTCTTTTTGCTGAGGAACAAAAGGTTTTGTTTGGTTGTTTGTGTTTTTTGTTTTTTTTTTGTGAGTTGAAAAAATGTTTTTGGGTTTTTTGTTTGTTTTTTTAGTAATGTTGTTGTTTTGTTTTGTTGTTGTTGTTTTTGTGGGTTGTTGTTTTTGTTTTTTGTGAGGTTTTTACTGTTTGTTAAAGGAAAAACATAATGCATTTAATATAAAAATTTTAAAATAATTTAAAAAATATATATTGAAAAAGAAGAAAAGTTTTTTTAAATGATAGTAGATAATTGTAATAGAAGTTGATGATGTTGTAAAATTGAAGAAGTAGAGGGCCGGGGTGTGTGTGGATTTTTTATTTTTTTTCCCTTTTTGGATAGTGGAAAATGCTCCCCTTATGTGTTTGTTTTTTTGTTGGGGGAACATGTTTTGGGTGTGGTTTTTTGGTGTTGTTTGGGGGGGGGGTTCTGTTTTGGGTTTTTTGGTGTTTGTTTTCAGTGGAAAACCCCCCCTTTTTTATGGGGAAAAATTTTTCATAGGGGTTGTTAAAAAAATGGTTTAACAAAAATGCACCACTTTTTCGAAAAAGATCAGTTTTTCCCCCCCCCCCAAACCCCCCAACCCCCCTTCCCGCACATAAATATTTTTTTAAGAAAAAAGCCTGATGTTGGGGGGTGTCAAACGGTGACATGCGAAACCCCTGGGATAGGGGCCCGGGTTTTTCCTCATTTCCTTAAGAGTTTTGCTCTGTCCATTTATTGATAAAAGAGGGTTTTTTTTTTTTAATTTTTTTGAAGTATGTTCAATGAAAAAAAGAAAAACCAACACACTCGCAAACCCCGTGAACCAAACCCTGGGCACCACAAACATTCACCACGAAAAATGCAAAACGCCCCAACAAATATTTCTTTTGTTGTTTGGATTACAAGGGTTTTGTGGGGGTTTTTTTTGTGTGTGGTGTTTTTGTGGTGTGGTGTGTGTTGTGTGTGTTTTGTGTGTGTTTAAATGAGTATGTGTTTTGTTGCCCCCCCCCTGGGGTATGTTGTTTGTCTTTTTTGTGTGTTTCGTGTGTTGAACTTAAAATACAAAACCCCCTCTTATCCAGGGAATAAAAACATAGAAAAAAAGGGGAAAAGTGTCTCCAAAAAATAGGCATGCCTTTGCGACAAGCAACGTTTCATCTCCCTTTCCCTCAAACTATCCCCCAAGCCCCTCCTTCTTTGCCTAGCAGCTCAGTATTTGCTTTAATGAAGAAAGCCTTGATGTCTTAGGGTGGTGGCAAGCATGGCTGACATGC
Organism: Rapana venosa; assembly: GCA_028751875.1. NCBI lineage: Eukaryota > Metazoa > Mollusca > Gastropoda > Neogastropoda > Muricidae > Rapana > Rapana venosa. Next base: position 35,005,525 of record CM054151.1, read on the forward strand.
TGACCACTGTGGATGATGAGGCCAGGTTTGTTTCCTCATTACCTAAAGAGGTGTTTGCTCTGTCCATTTACGTGATAGAATTTATTCTTTTAGTCTATTTTTGGTCAATGTTTCTTGTGAAGTATGTTCAATGAAACAGAAAAACACACGCACTTGCAAACCTCTCGTGCACGCATGCATCCACTCACACACATGCACACATGAACATGCAAGCACACTCACACATGATTTTCTTGTGTTAGTGTGAAAGTGAATGTGCGTTTGCATGTGTGTGTGCATGTGCATATGCGCGGGTGTGTTTGTTTGTGTGTGTGTGTGTGTTTGTGTGTGTGTGTGTGTGTTGGGAGGGGGGTATGCTTGTTTGTGTTTGAGTGTCTATGTGTGTTTGAAACTCTAAAGTAATAAAACCAACTGTTTCATCACAGCGAAAAAGATAATCATAGGAGGAGGTTAGTTACACACAAAACATGTGTCATCCACAAAAAGCAGTCACGCTCTTTTTCGTGACAAGCATGCAGTTATCCTCTCCCCTTCCCCTCAAACTATTCCCTACCCCCCTCCTTCTTTGCTTAACAGCTCAATATTTTTGCTTTAATGAAGAAAGACTTGATGTCATTGGGGTGGTGGCAAGCATGGCTGACATGTTGACCACTCTGGATGACTAGGCCAGGTTTGTTTCTTCATTACCTTAAGAGCTGTTTGCTTTGTCCATTAACCTGATATGACATAGAGTCTTTGTTTGTCTCTTTGGTTTCTTTCTTGTGGAGTATGGTCAATGAAATAGAAACAATAAAAATATTGACACATGCTCACGAGTACACGCACACACATGCATACAGAGACATAATTATGCACACACACACACCAAAACATACATGCACATATGCACACACGCACACACACACACACACACACACACACACACACACACACACACACACACACACACACACACACAAGAGCATGTACGCACACACATACATGCACACACATACATACACACACACTTTGTGCTGATAATGTGGTCGTCCATGTGTGTGTGTGTGTGTGTGTTTAAGTTTAAATGTGTGTGTGTGTGCACATATATGTGTGTGTGCATGTGTGTGGATGAATATACATACCCATGTACTTAACGTAAGCCTGAATGCATTATTGGATAAACTCCAAACCCTTATGTCTTTGTACATGTGTGCCCTGCTCATGTTCTAAACAGACCTCCTTTTCTCAGGCTGGCAAAGAACCTTGTGCATGTTGAGAAGAAGGCTTTGTCACTTTGTTGTAAATTTTTAAACCCAATCTTCTCAGGTCTCATTATCTCCCCCTTGCCAGGAGCTTTCAGGAACGGTAACAGAGACCCTGTTGGAACGGTCAGGAGAACACCAGCTCAATGTGAGAAAGCGTACTTGACAGCAAAGAGGACGAAATGAAGAAAATGTACAAGTAGCAGTAAACAGCTCAGTGATTGCAGAGATTTTACATATCGCCAGTAATTGGGAAATGGAGCCATATTTGTTTGGTGAAAGTTGTATAGCTCAGGAAAAACTATATATTTTCTACAATATTAGCATCAACAAAATAAATTCATCTGTCAAACGTTTAAAATAAAATATTTTCTGTCAATTTTGAATTTCTTGTTACCAAACAGTAGTTGTACTGCTGGGTCATGTACAGGTCTCATTGTGATCAGATTCGGGAAATTCCCATTCATTTTTTAAAACTCCCTTCCAACATAGCCTGCTTTTATTACTGTAGTCATAATTATTTCTATAAAGGATTGGATAGAAGACTGACAGTTTAAACACAATCTAGGAATTCCGTCACAAATGTAGCTTTCATCAGTAGTACCAGGTGAAATTCGTTTTAAAAAATTAAAAGACGTCATTCATAAAAGAACAGTTAGGATTTACTTGGTGACAAGCTCACAGGTTTCCTCCCCCTCTACACCACTCTCCCCCTCTACACCATCCCCCCCCCTCCTCCCCTCTAGTGGCCTGACATTTGCTTTAATGGGGAAAGCCTTGGTGAGACTGGGGTGGTGGACAACATGGCTAACACGTTGACATTCTGGGTGATGAGGCCAGAGAGTCTTTCTTCATTATGCTAAGAGGTGTTTGCAGAGTCCATTCATTAAGGTAATAATAAGTAGCTTTTTCTCTGAGTTTGTTTGTTGTTTTTGTATATTTTGAAGTATGTTTGATAAAGGAGAAGACAAAATAAGCAAGAGAGAGAGGGTAAAGTGTAGAGAGGTAAGAAAACATACACAAAAAGGAGTGATAGAAAAGGGGAAATTTCTAGCGCAGAAGATATGACAAAGTTTTACATAACTCGAGGCATCAAAGTGTACATGCCCGAAACAGCTATGTCGTTTTAAAAAAAAAAATCTATGAAAATAACGGCTTTTAAAAAAGTCAATATTCAAATGGACACAATATGGAAAAAAAGCCAAAACAAAACAAACAGTTTGAAATACAAAAAAGAAAAAGAAAAGCGCCATGAAAGAGAAGCACTAACTTTATATCAGCAAGCAACAGCACGGGCATTTCATTTCACAGTTCACAGTGCCCGATAATGCAATGGCGAATAACGCCTAGCCTGCATACTAACTTGTTGTTGTTGTTGTTGTTGCTGTTGTTGTTTGTTTGTTATTGATTTTTTTTACATTAGAACTGATAAACACGCTCGTTGACGCGCCAATCTCTCTCTCTTCTCTCTCTCTCTCTCTCTCTCTTCTCTCTCTCTCTCTCTCTCTCTCTCTCTCTCCTCTCTCTCTCTCTCTCTCTCTCTCTTTTGGGGGGGTGTTTCTGGGGTATGTTTTGTCTTTTGCTCGTCTGGGGTTGTTTGTTTGTTTGTTTGTATGTTTGTTTTTTCTTCTTCTCTCTTTTTCTTTAAAAAAAAAGTTTTTTCCCTTTGCTTTTCTGCTTGAAAGTATGAGTACTGAGTGCATTTTTAAATGTGACCCCATGGGCGGGGACTGGATGTAAAAAAGCACATGAGTACTTATTTATTATCCTGGAAAAAAAGAATTTGTTTTTTATTACTTACAATGTGTAGATGTTCTTTTCATGACCTTATTGGCCTTTTCCTTCTTTATTATGTGAGTGTATGGGTATTGCACTTATTTTATTACCATAGCATTCAATTTGCATGAGTATAATTAAAAAGTGTTTGTATTGATCGTGTGCTATGTGAGTATTACATATTTAGTATTATTTCCCCGAAACATCCCCCCACCCCCCACCCCCCACACACGCTCAAACACACACATACACACACATACCACACACACTCACTCACTCACTCACTCACCCATATTCTCTCCCTCAACGATGTATAGTTTTAAATTTCTTTCTTGTTTTGTTTCTTGTTTTTATTGTGTGGATGTTATGGGTATTAAATTTATTTCATTATCATGACATATAATTTTTAAACGAGTATAATCAAAATGAGTGTTGATGGGATCGCATACTGTTTTGGGAATTATATATTGGATATTATCTCTGAAATACACACACACTCTGTCTCTGTCTCTCACCTTTTATCGTCTTGCTTATAGTCATAGTATATCCTGATGAGGATTCATATTTTTATATTTTCATACTTTATTGGACTTGCCTCTGTACTTAAGTTTTAATGAGTGCCTATTTCAATATCTTATAATTATGTGTAACAAGTATTACATTTGACAATGTGTAGATGTTTATCTTTATGACTTATTAAGTTTGGTTGTATTATTTTTCTTGGCTTTGTTGTTGTTCTTGTTCTTGTTGTTGTTGTTTGTCTGTTTTTCTCTTTTTTATCATCTTTTGTTGGTTTGGTTTTTCCTTCTCTTTTGTTTGTTCGTTTGTTTTGGTTAGGGTTTTTTGGGGGGTGGGGGTATGGGTTGGGGTATTTTTTAGGATTTTCTTTTATTTGCTTGCTTTGGGGGGGGGGGGGGGTTGTTGGGGGGGGGAGCTGTTTTGAAAAGGGTTATTTCCTTGTTTTTATTGTGAGACTGTATAAGTATTGGGTTATTATTATAAGATGTATCCCTAACGGGCAGGGACTGGATGTAAAAAAGCACATATGTGTCTATCTCTCTCTCTCTCTCTCTCTCCTCTCTCTCTCCTCTCTCTCTCTCTCTCTCTCTATGTCCTTCGGATGAGACTATAAACCGAGGCCCGTGTTCGAACGCATGCAGAACATCTTGAGCACACGTTAAATCTGTTCCGCTTTTCGGAAGA
>CM054151.1:35014744-35023614 GCA_028751875.1 Rapana venosa
CTTTTTATTAAAAAGTTTTTTTCCCTTTGCTTCTACTGTTTGAAAGTATGAGTACTGAGTGCATTTTTAAATGTGACCCTACGGGCGGGGACTGGATGTAAAAAAGCACATGAGTACTTATTCATTATCCTGGGAAAAAAGAATGTGTCTCTATTACTTACAATGTATAGATGTTCATTTTATGACTTAATTGGCTTCCCCCCCCCTCTTTATTGTGTGAGTGTATGGGTATTCTATTACTTACAATGTGTAGATGTTCTTTTTATGACTTTATTGGCTTTTCCCCCCCCTCTTTATTGTATTAAGCCATCCGCAGCCCACCAGTAGGAAAGTCCCCAGGAGCAGACAATATACCAGCAGAGCTGCTCAAGCATGGTGGCGAAACAGTCATCACATATGTTACAGCTATCTGTCAGAAGATTTGGGAGACAAAACAGTGGCCAACAGAATGGACACAATCACTCATCATACCCCTGCCCAAGAAGAGGAATTTACGCCAATGCCAAAACTATAGAACAATCAGCCTCATCAGCCACGCCAGCAAGATCATGCTCAAAGTTATTTTGAATCGACTCAAGAAGGAGGCAGAAGAACACCTTGCAGAGGAACAAGCTGGGTTCAGGGCAGGCAGGAGCACAATCGAACAGATTTTTAACTGCCACATCCTGATGGAAAACCATCTTCAACATCAGAGAGACCTGTTCCACAACTTCATCGACTTCAAGAAGGCTTTCGACAGAGTATGGCACGAAGGCCTGTGGCAGGTCCTCAGAATGTTTGGCATTGAAGAAGGACTAGTGCAAACCATTCAAGCACTATACAACACCGCAAGCAGTGCAGTCCTTCTAAACAATCAGGTCGGAGACTACTTCAAAACCACAGTTGGGGTCCGACAAGGATGCCTGTTATCTTGGAAAACATTATGAGAGAGACCCTCCATGACTTCCACTCTACCATCTCCATTAGCGGCAGACCCCTCAACAACTTACGGTTTGCCGATGACATTGACCTCATGGGCGGAAGTAACACAGAGCTGCAAGATCTTACGACCAGACTTGAGAACAGAGCTGGAGCATATGGGATGGAGGTGAGCTCGGAGAAAAGTAAAGTACTTTTGAACAGCACGAGCAACGCCACTGCTAAAATGTACATGAACGGCCAACAACTGGAAGAGGTAGACGCTTTTAAATACCTTGGCGCTACACTCACAAAGGACGGGCGATCGACGACAGAAATCAAAGTCAGAATAGCCATGGCAACATCTTCCATGACAAAACTCACCACCATATGGAAAAGTAAAGAGATCAGTTTCCCAATCAAACTAAAGCTCTACAAAGCCCTAATTCAGACTATCCTGCTGTACGGAAGTGAAACCTGGACATTGACTGCTGAAACAGCAAAGCGAATCCAGTCATTCGAAACAAAATGCCATAGAAAACTACTGGGCATATCCTGGAGAGAACGAAAGACCAATGAATTTGTCAAGCGTCAAATAACACGGCTGGTAGGTCCACAAGAACCCCTTCTCACCATTGTCAAGAAGAAAAAGCTGACATGGTTCGGCCACGTCACCCGCCACAACACCCTGCCAAAAACAGTACTGCAGGGAACACTCGAAGGTGGCAGAAGGAGGGGAAGACAGAACAAGTCATGGATGGACAACATCAGAGAATGGACCAGGATGAATGACTCGGCACTACTGCGCAGAGCCGAGGACCGAGATGGATGGAGGAGGCTTACCACGGCATCGTCTTTTGTGTCTCCCCCACGACCGCCAAGGTCACGGGTCTGATGATGATGATGATTGTGTGAGTGTATGGGTATTGCACTTATTTTATTATCATGACATTCAGTTTGTATGAGTATAATCAAAAGTGTTTGTGTTGATCGTGTGCTATGTGAGTATTATATATTTAGTATTATCCCTGAAACACTCCCCCCCCACACACACACACACTCTCTCTCTCACACACACACACACACCCCACACACACACACACACACACACACACACACACACCACACACACTCACTCACTCACTCACATTGTCTCCCTCAATGACTGTATAGGTTTAGATTTCTTCTTTGTTTTGTTTCTTGTTTTTATTGTGTGAATGTATGGGTATTGAATTTATTTTATTATCATGACATAATTTGAAACGAGTATAATCAAAAACGAGTGTTGATGGGACCCCACACTGTTTTGGGAATTATATATTGGATATTATCTCTGAAATACACACACACACTCTCTCTCTCTCCTCTCTCTCTCTCTCTCTCTCCTCTCTTCTCCTCTCTCTCTCTCTCACCTATTATCGTCTTGCTTATAGTTATAGTGTATCCTGATGAAGGATTCATATTTTATATTTTCAATACTTTATTGGAGTTGCCTCTGTACTTAAGTTTTAATGAGTGCCCTATTTCTATATCTTATAGTTATGTGTAACAAGTATATGAACCATTTGACAATGTGTAGATGTTTATCTTTATGACTTATTAAGTTTGGTTGTGTTATTTGTCTTGGCTCTGTTGTTGTTCTTGTTGTTGTTGTTTGTCTGTTTTTCTCTTTTTTCTCTTCTTTGTTGGTTTCGTTTTTCTTTCCCTTTTGTTTGTTTATTTGTTTTGGTTAGGGTTTTTTTGGGGGTGGGGGTGGGGGATGTTTTTTAGGGTTTTCTTTTATTTGTTTGCTTTGGGGGGGGGGGGGGGTTGTTGGGGGGGGTCTGTTTTGAAAAGGGTTATTTCCCCTTGTTTCTATTGTGAGACTGTATAAGTGTAGGGTTATTATTATTAAGATGTATCCCTACGGGCGGGGACTGGATGTAAAAAAGCACATGTGTGCTTATTCATTATTCTCGAAATAAAAGAATTTGTCATTGTCATTGTTATTGTCATTTCCTCTCTCTCTCTCTCTTCTCTCTCTCTCTCTCTCTCTCTCTCTCTCTCTCTCTCTCTCTCGCTCTCATGTGCCACGCGTTTATACTCACACGCTTCCTTTTTTAAAAAAAATAAATCTTGTTCTGAGAGGAAGATAGGCAGATAAAAACACAGAATCAAGCAAGGTATATATTAGTGTGTGTGTGTGTGAGAGAGAGAGAGAGAGAGAGAGAGAGAGAGAGAGAGAGAGAGAGAGAGAGTATATGTGTGTTTGTGCGTGTGTGTTTGTGTTTGTGTGTGTTTGTGTGTGTGTGTGTCACTGTTCACTACTTTTCTTATTGCACTTAAATCAAACAAGCATAAACGTTTCACATTTTTTCTATATCCAAATTATTTTATTGACACTAAAAAGAAAGTTTCTGAACGTAATGAAGAAACGAACCTGACTTTAGCATCCAGATCTGTCCCCATGCCAGCCATGCTCACTGCCTTCTCCAATCTCATGAAAGCTTTCTTCGTTAAAGCGAGTATCACGTCACCCATAGGACCGCTGAGTGCCTGTCACGTCATATAGCGTGACGAAATTTCCATGGCTGACGTATAGTTTTTTCGTGTCACTGGGGTTATTTTGGGCCTTCCAAACATCACTTGTGTGTTGGTCTTTTTCACTTAACTAATTGCTAAAGTGGCGTGCTCTTGGACACACTGATACATATGTCATGCATGCATATATGCATACACGCTTGCAAATGTGCACATGTGCGCGCGGGCAAGTACACACACACACACACACACACACATACAGAGCGAGCGAGAGAAAGAGAGAGAGAGAGAGAGAGAGAGAGCATGAAAGAAATACTGTAAAAACTGACCAACATAAGATTAATGTTAAACACAGAACTAACCTCCAACAAGCCGAGGTAATTCATTAACTTTGCCTCCATGAATTTATGCTAGTGACAGTTTTACTTGTTGCAATGAACTTCTAGGATTTTATGGAGATTACACCTGACAGGTCACGCTCGTATCTCAGTATGTAAAAATGATGCTGGATTCAGCGCAAGAGGAAAACCGTTGGAGGCAGTAGTTATTATAGGCACAAGTTAATATTTGCAGTCGTTAGGAAAGGTATTGGAGAGAACATTGTTTTCTTTAGAAAAAAGGATGGGTGAGGAGAGATTTAAAATCTTTCCACTTTTTTAATTTTGTTGTGGTTGTGTTGTTGTGTGTGTTGTGTTTGTGTGTTGTTTGTTTTGTGGTGGTGTTGTGTTGGTGGGAGTTGGGGCCTATTTTTGCTTTTCTCTTCTTTTTTTTTTTTTTTTTTTTTACATTATTTGTTTTTTTTTTTTTTGCGAGAATAAATTTATAACACTTTAATTGTTGTTTTATAAGTTGAAACATCGTAAGTTATTTCTAGGTTGAAATTTCACTTATTTCACTGTGTTAGGTTATAGCCCTGTATTATTTATTATGAGGAGTTTAAATTGTAGACACATTTTGCCGTTATTTTTTTTCAAATTACCGAGAGAAAATGAAACTGTAGGCTTTGGTAAAAATAAGATAAGTATGCTTGTTGTTGCTTGTTATCTATTATACGATTTAAAATGAACGTTTTCTTTAAAATTTTAAAATAATCCTACGCTTTGTTTGTTTCTTTACAAGATTCAGCGCTATTAAATTCCATACATTTATTATTATGATTATTTATTGGATGATGATGAGATGATGATGTTGATGTGATGATGTGATGAATTTATGATTATTATTATTTTATAAACAAATGAACCCGCCAAATGTTTTTCAAGGATGAGTACTATCAGTTAGACATGAAAAAATATGTGCATGAATTTTTTTTCCAAAAGAACGAGATATCGAAAAATACATAACAAAGAATTCTACATCAGTTAGAAATGTTGAATAGGTATGCTTCGTGTCAATAAGTCTCGCTCTGTCTTATGACAAAAACTCTGTTTTTGATTCTAATTTGATTCTGATTCTGATTCAGACACACAGAGGCATAATTCTGCATGCGCAACAGTTTAAGATAATCAGTGGTTGTGACGCTTTAGCGTGGGAAACTATAACACAATTACTTGTAGAAAAATGACACTGTCACCAAAATTATGTCACTCACCTCTTCGCCACAGGTCATCAGTTTTATGACACATTCCACCCTAGACTGTGCAGTGCGAGGGACAAGTTTGACATTTTCACGATGATTGAAACTTTTTGCTTTATGAGGTAGGGACAGATTGTCACTTACATGAAAGCGAGCAGCCCTGCAATCTGCAGAGTTTATTGATTTAGTAAAACAGACAAAACAGTGCTTCTTAGTTTTCGTATCTGGACGCAACGGTTTTTATCTTTAATTGTCTTTCTTTAGGTCCCTTTACCTTGTCTTTTCATTTTTTTAAAAATATTATCCATTTTTTGGTATTTATCCATTGTTTTGTCTTTTGCGGGCATTTTCATTTTCTTTTTGTCCATATCCCTGTCTTCTTCCTTTTTGTTGTTCCTTTACTCTTCAGTAACTGAATCAGTTTTATTCTATATACCTAAAATGCGTATTTTATCAATCCTTATCAAATTGATTGTCCCTGTATATTGCTTTGATTTCTTGCAACATTCCATTCCCCAACATTTTTTATAATGTTTTTCATTACATTATTTAGTAGGATCCACTTGTTTATTTCGCATTTACACTAAATTGCAAAGACAAGAATGAAAAACTTTGTTTAAGACTATAGGGGAAAACGTTAAATGGTAGTTAATAAAATAATTTGAAATAGAAAACTAAACATTTGAAGATGTATTAAAAATAAAAAAAAAAAAGCAACAGGTACGAAACCAAAGAGAAAAGAAACAAACAAAAACAAAACAGGAAAGTTTAAGAAAAAAATTAATGAACATTTGGGGCAGTCAAGCGAGAAATCAACTTTTATATAAGATTGATAGGCAGGCACTGAGAGTCTAAGAAGGAGAGAGAGAGGGGAGAGAGAGAGAGGAGAGAGGGGAGAGAGAGAGAGAGAGGACAGACAGACAGACAGACAGACAGACAGACAGACAGACAGAGGGGACAGGCATACAGACATAGAGACAGATGTATAGAAATACAGACAGGCGTATAGACATGCAGACAGAGAAAAATGGAGACAGATATTTTGAAAGACAGACAGATAGATATAGGCAGACAAAGAGACAGAGAACAGTGTGACAGAAAAGACAAAGACAGAAGGATGAATAGGCTGAAGGATAAAAAAGGAACACGGGAGAAAACAAGAAAGAAAACACAGAGGACAGAGAACAAACAAAAAGCATCTTCAATTCCCAATTCAATTCAATCAGCTCGGGGCGACTTTCCCCGGGAACAGACGAAGACACCGGCAACATGTTAAAAAAATGACAGTGTCAGAAACACCTTGTCCCTCACCTCTCCACCAGACTGCAGGAATTCCATGATGAATTTCAGACTAGAACGAGCACCGCACAAGTGGTGGTCATTTGCTCCTGTCAGTCACACCACAGGCACATGTCACAGGCAAAAAATAAAAAAAACGTGCATCGTTTTTGTCTAGCAAAACTGGATTTTTTTTGTGTCTGTAATGATATTAAGAGAGGAGACGATATTAGTTTCAATGCTTTTTAAAATAACTTTTAGGTGGTGGAGAATCGGTTATATCTTATTAAAGGTTCATTATTTGAAAAATGCGACAGCTGTCATCAATGTTATTTGATTGTATTTTATGTGTAGTTTACCTTAGGTTTTATTTAGCCCATAAAGTACTACCTTATTGTTTCAGGTTTTTGTGTGCAATATTAGAGAAAAATATCTAGTCATGAATAAAGGGAAAATGCTATCCATTATGTTAAAATGCAAAAAATACCTACAAAATTGAAGCCCTTACAATAGAATAAATAGATTATTGGTTGAATATATGTATTTGACTTATAAATGTATGACCGTAGATGTATAACTTTGGCCATATAGAAAAAAGGTGCTAAAATTATGAGTGAACAAAAATGACTTAAACAAATATAATAACAAAAAGGGAAGCAAGTGAAAAGGAAGTCGGCAATAAATCTCATGTACATAAATAACATAAACGAATGCATGAAGCTAAGAAATTCATGATATGTACATAGGTAATTATCAAATAAATTATGAAAATACATCAATGAATATGTATTTCAACGAACGAATTAGTAAATAAATAACTAATTAAACGAATAGATAAGTAAATAAACATCTGTTCTTGTCTCATTAATGACCAAGCCACAAAACAACGCGCAAATACAAATAATAGATCACAGAGACCTAAAACAAAAGACTATTTTCAAAACAAAATCAAAAAAACCCATTTCTCCCTGTATTTCGATTCATGATTTTTTCTCATCCTTGCATCAGTTTGGACTGTGCAAGTCTGCTTCTGGCAGATCCTTCTCTCATTCCATCATCGTTGGATTGTCTCTAGACCTCTTTACCCAGAGTCCATTGATGATATCTGCTCCTCAAATTCTCTCCCCCTGGCAGTCCCTTGCACTATGGCTGCCACTGTGGATCCAGGCCACCGGGGGCCTATTTCCGGTTTCGTGACCTCTTGACCTCCTAATCAGCATAACTGTCATGTGGTGAAGTGGAGGGAGATGGAAGGAACAGCAAATAGAGGTTTCCTATAACCTTCATTCCTTTTTCGCTCTCTCCAAATTAAACACGAATGTCACTCAAGGCATTGAGTTCTTGTGGATGTTTGTTGTTGTTTAGTTCGGGGTTTAGATTTCAAGAAGACACTACCCAAGATGAAAACAAAGCAAGTAGGGTTGTAGATGATAGAGACTGGAAGTAGTTTAGGGGCTTGATACTTTTAGGCAAAGATTAAAACATGATCTTGGTTAAGATCGTTGATACTTTGCTTGAAAGTGTTGTCAATAGGACCTTGGATTTTTGGTTTTGGTAGTTGTGATTACTTTTTTCTTTGTCTTGTCTGTTTCAGTTATGTGCAGTACGTAATAATTTCACAGGTAAAATGTACTCCTATTCATCTTCTCATAAGAAGGTGGAGATAGTGGGGGGAAAGGTTAATTGTTGTTTTTTTAAGTCTGTCTGGTTGCTCTAGTTTCCTTTTAGTTCTGATCAGTGATCATAGTGTAACTTCTAGGGGTTACTGTGTTACACATTAGACATGGTCATGCCTCTCTCTCTCATTGTGCAATGTTAGAATTATAGATTCAGTCCAGTTATCTGGAAAAAGATCATCTCTCTCTCTCTCTCTCTCTCTCTCTCTCTCTCTCTCTCTCCTCTCGACTCTCTCTCTCTCTCTCTTTCTTTCAAAAAAACCCCACATACATAATAATAATAATAATAATAATATATGGAATTTTATAGCGCCAAATCTTGTAAACAAACAAATCGAAGCGCTTGCACTCAAATCATTACGCGCATGCAACTTTCCTCAAATATAATAAAGAACATATTTCAAATTTATGCACGTGTATGTACAACACACACACACACACACACACACACACACACACACACACACACACACAACACACAACACCCCGAACACACTTAGGGATGAAGAATGCTGTTGAAAAATAGAGACGGATATGAGGGGGGAAGTGTCAGGTAGGAAATAAGGGGTTTGAGGTGGGATTTGAAGGTTCAAGTGAAGGTTTTTGGCGAGTGAAAGAGGGAGGTCATTCCACGTGGACGGACCAGAAACAGAAAAGATCGACAGCCAACAGTGGTTTGTTTGAATCTGGGTGTTCGAAAGCACAAAGTATCTGCGGGTGAAAAGAAGGAACGGGATGGAGTGTAAGGTGAAGACAGTTACAAAGATAAGATGGTGCAGATTTGTGGGACATTTGAAACAGAGGTATTGATCTTATACTTCAGTCTTTGTGAGACTTTGGGAGCCAGTGAAGAGATCGCAGAAGAGGAGTGATGTTTGGATCTTTCTTTTTGGGCCAGTCGAGCTGCGAGTTTTTTATCGTTG
>CM054151.1:35024114-35056614 GCA_028751875.1 Rapana venosa
GTCTAATGGATGGGGGAAATGTTTCGGGCCCAGACGGGATACGAACCACCGCACACTTCCGACCCGGACTTTTCGCTTTCTAGACAGGTTCGTTACCTCTAGACCACCGATCCACCGTTTTTGTCCCTGTTTGTTTGAAACACTGAAATAAATAAGATATGCGCACAAATATATTATTTTCCTAAGGACACTCATGATTTTCATTTCTATCGAACTCCAGTTGCCTTTAACAGGTGGCAGACAACTACTTATATATACATAAGAACACTCCTTGAATTCACCTGAACACGATGTATCGACACAAAACATGGATGGTCACAGGTAAACCCCTGCGTGGTGTCATTAACGTGAACATGAAGAGGACGTTTACATCCATTTACTATCTTTTCTTTCCAGAAAGCAAAAAGTGCTCTGAAGGAACAGAACGGCTTAGCCATGTATGACATGAACAGTCATGCGGGTATGTAAATTATTTTCTGTCCATCTCCACATTGGCAAATTAATTAACCCCTTACACAAAATAATAGCAACATACAGGCCAGTTTGGGCCCAAGCTTGGCAATACGTTTATGCGTTTACCCTGAGCATACAGTTAAATGACATCTAGGCATTAGTTGATTAACTAAACCGTTTTTAAGATCAATTTTAATAATGTGCAATGTTTTAAAGGCTCTGGGAGTGAAAGAATGAAGAATCAGAAAAAAAAGAATCCTGGTATTGGAATTATGTTTGGTCAAGATGATCCCAAGTTAGTGCTGAGCATTGATAGCATCTTTTCTTTTAGCACTGGCTCGATGGCAATATAAGACAGTACATTCTTTACTAGATCACTGAAGACATTTTGTATTCTATGTCCTTACTTGTAGTCAGAAGTCTATTGTACAAACCACTTTCGAAATTTAGCTTCTATCTGCTGAGTTTGTCTATTTTGTTTTAAAGGTACAGGAACAACACAAAGGGCTACAGCAACCTCACAAACCATAAACTGTATTATGACAAGGTCTAAGAAGTCAAAAACAAATGTTTACACACACTTTTGAACACTTTGAGAGAGAGAGAGTCAAATCAAATTCTTTTATTTCAAGGATTGTGAATAAGCCCTCATGTGTTGTTTTACATCCAGTCCATGCCCTTATCAGGGATAACATCAAGAAAGAAACACAGAGAGAGATTTGTATCACTAACTAGCCAAGCAATCAATCAAAAATAAAAGAAAACGAACTTCGCGAAACTAAAACCACTCCCCTCCTCCCAAACTGCCGGCCGGACAGAAGCAAAAGAATGGCGATCAGCACATTTGCACGCGCTGAACTGGATCAGCTGACATTAGTGCACGTGCCTCAGGCTGCCACTGAACGTGGCCACAAGCGTGGGCAGCACTGACGACTGAACGCAGCCATGGCTTCCGTTTGTGGAGTTGGTTCCTCCATTAGCTGTTTGTTGATATGATCCCCTTCTCCTTGACTCTGTGGACAATATGGCGCAGAAGAAGTTGAGAATAAAGAGGAAAAGAAATAAAAGGTAAACGGAAAGAGACAGAAGAAAGAATCGGAGGAGGATGACAGATGGAAAAAGAGAGAAGGGTAGTAATGTTAACACTGGGCAAAAAGTTGGGTGCATGGGTACTTTATGTTAAAAACAAATATGTGAGGGTTCCCCTGTCTATCTGCCTCTCTCTCTGTCTCTCTGTCAGGCAGTCTGTCTGTCTCTCTTTTCTCTGTGCGCGCGTGTGTGTGTGTGTGTGTGTGTGTGTGCCCGAGTCAGCGTATCAACAGGAAACATGGATGAACTCAAATCAATTTCCTGTGTGACTGAATTAATTTGGATATAAAAAAAAAATACATGTCCATTTGCTTGCTAATCTGAATGGAACGCAAAATAACATTCTTAAGAACCATTATGATATAACCATGTTATTCTTTAAAATTTTATTTTATTCTTTTATGTCGAGGATAATGAAGTAAGCACTTATGTGCTTTTTTACATCCAGTCCCGGTGTGTATGCGGGTTTGTAAATTTTGTCATCTGTTCCCACCGGCGTACAATGGCTTACTCTTACGAAAAGCGGAACAAGATTTAACGTGTGCGCAAGATGTTCTGCGCAGGTTCGCACATGGGACCTCGGTTTATAGTCTCATCCGAAGGACAGTTCTTCTGTGCGTGCTGTGTAGCTTAGAGGATCATAAAACCTCTTGTACATACAGCCAGAGATTGTTCATCAGCATTGATTCTGAACATACTGCTAGATCAATGAGTCAGTGAGTCATCCGCTAGTTAATTAGATTGCTTTAAAATCAAACTTGACGATATACATTGTTATTGTAGGTCTGAGGGACGTGATATAAACAATTAATTAGACACAACAAGAGGCTTGATAATAGAGTAAGTTTTGCCCCCCAACAGATCTTCAGCTAGTTTTGATCACGCATTTCGTCTCTTTTGGCACTGGACTCAACACAGCAAGAAGCCTTGTATGTATAAATAGCACCATTTTTGAACACTGAACAACTACACACATATTTGGTCGTGTGCTTCGTCGCAGTCGTGAATCCATCTTGCACACAGCTGTGCAACATTTCTTAAACCGTAGTCTTAATCTCCTCTGTGCCTACGTTTTGTGAAACGCGAAAGAACCAACACTGCTGCAGAAGCGGCAGCAGCAACAAACACAACAACAACATAAACATTGAGTAACACCAGCAACTAAAATTGTGTCCGAGTGTCTAAGGTGTGGTAAGAGGGAGGGGGTGGGGGTGGGGTCACAAACTCCCTTACATTGTAACATTAATGTCTGGCCTCATCATGCTGAACAACAACAACAATAAATCATCACAAATTTATTGCTAGGTATCACCAGCAGCACGTGCAACTGAATCCAGAAGAAGAAAAAAACAACCCTGACCTTGGCATTTCTGTTTGCATAACAAGAGGTCATTGACCGAGAAATACAACTGCAATTTTGTATCATAAAATCATTTCTCTGCTTTGTCTGTACCCTTGTTGCACAAGCAGAGACAAAAAGACATATGCGCAGGTACATATAGTTCATATTGAAAAGACTTTAAAAAAATCTAAACAAAGCTGACAGCAGAGAAGCTAGTTCATGAAACATATAACTGATTAAAGCTAAATCTTCACAAACAGTGCTTGCTAAAAAAAAAATCAAGAGATATTGTTTCTGTTTTCAAACTTTTAGATCCAACATCTACATTTTCCTGCTATTGACGAATAAAGCAAAAATACCAAGGAATAATTGTAAACCATAGATAGGCCTGTTGAAAGATGTTACTTCTTGTGCAACGCGTACATCTAACACATAGAAGGTAAACACTTGTATAGAAAAACATAACCCGACTCTATCCACACACTACAGTCTCTCAGACAGAAAGTCCACGCCAACTCATCATCCTGCAATAGTATCGATATATCACATCATAGCCACAGTCATAATTTTGAAATGGAATCTCATTTTCGCCTTCACAAACGTAAAGGTACTGGCTGATGAGTTCAGAAAGTCTATCATTGCTGTCTGGAAGTTGAAATATGGTGTGTCAGAATTTCTCAGACTTCTGTCTCCATACCACCTACGGGCAGGCTGGAGAGAAGTTAATACGCCTCATGCCCTTTTAACGCGGTCCTATCATTCCTCTTTTTCTTTTTTTTCTTATTTTGCTTCCTCAACTGTTACATTGCTGCCCTGCTACTCACACACCACACATTTAGAGCTCTCTGCCTCAGCCACAACAAGAGTCGTGACGTCATATCCTCGGGGTCAGAAGTGTCTAGGAAGCCCGTCCATGTCAGGCTGTCGTGAGGACACCAACAAGAGGGTCCTGTACTGCTTGCTACTGGGTCACTTTGATTGTGTTAAGTGGCGCCTTTTTATGAGCTAGCATACGCAAGACACCGCGTACTAAATCATCCCACTAAGGATAATAATAGCTTTTTACTCACAGAGCCAGACTGTGGGAGACGCCCACTCTTTGTGATGCTCATCCCAGCGTCCCTCCAACAACCTTCACTTGTGAAATCCCAACCCCAAAGGCTTTGACGTAAAGCTCACCATGGGCAAAGAAAGGTACATGGTAATCAACCCGATGAGGATGATGTAAGGATCCTGCTGTGGAGGTGCCTGTGCTTTAAGAGTACTTGACGTGGGTGTTCTCTCAACCATATCAGAGAAATGCAAACACCTGCAGAGCTGATTGGGCAGCATGAGCAGCACTCTCAATATTGCATCTATAAAATGGATCAAGCTCGACTGTATGGTCCCAGTCTTCTCAATGAGACCGTAGCAAACTCATTCTGGCTTGAAGCAGGCCAGAGTTCAAGGGATTCCTGTCACTCTAATGGGAATCAAATCTGCGAATTTTCAGCCCGTAAACAAAGAAGCAAACCACTGTCGTATCAGCTGGTTGCAAAACTACTATCCTGTCTGCGTTGTGTTTATTCAAAAGTAGTCATACAATACTTACAGATTACGTGGTTGTAGAAGGGAAAGTTGCTGTACTTCCACTTCAACCTCTGAAGGTATCTGGTTTTAGGATCACACACACACACACACACACACAACACTGAGGATATATTGCACACACAATAAAATCTGTTTCTTCTTTCAGAAGAGTACACCATTTGTGCCGGTGGAAATGGATGACAAACTTTAAAAAAACCTGCATGCACACAGAGACTGGATGTAAAAAGCATATGAGTGCTTAGGTCATTATCCTCGAATTCAAAAACATATCATGAAAGCAAAATAACTCGGATAGATGTACTTACGTATGTGTATGCACCAGCACAAGTGGTTACATGCTGGATTTGTAGTGTGTGGGCTGGTATTAGACTAGTGTTTATTGAGTTCTGCACGAGCTTGCTCTGTAAACAAACACTCTCCCTTTTGTCAGGAAACAGCCCCTCAGACACGTGACAATAAAGCGTCATCATCCACGTGCCTAAGCCATCAACGAGATGATAAAGCCACTTCCTCTAACCTTTTGTCTGAATGGCATAGAATTCTGAATATTTGCCAAGACCTCTCAATTCTGTTTGCTTTTCTCTCTCTCTTGTAACAGTGCTATAACAATAGCACGGGATAAAAGGCGGGAAAAGGAGATTAGGAACAGGAAGAAAGTCAAACTACTTTGTTCCATTATGGCAGAAATATTGTCCTTAATTTTTAAGACTGGCATTATCAAGTTAAGGAAAGCTTTTTCTATCAGTTGAATTGCACTGCTTAGTTCATAGCATGCTCTATAAATCTGGTTAGTTGCTATCATGGTCCATGGGGATGGGATAGCTCAGTGGTCAGAACACTCGCTTTCCCCCAGCTAAGGTTAAGCAGCATCGAGCGTGGTTACCAAGTAGATGTGTAACCGTTTGCGTGCCTTGGCTTCAGTAAAGTCCCCCAGTTCACCCAGCTGTGAATGGGTACCTGTCCTCTTTAGGGTTAGGGAAGGAAAAGCAGCGAGGGAAAGAGATAGGCATCACCTTCAATATGCTGGCCACTTGAGAATTTGAAGTCTCTGATGCCTCGCTCCCCTACGTCCACATAGGTTATGGGACACCTTTACCTTTTACCATTATGGCATCTCTGTATGTACTGTCTCGTCTGTGCAGGCAACAACAAAGCACGTAAAGAAACAAAAACGTTGCTATCTTCATCTTGCATATTGCAGGTCCAACTTGGATGTGACCCATAATGACCTTGCAACCAACACGTGCTGAACTGGATCAGCTCACATCTCTGTACAGACCCCAGGCTGCATCTGAACGTGGTCACGAGCGGGCGACACTGATGATTGAACGCAGCAATGGCTTCCGTTTGCACAATCGGTTTTGCCATTAGATGTTTGTTGATATAAGCCCTGCTCTTTGACTCTGTGGAGAATATGGCTAATGCAGAGAATAGAATTAGAAAAGAAAAGAAGAAAAGACAGAGGAAGGGGAAGAAAGAAAGATGAAGACGTAGAAAGAGTGAACGGTTGTGAGGTGAATGCTCTGGGAGAAAAATAGGCTGCATGCATTGTTGTCTTGGTAGAGATTGTGTGTGTGTATGTGTGTGTGTGTGTGTGTGTGTGTGTAAGGTTAAGTGCGTGTAAGAGAGTTGAGTGAGTGAGTGAGTGAGAGATAGAGTGTGTGTGTGTGTGTGTGTGTGTGTGTGCACGCACGCGTGTGAATGTGTATTTGTGTGCGTGTGTTGCACATGCGTGCCAGTGCATCTGTGTGTACTCGAAGTGTGAGGTGAGAAAACAGGCTTGCAACCAGCTTCCCCACTCCTTGTGGTTATCAGCTTTTTCAGTATGTCGTTCCAATCAGTTCCAGTCCATTCTCTGATGTTGTCTTTCCATCGTTTTCTCTGTCTGCCTCTTCGTCTCCTTCCTTGTACTGTTCCCTGTAGGACAGTCTTGGCCACTCCAGACGGTCGTGTATCTAGGTTTTCTAAAAAGAGAAAAAAAAGGATATAGTCAATACATGTGGGACGGGATAGCTCAGTGGTCGGTGCACTCGCTTTCCCCCAGTCAAGTTAAGCAGCGTCGAGCGTGGTTACCAGTTGGATGGGTGACCGTTTGCGCGCCTTGGCTTCAGTACAGTTCCCCCAGTTCACCTAGCTGTAAATGGGTACCTGCCCTCTTTAGAGTCAGGGAAGGTAAAGCAGCGAGGGAGAGGAGATGGGCGCCGCCCTCAATATGCTGGCCCTAGAGAAAGGCCTCTGACGCCTCGCTCCCCTACGACCTTATAGGTTATGGGACTCCTTTACCTTTTTACCTTTAGTCAATACATCCTACTCAACTGTTTTCGTTCTTTTTGTGTACATAAACACATGCAAACAATTCTATCTAATGCAAGATTTCTTACCTGGTGTCAGCTGCCTTAAGATGACACAGCCCAAGAACACCAAGCTCAAACCTGAGGGCAGAGCAGTACATTGCATTCTGTGGTTACAACATTTCTAAACATGTATGTTAGCTCAGAACAGGCACCACTGAACACCACCAAAGTGACCCAGGAGCAGTGCAGGGCCCCTCTGGCTGGTGTCCCCACGACAGCCTGATAGTGATGGGCTTCCTGTGGACTTCCGACCCTGAGGATGAGACATAACAAATCGGGGTGTGGTTGTGGCGGGGAGATTGAAATGAGTGGCGTGGGAACGGGGGACGTCACAGAAAATGAGGCAGCAAAGAATATTCTAAGAATAAAAATGCTTAGCAGTAGTCTAGGATGGCTACAAGAGGTCGTAGAACTCAACATAGAAAAAGATGACAAACCCTGGTGGCCTTTCGTGGAGCTCCTACCGTGGACAGAGGCAACATAGACAGTTGGGTTAAGGTGAGGTGAGTTAGATGGAAAAATGCAACCTATACAGATTTTTCTGGAAAATTTACCAACTCTTCAGAAATCTGTAAATTGAAGGTTGAGACAAATGGAGTTTGGAGAAAAAGCGTAACCGATAATAATATTCTGCATATTTTACCACATATTCACAAAAAACCCCTTGTAAACTGAAGAAAGAAGAAAAAAACACCCTACTGAATCCTCAGACATCCCTTCATCTACAATCTGTATGGACGGGATAGCCTAGTGGTTAAAACATTGTGCTCGCAATCTGACGACCCGGGTTCAATTCCCGTTCAAGGGGATATTTTCCCCTGGAGTTAACATCAGTGTAGACTCCACTCTCCCCAGAAGTCCTTCGGATGAGACTAGAAACCGAAGCCCCGTGTGCGAACGCACGCAGAACATCTTGCGCACACGTTAAATCCTGTTCCGCTTTTCGTAAGACTAGGCCATTGTGTGCCGGTGGGAACAGATGACAGAATTGACAAAACCGCATACACACGGGGACTGGATGTAAAAAAGCATATGAGTGCTTATTCCATTATCCTCGATATAAAAAATAAATAAATAAAATAAATAATAAATCTGTTCTGCCTCTTGATCTCAAGGCTCTTCCTGCCTTCAACAATTCCCAGGAGTAGGATTAAATAACGAAAATGACCCAGTGATATTAACAATATGTCACAGTTTGTAACTGATTCAGTATTATAACGAATTCCAGCATACCGCTTGACCCACACAAACAGTTAGCTAGAAGCAGGGAGTAGGAAGAATGTACTTTTGCTCAAGATAAAAGAAAGAATAAGGATCACTCAGACAACCCCCTTTCCCCCCCCCCCCCCCCCCCCAGCTTTTCAACAATAAGGGACACGAAAGAATGTTTTCTTTCCCCCCAAGTTTTGCTGCTAAAACTTAAAGAAGGCAAAGCAGAAAGTGAAAAAAAAAACTCTGAACAGAGCTAGTTGATTCTCATGAACCAGTTCTTAAGCTATTCCCACACTCCTGTGCTGTTTCACATCAAATGTATCTGTTTCACATAAGGACAAATATACAGGGTTCTCACCCAAGGCTATGATACAGAAAATCATAAAAAAGAAATATTAGAAGAAAGCATCTGGACTGTCTTGTCCTCTGTGGTACACACAACCGTACACAGGGAGAACGGAGGGCAGAGGGAATAAAATACGATCCACCCTAGAGAGATGTTTACCAGCTCACAAACTGAAAGACCTTGCGTTCTCTCTCTATTTCTCTTTCTCTCTCTTTCTCTCTCTTTCTCTCTCTCTCTCTCTCTCTCTCTCTCTCTCTCTCTCTCTCTCTTCTTCTCTTCTGTCTGTCTGTCTGTCTGTCTGTCTCTCTTCTTCTGTCTTCTGTCTCTCTCTCTCTCTCTCTCTCTCTCTCTCTCTCTCTCTCTCTTGCTCGCTCGCTCAATCTGTGAAATAAGAGTAGCTTTTGAACCACAAATGTGCATAACATCTCATAGATACACACACCAACAGCGCTACTAAGTGCTTGCACACAAACACACACAGACACGCATGCACACGCACGCACACAAACACACACAGACACGCATGCACACACACACGCATGCACGCGCGCGCTACACATAGAATGCATTAACAAATAAAGTGACTACTATATCGATCATCTGATATCTGACACAATCTCTGTTTGTTTTGAAAATTAGTCTGAAAATAAACAGCAGTGCTATTCTCGTTCCTCGCAATTCTGCCCACAACACTAGACCTCTTCTATGTCACGTCTGGCACTTGTTTGCAATGACCTGAAGTCCTCTGGGCGCACACTTTAGATTTGTGGTCTGATTTCACCAGACAGAAAATAAGAGTACGAAGGTGCTACAGCGTTTACTATGATATACCTGTGTAAAGTCTGGAATGGTTTTTGCAAGGCAATTTGGACCAGGATACTGCAGCCACTGGGGAAGGGATAGCTCAGTGGTCAGAACACTTGCTCTTCTAAAGCTAAAGTTAAGCAGCATCGAGCGTGGTTACTTAGTGAAGGGGTGACCTTTTGCATGTTTTGGCTTCAGTAAGTCCCCCAGTTCACCCAGCTGTAAATGGGTACCTGCCTTATTTAGGGTCAGGGAAGGTAAAGCAGTGACGGAGAGGAGATAGGTACTGCCCTCAATATGCTGGCCTCTGGAGAAGCTGAGATCTTTGATAGCAGAACAACTTGCGCACACGTTAAATCCTGTTCCGCTTTTCGAAAGAGTAGGCCATTGTGTGCCGGTGGGAACAGATGACAACATTTACAAAACCGCATACACACGGGGACTGGATGTTAAAAAAAGCACCTGAGTAAAAAAAAAGTCATCTGAACGCTTTGATTTGTTGCTTTACAAGATTCAGCGCTATATAAACTCTATACATTATTATTATTATTATTATTATTATTATTATTATTATTATTATTATTATTATTATTATTATTTATTATTATTATTATTATTATTGTTATGTTATTATTATTATTGTTAGTATGTTTTTATTGTTGTTGTTGTTATTGTTATTATTATATCGTATTATTATTATTATTATCATCATTATTATTATATCTCCCAAACAATAGGTTGGGACCTTCCCTTTTTATTACCACATTGGACAAGTCTGGAATAATTTTTGCGTGGCAGTTAGGACCAGGGTACAGCAGTTGTTATTCTGGAACGAAAAGTCTGTGCAGATCCTCGAATTGCGAAGCAGCACATCATAAACTTGTTTTATTATCAAGAATGTTTTTCAGTGTGTGTGTGTGTGTGTGTGTATGTGTGCGCGTGTGTGCGTGCATGCGTGTGTGTGTAATTATATCTAGCTATCTAGCTACCTGTTCAGTGTTCTGAATAATATGAATGACTAATTGAATAAATCAACGTATAGTTAAATAAACAAATAAATGAATGAGCGAGCGAACAAAAACATACATGTATCAACAAATCAACCAACAACTCGAGTAGTCCATCAATACATATTTTAATCTTTTTTGAAGTGACCCAACAATCAAATGCATATATTTCACAAACCACAGGCAGTTTTCCACGCAGAGAAAAAAGACTCTAACAGAGAATGATTGAGGTAGAGGGAGCCGGGAGAAGGCACAAACAACAACAGTAGCTCACAGATAAATCACAACTGTAGGACATTCCCCCACAGCGCCATTCATCATAATAGCTTTAAATGCTGTCGCCTCACCACTGGGTTTTGGAACAAAACATACGAGCGACCTCAAACCTGCTACATTGATTACAAAGCTCCCCAAAGGAAAACTGTTGTCTATGTATCACACAACACAACAATTATATACGACAACCGTTTTGTCACATACGGTTATCATTAAACAAAGCACGCAAGATATGAATAGACGTACGAAATAAAATGCTGTGGAATCGGCACATTAGCAGGATATAGGATAACGAAACATAGATATTTTCTTAGCAGTTACAAACTACCCCATGTATAGAACTGGTCCAAACCATGTCATTTGTAACCCGTACAACGACAGTAAACTCAGGGCTGCATACAAAGTGGCTGTGACTTCATGTTGTATCATTTTATGGACTTCATAAAACCAACCCGGGATCGTCTTCTGGCATGGCTGTTTGAGGGTGAACGACTCAGAGGTTACCTTAGTCTCTGCGTTATTACAGTTAAGATAACTGGCAAGATACACCATGGATGTAATGTTAGAGAAGTAAATAGCATGTATCCAGCATCTTATTGCAGCGTTTTCATCATAATGAATTGCTTCCAAGTGTGTGAAATATTCAATAAGAAACCACAGCACGTTTGTTTTTGATTATATTAAGTGTTCATTATTGATGTCCAATTTGCAGGTCAAATTGTTAAAAGAAAAAGCTACCGACGCATCAGATTTGTGTTCTGCAGTTAATAGGATCTACCATGTGCATAATCATTGTGTATATCTTTCCCTGTTCGGGATATTACGGCTTTTTCTGTGTTCATATTCTGATCCATCTATCTTCCTTATGTGCTGTTTTCCAGTTCCCTATCTGTCGGTTTGTATTTTTGAGGTTGTAACCACTCTTGTTTGTTTATTTTGTGCTTGCCCAGTTCTGTCTATTTCATTCCCTGTTGGGGTGGGGGTAGGGGAAGGATAGCCTAGTGGATAAACCTTTACGCTCACGATTTGACGGCCTGGGATCGAGCCCAAATTCGAGCCACCACCCGGGGAAGTTTTGACAAAGAACAACAAGGAGAAATGCTGACCATGCTTGGTAACTTAACAAACCTAACATGATAAGCGACATCGTCTTCCTGCGAATAAGTAGTAACATTAATAAGTAAGGTAACAGTTTAAAAGTAAGGATGTTCCCATAACCTATGCGGTTGTTGGGGAAACCTTAGCTTCTCCAGGAGCCAGCATACGGAGGGCGGCTCCCACATCCTCCCATTCGCTGCTTTACCTTCCGTATCCCTAAAGAGGGCAGGTGCCCATTTACAGCTGGGTGAGCTGGGGGACTATACTGAAGCCAAGGCGCGTACAGAGTCACCAATTCACTTGGTAATCACGCTCAATGCTGTTTAACCTTAGGTTTCTTTAATTTAACGTATTTCTACATTAACCTTAGCTCTGGGAAGGCGAGTGCTCTGGCCACTGAGCCATCATGCCCCCTGCAAATAAGAGGATATGTTTTTAAAAAAAACATTGACGCCAGCATTGTCCGAGATTCAGCACAGACAACATACTACAGTGCAAATCCGGAATGAACAGAATTCACTCATCCATAAGGAAAAAAAGGATGCCAGCAATGCATCGGAACAATCCTTGTTTTGCATTTGCAGACTTAAAGCTCCTGAGAATGAACTCTGAGTGCGTGCAGAAATTCACTATGATACTACTTTGTTAACCCTAGGAGAATACTAACATTTTTCGAATGCATAATTTTCGCATTAAGTAGACAGTCACATTCGATTGTTTTTTTTAGGAATCTACACAAACACGCGAGAGTGCACGCGTGCACCTTTACCGTGTTGTTGCATGTCTTAGCCTTTTTTCATTTTGTTTTTGTCTGTCTGTCTGTCTGTCTGTCTATCTCTCTCTCTCTCTCTCTCTCTCTCTCTCTCTCTCTCTCTCTCTTACACACACACACACACACACACACACACACACACACACACACCACACACACACACACACACACACACACACACACACACACACACACACAAATTTCCCATCTTTTTCATCGTGTTTCAATCGTTATAATCGTTTAAATCAATCTTCATAGAAATTGTTGTCACTCATTTGTTTGTGTCTCATCGTATTGCTATCTCTTTTGACTTAAAAACCAAACCTGATTTTAAGTATTCCCTCCGTATGAGCAACACACAACACGGTAACATATTAAAAAGCAAGGGCGTTTACTTGACTGATTGCTTGCTAGTTAGCTTGACTGAGTGGCTTGATGAATTTCCAGTTTGCTGTTGGTGCTATACCGCTTTGCTCGCTTGAATGCTAGTTTGCTATCCTTGAATAACCGCTTACTTGCCAGATTGCTAACTTGCCAAAACAAAGCTGCTTACTTTTTCTTTTCTGTTTTTTTTAGGGGTGGTCACCCTTTGTTTGTGCTTACGTATATCTTTAAAACTTATTCTTTACCAGCAGCTTTACAAGGGCAAAAAAAAAGAATGTGGACGGCACAGAGTTGCTCTAAAAGCAGCTTTCCTTAAACAGATTTACATTAGGAATTGATGTAAATCTGATTAATGTAAAGTTGAGAGAAACAGTAGTGGGTAAAGTAATCCCCTAACAAAGTTGTAAAGAGCTAAAGGTTTGGCTTCTTGTCTGTGTTTGTTTTTGTTTTTGTTTAGTTGTATTTTGGTTTTGTTTTTCTTCACGTATTTAAGTCTCCCCCCCCCCTCCCAAATCAGTGCGCATGCAGGTGTGTGTGTATGTATGTGGGGTTTTTTTGAAAGAAAGAGAGAGAGAGAGAGAGAGAGAGAGAGAGAGAGAGAGAGAGAGATGGTCTTTTTCCAGATAACTGGACTGAATCTATTATTCTAACATTGCACAATGAGAGAGAGAGGCATGACCATGTCTAATGTGTAACACAGTACCCCCTAGAAGTTACACTATGATCACTGATCAGAACTAAAAGGAAACTAGCGCAACCAGACAGACTTAAAAAAACAACAACTAACCTTTCCCCCCGCTATCTCCACCTTCTTATGAGAAGATGAATAGGAGTACATTTTACCTGTGAAATTATTACGTACTGCACATAACTGAAACAGACAAGACAAAGAAAAAAGTAATCACAACTACCCAAAAACCAAAAATCCAAGGTCCTATTGACAACACTTTCAAGCAAAGTATCAACGATCTTAACCAAGATCATGTTTTAATCTTTGCCTAAAAGTATCAAGCCCCTAAATTACTTCCAGTCTCTATCATCTACAATCCTACTTGCTTTGTTTTCATCTTGGGTAGTGTCTTTTTGAAATCTAAACCCCGAACTAAACAACAACAAACATCCACAAGAACTCAATGCCTTGAGTGACATTCGTGTTTAATTTGGAGAGAGCGAAAAAGGAATGAAGGTTATAGGAAACCTCTATTTGCTGTTCCTTCCATCTCCCTCCACTTCACCACATGACAGTTATGCTGATTAGGAGGTCAAGAGGTCACGAAACCGGAAATAGGCCCCCGGTGGCCTGGATCCACAGTGGCAGCCATAGTGCAAGGGACTGCCAGGGGGAGAGAATTTGAGGAGCAGATATCATCAATGGACTCTGGGTAAAGAGGTCTAGAGACAAACCAACGATGATGGAATGAGAGAAGGATCTGCCAGAAGCAGACTTGCACAGTCCAAACTGATGCAAGGATGAGAAAAATCATGAAATCGAAATACAGTGGAGAAATGGGTTTTTTGATTTTGTTTTGAAAATAGTCTTTTGTTTTAGGTCTCTGTGATCTGTTATTTGTATTTGCGCGTTGCTTTGTGGCTTGGTCATTAATGAGACAAGAACAGATGTTTATTCACTTATCTATTCGTTTAATTAGTTATTTATTTACTAATTCGTTCGTTGAAATACATATTCATTGATGTATTTTCATAATTTATTTGATAATTACCTATGTACATATCATGAATTTCTTAGCTTCATGCATTCGTTTATGTTATTTATGTACATGAGATTTATTGCCGACTTCCTTTTCACTTGCTTCCCTTTTTGTTATTATATTTGTTTAAGTCATTTTTGTTCACTCATAATTTTAGCATCTTTTTTCTATATGGCCAAAGTTATACATCTACGGTCGTACATTTATAAGTCAAATACATATATTCAACCAATAATCTATTTATTCTATTGTTAGGGCTTCCACTTGAAGGAATATTGTGCATTTTAACATAATAGATAGCATTTTCCCTTTATTCATGACTAGATATTTTTTCTAATACTGTACAAAAAAACGAAACAATAAGGAACTACTTTATGGGCTAAACACATAAAATACAACCAAACAACATTTATGAGAGCTGTCACATTTTTCAAATAATAAACCTTTAATAAGATATACCCGATTCTTCACCACTTAAAAGCTATTTTAAAAAAAGCATTGGAAGTAATATTGTCTCTTCTCTCTTCATATCATTACAGCCACAAAAGAATCCAGTTTTGCTAGACAAAAACGATGCACGTTCTTTTTAATTTTTGCCTGTGACATGTGCCTGTGGTGTGACTGACAGGAGCAAATGACTACCACTTGTGCGGTGCTCGTTCTAGTCTGAAATTCATCATGGAATTCCTGCAGTCTGGTGGAGAGGTGAGGGACAAGGTGTTTCTGACACTGTCAGTTTCTTAACATGTTGCCGGCGTCTTCGTCTGTTCGGGAATGTCGCCTGAGCTGATTGAATTGAATTGAATTGAAGATGCGTTTTGTTTGTTCTCTGTCCTCTGTATTTTCTTTCTTGTTTTCTCCCGTGTTCCTTTTTTATCCTTCAGCCTATTCATCCTTCTGTCTTTGTCTGTCTCTGTCACACTGTGTCTCTGTCTCTTTGTCTGCCTATATCTATCTGTCTGTCTTTCAATATATCTGTCTCCATTTTTCTCTGTCTGCATGTCTATACGCCTGTCTATATTTCTATACATCTGTCTCTATGTCTGTATGCCTGTCTCTCTGTCTCTGTCTGTCTGTCTGTCTGTCTGTCTGTCTGTCTGTCTGTCTGTCTGTCTGTCTCTCTCTCTCTCTCTCTCTCTCTCTCTCTCTCTCTCTCTCTCTCTCTCTCTCTCTCCTCTCCCTTCTTAGACTCTCAGTGCCTGCCTATCAATCTCTATATAAAAGTTGATTACTCGCTTGACTGCCCAAGTGTTCATTAATTTTGCTTAAACTTTCCTGTTTTGTTTTTGCTTGTTTCTTTTCTCTTTGGTTTTCGTACCTGTTGCTTTTCTTTTTTATATTTTTAATACATCTTCAAATGTTGTAGTTTTCTATTTCAAATTATTTTATTAACTACCATTTAACGTTTTCCCCTATAGTCTTAAACAAAGTTTTTCATTCTTGTCTTTGCAATTTAGTGTAAATGCGAAATAAATAAGTGGATCTTACTAAATAATGTAATGAAAAACATTATAAAAAATGTTGGGGAATGAAATGTTGCAAGAAATCAAAGCAATATACAGGGACAATCAATTTGATAAGGACAGATAAAATACGCATTTTAGGTATATAGAATAAAACTGATTCAGTTACTGAAGAGTAAAGGAACAACAAAAAGGAAGAAGACAGGGATATGGACAAAAAGAAAATGAA
Source organism: Rapana venosa (assembly GCA_028751875.1). Classification (NCBI taxonomy): domain Eukaryota; kingdom Metazoa; phylum Mollusca; class Gastropoda; order Neogastropoda; family Muricidae; genus Rapana; species Rapana venosa. The sequence goes on from CM054151.1 coordinate 35,040,243, forward strand.
AAAGCCCGCAAAGACAAAACAATGGATAAATACCCCAAAATGGATAATATTTTTAAAAAAAATGAAAAGACAAGGTAAAGGGACCTAAAGAAAGACAATTAAAGATAAAAACCGTTGCGTCCAGATACGAAAACTAAGAAGCACTGTTGTGTCTGTTTAACTAAATCGATAAACTCTGCAGATTGCAGGGTTGCTCGCTTTTACGTATGTGACAATCTGTCCCTACCTCATAAAGCAAAAAAGTTTCAATCATCGTGAAAATGTCAAACTTGTCCCTTGCACTGCACAGTCTAGGGTGGAATGTGTCATAAAACTGATGACCTGTGGTGAAGAGGTGAGTGACATAATTTTGGTGACAGTGTCATTTTTCTACAAGTAATTGTGTTATAGTTTCCCACGCTAAAGCGTCACAACCACTGATTATCTTAAACTGTTGCGCATGCAGAATTATGCCTCTGTGTGTCTGAATCAGAATCAGAATCAGAATTAGAATCAAAAACAGAGTTATTGTCATTAAGACAGAGCGAGACTTATTTGACACGAAGCATACACGTATTCAACATTTCCTAACTGATGTAGATTCTTTGATTTATGTATTTTTCGATATTCTCGTTCTTTTGGAAAAAAAATTCATGCACATATTTTATCATGTCTAACTGATAGTACTCATCCTTGAAAAACTTATTTTGCGTTGGTGTTCATTTGTTTATAATAATAATAATAATAATAATAATAATAATAATAATAATAATAATAATAATAATAATAATAGTAATCATCATCATCATCATCATCATCATCATCATCATCATCATCCTAATAATAATCATCATAATAATAATGTATGGAATTTATATAGCGCTGAATCTTGTAAAGCAACAAATCAAAGCGCTCAGGATTATGTCTAAATTTTTACAGAAAACCGTTCTTTCTTAAATCATATAGTAGTATACAAGCAACAAGCAAGTGATACTTATCTTCTATTTTGTTACAAAGCCTACAGTTTCATTTTTTCTCGGTATATTTGTAAAAAAATCGGCTAAATATGTGTCTACAATTTTCACTCCTGCATATTAATAGATACATGGCTATAACCTATACACGAGTGAAATAGAGTTGTAGAATTTCAACCTAGGAAATAACTTACGATTGATTCAACTTATATAAACAACAATTATAAGTGTTTATTCAATTATTCTCGAAACGAAATAATGTAAAAAAAAAAGAAGAAGAGAAAAGCAAAAATAGATGCTCACCCACCCACCCACACACCACACCCCACCCCACACACACACACACACACATACACACAAACACACACACGCACACACACACAATCCTATCAAACAAGATGGAAATGTATGTGGCTGGGATCTCTCTTACAATCATCTGCCCTCTCCCATTCTCTCTGGTTTCTGTACAATGCAAAACAATGTGCTCCTCTCGCAATACCTTCCTAACGACTGCAAATATTAACTTGTGCCTATAATAACTACTGCCTCCAACGGTTTTCCTCTTGCGCTGAATCCAGCATCATTTTTACATACTGAGATACGAGCGTGACCTGTCAGGTGTTATTGATAAGATTTAATCTCCATAAAATCCTAGAAGTTCATTGCAACAAGTAAAACTGTCACTAGCATAAATTCATGGAGGCAAAGTTAATGAATTACCTCGGCTTGTTGGAGGTTAGTTCTGTGTTTAACATTAATCTTATGTTGGTCAGTTTTTACAGTATTTCTTTCATGCTCTCTCTCTCTCTCTCTCTCTCTCTCTCTCTCTCTTTCTCTCGCTCGCTCTGTATGTGTGTGTGTGTGTGTGTGTGTGTGTGTGTGTGTGTGTTTGTGTACTTGCCCGCGCGCACATGTGCACATTTGCAAGCGTGTATGCATATATGCATGCATGACATATGTATCAGTGTGTCCAAGAGCACGCCACTTTAGCAATTAGTTAAGTGAAAAAGACCAACACACAAGTGATGTTTGGAAGGCCCAAAATAACCCCAGTGACACGAAAAAACTATACGTCAGCCATGGAAATTTCGTCACGCTATATGACGTGACAGGCACTCAGCGGTCCTATGGGTGACGTGATACTCGCTTTAACGAAGAAAGCTTTCATGAGATTGGAGAAGGCAGTGAGCATGGCTGGCATGGGGACAGATCTGGATGCTAAAGTCAGGTTCGTTTCTTCATTACGTTCAGAAACTTTCTTTTTAGTGTCAATAAAATAATTTGGATATAGAAAAATGTGAAACGTTTATGCTTGTTTAAGTTCAATAAGAAAAGTAGTAAACAGTGACACACAACACACACACACACACACACACACACACACACACACACACACACACACACACACACACACACACTGATATATACCTTGCTTGATTCTGTGTTTTTTATCTGCCTGTCTTCTTCTCGGAACAAGATTTATTTAAAAAAAGAAACATAGCCAGTGCGTTAGCGTGTGAGTACAAACGCGTGCGCACATGAGAGAGAGAGAGAGAGAGAGAGAGAGAGAGAGAGAGAGAGAGAGAGAGAGAGAGAGAGAGAGAGAGAGAGAGTAGATGAGTGCATATGATGTGTGTGTGTGTGCGTGCGTGCGTGCGTGCGAGAGAGAGAGAGAGAGTTCATGAGTGCATGTGTGTGTTTGTGTGGAGTACATGAGTGCATGTGTGTGTGTGTGTGCGTACGTGCATGCGTGTATGTGCGTGTGTCTGTACGTGCATGCGCGCTCATTCACATACATTTGTGACTGTGTGAGTTTGAGAACACATTGCTGTACACATGGCTGAAGGCACACGCAGGCAGGCGTGTGTGTTCATTTTCATCAGTGCATGTCTTCAAGTTTGCTGACATGTGTGCAAAAAGTGTTGGCACTAATTGTGCTGTGAAGGCAGACTTTGTGACTGGGCTGTACATTTTTAAACTCTAGCCTGTCACTGCTCATTATCTCCCCTGACTGGAAGTTTTTAGTAATGGTAACAGAAATTCGATTTAGACTAGACGAAAATCCCTTTTGAAAACACCGAGTAAAAAGAAAAGAGAGAGAAAGGGGAACAAAAAGACAAGAAAGAAGAGAAAAAAGAAGGAAAAAAAAACGAAAAAAGGAGAGAGACAATGAAAAAAAACAAAACGAAAAAGAGAGCAAAAGAAGAAAAAGGAAAAAGACAAAAAATGCAGGTACATGTGTGTGTGTGTGTGTGTGTGTGTGTGTGTGTGTGTGTGTGCCAGTAAACCTCTCTGCTTATCTATTCATTATCCATCTGCCTTCCTCTCCGCATAGGTATCTCTACTTACAGGTCAATTAGTCATCATTTTAAGTCTGAACTTTAGACCTGTCATTACCTTTTATAGTTAAGAATAGTATAGTTACACGCATAATTCAATGTTGTGCTTTGATAACGAAAGAAAACAAGAAACCTTAAGGCGGTGGACACTCATTTAATAATCTAAGCAAATTAAACCATTTAAATTTACTTTTGACATGATGATCTTGTTAGTCTTCTTCTGTGTGCCATTCTAAATATTTAATCCAGTGTAATGGCAAAATCCACAGTCTGCAACACAACCGGTCAGCAGGATCTATTCATTACAATAGTCTCTGTTCCATAACTACTGCTGCTACAGTTTCTGCTGTTGCCACTTTACTATTGCTAATGCTGCAACTATTTTGATATCTGATGCTGCTGTTGCTGCTGCTGCTCTTCCTCCTCCTCCTCCTCCTCCTCCTCCTCCTACTACTACTACTACTACTACTACTAACTACTACTACTAACTACTACTACTAACTACTACTACTACTACTACTACTACTACTACTACTACTACTGCTACTTGCCTTTTCACTTACTTCTGCCATAGTTATTATTCGTGGATTTCACTTGCGGTATTTCCCAACTTTTCTCAAACAGATAACTATGTTCATAATCAAGAGAAATACTAATTGATTGCAATAGCCAGTTGATGATACGTTCTGTATAAAACGATCTTTTATTCAGACATTAAAAGTAGATCTATAAACATTTTTTAAGAAGCTGAAGCATATAGATAAATAGGTGACAGGAATTAAATAAAGCACCGTGAATGGACAAAAACCAATGAAAATATAACCAACAGACAAATAACAATAATTATCATCCACGCACAAACTAGTTTCTTTTTTAAAAAAAAATGGACAGACAACCTCAGTTTTTCACCCTACATATTTTTGTTTCATGTCTTCTTCTTCTTCCCCGTTTCTGGCATCGATTCGAAGCGTGTGCTTTTTGCCAGCGCTGTTCCTGCTTTCCAAGTCTAACATCCTTTGTCTGTCTCTTGGCCTCCTTACAGGGGAGTTAATTGACGATATCTGCTCCTCAAATTCTCTCCCTTCGGCAGTCCATTGCGATATAGCTGTCACTCTGCCCGGAGCTGGCAGATTCTATTTCCTGTCTAGCGACCTTTTGACCCCCTAATCTGCATAACTGTCATGTAGTGAAAAGGAAGAAGAGGGAAAATACAGTGTGTCGGTTTTCTTTCATGGTCAGTCTCCCCCTCCCCCCTCCTACCCGCGTCTTCTTGATATATATATATATATATATATATATATATATATATATATATATATATATATATATATATATATATATATATATATACATATACCACACAGAATGAAAGCATAACAATATATATATATATATATTATATATATATATATATATATATATATATATATATATATATATATATATATATATATATATGTGTGTGTGTGTGTGTGTGTGTGTGTGTGTGTGTGTGTGTGTGTGCTTGGAGAAGAATTTCATAGAGATGGCAATAATAATAGCAACAAGCAACAGTATAATAAAAGAGAAGGAAAAGACATCAGATTAGTGCATTGATGCAAGAGTCTGTTTGTCTGTCCGCCTTCCTTGCTTCTGTCTCTGTGTCTGGATCATTTCCTCAGCAGTACTCTGAACATTCACCTCAACGCACGTTGAATAAGACCTGCAAAGCAATATTCACCATGAGATCAGTTTATATTCAGAATGCTATTCAACTGTTGAGACTATACTTAGCAAATGCGATATATCTAGATAAAAAACACACCCAAAAAACAAAAAACAAAAACAGAATGAAATAGCACACCTTTATCAACTCGACCATAAGAAAGACACACACACACACACACACACACACACACACACACACACACACACTACCTGAGCAAAAAGACATCTTTCGAAAGCGCTTGATGTCCGTGTCTCTACTTGAAGGATTAGCTTTCACTGCATTTTTTTCTCAAGTTTTAACATATCCGATTTTTCATACATTTTTCATTCAAATGCTGCTGCTACAGTAACTAATGCCGATGCAGACTTTTTAAAAATAAAAATCGTCGCAAAAGAGCCAGGAAAACAAACGCGTAAAAGCAAACAAGTTATGAAATAAACTAACAGGCAAGCAAACACACAAGCCTTCAACAGCCGAAATCCCCACCACCTTGCCAGAGTGTAAAACCTTAATGCGTGCGCGCGCACGCGCGCGCGCGCGCGCGCGCGTGTGTGTGTGTGTGTGTGTGTGTGTGTGTACGCACGGGCGTATGCATGTGTGTATGTATATTTGAATTTGTTTACATTATTAATTGTTATTGGTTGTATGTGTAAGAATAAGTTGAATGCAAGCGGTTTGGTTACTTTTACAAGATATAGCGCTATATAAATTCCTATTATTGTTATTGTTATTATTATTATTATTATTAGGTAAACATACCGTGGTTTCTATTTCAGAAAGCATCGTGCTAAAACGTAGAGGAAAGAGGGTTAGGGTTGTCAAGTCAAGTCAAGTCAAGTCAAAAACTCTTTAATCATCCCATGAAGGGCAATTACAATACTGAAAGGCACATTCATACGTATCATAATCTCGAAAGACACAAAAGCTACATTTCATATTGGTTAAAACATTCCAAGACAACTTCAGATAAAATATCACGAAAACACACACACACACACACACACACACACACACACACACACACACACACACACACACACACACACACACACACACACACACACACACACACACACACACACACCAATTGGAAATAAGGTGAAGGTGTCCCGTAACCTATAAGGTCGTAGGGGAGCGAGGCGTCAGAGACCTCACTTCTCTAGGGCCAGCATACTGAGGGCAGCACCCATCTCCTCTCCCTCGCTGCTTTACCTTCCCTGACCCTAAAGAGGGCAGGTACCCATTTACAGCTGGGTGAACTGGGGGACTGTACTGAAGCCAAGGGACACAAACGGTCACCCATCCAAGTGGTAACCACGCTCAACACTGCTTAACTTAGCTGGGGGAAAGCGAGTGCTCCGACCACTGAGCTGTCCCGTCCAATTGAGAATACAATGTTATGAAAACCATTGACCAGAAAAGACAAACAGGGGTTGGGAGGACAGAATAGCAAAGTGGTTAGATAGTTGCGCTCGCAATTTGACGGCCAAGGTTCAAGCCCCCACAAAGACGCTCCTTCAAGAGGATTCCCCCCCCCTGCAGTTAGCATCAGTGTCAATTCCACTCCACCAAGAGTCCTTCGGATGAGACTATAAACCAAAGGTTCGTGTGAGAATGCAATTCAGAGCATCTTGCGCACACGTTAAAACCTGTTCTGCCCTCCCCAAAACCTGGCCAAGTGTGCCGGTGGGAACAGATGACAGCATTTACTTAACTGTATGTCCACGGGAAGTGGATGTGAAAATAGTAGACGAGTTCTCAATTGATTACTCTCGGAATTATAATGAAAATAACAGCAGCAACAACAATAATAATAATCATCATCATCACCATCATCAGCATCATCGTCATAACAACAATAATAATAAAACCATTATGATAATAACAATACTAACAATACTAATAATATACCACCACCACCACCACCACCACCACCACCACTACTACTACTACTACAACTACTACTACTACTACTACTACTACTACTACTACTACTGCCACCACCACCAAACCACCACCACCACCACCACCACCACCACTACTACTACTACTACTACTACTACTACTACTACTACTACTACTACTACTACTACTACTACTACTACTGCCACCACCACCACCACCACCACCACTACCACTACAAACTACTACTACTACTACTACTACTACTACTACTGCCGCCACCACCACCACCACCACCACCACCATCACCACCACCACCACCACTACTACTACTACTGCTACTACTACTACTACCACCACCACTACTACTACTACTACTACTACTACTACTACTACTACTACTACTACTGCCGATAATAAAAATAAAAATTTTAATACGATAAAAGGACAATCATGACTGAGGCCCACTACGTCTGAAGAGTAGGCAGCAGCCCGTAGAAGCGAAACACATGTGAAACGAACATAGGCCTACATACTGTTATGGCCAGCTAGGTTTTATATTAAAACATTGATTTAAACATTTATTTATTTATTTATTTATTCTTTTATATCGAGGATAATGGAATAAGCACTCATGTGCTTTTTACATCCAGTCCCCGTGTGTATGCGGTTTTGTAAATTTTGTCATCTGTTTCCACCGGCACACAACGGCCTACTCTTCCGAAAAGCGGAACAGGATTTAACGTGTGCTCAAGATGTTCTGCATGCGTTCGAACACGGGGCCTCGGTTTATAGTCTCATCCGAAGGACATGAGAGAGAGAGAGAGAGAGAGAGAGAGAGAGAGAGAGAGAGAGAGAGAGAGAGAGATAGACACATATGTGCTTTTTTACATCCAGTCCCTGCCCGTTAGGGATACATCTTAATAATAATAACCCAATACTTATACAGTCTCACAATAAAAACAAGGGAAATAACCCTTTTCAAAACAGCTCCCCCCCCCAACAACCCCCCCCCCCCCAAAGCAAGCAAATAAAAGAAAATCCTAAAAAATACCCCACCCATACCCCCACCCCCCAAAAAAACCCTAACCAAAACAAACGAACAAACAAAAGAGAAGGAAAAACCAAACCAACAAAAGATGATAAAAAGAGAAAAACAGACAAACAACAACAACAAGAACAAGAACAACAACAAAGCCAAGAAAAATAATACAACCAAACTTAATAAGTCATAAAGATAAACATCTACACATTGTCAAATGGTAATACTTGTTACACATAATTATAAGATATTGAAATAGGGCACTCATTAAAACTTAAGTACAGAGGCAAGTCCAATAAAGTATTGAAAATATAAAAATATGAATCCTTCATCAGGATATACTATGACTATAAGCAAGACGATAAAAGGTGAGAGACAGAGACAGAGTGTGTGTGTATTTCAGAGATAATATCCAATATATAATTCCCAAAACAGTATGCGATCCCATCAACACTCATTTTAGATTATACTCGTTTCAAATTATATGTCATGATAATGAAATAAATTTAATACCCATACATCCACACAATAAAAACAAGAAACAAAACAAGAAGAAATTTAAAACTATACAGTCGTTGAGGGAGAGAATATGGGTGAGTGAGTGAGTGAGTGAGTGTGTGTGTGTATGTGTGTGTATGTGTGTGTTTGAGCGTGTGTGGGGGGTAGGGGGTGGGGGGGATGTTTCAGGGATAATACTAAATATGTAATACTCACATAGCACACGATCAATACAAACACTTTTTAATTATACTCATGCAAATTGAATGCTATGGTAATAAAATAAGTGCAATACCCATACACTCACATAATAAAGAGAGGGAAAAGGCCAATAAGGTCATGAAAAGAACATCTACACATTGTAAGTAATAGAAACAAATTCTTTTTTTTCCAGGATAATAAATAAGTACTCATGTGCTTTTTTACATCCAGTCCCCGCCCATGGGGTCACATTTAAAAATGCACTCAGTACTCATACTTTCAAGCAGAAGAAGCAAAGGGAAAAAACTTTTTTTTTTAAAGAAAAAGAGAGAAGAAGAAAAAACAAACATACAAACAAACAAACAAACAACCCCAGACGAGCAAAAGACAAAACATACCCCAGAAACACCCCCCCCAAAAGAAGAGAGAGAGAGAGAGAGAGAGAGAGAGAGAAGAGAGAGAGAGAGAGAGAGAGAGAGAGAAGAGAGAGAGAGAGAGAGAGAGAGAGAGAATTGGGCGCGTCAACGAGCGTGTTTATTCAGTTCTAATGTAAAAAAAATCAATAACAAACAAACAACAACAGCAACAACAACAACAACAACAAGTTAGTATGCAGGCTAGGCGTTATTCGCCATTGCATTATCGGGCACTGTGAACTGTGAAATGAAATGCCCGTGCTGTTGCTTGCTGATATAAAGTTAGTGCTTCTCTTTCATGGCGCTTTTCTTTTTCTTTTTTGTATTTCAAACTGTTTGTTTTGTTTTGGCTTTTTTTCCATATTGTGTCCATTTGAATATTGACTTTTTTAAAAGCCGTTATTTTCATAGATTTTTTTTTTTAAAACGACATAGCTGTTTCGGGCATGTACACTTTGATGCCTCGAGTTATGTAAAACTTTGTCATATCTTCTGCGCTAGAAATTTCCCCTTTTCTATCACTCCTTTTTGTGTATGTTTTCTTACCTCTCTACACTTTACCCTCTCTCTCTTGCTTATTTTGTCTTCTCCTTTATCAAACATACTTCAAAATATACAAAAACAACAAACAAACTCAGAGAAAAAGCTACTTATTATTACCTTAATGAATGGACTCTGCAAACACCTCTTAGCATAATGAAGAAAGACTTTCTCTGGCCTCATCACCCAAATGTCAACGGTTAGCCATGTTGTCCACCACCCCAGTCTCACCAAGGCTTTCCCATTGAAAGCAAATGTCAGGCCACTAGAGGGGGGGAGGGGGGGGGGGGGGGGATGGTGTAGAGGGGGAGAGTGGTGTAGAGGGGGAGGAAACTTGTGAGCTTGTCACCAAGTAAATCCTAACTGTTCTTTTATGAATGACGTCTTTTAATTTTTTAAAAACGAATTTCACCTGGTACTACTGATGAAAGCTACATTTGTGACGGAATTCCTAGATGTGTGTTTAAACTGTCAGTCTTCTACCCAATCCTTTATAGAAATAATTTGACTACAGTAATAAAAGCAGGCTATGTTGGAAGGGAGTTTTAAAAAATGAATGGGAATTTCCCGAATCTGATCACAATGAGACCTGTACATGACCCAGCAGTACAACTACTGTTTGGTAACAAGAAATTCAAAATTGACAGAAAATATTTTATTTTAAACGTTTGACAGATGAATTTATTTTGTTGATGCTAATATTGTAGAAAATATATAGTTTTTCCTGAGCTATACAACTTTCACCAAACAAATATGGCTCCATTTCCCAATTACTGGCGATATGTAAAATCTCTGCAATCACTGAGCTGTTTACTGCTACTTGTACATTTTCTTCATTTCGTCCTCTTTGCTGTCAAGTACGCTTTCTCACATTGAGCTGGTGTTCTCCTGACCGTTCCAACAGGGTCTCTGTTACCGTTCCTGAAAGCTCCTGGCAAGGGGGAGATAATGAGACCTGAGAAGATTGGGTTTAAAAATTTACACAAAGTGACAAAGCCTTCTTCTCAACATGCACAGAGGTTCTTTGCCAGCCTGAGAAAAGGAGGTCTGTTTAGAACATGAGCAGGGCTACACATGTACAAAGACATAAGGGTTTGGAGTTTATCCAATAATGCATTCAGGCTTACGTTAAGTACATGGGTATGTATATTCATCCACACACATGCACACACACATATATGTGCACACACACACACATTTAAACTTAAACACACACACACACACACACATGGACGACCACATTATCAGCACAAAGTGTGTGTGTATGTATGTGTGTGCATGTATGTGTGTGCGTACATGCTCTTGTGTGTGTGTGTGTGTGTGTGTGTGTGTGTGTGTGTGTGTGTGTGTGTGTGTGTGTGTTGTGTGCGTGTGTGCATATGTGCATGTATGTTTTGGTGTGTGTGTGTGCATAATTATGTCTCTGTATGCATGTGTGTGCGTGTACTCGTGAGCATGTGTCAATATTTTTTTTTGTTTCTATTTCATTGACCATACTCCACAAGAAAGAAACCAAGAGACAAACAAAGACTCTATGTCATATCAGGTTAATGGACAAAGCAAACAGCTCTTAAGGTAATGAAGAAACAAACCTGGCCTAGTCATCCAGAGTGGTCAACATGTCAGCCATGCTTGCCACCACCCCAGTGACATCAAGTCTTTCTTCATTAAAGCAAAAATATTGAGCTGCTAAGCAAAGAAGGAGGGGGGTGGGGAATAGTTTGAGGGGAAGGGGAGAGGATAACTGCATGCTTGTCACGAAAAAGAGCGTGACTGCTTTTTGTGGATGACACATGTTTTGTGTGTAACTAACCTCCTATGATTATCTTTTTCCCTGTGATGAAACAGTTGGTTTTATTACTTTAGAGTTTCAAACACACATAGACACTCAAACACAAACAAGCATACCCCCTTCCCAACACACACACACACACACACACAAACACACACACACAAACACACCCGCGCATATGCACATGCACACACACATGCACACGCACATTCACTTTCACACTAACACAAGAAAATCATGTGTGAGTGTGCTTGCATGTTCATGTGTGCATGTGTGTGAGTGGATGCATGCGTGCACGAGAGGTTTGCAAGTGCGTGTGTTTTCTGTTTCATTGAACATACTTCACAAGAAACATTGACCAAAAAATAGACTAAAAGAATAAATTCATCACGTAAATGGGCAGAGCAAACACCTCTTTAGGTAATGAGGAAACAAACCTGGCCTCATCATCCACAGTGGTCAGCATGTCAGCCATGCTTGCCACCACCCTAATGACATCAAGGCTTTCTTCATTAAAGCAAATACTGAGCTGCTAGGCAAAGAAGGAGGGGCTTGGGGGATAGTTTGAGGGAAAGGGGAGATGATAACTGCCTGCTTGTCAGGCAAAAGAGCATGGCTACTTTTTGTGGATGACACATATTTTGCGTTTAACTAGCCTATGTTTGTTATTCTCCTGTGATCAAAGAGTGGATTTTGTCACTTGAAAGTGTCAAACACACAAAGACCCATAGGCACAGACAAAGAAAGATATGCAAAGACATACACTCAAACACACACACGCTTGCACACACATACACACTCACACTCACTCACACACACACACACACACACACACACACACACACACACACACACACACACACACACACACACACACACACACACACACACACACACACACACACACACACAGATGAACTTCGGAACTAGCACAAGAAAAATCTCTGTGTGCGTGCGTGTGCATATGTGTGTGTCTGTGTGTTTGTTTGAGTATGTCTGTGTGTTTGTTTGTGCGCCTGTGTGTGTGTATGTGTTTGTGTAAGCACATGTGCTTGCGCATGCAGACATGTCTGTGTGTGTTCATGTTTACTAATTCATTGACCATACTTCATAAGAAAGAAAAAAAAACCCTCCAATTTATATCACATTGATGGACAGAAAGCAAACAGCTCTTAAGGTAATGAAGAAACAAACCTGGCCTCCTTATCCACAGTGGTCAGCATGTCAGCCATGTTTGACACCACCCTAGTGACATCAAGGCTTTCTCCATTAAAACAAAAATATTGAGCTGCTAGACAAAGAAGGAGGGGGTTGGGCCTGCTATGCGTGTAGCTAATTTCCTATGATTCTTTATTCCCCTGTGATAAAAGAGTTGGTTTTGTCACTTTAGAGTCTCAAACACAAGTAAACACACAGACAAACAAGCATACCCCTGGGGGGGGGGGGGGGGGCAACACACACATACTCACACTTAAACACACATGCGTATACACACATGCACACACACACACACACACACACACACAACACACACACACACACACACACACACACACACACACACACACACACACACACACACACACACACACAAACGCATGTACATGCAAACTAACACAAGAAAATCAGTTGTGTGCGTGCTTGCACGTTCGTGTGTGTATGTGTTTGAGTGCATGCGTGCGTTCACGCGTGTTTGCGAGTGCGTGTGTTTTCTGTTTCATTGAACATACTTCACAAAAAAGATTGACCAAAAAATAGACAAAAAGATTACTTCTATCACGTAAATGGACAGAGCAAACAGCTCTTAAGGTAATGAGGAAACAAACCTGGCCTAGTCATCCACAGTGGTCAGCATGTCAGCCATGTTTGACACCACCCTAGTGACATCAAGGCTTTCTTCATTAAAGGCAAATATTGAACTGCTAGGCAGGGGAAGAGGGGGATGGGGGCTAGTTTGAGGGGAAGGGGAGAGGAAAACTGTGTGCTTGTCATGACAAAGTGCATGACCTATTTTTGTGGACGACACCTGTTATGCGTGTAGCTAATTTCCTATGATTATTTATTCCCCTGAGATGAAAGAGTGGGTTTTGTCACTTTAGAGTCTCAAACACACGTAAACACACAAACACAGACAAACAAGCATACCCCTAGGGGGGGGGGGGGCAACACACACATACTCACTTAAACACACATGCGTATACACACATGCACACACACACACACACACACACACACACACACACACACACACACACACACACACACACACACACACACACACACACACACACACACACACACACACACACACACACACACAAACACTTGTACATGCAAGCTAACAAAAGAAAATCATGTGTGTGCACGTTTGCATGTTCATGTGTGAATGTGTGTGAGTGCATGCGTGCGTTCACGAGAGGTTTGCGAGTGTGTAGGTTTTCTGTTTCATTGAACATACTTCACAGGAAAGATTGAAAAAAATATATAAAAGGCTTACTTTTATCACATAAATGGACAGAGCAAACAGCTCTTAAGGTAATGAAGAAACAAACCTGGCCTCGTCATCCACAGTGGTCAGCATGTCAGCCATGCTTGCCACCACCCCAGCAACATCAAGGCTTTCTTCATTAAAGGCAAATATTGTACTGCTAGGCAGGGGAAGAGGGGGTTGGGGGATAGTTTGGGGGAGTGGAGGGGAGAGGAAAACTGCATGCTTGTCACGAAAAAAGTACGTGACTACTTTTTGTGGATGACACCTGTTTTGTGTGTAACTAAGCTCCTATGATTATTTATTCTCCAGTGATGAAAGGGTGGGTTTTGTCACTTGAAAGTGTCAAACACACAATTACACAGACAGAACCCTCCCCTCCTCCAAACAGACACCAGAACATTGGCACACACTTTGAAACATGTTCCACCCGAATAAATACAAACAAACACATAAGAGCATTTTCCACTATCCATGAGGAAAAGAGAATAAATAAATCGCACACACACAAGCGCATCTATCTATCTATCTATCTATCTATCTATCTATCTATCTATCTATCTATCTATCTATCTATCTATCTATCTATCTATCTATCTATCTATCTATCTATCTATCTCTATATATATATATGCATATATATGTATATATATCTATATAAACAAGAACAGTAGCAATACCATCATCATCATCAACAACAACAACAACAACAACAACAACAACAACAGTGACTAAAGAAGGAACAAACGGAGATGTAAACCAGATAGAACAGCATTTTTCAATCTCTTGACAAAAATAAAACAAGCACAACAGCAAACAAGCCAAGGCAATTTATTTCCTTTAGCTCTCTCAGCTAAAGAAGTATTTTTATATCATTGAATAATAATGTTAGTTGGATTTCAAGCAACAAGTTTGTCAATAACATCTTATTCCTCCTCACGCACGTAACACTGAAGATGCATTTTGCATGAGAGAACGTTTTGGGAAAAAATATAACTGCAATTCCACTTGCCAATAAATTAATGCAAGCTCCCCAAAACAAACAAACAAATAAAAACCCTAACAAACAAGAAAATATCCCAATGACAATATAGACACTCCATGTAGCCCGTTTAAAGGTTATCTTTTATAGTTGAATTCTACTAGAAAGGACGAGGCTTTAAATCTGTTACATAGGCAGAGTCTAGCTTATTTCCTTAATTGTTTTGCGGGTATCTAGTTTAAGGGGTGGCAGAGAGTCTATCTCCCTGCCTTTACCTATTTCGTAATCCTGTGGAACCGTGGGAGACCAATGAAGATGTTGCAACAAGCTACCTGCACTCCATGGGGTCCTCTGAGTATATTTCGTTTTGCAAAAACATTCAGAGGCGTCATGGCATACTAATTTTATCATTTGATTTATACTAATAAATCCACTGAGTAGATACTTGCCCAGCTATAAAAGTCCGTACATTTAATACACCTCAGTGCAGTCAATGCTGCTATTTTTGCAGTTCTTCAAATCTTAAATCGGTTACGCTATTATCTTTCACGCACAAATCATGGCCTTCTTCATGTTTACTAAACAAGAAAAAAATCCAGGCACGTTATCTACAGATCTGCCTACAAGCGAAGCAAATATTTTTTTTTTCGATTTTACAGAATGCCAGCGAAGTCTTAGCCCCCAAATCTACAGCCATGAGGTCATAATAACAAAAATTATGAGGTTGAATGCATGCCCTTTGATTTGTCTTTGCAAGGTATAGGACTATATAAGTTCCATTTATTATTATTATTATTATTATTATTATTATTATTATTATTATTATTATTATTATTATTATTATTATTATTATTATTATTATTATTATAATAACATTTTGAAGCCATTTCTGTTGTTATCAGGTTTTGTTTTAACTCTATTTAGCAAGCTTGCACCAGCCAGCACTAAGGTATATATATTATGTCGGTCAGTTGGTATGGCAGATTGTAGCATGGAAGCACAGATAATCAATCTAGTCAGATGTGTGTGGAATACGCACACAAACATTCACACACACACACACACACACACACACACACACACACACACACACACACACACACACACACACACACGCACGCACGCACGCACGCACGCACATGCTCTCAAAACGAAATGTGTCATGTATTTGTGGTTTTCAGATTACGCCACAACATGTTATAATTTATTGTGATCAGTTGAAGCCTTTTTTTGCCGGCTTGGTTGTCTAACACTGACTCTGCTAGTTTATCCCCCATAGACATTTTGTTTGATAATCTTAAAATGCTAAAAACTGTGAAAGGCTTAAGTAAGAGTCCGGTAGGTTGGTTTTTATGAACGGTTTTTGATGTTCCTGTTAAAGTTAAATTTTATTCTGTTTGAATTTTTAGCATGATATAATTATATTGCTAATGAACATCATAACTATGTAGGCCTACAGATTCTTAGCTGTTATACAGTACCTATGCACACACACACACACACATGCATGT
>CM054151.1:35061614-35074114 GCA_028751875.1 Rapana venosa
GGGACAATTTTAAACGGATCGTTATTAGAATGGTCGGAAGTGTGCGGATGTATGTAAAGTATTGTTGTTTTATTACAAATTAATTTAACTTACATTAAGTCTGTATTCAGTTAGTTAAGTTTGAGTTTTATTTTGTTTTGGTTTTTTGTGTGGTTAGGTTGGTGTTTTTTTTTTCGAGAATAATGGATAAGCCTTTATGTCTTTTTTTTTACACCTAGTTCCCGTGTGCATCTACAAAACCAATGTGAAATCGGTCCTACTTTATGGCTCAGAAACCTGGCGGGTAACAAAAACCAGCACCCACAAACTCCAGTCTTTTACCAACAAATGCCTCAGGTACATCCTCAACATCAGGTGGCCGGAAGTTATATCCAACAAACAACTGTGGGACAGGACCAGACAAACCCCAATCGAGTCCATTATTAAACAAAGGAAGTGGGGATGGATCAGCCATACATTCCGCAAGCCAGCGTCAAATGTCACCAGACAGGCCCTTGACTGAATCCACAAGGGAAGCGGAAAGTTGGTCGACCAAAACAGACCTGGCGCAGAAGTGTTGACGAAGAAACGAAGGCAGCCGGAATGACATGGGCCGAGCTGAAGAGGATCTCCAAAAACCGAGTTCGTTGGAGGGGTGTTGTTGCAGCCTTATGTTCATCAAAGAACCAAGAGGCCTAAGTCAAGTTCCCGTGTGCAGGCAGTTTTGCAAATTTAGTCATCTGTTCCCACAGGCATGCAATGGTCTACTCTTCTGAATGGTGGAATAGGTCTGAACTTGTGTGCAGGATGTTCTGTGTGTGTTCAAACATGCAAACTTGGTTTATAGTCTCATCAGGAGGTTGTGTGTGTGTGTGTGTGTGTGTGTGTGTGTGTGTGTGTGTTGTGTGTGTGTGTGTGTGTGTGTGTGTGTGTGAATGTTAGTTTGCTTGCGTGTGTGGATGTGTGAGTATGTGTACATGTTAGGTTGCTTATGCGTGAGTGTATCTGTGAGTGCATCTGTGAGTGTATCTGTGTGTGGTGTGTGAGAGAGAGAGAGAGAGAGAGAGAGAGAGAGAGAGAGAGAGAGAGAGAGAGAGAGAGGAGAGGGAGAGAGAGAGAGAGAGAGAGAGAGAGAGAGAGAATTATATTAATGGACACTGTAAACACGCTCTAAACAAAATGAATAAAAATATAATTGACTTAATGTTCCAGGACTGTCAACATATTGGCCATGCTCGCACAGGCATCCTCGTCCATCACAGCCTCTTCCATTAATGCAGACATCTGGTTTAAAGGGGTGGCTGCGTGCTGGTCACGTCATAACCCTGATGACTTTTATTGCGGGGGTGGGGTGGGGTGGAGGACAGGGTGTCGCGTGTTTCCTGCTTTTCTGACTTGTCGCCTACAACTCTCACTCCTGTCATATGTTGATGGCCATAGCTATCTAAGAAATTACAGAAAAAATATGATTTACATTTAGTCAAGTGCGTATGTGCATGCATGTAAAAAAACATGCTTTCACGTTTAAAATCTGTATTAAAAAAAAAATCAGACAGACATGCATTTTTCACCATGCGCTTGCAAGTACAGACAGAGAGACAGAGAGAGAAACAGACAGACAGAAAGACACAGACATACACAGACAAACATAGACTCTGAAAGACACACACACACGCACGCGCACGCACGCACTCATACACACGCACACAAGCACGTACGCACGCACTCACACACACACACTCCGCACGCGCACGCACACACAGACACACACACACACACACACAACACACCACACAAGCACGCACAGCGCATGCACGTACAAGCACACCAACTCACATCAAAGAAAAGCAGAAAGAAAAAAAATTAACAACACTATAAAAAATTTTTTAAAAAGACATAAAATCCTCAAGCACAGCACGCCAAGATAATTCATCTCCCTCTAAAACTTTTGTTTCTTTTACTGCAGCGACATTTTTACATGACTGAATAAGCTTCAAGCATTTGCAGGGAAAATCGTCTTGTCGTTACGAAATCACTGCTCATCGGCTTCCGTTTTGGTACATAAAGCTGATGACAATTTCATGCAAGAGGAAGCTGTGCAATATTGTTTTGTTGTTGTTGTTTCCACACACCAGTTAGCTTGTAGAAGGCAGTTCTAGATGCTTCATGGGCAAAATCATAATAATCGGATCTGTTTTACGCTGTCTAATGTGTGTATGTGTGTGTGTGTGTGTGTGTGTGTGTGTGTGTGTGTGTGTGTGGGAGAGAGAGAGAGAAGAGAGAGAGAGAGAGAGAGAGAGAGAGAGAGAGAGACAGAGAGAGAGAGTGTGTGGTGTGTGTGTGCGTGTGTGTGTGAGTTGTGTGTGTGTGTGTGTGAGAGAGAGAGAGAGAGAGAGAGAGAGAGAGAGAGAGAGTGTGTGTGTGTGTGTGTGTGTGTGTGTGTGTGTGTGTGTGTGAGAGAGAGAGAGAGAGAGAGAGAGAGAGAGAGAGAGAGAGAGAGAGAGAGAGAGAGAGAGAGTGTGAGTATGTGTGTGTATGTGGTGTGTGTGTGTTCTTTAGATTATGTTGGTAAACATTTGCTAATCTGTGCTTGGCAACCTTGTTTTCATTTATTGTTATTTTTTATTATTTTATTATTTCGTTTCGAAAAGAGAGAAATACGCGCTCCTGTGCTTATTTATATTCAGTCCCCGCGTTTAGTTTTGTAAATTGTATCTGTTCCCACTGGCCTAGTTTACTGAGGGTAATCAGATAAACAAAATGCTACTTTGCACAAAGACCTCATGAAAAGGGTAAAAAACAAGCATGATTAAATCGGTGCATTAACAGGCTAATCAATCAAAGCAAGAGATAGATAGATTGAGAGAGAGAGAGAGAGAGAGAGAGAGAGAGAGAGAGAGAGAGAGAGAGAGAGAGAGAGAGAGAGAGAGTGCATAGTGGTAGCAGCAGAAGTAGTAGTAGTCGTCGTCGTCGTCAGCAGCAGCAGCAGCAGTAGCAGTAGTAGTAGTGGTGATAGTAGTAGTAGCTGTAGTAGTAGTAGTAGTAGTAGTGGTAGTAGTAGTAGTAGTAGTAGTAGTAACTGTAGTAGTATCAGTAGTAGCAGCATTAGCAGCCGCAGCATCAGAGCAGCAGCAGCAGCAGCAGCAGCAGCAGCAGTAGCAGTAGCAGTAGCAGTAGTAGTAGTGGTGATAGTAGTAGTAGCTGTAGTAGTAGTAGTAGTAATAGTAGTAGTAGTAGTAGTAGTAGTAGCAGTAGTAGTAGTGAATGAGAAAAAGGAAAAGATTGAATGTGAAGAAGAACTGTGGAGGAGAAGAGAAGAGGGAGAGGAGGAGGAGGAAGAGGAGGAGGAGGAGGAGGAGGAGGAGGAGGAGGAGGAGGAGGAGGAGGAGGAGGAGGAGGAGAAGAAGAAGAAGAAGAGTTTGTTCATGGGCTATTTGTATGCTTGGAAGTTGACTAGATTGAATTTTGTTTGGTTTAAAACAGACTGACTGACTGAACGAATGGTTCGATAGATGGATAGGTGGATAGATGGATATATCTATTGGATGGATGAATGTAAGGATGATTTGTTGGCTTGTCTGTTAACTGTATTTGTATTTGATTCATTATTTGTTCCTTGTGTGCATTTTGGTGTCATTTCGTGCTTACATCGGAACAGAAAAAACACACCAAACAACAGAGATATTTAAAAAAAAATACATAAACTATTTGAAAAATGATAATAACATATTCTTAACATTATCAATAAGTCGAACAAGATAAAACAGAACATCGAGAGATTGACCATCTGTTACACTGCGATAGATTCTGGATTCATATTTTTTTGTTCAGAAATGTATGTCTATGTTTGGACATTCTGTACACAGGAAAAATCAGATGACATCGCGTACTTGAGGGACATGTTTTAAACGTGTGTTTTATGCCCCTTGAGAGGGAGTTTGACAAAAATTTTGGGCGATTTTCACCGGGGAAACAAAATACGGGGTAATTACAGATTTTGTGGGGATGGGGGATGGTTGTTATCCCTCATGAATTTCTTTGTCCCTAAACCTCAATTCGGGCCCGCGCCCTCGTCCCTGCCCTCCCCTCTGCCCCTTCGGTCTGTCCCCCCTCTCTGTGCCCTACTTTCTCTCGCTTTTTCCCTCATCCTCTCCCTCTCCCTTCTTTTCCCTTTCCCCCTCCCCCTTCTCCCTCCTTCCCTCCCTCCCACACCTCTCTCTCTTTCCTCACTCTAAACTCCCTTCCCCTCTTTTTCCCTTCTTCTCTCCCTCATCTTTCTCCCTCTCTCTTTTTTCTTTCTCCTCTCTCTCTGTCTCCTCCCCGTCTCTCCCCTCCTCTCTGTCTCTCTGTATGCATGTCTCTCTCTTTTTCCCCTCTCCTCTCTCGCTCTCTCCCCCTTCCCTTTTCCCCCCCTTTTTGGGGCCTAACCTCTGCCTTTTCCCGGGCTTCTCTTCAAAACCGCTACCCCCCCTTTCTTTCTCTCCCCCTTTTTCCCAAAACCCCCCCCCTCAACCCCCCCTCTCTTCTGTCTGTCTTTCGTCTGTCCATATACCTTTTTATCCGTTTTTATCCCTCAAACCAAGCCCCCCCCCCCCCCCCCCCCAACATTTACACACACGCCTGCACAAAAACACACACACCCCCAAAAACAAACACACACACATAAAAAAACTCACACATAAAACCCCACACACACCTAACACTTCACACTGCCCCCCCACCTCAACCACGCCCCCTACCCCCCCTCCCCCTTCCGCTCCCCACAACACCCCCCCCAAACAAAAAAAAAAAAACACACGGGCACACCATTTTAAAACTTTTTGCCACTTTTTGCAATTTCCATTTTTCCACCCATCAATGTCACCAAAATTTTTGAAAAAAAATTTAAACCAAGTAAGGTCAAACCGCTGGCCATCTTAGGGTTAGAATCCAAATCGTTTTGGGGGCCACTCTAAAAAAACTATCAACCCTTTCTTCTTGAAAAATAATATTAAATGGAGTCTAAAAATATTCCATTTCAAGAAAGGGGGGGGTGAAAATTTTTACTAGTTGTCGACAAAATATGAATTTAAAATAAAAGCTACATTTGTTTCAAGAGAAAAGATCGGAAATTAAAAAAAACCCGCTTTTTTTCTCCCATAAATTCCTTTTTTTTCTGCTTTCTAAAATTTTTGAAAAAGCCCCAAATAAAACACATGGGAAGGATACCCTTGTTGGGGTGATGATTCGTGACCTGCCCAAAGGGTTTCGAATCTTTTTCAAGAGGTTTTTTCCTCTAGAAATTTATCAGTCCCCCATTTTCCCCCCCCTCAAACCCCTTCGATGAAAACGTTAACTGGGGCCCCCATTGAAAAACGAAAGCAGAACATCTTGCCCACGTTTAAAACCATTCCGCTCTTGGGAAGATTGGGCCAATGTTGTCGGAAACGAATGAAAAAATTTTTACAAAAAAAAAACCTATGCACAGGGGAAGGGGATGTAAAGAACCATGAGTGCCATTCCATTATCCTCGAAATAAAAATAAGATAAAAATTTTTTTTTTATCTGTGTAAAAAGGGAAAAGGGCGTAAACAAAAACTTAAAAATCGGGTTACTATAAACTTGGTTTAGATAGTTTTTTTGAAAAAAAAAAACTCATTTTCTAAAATTTCCCCCCCAAAACTTCCTTTAATCTTTAAAAAAAAAATGCTTTAGCTGAAATAAATAAATAAACTTGAAAAAAAGGAAAACAGCAGGCAAAAAATATGATTCAAAAAAACAAAAGAAAAAAAAAATGCAAAATTGATCCAAAATTAAAGGGGGAGGGGGGAGAGAGAGAGGGGGAGAAAGAGAGAGGGAGAGAGAGAGAGAAAAGAGAGAGAAGAGAGAAAGAAAGAAGAGAGAGTGAGAGAGGAGAAAAGGGGACCCAAAACAAAAAAAAGAAGAATACCAAAAGAAAAAGAAAAAAAAAACAAAATAAAAAAAGGGGTAAAAAAAGTAAATAAAAAGACATACCAACAGGGAAGGGAAACAACAAAAAGGGGAAAAATAAAAATAGTGGGGGGAACAAAAATTTAAAATCTGTCAAATTAAGACGGTCCTACACTCTACAGGTCATATTGGGGGACCCAATCATCTTGGTGATAACGAAAGTCATATCACTTTTTGTTTAGCTTTGTAAAAGCAATGAAAGACTGATTTTAAAAAAAAAACTATTTATTTATTTTTCCCCAAACAGCACTCTCTCCACCAATAAACCAAACGGGGACATTAAAGTGTAATGAGCATACATAGGATAAAATATACAGGGGGTCTTAATAAGACCGCCCCAAATCTAAATCAAACAAAAAAAACCCCAAAAAAAATAAAAAAAAAACCCTTTTAAAACTTCAATACCCATTAAAGAGGAAATTTTTTTTTCATAAAATAACACATTACGAAGGGAAAAAAAAAAAAAAACAAAGAAATAAAAAATAAAACAAAGGGAAGGGAAGGAAGAAATAAATAAGGATGGGAAGGAAAAAGAAAGAAAAACCAAAAGAAAGAAAAAGGGAGGAAGAAAGAAGGTATCCCACTTATTTCTTAAAATACCCATACAAAAAAAAAGAAAGGGGCCGCCTAAAGAAAAAATAACAACTTTTTTTTTTTAAAAAAGGGAAAAATAAAAATAGCTACACTAAAAATAATTCAAAAGAAATCGAAGAAAAAATAATAAAAAGTAAAAAAAAAAAAAGCATCCTAAAACCTCAAGGAAAAAAAAGGCTGAAAAAAATAACATTTCCCTTCATGTGCAATTTCAGTCCGTGAAAAGCAAACCTGCAAAAAAAAAAAAGAAGTCAAAAAAAAATAAGAGGTAGAAAAAAAAAAAGGGAAAAGAAAAAAAAAATACAACTAATAAAAAGAAAATTTTAAGAAATTTTGAGGGAAAAATTACCCGACGAGGGTTAAAAATCGCAAAGCGCAAAAAAAAGCAAAAAAAAATTGAAATCAAACACAAAGAAAAGCTCTTTATTAACTACAAACTAAAAACAAAACTTACTTTGAAACCCCATTCATCAAATAACCAATTAACTGAGTAGGGAAATAAGAACTACGGAAAACATTTAAATAAAATCAAAAACTAACTAATTTCCCCTCCTAACTACAAACCCAACCAATGGGGGTTTTTACAAATGAAAACACGGGGTTCCCCCGTTTGCCAAACCTATTTTCCCCACGGTAAGATTAGCAGCACAGCAACACAAACATGCCGGGTAAAGCCTTTGGGGCACCGCCCTTTTTCTCAGCATGCAGATTTCCAAACAAAATTCAGGGGGGAGAGAGTCCCTGCGTTTGGGCCCAGTGGGAAAATACAAAAAGTTTGGCCAAGGGATGACTCCGTTTTTGTCTTTGTGGGTTTTTTTTTTATGTTAGGGTTTTTCAATCAAGCACACAAAAACACACACACCAACCCACACAGGCACACAAACCCACACACGTCCACCCTCCACACAAACGCGCAACAAACACACACAAACAAAACCGCACAACACCACAAAAAAAAAACACACACACCCCACGCGCGCCCCGCGCGCGCGTACGCACCACGCAAGCACGCACGCACACACACAAAAGGGGGATAAAAAAAATTTGTAAAACTTACTTTCTACCTCAATAAAGATCATTTTTACTTACTTGACTTACTTGACCACACACACCAAACCCACCCCACACACACCCGCAAAGCACGAGCAAAAAAAGCACGCACGCACCCCCACGCACAGCAAAGCACCACGCACGCAAACCCCGCACGCACGCACGCACGCACCCCACGCCCCGCAAAACGCACGCACGCACGCACACCCTAGACTCCTAGGTTTTACCAAGATGGGGTTTAGGTAAGCAACGGTTTACCCACCATTTTTGGTACCCGTAAATTTTTACTTCACGATGATGACTCCGCACGGCATCATTTTGCCAAAGGCATTAAACAAATATATTGTCGTCCGTTCCTTCCATCCCAAACATTAAAAAAAAAAGAAAAAAAACGGGGAAAATTTTTAAAGTGTGCAAAGATGTTCTACGTTCGTACGGCCCCGAAACCCCTTTTTTTTATTGTCTCAATTTCAAGGACTTTTTTGGGTTAGTGAACGGTACTGATATCAAACCCCCAAAAACAAAACAATATAATTTCCCCTTAAAAGAGTGTTTTTGGGGAGGGTTCAATCCACCCGACTGATCACGAGCGAAAAATTCTAACCACTAGCCTCTACCCCCTTTAATTTTTAAAGAACTCTCAGTTTTTGGCAGCCCTTTTTTCGGGGAATAACCGGCATACTCCCTCCCCAGCCAAAAACGACCCCATGCAATAATAATCATTGAAATCTTTCTGTCTTCTTCTACTAAACTGTCCCCGCTGTCTATCTGTCTGTCCCCATCTTCTATCTATCCCATCAAACTATCATCTATCTATCTAACATCCCATCTATCTATCTATCTATCTATCTAATCATCTAAACTATCTATCTATTATCTACTATCTATCTATCGGGGGTCTGTTTTATCTAACATCTATCTATCTATCTATCTATCTACTATCTACTATCTATCTATCTTCTATCTTCTGTCTATCATCTGTCCCATCGGTCTTCTTCCCGCTATCTATCCCATCAACTATCTATCTCTCTCTCTCTCTCTCCAACTATCTACTAACTATCTATCTATCTATCAAACTACTATCTATCTAACTATCTATCTGTCTGCCCTTCCCCCTTTTGTCCCGTCTATCTTTCTATCTGCCTGTCTGTCTGTCATTTATTTATTAACTAAACTATGTATCTACTATGTATCTATTTTATCTGTCTGCGTTTCCGGGCTGTCTATCTATCTATCTAATTTTTAAAGCATATATTTTAAATATGTAATTTTTTTAAAAAATATATATATATATAATATATAAGTGGGTGTGGGGGTTTTTGTGTGTGTGGGGTTGTGTGGGGTGTGTGTGTGTGTTTTGTGTGAGTGTGCAGTGCAGATGCAGCAAAAAAAAAAAGCCGGGGGGAGTTCTGCGTTGGCAAGGCGGAACATACACAGTTTGGCATTTTATAACTCCGCTCTGTCTTTTTGGGTTTTTTTTAAAGTTAGTGTTTATCATCAAGCACAAAAGACACACAAACCCGCAACACAAAACACACTCCCCGCACCCACACACACAAAAGCACGCACCACAATACGCCCCCACCCACAACCCACAACAAAACACAAAAAACAAAACCAAAACACACGCACACACACACACCACAAAACCACGCACCATCCCACACAAGGGCGGATAAAAAATGACTGTAACTTACTCTTTTAAATCTCAATAAAGATTAAATTTTTACTTGACTTTACCACCCAAAACCCAACACACACACAACAAAACACAAAACACAAAAACACCCACAACACACAAAAACAAAACACCCACAACACCCCACCCCACACACACACACACACACACACAACACACACAAACACACACACCACACACAAACCACAAAACACACACAAACACACACACCACACAAAACCCCCACACACACACAAAACACATACAAAAAACCCCCACACAACCCCACACACAAGCTCCCAAATTTTACCAATATGGATTCAGTGAAGCAACGGTTTACCCACCATTAAGGGACCCCATTTTTACTCCACGGGTTATTTCTCAAAAAACGGCCCTCAGTGGGGCATGCATTAAACAAAAACAATTTTCTCCGTTCCTTTCCATCAAACATAAAAAAAAGAAGAAAAGGGATTTAACTTGCGCAAGTGTTCTACGTTCGTACCGCAAAAAACCTTTGGGTTTAAATTTTCTCATTGCAAGAACTTTTGGTTATTGGGAAACGGGACTGATATCATAAAACCCCGAGTAACAAAAAAATATAAAACCTCCCTTTAACGAGTGTCTTGGGTGAGGGTTCAGATCCACACGATTTTGATCACGACGTAACTTCTAAACCCCTTCCCCCACCTCCCAAGAATTCTATGAAAAATCAGCTTTTTTTGGGGACATTTGTCCCCTGAATAACCGCATAAATCCTCTTCCCAAAACAAAGTCGAGCTCCTTCAATAAAATCATTGAAGTCCCGTCTGTCCCCTCACTTCTGTCCCCCTATCTGTTCCCGTCTACCCGCATCTACCTATTATCTATTATCATCCCATCCCAACATCTATCTATCATCTATCTATCTAACTATCTATCTATCTACTATCTATCTATCCCCATCTATCTTCCGTCTTCCTTTTGTCGTCTATTAAACTGTCCCATTTCCCCGTCTACCATCTTTTCCATCATCTTCTCTATCTGTCTGTCTGTCCCATCTATCCCTTTTATCTATCTATCAGTACTAAACTTTCCATCTCATCTACTGTCTATCTGTCCGTCTATCTGTCTTTTCTATCCCATCTATCTTTTATCTTTCCCGTCTGTGGTTTCTGTCTATCTATCTATCATCTTCTACATCTATCTATCTACTATCTATCAAACTTCTATCTATCTATCTGTTTCCCGTCTTAAAATCTATCCCAAACTATCTATCTAAACATCTTTTTATCTATCTATTTTTCTACTATCTATCTATCTACCTATCATCTGTCTATCTATCTTCTACTGGCTATCTTCTATCTTCTATCTATTATCTAGGAAAAAGGAGAGGAGAGTGAGAGAGTGAGAGAGAGACCCACACAATAAAAGAAGAATACTCAGAAGAAAAAGAAAAGAAAGACAGAAAGTAAATAGAACGGGGTAAAAAGAGTGAATAATAAAGACATACCAACATGTAAGGAAGACAGACGAAAAGGGAAAATAATTAATAGTAGGGGGAACACATTTTCAAATCTAGTCAAATTAGAGACAGTCCTACACTCTACGAGGTCATATTTGGGGGTATCAATCATCTTGGTGATAACTGAAAGTCATATCACATTTGTTTAGCTTTGTAAAAGCAGATGAAAGCACTGACTGTAAAAAAATAACTATTTAGTTATTTTTCACCACAGCACTCTCTCCACCAATAAAGGTCCAAACATGGACAGTTACAGTGTAATGAGGCAGTGACATAGGATAAAATGATACAGAGGTCTTAAATAATGACCGTAACCAGTCTAAATCAAACAAAAAACCCCAAACAAAATAACAAAAAACCCATATTAACTTACAATATCATTAAAGAGGAAATTCTTTCATAAAATAACACATTACGAACGAAAAAAAGAGAAAAACAAAGAAATAAATAATCAACAAATGGAAGGAAGGAAGAAAGAAATAAGGATAGGAGGAAAGAAAGAAAGAACCAAAGAAAGAAATGAGGAAGAAAGAAGGTATACACTTATTCTTAAAATACCCATACAGAGAAAAAGTAAGCGCCTGTAGATAAGAGATAACAACTTTCTTTTTTTTTATAAAAAGGAAAATAAATAATAGCTGACACTAAAAATAAGTCAAAAGAAATCGATAGCAAAAATAATGAAAAGTCAAAAAAAAAAAAGCATAGCCTACACTCAAGGAAATAAAAGGCTGAAGATAATAGACAGCTTGCCTTCAGTGTGCTGACATTGTCCGCTGATAAAGCAAACCTGCAAAAGAAAAAAAGAAGTCAAAAAAGGAAATAAGAGGTAGAAAAAGAAAAGGAACAGAAAAAAACATACAACTAATAGAAAAGAAATTTAAGAATTTCGAGGAAAACTTACAGACGAGGCATAACATCGCAAAGCAGCAAAAAGAAAGCAAAAATAAATTGAAATCATACACATGAAAAGCAGCTTCTGATTATCTACATAACTAAGAAACAAAACTTACTTAGTAACCGATTCATCAAATAACCAATTAACTGAGTAGGTAAATAAGTAACTACGGAAATACATAACTAACTTATCAACTAGCTAACTAATTGCCTCTCATCTAACTAGCAAACTAACCAAGGGCGTTTGACAAGTGAAAACACGGGTTCCTGTTTGCCAGACCTATTTCCTCATCGGTAGAGATTAGCAGCACAGCAACACATCATGCCGGATAAAGCCTTTGGGACACCGCATTGGCTCAGCAGTGCAGATGCAGCAAAATGTCGAGGCGGGAGAGAGTCCTGCGTTGGCCTAGGTGGAACATACACAGTTTGGCCATGGGATGACTCCGTTCTGTCTTTGTGGGTTATTTTTATGTTAGCGTTTATCAATCAAGCACACAGACACACACACACCAACCCACACAGGCACACACACCCACACACGTCCACATCCACACAAACGCGCCCCACACACACACAAAAAACACCCCACAAAACCCACAAACACACACACACACACGCGCGCGCGCGGGGCGCGTACGCACCACGCAAGCACGCACGCACACACACAGAGGGGGGTTTAAAAAAAAAGTTTTTTAAAACTTACTTTCTACCTCAATAAAGATCATTTTTACTTATTGACTTACTTGACCCACACACCCCCCACCCCACACACACCCGCAAAGCACGGGAAAAAAAAAACGCACGCACGCACCACGCACGCAAAGCACC
>CM054151.1:35081614-35129114 GCA_028751875.1 Rapana venosa
GTTGGGGTTGTGTTCGTCTGCGAATGAAGCCAGCTGACAGTCAGTGTTTAACAGAAATGGCGGACCAGTGCTGAACCGTAACTCCCGTGTTCAGTACATCGCAAAAAGCCCCCATGTCAAATCCGTCGCGGGCCTCCAAAGAAGCAGACAACACCAAGAAAGGCAGCAAGTCGCCAATGTGACAATGACAGTGTCTTGGAAGAGCTGGTCTTGTGTAACATTGACTCCCTGCTCGATGTGGAAACAGAAGGAAAACAAACCAGTGTGTACACAGAGCTGTGTGTCAGCAGTGCAGTGAATGCCTCGGCCACACCAGATTCACTTGATCTACTGTGTGATCCAGCAACAGACAGCAAGATCAGTGTGTCTTCTGAGGCGTCTGATGTGCAGGGAAAAGCTGACAGTTGGCTGCACAGTGGGTGACCCCTGATACTGTATTGTGAAACAGTATGTGTATAACTCTAAATGACAAACGTGTGCAGCGTTGATTACGGGACAGCAAGAGAAAACCACACGGTTTCGAAAGGTTGTGGGACAAAAGTTCAGGGGGATCAAAACATGTGATGTTTTGAATCAGATGACATCGCCCTGGAATTCTCTTGTATGGAGTACTGGCGAGGAATCTAAGTGTGTGTTCTGGTACATCAAGCAAGAAAGGGAAAAACAATTGCCAGAAGAACGTGTCCGGCTTGCCAGACTTCGTAAAGGGAAGCAGCGTCCTAACACACAACATGCAGAGACAGTGGGGCATGCTGAGCGGGAATTACATCATCATCTGGACCTGATCCGGTTTTACATGGGCTGACTTCGCTGGCTGCAGACTGGAAAAGGAAAGGCTGTTTTGAAAATAGAGACATGGACAATAATGTATCAAATCTTGATGTACATACCACTACTGCTATGGTTTCCATGTCATTGTAATCGCGTCGCGTTCGATATCGTTTGTTACCACGCCGCAGCGCTATATGGCTTGATTGCTAAATAGCAATAAATTTTGTCAATTGTCAATTTGTCAATTGTCTCTCTCTCTCTCTCTCTCTTCTATTCTCTTCTCTCTTGAGAGCGGATGACAAAATTTACAAAACTGCATCCACACAAGGACTGGATGAGAGAAAAAAAAGCACATGGGTGGGTTATTTATCGCCCCCTTGAGTTTTTCTGTTATTTTTTTTACTTTATCCTTTCCCTGTTTTTTTTTCTTCTTGTTTCTGGTCTTTTCCTTTTTTTTTTTCTCTTTTTTGTTTGTTTTCCCTTTTTTTTACTGCCTTTTTTTTGGGGGAGGGGGGGGGGGATTCGTGTGGTACAATAGACTGAATATGACCTCTTTTCAGGGCCGGGGTACGCCCTTTACATAGCCTTAACGGTTTGTGTTCCTGTGTATTTTTTTTTTTTTTGCAAACTTTCCAAATATAATGTTTTTTTATTTTTTTTTTCAATGCAAACATTGGAAATTTTAGAATTGCTGGCTCCCCCGCGTCAGTTGTCCCCCGCAGACACCTTTTTTTTTTTTATTATATCAACCCTCTTTTGGTTTGGGTTTAAAAAGGTTATTTTTGGGCATTTTAATCTGATTTTTTTTACCAAAGTCAAGGTGTAGGGGTTTGGGTTTTAGGGGTTTTTTTTCCCCCCCAATATGTACAGCTTTTTTTTTCAAGAAGATGCCCCTTTTTGTTCTGTTTTTTTTTAAAAAATAATTTGGGTTTTTAATGAAATTTTTATTGTCTGTCTGTCTGTCATTGCCATTATTTTTCATTTCTGCCCCTCCATCTGATTGTCTACCCCTTTTTTCTTTTCTACTTTTCTCTCTGCCTTGTCTGTCTGCTTCTTCTGTCTATCTGTCATCGAATTTTATTTTTTTTCACCTCTGCCTTTGCATTGTTTTTCCTCTCTTTTTCTTATCTGTCTGCTGTTGTCTTCTCCCCCCTCTCTCTCCCCTCTCCCTCTCTCTCTCTCCTAGCCCCTCTCTCTTGAAACTTTCTGTTGATCTTGTGACTCTCGTTTGTATCTCTGTCTCTCTGTTTGTATCTCTGTTACTCCTGTATCTCTGTGACTTCGTATCTTTTTTATCTTTTTTGGGGATAAACAAAAATTCAAACCCGAGGGGAGCAGTATCCAACTCTGTCAAATTTTGCAAAATTGTGTGGGTTTTAAAGACGTGTTGTGCCTTGAAATTACAGTCTAAGTTAAGGACCATCCCAGGGTACCGCGGTTTCAGGGCAGTCTGGGTGGTTTTATACATTTTTTTTGGCCTTCATGGGTCGCGTGTAAAAAAAAAGGGTAACATGAGGGGGGGACATTGAAACTTGTCAACATACAAGGCGGTGTATGGTAGGCGTGCTCCTCCCCTCCCTTATTTTGCCACCCTCCTATACAGGTGTGGGACATCGAGTTAAACCCCCGGGGCCTCCCCCGAAGTCATCAAGACAGACCCCCTGACAAGTACAAGCTCCATCGAGAAGCATGGAACAGCTTTTTGGGCTGAAGAGGCACCCAGGCATCAAAACAGGAAAGTGATGTGGGTGGAGAAACAGACCTTGCCTTGGGGACATCATGGCCACGGGGGCAGTTTGAATACCAAGTTTAAAAACATGGACACAATTTGCACATCAAAAACATGACGGACGCGGCTTCTTTTTTGGGCTTTGTAGAAGAATAGCGGGCTGAAAAAAACTATCCACCCTCAAGAAAGAAAAGACAGCTGAAAAAATGCAACAAAACCCCAGGACAGGGTGGAGGCTCTGGAAAGGGAAAACGGACTTTTTGGAAGGCCGACCCAGAAAAAATAACGCCCTTTGTCTAGGGCCTCCCGAAAAAAACAACGAAAGCTGGAAAGACTTGAAGACCCCTTGCCAGCCTGGTCAAGGACAAACTCCCGGGAAGGGGAGTGTCCTTTGACAAGTGCACGGTCACAAAACCCCAAAGGGGCCCAAGGTGCACCTTCTACGGGACAGGGAGGGACCTAAAGGGCCCAAACGGAAACTTCGGGCAGCAACTCTTCCGGGGGGAGGACTTTTCGCAACGTGTCAAAAGCCCGCAAAAAACTGACCCCTTCCTAAAGGGGGCAAAAAAGGAAGGGAAGAAGGCCATTAGGCCCCACCCCCTGGTGTCGAGGGAACAAAGTAGTCTTGGACAACGACCAGCCCTGAGGCAGCCTAGCAATTTGGTCAGCCCTGTCACGATGGAAAAAGCCACCACCAAATTGCCCACCCACCCTTTTTCCAGGGGTAGCAAAGAAAGAAAACCCCGGGACAAAAATCCAGTGGCGGGCGATGAATGCCGTGACGATGGCATTCGTGCACGTGAAAATGTAAAAAAAAACCACGGGGCCTGTTCATGTGGAAGGGGGTAACTTGCCCAATGGACCTTAGCAATCGTGCTGCTGACCCGAGGTGGACAGGGGGAAAGTGATGCATGTGCCCCAAAAGTTGTGTGTTTATATCGGGAATCATTAAAGGGAAAATAATTCAAAAATACTTCTTTCGCTAAAAATGTTGATACCTTGTATAATGAGCCATAAAATGTGGGTTTGATGTGTGTTGGAAAAAAAGTAGTACAAGAAAAGGTTGACAGTATTATATGAAGATGCAAGTAAAATAAGGATGATTTTTTGTGATCAAATATGTCTCAGAATTTTGTCTTAAAATGATTGGTGATGGTGATGATGGATGGAGGGTCATTGACAAGAGAAAGGAGTGTGGTATGATCGTTGATAAAAATGTTTTGTTGAAAAGATGGGATGCTTTAATTTGGGGGGATTTGAGCGAATGAACGGGTATGTTAGAGGAAAATGTTTTCCATATAGCTGAGCTTTTTTGTATGACGTAGAAAGCGAAGTGAGGTCTGAATGTCTGACGATTTTTCCCACAAAAATGTTGAGATCATTGTATAATGCATAAACAAGTAGATTTGGGGAGCTAAAAAAAAAATAATTCCAGTAAGGGCATGCTCATTCAACATTTTTTGGGGAAATGTCAAAAATAAAAGAACATTCACCAAAAGACTCTCAAATAAAACAGGGCTTTTTTTCTTTTCTTCACTGAACTTTTGGGGCCCTTTTTTTTTCAAATTAAAAACCGATTGCGTGCATATTTTCGGGTTTTGATGTTATCTGTTTGTAGAAACTTTTGTTGAAGAGCTAAAGACTATTTTTTTAAACAGTTACACGGCGTTTGTTAAGCCAGCTGAAATTATCATCGAGGTCGACGTTCAGGGGAGAAATCTGTCCATAAAAATGATTTGATCCCCAACGTCTAATCCCCCTTGTGATGGGGACAGTATTTACCTTTGTGTTCCAAAAACTTTTTTTTAATGTTGATAAAAGTATTATTTGTTTTGCATATTAATTCCAAAAAATTCCCCCTATTACACTTTGTTTAAACATTAGAAACGGTGTAAGTTCTCTGAGGAATCCCTTTGTTGACAATTTTTTTATCTCGGGTACATTTATCTTATCGGGTGACATGAATGGTCGAACGCAAACGTGTTCCCGTAAAGCAGGGGAAACTTGAAAGTTTTTGCAGTAGGGGGTGTTTGTCTGTGTGAGATCCCCCTTTTCTTCAAAAGATAAACACTAAAACCACATGGGAAATTTTTTTTAAACAGGGGCGTTTTTTGAGTCTTTGCTTTTTAAATGGGAATTTGTAAAGGGCCCCCTGATGGAAGATTAATATGTGCTGAAACTGGTAACAGTGGGGTTGATTTTACTGAATGACAGATTTTTAAATTTGATTCAAAAAAAGTGTACATTGCATGGGGGGGAGAGTAGAACAATCATTTTCCACTAAAATTTCTGTTTTGAAATGGCTTTTTCTTGTTGGTACATACTCAAAAAATGCAAAGATTTATTCTTTGAAAAGTTTGTTTGGGAAGTTAAACAACTGAAAATTTTATTCAAACATAAAACATTTTGAAATCAGCAACAGTCAAAAGAAGCGCTTAGCTAATCGAAAGTGACGTAGATGCAGCTCTAGGATGTTTAACGATGTTCTAAGAAACAATCAGAGTGCAGAAACGCAAAATAGTAGATCAAACAAAAGGGAAAAGGGGAAAGGTTTGATCAAGACTGAAAAATGCAAGAACAAAATTTCCCCAAAGTTTTGAAAAAAATTTTTAAAACAAAGATAAAGATGATCGTACATTTCGCCAAGCCAGAAGAGAAATAAAATTTTTTTGTTCGAAAGAAAAGATTGTTTAACAACGATGCGCAAAAGTTATAGAATTTCTAAAAACAAAAGGACTTCTGGCAAACGTCCGTAAACTGTCCCCGGGCAAAAATCAACCCCAAATGATATCACTTGAGAATGTTTATTATTTAAAAATTTTCTGAAAAAAATGTCAGAAGAAGAATTGGAATTTTTTTTATCAAAGAAATGCAATCAGCCTTTGATCCAGAAAATTTGGGAAAGAGTAGGGGATGGTATCACAGTTCACAATAAAAATCAGCTTTAAAAACGTCCTATCTCGAAGGGAAAAAATCCGTACTGCCTTAGAAAGCTTAAGAGTAAAAAAACGGCGGTCCGATCAAATTATTGCGAAAGTTTGAAGTACTCAGGGGATTTGCAGAAAATTTTTTACCCAAATTTTTTAATAATTTGTTTAAAGGGGGGGGCCCTTTCCGAATGTTTTGGGCAAATCTGTTTTTTTTACCATTTTACAAGAAAGGTATTTTAACGAAATAATAAATAAGGGTTTTTTTTATCTAACAAATGGGAAAAAAAGTAAGTCATTATAAACAGCAACGCAAGAATGGATAGAATTCATGATATACGGGGGAAACCCAAACAGGCTTAAAAAAGACCATTCTACAGTCGATCATATTTTTACTTTGTTACATTATAAAAAACAATTTGCATATAACGAAAATTATCTGGGCTTTATTGATTTTGAAAAAAACTTCGATTCAATTTCAAAAAAACTATTTTGGCCAATATTTTGGAAAAAATGGAAAAAGGTAAAATTGTTTTGGTATTTAAAAATATGTATGATGTAGTCAAAACAAAGGTCAGATGGGGCAAAATTCATTTATTTATACATTGTACAACAGGCGTTAAAAAGGAGATGTCGCACCCCGTCTATTTTTCTTTTTATTAATACACTCCAAATATAAATTTAAAAATGGCAAACTGGTGTATTTTTCTCAATTGTTTGGAAGAATTATTTTTTTTTTACTTTTTGGATATATTTTTTTATTATCTGAAACTGAGTGGGGGTTTCAAACACAACTGAACAACTTTTATACTGTGTAAGATCTCCATTTTAAAAGTAAATAGAATAAGATACGAATGGTTTTTCGAAAAAGGGGATTTTTGGCAGTCATGAAAAAAAGGATTGGTACAAAAAGTCACGTTGTTTAAATTTATAAAGTACTTGGGTCAATTTTACAATAAACTTTATTTTTAATTTTCATGTGTCGGGTTTAGCTTTAAGGGGAAAAAAAACGTTTTGAGTTTCTAAGTATTTTGTACAAATTTTAAAAAAATTCTGTAAAGGGTTTTACAAAATCTTGATACACAGGTACAACCCATTGTACAATACGGGCAAGATCTGGGGATGGAAATATTTTACCAAAAAAAATTACATTTAGTGCATTAAAGAGATTCCTTTGGGGTAAACTGGCGCACTCCCAAAAGACATACTATGGAGAACTGGGGAAGGTACCTTTTTTGTAAAATTCTAGGGAAAATGGTAAGCATTGCTTAGATAACTCGTAGGAGGAAAGCGATTGCCACCAAAACTTTTAAAATTTATACATATGGATTGTAAAGGCAAGCATACTTGGGGATCTAAAATACTTTATGTTTGTGTCGATTTTTGGGTTTGGGTTTGTTTGGGGGCATAGGAGTTCAAAATGTAAAGGGTTTAAAAATCATTAAACAGAGAGTTGTTGTTTTAATCAAGGTGGTTACGCCCCATTCAAAACAGGGTCGATTTTTTTTTATACAAACATTTTAAAAAGTCACTTGTATTGAACATTACGTTGATAGAAAAGAATAATAGTTAAACATGCATTTTCAAAATTTAATGTGGGGATCAGATATTGTTACATTGAAACAATAAGCAAAAGATAAAAAGAGAAATTTGATTTGTAATTTGTGTAAATTGGGAACACAAGATGAAATTCATGTTGTTTTGGAATGTCCGTTCTTGGACCTGAAAAAGAATTGATTTGAAAAATTATTGGAACTACCCATCATTGGTCAGGCTAGCTCAACTTAGTCATCTGAAAATGAGCAAACGTAAAAATTTGAAAAATTTTCTGTATAAATCTTTGAAAAATAAAGGGATAGTAGCCTAAGAAATTTTTTAGTTTTAACAAAAGTTCATTTAAATGTTTATTTTCAACGATAACTTGACGCAAAGGGTGTATACTAGCACTTTTGTATTTTTCCCCCCCTTCAGAAGGGGCTTTGACCTTCTGAAAAAATTTGAAGTCTGAAGTCTGAAGTCAAGTCGTTACCTTGTTTTGTACCTTACTCCTGTTTTTCATCTCGGCTCTGTGTTTGTACCCCTTTGGCCTCGTTTGTATTCGTGACTCTGTTTGTATCTCTGTGGCTCTCTGTTTGTATATCGTGACTCTTGTTTGTACTTTGACTTTCTTTTTTATCTCTGTATCTCTGTTTTTTATCTGTGACCTCTGTTTGTAACTGGTGACTCTCTGTTTGTCTTTTTGGGCTCTCTGTTTTGGGATCTCTGTGACTCTTTTTATCTCAAGCTCTTGTTTGTATCTCTGTGACTCTGTTTTTTATCTCGTGACTTCTGTTTTTTTCTCTGTGATCTCTGTTTTATCTCTATTTTTTCTCTGTGACTCTCTGTTTGTATCTCTGTTACTTTTTGTACTCTTAACTCCTTTATCCTGTGACTCTCTGTTTTTTACCTGTGACTGTTTGTATTTTGTAACCTCTGTACTCTGTGACTCTTGTTTGTATCTCTGGACTGTTTGTATCTCGTGACTCTCTTTTTTATCTCGTGTCCTCTTTTGTATCTCGTACTCTGTTTGCTTCTGTGATCTCTGTATCTCTGTGACTCTGTGTTTGCATCTCTGTGACCCGTCTGCATTCCCGGACCCCTGTTTGTATCTTGGACTCTATGTTTTTTATTGACCCCTGTTTGTATCTCTTTTTAAATCTCTGTTTTATCTCTGTAACTCTCTGTTTGTATCCTGTGACTCGCTGTTTGTATCTCTGTGACCGCTGTTTGAACTCTGTAATCTCTGTTTTTATCTCTGTGATCGCTGTTTTTATCCTGTGACTCTCTGTTTGTATCTCCTTACTCTCGTTTGATCTCGGACTCTCGTTTTTATCTCTGTGACTCGCTGTTTGTACTCGTAAATCTTTGTTTTTATCTCTGTGACTCGCTGTTTTTATCTCGTGACGTTGTTTGATTCTCCGGACTTCTGTTTGCTCTCCGGACTCTCGTTTGTATCTCTGTGACTCCTGTTTGCATCTCTGTGACTCTCTGTTTGTTCTCGTGACTCCTGTTTGTATCCTGTAACTCTCTGTTTGTATCTCTGTAACTCTCGTTTGTATCTCTGTACTCGCTGTTGTATCTCTGTGACTCGCTGTTTTTTATCTCTGTAACTCTCGTTTGTATCTCGTGACTCTTGTTTGATCTTGTGATCTTGTTTTTATCTCCTTACTCCGTTTTGTATCCTGTGACTCTCTGTCTGCATCTTGTGACTCTCTGTTTGTATCTCTGTGACTCTCTGTTTGTTCTCTGTGACTCCGACCCTTTTGACTCTCTGTTTGAAATTTTGTACGTCTGTTTGTATCTCTGTGACTGTCTGTTTGTTCTCTGTAACTGTCTGTTTTTCTCTGTGACCCCTGTTTGTATCTCTGTAATGCTTTTGTATCTTGTAACTGGTCTTTTGTATCTCTGTGACTCTCTGTCGCATTTCTGTGACTCCTGTATCTCTGTGACTCCCCTTCGCATTTCTGTGACCCTTTTGTATTCTGTGATCCTGTCGCATCTCTGTACCTCTGTTTTTACCCCTGTGACTTCGTACTCTGGATATTTTTGCATCTCTGTAACCTCGTTGGTATTCCCTTACCTTGTTTGTATCTCTGTGACTCCTGTTTTTTATCTTTACTCTTTTTTTATCTGGTGACTCTCGTTTGTATCTCTGTGACTCTTGTTTTACTCGTGACTCTCTGTCTGTATCTCTGTATTCATGAATTATCTTGTCTCTCTCGTGCTCCCGTGATAGCTTCTCCCTTTTCTCACAACGCTTTTCCCTTTTTTCTCACCGAAAAGGGGGGAAAAAAAAGGGGGCCCAAAACCGGGGAAGGGGGAAACCGCCCCCAAAAAAATTTTTAAACCAACCCCCCCCCCCAAAAATAGGCCCCCCTTTTTAAACCCATTTTTTAAAAGGGGGGGGGGTTTTTTTAAAAAGTTTTTCCCCCAAAGGGGTTAAAAACCCCCTTTTTCCCTGTTTTTTTCCCTTAGCCCCTTTTTTAAAAACCTTTTCAAAAAATTGGATAAATAAAATAAATTTTTTAATTTTTAAGATAACAAAATTTAAAAAAGATTAAAAAAAAACGTTTTTAATTTGTGTTTTTTTTTTTTGGGGGTTTTTTGGGGTTGAAAAGGGGATGGGGAGGAAAAAAAATTTTTTTTTGGTTTCTTTTTTTTTTTTTTTTTAAATTTCTTTTTTTTTGGGGGAAAAAAGAGAAGAAAAAAGGGAAAAAAGAAAAAAAGGGAAAAAGGGAAGGGAAAAGAAAAAAAAAGAAGAGGGGAGGGGCAAAAGGGGAAAAAAAGGAGAGAAAGGGAGGAAAAAAGGGGTAAAAAACAGAAAAAAAAAAAAACCCAAAACGGAAAAAGGGAAAATTTTTCAGAAAAAAAAAACAACGGCCTTTTTTTTTCTAAAACAGAGGCGGGGACAAAAAATAAGGCAACAAAAAATTTTTGTTAAAAGGAAATAAACCCCAAAAAAGAAAAGGGGAAAAAAATTTGAAACCTTTTAAAAAACCCACCTTAACCCGCCCCCAACCCCTTTTTTGCCCCTCCCCCCTTTTCCCCCTTTTCCCCTATTTTCCCCAATTTTTTTTTTTTTTTTTTTGTTTTTTTTTTTCTTTTTTTTTTTTTTTTTTTTCAAATTTTTTTCCTTTCCCCCCCAAATTTTGTTTTTTTTTACCCCCCCCTTTTTTTCTCTTCAAATTTCCCCCCCTTTCCCCCTTTTCCCTCCTCTTTTTCCCTTTTTCCCTTTCCCCTTTTTTTTTTTTTTTTTTCCCTTTCTTTTTTCCTTTTTTTTTTCTTTTCCCCCCTTTTTCCCCCTTTCCCTTTTTTTTCCCCCCCCCCCTTTTCCCCCCTTTTTTTTTTTTCTTTTTTTTTCCAAAATTCCCTTTTTTTCCAAAAATTTTTGCCCCCCCCCCCCAAAAAACCTGGGCGAAATTTAAGGCCCAGGGTTTGAGTTTGAAAAGATTGAAATGTGGGAATAGGGGAGGGAAGCCCGGGGGGTTTTAAAAAAGGGGGAAAAGATTAAAAGGGGGGGGAAAAATTGCGGGTTAAGGGAAAGCAAACCCAAAAAAATCAAACCAAAATTACTGAAGGCCCCCCGGGGGAAAAAAAAAAAATTAAAATTTAATTTTTAAAATAAAAAAAAAGATTATGATTTTTAAAAAAAAAAATTTTTAAATAAAAATTTTTTTTGGGAGAAAAAAGAGGATGGGGAAAGAAATTAAAAAAGAAAAAAGGTTTTTGGGAAAAAAAGAGAAAAATGGGAAAAAGGCGATAGGGAAAACCCCAAAAAGAAAAAAACGGGGGGGTTTTAAACCCACAAAAAAAAAAACACCAAAAAGGGGAACCAAAACGCCCAGGGGGATCAAAAAATTTTGGGGTTAGGGCGGGGGATTTAGCCCACCCCAAAAAAGGGAAAATAGGCTAGGGAAAGGCTTTTTGCTTCAAAAAAAACGGGGGAAATTTAAAAAATTTTTTAAAAAGTTGCCCCCCCCTAATCATAAAATCTTTAAAAAAACGTCTTGCTTACCCCTTTCCCCCCATTTAAATATTGTTTTTAGGAAAACCCCAAAACAAAGTTTTCATTTTGGGTGACCTCCTGTCGTCTGTCTTTGGCTGTCGTCTGTCTCCTCTCTCTCTTTTCTCTCCCCTTTTCCCTCCTCTCTCCTCCCCTGGGGCCCTGGACATTAAACAATTTCAGAGTTCAATTTTCCTCCCCTTCCTCTTTCTCTCTCCTCTCCCCTTCTCTTCTCTCTCTCTCTGTTTTTTCCCTTTGAAATCCCTTTTCCAAAAATGACTCATTTAAAAGAAGCAAGTAAAAATTAATTTTAAAAAAAAAAGAAAAAAAAAGAAAAAAAAAGGACGTGTGACAGAAGCAGCAAACAAAAAAGAAAACCCCCCAGAACCAAACAAAACATACATTGAAAAACCTTTTTGGAAAAAATTGCAACCCTGGACCCTGGTGACTGCGGGACATTAATCAATTCGGGGATGCCGGGAACTGCCTAAATCCGAAGACAAAGCGAATTGCACCTTTTAAATTTTGCGGGGACCTGCGAGGTGCTGAGGCAAATGCTTAATCGTTGCTTGCCTTAGAGATGGAGAGAAGAGAGAGAGGGAGAGGGAGAGAGAGAGAGGGGGGGAGGGGGAGAGGCAGCAAAGGCCCCTTTTCATTCGTATGTTTTCTAGTTTTTTAATGAAACCCGCGGGCATACGCACAAACCAGGGACGCATACGCACAGATCCCCAAACAAAAAACACACTACACCACACAACGCGCGGCGACCCCACACCACCACACCACACCACACACACACAAACCCAACACACAACACACACCAAAACACACACACACACAAAAACACAAACAAAAGGGGGGCCAGCTCATAAAAAATAAAAATTAAATCTAGACCTTCGTTTTCAAGTATGGGGAAAAACATCAAGATTTAAAAATTAAAGACTTTATCCAACAGGTTATGAAAAACTTGTAAAAACGACAATTTTTCATAAAAGACAAAATGTGACAAAAAAGTGAATAATGAAAAAGAAGAAAATTTTTCAAAGAAAAATTTGGCGAAGAAGAATTGCAAAAGAAGAAAAAAGAAGAATTGCGGAAAAGAATTGCGAAGAAAAATTTTGCAAAAGAAGAACTCGAAGAAGGGAAATTGCAAAAGAAAAGAAAATTGCGAAGGAAGAAAAAGAATTGCGAAGAAGGAAAGAAGAAGGGGAATTCGAAGAAGAAGAAGAAGTTTGCGAAGAAAAGAATTGGCGAAGAAGGGGGAAGAAAGAAGAAAAGAAGAAGAAGAAGAAAAGCAGCAGCACAGCAGCAGAGCAGACACAGCAGCCAGCAAGACAGCGCAGCAGCAGAGAAAGAAGAAAAGGGAAAAGAAGAAAAAGAAGAAGAAGAGAAAAAAAAAAAAAAGAAAAAAAAAAAATCAAAAGAAAAAGAAGAAGAAGGAGGGGGAGAAGGGAGGAGAAAAGAAAAAAGGGAAGAAGGAAGAAGAAGCAGCAGCACACAGCAGCAGCAGCAGCACACACACAGAAGAAAAGAAAAGAAAGAAGAAGAAAAGAAAAAAAAAGAAGAAAAAAAGAAGAAAAAAAAAAAAGAAAAAAAAAAAAAAAAAGAAGAAAAAATTGCGAAAAGAAAAAAAAAGAGAAGAAGAAGAAAAAAAGAAGAAAAGAAAAGAAAAGAAAAAAAAAGAAGAAGAAGAAGAAGAAGAAGAAGAAGAAGAAAAAAAAAAAAGAAAAAAAAAAAGGAATTGCAAAAAAGAAAAAAGGGGACAAAGAAGAAGAAGAAGAAGAAAAGAACAAGAAAAAAAAGAAGACAATTGCGAAAAAAAAGAAAGAAAAAAAAAGAAGAAGAAGAAAAAAGAAGAAAGAAAAAAAGGGGCCTATGTTTTCCGCTGGCACAAGATTATATTTTGGAAAAAGGGGAAATTTCTTATTATTCAGGACAAGCATTACCAAAAAACATAAAGAGTACACCAAGGGGAAAAGCTTAGCGGGGGTCTCTATAAAAACTGTATTTATAACGGAAAAACAGGCTGCAGCTAAAAAAAAGGCATCCAAATTTTACACAAAAAGGGTAAGGTAATGCAAGTGTTTAAAAATGCTGAAAAACCATAAGAAAAAAGAAACAACAAAAAAAAAACGATAATGATGCATATTGGGCAATAAAAAGGCAAATCATTGCAAACGGGCTTGACTACTCACACCAGAAAACACTAGAACCATAATATTAGAGATTCAATACAGGAGGTTGCAGTCCCTCTTGCCCAAAATGCCTGCATGATGTCAACTGTACATACTAATTTTTTAATATTATTTTTTTTATTTTTTATTTAATTTTTTTATATCGAGGTAAGGAAAAACATTTATTTCTTTTTTTTACATCCATTTTCGTGTTAAGCGGTTTTGTAAAATTGTCATTGTTCCCTGTACTTTTGAAGGCAACCCGGCATGTCCGGCGGGGCATGCTTGTGCGTGTTTTTTCCCGCAGCCACGTTATGTGTTTGTGTGTGTATTTGTGTGTGTGTGTGTGCATGTGTGTGTGTGTGCGTTGTTTGGATCCGGGTTTTCCTCTAACGCAGGCTGTACTTAGTCTCAGGGGGACCCCCGACATAAGGCAAAACTGAACACTAAGGCAAAACGTGAACACAAGGGAAAAAAAGTAAAACACTGGGGCAAAATGTGAAACTAAGGAAAAAAATGTGAAATAAGGAAAAAAACGTGAACACAAAAGGAAAAAAAACGTGAACCAAAGGGCAAAAACGTAAACTGGGCAAATGGAACAAAAAGGAAAAAATTTGAAAAATAACAAAATTGAAACACCAGGAAAAAAACGTGAACACAAAAGGAAAAACGAAAAAAACACTAAGCAAAACGTGAACACTAAGGCAAACGTGAACCAAAGGAAAAAAACGTTAACACTAAGGCAAAACGTGAACACAAAGGCAAAAACGAAAAAAACACTAAGGAAACGTTAACACTAAGCAAAAAATGGAAAAAAAAGGAAAAAAAGGAAAACACACGGCAAACGTGAAACAAGGAAAAAAACTTAAACAAAGGGGAAAACATTGAACACTACGAAAAAGAGGAACCTAAAAAAAATTTGAAAACTCAGGAAAAAAACGGGAACACTCAAAAAAAAAACGTGAACACAAAAGAAAAGCAAAAAAACTCGGGGCAAAAGTGAACACAAAAGGGAAAAAAACGTGAGCACTGAGGAAAAATGAACACAAAGGCAAAATGTAAACTAAGGCAAAATGAAAAAAAAAGGCAAAAACGTGAAACACAAAAGGAAAACGTAAAAAAACACTAAGGAAAAAAAGTGAAACACAAAGGGAAAAAAAAACGTGAACACTAAGGCAAAAACGCGAACACAAAGGAAAACGTAAAAACCTTTTGAAAAAAAAAAGAAACCCCAACTCGGGAAAAACGTCAACACTCGGGAAAAAAAACGCAACACTCAGGCAAACCGTGAACACCAAGAAAAAACGTTACATCAGGAAAAAAAGTAGCACTCAGGCAAAACGTTACCCCTAAGGCAAAAAACGTTAGCAAAAAGGCAAAACGGAATATTGGGAAAAAAGGGTCAACACTAAGGCAAAACGTGAACACTCGGCAAAAAAAAAAACTGAATATCAGGAAAAACGGAACACTTTTTCCCTTCTTTAAGGAAAAGCCCCTCTGTCCCAGAAACCCACGTGATTCTGCGCATTTGTATGCTTCCGTAACCCGGTGGTGTGTGGGGTTGGTGTTTGGTGTGTGTGTTTTGTGGTGTGTGTGTGTGAAGTCAAGTAAAGTCAAATTTTTTTTTCCAATGTAAAAATTGAATAAGAATGATTTGTTTTTTTTTCTCAAGCCAATTATCTAAAAAAAAAAAAATTTTTCTATGATTATACAAAAGAACACATCATTGCAATTTACCATTGTGTGTGTGTGTGTGTGTGTGTGTTTTTTTTGTTTTGGTTTTGTTGGGGTGTGTGTGTGGGGTTGTTGGTGTGTTGGTGTGTGTTTGGGGTTGTGAGTTTGGTGAGGTGTGGTGGGTTTTGGGTGTGTGGGGTTTTGTTTTAATAAATTTGGGGTTTATTTCTTAAGTTACACCCGTGTGTGTGTGGGGGTTTTTGTGTGTGGTGTGCGTGCTTTTCCGCGGTGTTGTGTGTTTTTGGTGTGTTGGTGAGGAGAGAGAGGAGAGAGGAGGAGAGAGAGGAGAGGTATCTTTTCCGCCTTGTCCATTTGGCCCAGATAGATACAGCACCCTGGGGGAAGAAGGAGGTTTGATGTTAAAAACCCCCAAACACACACACACACCCCACACACACACAACCTCCTAAGTTTGA
The DNA here is from genome assembly GCA_028751875.1 of Rapana venosa. Lineage (NCBI taxonomy): Eukaryota > Metazoa > Mollusca > Gastropoda > Neogastropoda > Muricidae > Rapana > Rapana venosa. The sequence continues at coordinate 35,096,908 of CM054151.1, forward strand.
AAAAAAAAGTAAACCAACCAAACTATAAAAAAAAAAAAATCCAAGGAAAAACCCCCGTCCCCCCCAAAAAAATCCCAAAACAAAACCAAAAAAAAAAAAACCAAACCCTTTCAGGGAAAATTCCTAAAAAACCTTCAATTTTTTTTTTCCCCCCACACATTTGAATTGGGATCAATCTCTTCTTACCAAATTTTCCCCCCCCCAAAAACCCCCAAAATAACAATCCAAACCAACCAACAAACTCCTCACACTTTTTCCTTCATTACCTTTTTCTTGGATTCAGGGGAATAGACCCCCCCCACCTACACCTCTGTCTGTTTTCTTTATTTTCTTGTTTTCTTTTTGCCTGTCTCTGTTCTTTTCTCTCTGTTTCTTTCTATCTCTCTCTTCTTCCTCCTTCCCCTCTCTTCTCTCCTTCCCCTCCCTCCATCCCCCCCCTCTTTTTCTTCTTTAGTTTTGCTCCTGTTTGGTGTTTTCGTGGTCTATGTCTGGTTTATTTTCCTTTTCAGTATCTGTCTCGGTTTATATAATAGTTTGTTTTTTTTGGTTTTTTTTTTTTCTCCCTGACTTTTTTGTATTTCTATTTATTTTTTTTTTCCGTTTTTTTTTTTTTCGTTTCTTCTGTATCAATTCCCACCTTTTGTGTGTTAGTTTATGTTGTTTATTCTTCCTTTTTTCGGTTTTTTTCCATTTTTTATTATGATAGCCTATCTGGGGGCTGCAGTTTGATTTTTCGTTTTTTTTCTCTCTTTTTCCTCCTTTCTGTCTGTTCGGTTTTTTTCTCTCTGTCTCACACCGTTTCGAAAGCTGAGTTTAACACTAACTTTTTTCTCTGTGGTTTTCTCTATGTCCGCCCGTTTTTTGCGCTTCCCTGCCTGCCTGTCTGTCTGTCTCCTTTTTATCTGGCTGTTGTCTCTCTCCCCTCTTCTTGAAAGTAAAAATTTTTTCCCCTTTGACAAAGAATATTATTTCTTTTGGGGAGAAAAAAAAAATAATAAAGGTTTTTTGGAAAGGAATTGGGATAAACCTGTTTTTTTCCCCTTCGTTTTTTTAATTACCCAGCCCTCCAATGTTTTGTAGGTGGCCCAAGCCGAAGTTAAAATAAAACGTTTCAGTTTTAAGTATTACATTTTCCCCTCTTTTATAAATTATCTTTTTTTCCCTTTTTCCTCCATTTGCAATGAAATGACCAATTCAATAAATACTGCAAATCATTGCTGAAACTTTCCTTTTTTTTTTGGACAAAGGGCTACGTATCTTTTGAGCAAGCTAGAAAAAAAGTTAACCACACACACCACCACCCCACACCACACCACCACACCCACACAAAACCCCCAAACACACCACACACAAACACACACACACACACACCCCCAACCCGGGGGGAGAGGGGAGAGGAGAGAAAAAGAGAAGAGAGGATGAAGAGAAAAAGAAAAAGGAGAGGGGGAGAGAGAGAGAGAAGAGAAAGAGGAAGGGTAAAAGGCAGACAGGCAGTACGAGACGGCCCGGTAAGGAAAAGAGAGAGAAAGGGGAAGGGGGGGGATTTAAAAAATAAAAACAATAAAAATAAAATCAAATTTAACACGCAGAGATATGGGGTAGTATGTATGTTGGTATGTATTTGTATTATGTTTTAATGTGGTAGGTAGGTAGGTAGGATGGGGTGTAAAAAAAAAAAAACAGAGGCAAAAAAGAGCCCCAAAACCCGGAATAGAGATAAGTGTGAAAAAACCGAACAGAAAGAAGAGACGAATTAGACAGAAGAGCTGAATATAGATAGATAGCTTACAACATGCAGAAGAAAGGCAGGCAGGCAGACGGCGGGAAAAGCAAATTAGACAACAGGCAGACAGACAGGAGAAACCGAAAAACAGACCTGACACATAGATGGTATAGATGGAATACAATAAAAAAAGAGAAGCAGGCAAAAAGCAGACGGGAAATATAGATAGAAACAGACCCCCTTTACAGCCCACAGGCAGATGAGAATTGGGCATTTAAAAGCCCGGCAAGGACTGGACAAAAAAAACAAAGAAAAACAGAAAAAAAAGGCCAGAGCCCTTTGGGTTTTGGGGGGCCAGAAGGGACAGGCAGAGGAAAAGGATCATCAGACAAAAATGACTGTCATCTACAGTTTGAAAACCATCCAATCCTTCTACCCCCCCCCCCCCTTCCCCATATCCCCTCCAAAAAAAAACCCTTTCCCCCTTTCCCCCCCCAAAACCTCCACATTGATCGTTTTTTTTAAAAACATCTCTTTTTTTTTTTTTCTCCTATTTCAATTATCCCCCCCCCCTCTCTCCCATTCCCTCCCTCCCCCCCCACTCTCTTCGTCTGTTCTCTCTGGGACGGGGATTAAAAAAAGCCGGGGGTGTTTTATTAATTATCCTCGAAAATAAAAGATTTGATTTAAATTTGATCGCTTTAACACACCACACACCACCCACACACACAAAACACACACAAAAACACACACACAAAAAAACACACACACCCCCCCCACACCACCCACACACACACACCACACATACGAGCAGGGAGTGAAGTAAGAGGGGGAGAGGTACGGGTAACATGGTATAAAGACAAAAAAACCGTTAGGGAGAGGGGGGGGTGGAAGAGTTAAATAAAAATTGAAAAAAATCAAATAAATTTAACACCAGAGATAGTGGGGATAGATGGTATTATGTATGTATGATGTATGTATGTAGGTGGGGTGGTAGATAATATGTATGTGGGTAAGGTAGGAAAGAAGATAAATAAAAACCAGGGAAAAAGAGAAGAGAAAAACAACACAGACAGGGGAAAAGGAGATGGGGTGTGAAAACAGACACAGAAAGAAGGACAGACAGAAACAGACAGACTGACTATAGAATATATGCTTACAGACACAAAAAAGGGGCAGGCAGGGCAGGAAAAGAAAGACGGGAAGGCGACGGCCCGAAGACAAAACCAACATAAAATTTAATAGGCGCAGACATGCAAGAAAAGAGGAAGGGGCAGGAAAGGGCAACGACAGGCATAAACATAGATAGCCCGACAGAATGCGACAACGGGGCAGCAATAAAAAGAACGGGCAGTTTCAAAAAGCAGGCAAAAACGGACTTGGGCCAAAAAAAAAGCAAAGAGACAGAAGGTGAAAAAAGAGACAGATCCATTGATTGGGGGACCCCAGAACTCGAAGCAGAAGGAAAAGGCCCATGGGGACGAATGAGCTGTCATTCACTTTTAAAAAAACCACCTCCTAATCCTTAAAAAAAACCCCCCCCCCCCACTATCCCTCTCCAAACTCACCCTTCCCTTTCCCCCAAAAAACCCCCAAAAGTTACTCGTTAAATTTTAAAAAGCCTCTCTTTTCTACTTTTTTCTCGATGTTTCAATTATTTTCTCTCCTTTCTCTTCCCCATCCCCCCTCCCTCCCTCCCCCACTCCTTTTTTTCTGTCTTCGGGGGCTGGAGTAAAAAAAACGGGTGTTTTTTAAAATTACCCCGAAATAAAAAGTTTAAATTTATTTGATCGCTTTCACACAACACACAAAACACACACACAAAAACCCACACAACACACACCCCAACACACACACCAAAAACACCACACACACAACCAACCCACCAAAAACCCCGGGCACACACCCACAGTACAAGCGAAGAGAGTGAGAAATAGAGGAGGAGGTAAAGGGTAGACTCATATCCGCGAAACCGGATGGGGGGAGAGGGGGGGGGGAAGGTTAAATGAAAAATTAAATCAAATAAAATAAAAATTAAAAACACCGGGGGAATAGATAGATATGGGGTATGTATTTGTAGACCCTGTATTAGGGTAGGAGGTAGGTAATAGATTTAATGAAGGTAGTAGGTGGGGAGATAGAAAAATGAAAAAAAGGGCAGAGAAAGAAACAGAGAAACAGACACGAAAAACGGATATAGAATAGGTGTGAAAAAAACAGACACGGATAGGCGACGATAAACAACAGAGGACATATAGATATAAGCTACAGACATGCAGACAGAAAGGGGCAGGCAGGCGGCAGGGGAACAAAAGGGGGAAAAGGGGGCGGGGAACACAAAAAGGGAAAAGAACCTGACATATAATTGTGCAGAGGGGACATGCAAGAAACAAAAGACAGGGCAGCAAAAAAGGGAACGGATAAACATAATAACCAAAATCTGACAAAAAGGGGGAAAAAAAAACGGGCATTTTCACAAGCGGAAAGGAATGGGACCAAAAAAAAAAGCAAAGGGGGACGGAGGAAAAAAAAAGACACCCCATTGATTGGGGGACCAAAACTCGATGGGGAGAAGGGAAAACAAGGATCACAGGACAAAAATGAGCTGTCTTTTTACAGTTTAAAAAAACCCCCACCCCCTAATCCTTAACTACCCCCCCCCCCCACTATCCCTCCAAACTCCCCCTTCCCTTTCCTCCCAAACCTCCACATTTAAACCCGTTATTTTTAAAAGCCTCTCTTTCTACTTTTTTCTCGATGTTCAATTATCCTTCTCTCTCTTCTCTCTCCTCTTTTTCCCCTTCTCTCTAACTCTCCCCCTTCTTCTCTTCTCTCTCTCTTTTTCTCTCTCTCTCTCTTTTCTCTTCTTCTCTCCCCCCCCCTCTCCTCTCTTTCTCTCTCCCCCCCTTCCCCCCCCTCTCTCTCTGTTTGTCTCTCTGGGATAACAAAAAAAGCACACGGGGGGTTTATTCATTATCCTCAATAAAGGAGTTTGATTTATTATCGCTTTCACACACACACAGCCGCATGATGAAAAATGGGGAAAAAATAGAAAAAAATTAAAAATAGAATTTAAAACAAAAAAAACAAAAAAAATACATTATAAATACTTAAAAAAACTACATAACAAGAAAGCCTGAGGTTTTTAAACCCTTGATTGGGATAACCCGGTTTACCGATAACTCGGGTTTGATTTTTCGCTAAAGTGCCATTAAAGCGATTTTTGGGTTTCGTTTCTATGGAAAACTGATATTCAAAACCCCCTCCACCCCCCCGTGGATCCCTCAGACGACATTTTAAATCTGCTCAGGATGCAAAACATTGGGGAAAAACAAATCAGACCTTCTTACATTTTTTTGTAAAGAAAAAGCCAAGCATTTAAAACCATACAAAGGGAACGTGGGGGGGGCGGGACAAGAAGAAATGGGCAGACAACATCCTAATGGCAGGGGAAGAGCTTCCTCCAAACCCCGGGCACCACACAACCCCCCAAAATGGGCCACTGGTGCAACGTTCGTCAATGCATGCCCTGCGACCCCCGGGGGGGTTATGGAGCGATGAGGGAGGAGAGCCAAGCACCTGGTTGCTCTGATCTAAAAGGTTTGGCCTCCTTTTTCGGTCCCACACACATTTCTGTTTTTGGGTTTTATTTTTGTGTCCAAGCTCTCGGGTGGAGGTTCACAGGAAAAGGTTGTTGAGGGCGTCGGGTATCCCAAACCCCGGGTCCAAAAGAGAACGCTGGGGTGGGTGGGGGTGGGGGGTGGGGTGGGGGTGGGGGGGGTTGGGGGGGTGGGGGTAAAGTAAGTGGGGTCCTGATTATTTTTCTAGGGTAACTACTTTTAGAAGGGGGGGGACCCTTGATGGTGGTTTAAACCCGGGGGCCGTTAGATCCAACCCAATAAGCGCCCCACTGGTATCTCTCCTCATCCCTAAGCGTTAAAATTTATTCTTTAGTTTTCTTTAATGTCTGAATTTTGGTTTATGAGGCCCCCACAGAAAACTTGTAGTTCCCATTTCATCATATCCCATGAGGATGCAGAGATTGATCCAAACACTCCTTCTTGGAATGGGTATAAACGCACAAATGTTTTTAATCGAAACAAAAAAATCTTGATTTTCATTTCCCATCCCACTCCCTTTTGAAATTTTTTTGATGGTGGTATCAATTTTGTCCTTAACTTTTTTGGGGTTTCCTAATTCCCTTTAGGTAGCCTGGTAGCAAGGGGCATAAAGAACCCTTTACTAACACATCCCAAGGGAAGTTAAAACAATAACAAACGAAAAGTTTTTTTTCAAGGGGCAATAAGCAAAAAGGCCTTTTAGTAAATCTGACTTTTTTGGAAAAAAAACTAAACGTTTTAATTAAAGTTTACACTATTTTACGATTAAAACTCGCTCTCAAAAAGCCCCCCAAAATGAAAGGGGAAAAGAATTAAAACGTTTTTTATTTTTACTTTCAAATGAAAACCCAAAACTTAAAAAACACTAAAATCAGAAATATCTGATTTAAATTCCATTCAGATGAAAATTTTTAGGTCATGAAGAATTTTCATCGTAAAAAATTCCATCTTGGATCTACCCCCCAGGAAATTTTTTTTAAAACGCTTTATCAGAATAATTATTCAACTTGATGGCGGGGCAGTGTATATTTTTTTAATTTAGCCCGTTCCTAAAAAACGAATCGAGAAAGTCACTGATGGAAATTTTTTTTCAAAGGGGTTTGTCGGGAAAAATTTGGTATCAAGCCGAAAGACAGGGTCTTTAATATTTTCCCTTTTTACAACCAGTTCTAAAAGGGGGAATATTCCTTTTTCTAGGAGGATTTATCTCCAATTGCTTTTCTTTTTTTTTTCCCTCCTTTTTTTTTAATTTTAAGTTATTCTATTGACAATAGATGCATCAAAAGACAATATCTTTTTTTTAAAATTTTTTTTAAAAATTTTTTTAGTGCATTTGTCTTACCCCCCTTAAAAGGTTTTTTTAAAGGGGAAATGTCTGATGTAGCTTCTTGGACTTTTCCCCGGGGCGGGTAAACAAAGTTTTATTCTTTAATTTATTTAAAAAGGGGCAATTGTTTAAAAAATTTTTTTTATTTGAAAAAAATTTTTTTCTTGGGGGGGAAAAAAAAAAAAAATTTTTTATATGAAAAAATTTTTTCCAAATTTTTAATTTCTTGGGGAAATTAACCCAATTAAAAATTTTTAAATAAAAAATTTTTAAAAAATTTAATAAAAAAACATAATAAAAATTTTAAAAATCAAATTGGACAATACAAATGAGGGAAAGAAAAAAAAACAACAATAAAAAAACCCCAAAAAACCACAGATCCAAAAAAAAGGGAAAAAAAAATATAAAAAAAACAAAAAACAAAAAATAAAAACACAGAAAAGAAACAGCAAAAATTGAGAGATGAGGAGAGCGAACAAAACGACGGCGGCAGAGAGAGAGGAAGAGAGAGAGAGAAGAGAGAGGGGGAAGAAGAGGAGGGGGAAACAAGACAGGACAAGACAGAGACGATAATAGACAGAGAGACGAGAAATCATAGAGAGACAGGCAAGAAAAACAGTCAGCCACAGACAACAGACAAACAGAAAAAAAAATTTTACAAAACTGCATAAAAGGGGGGACTGTTTAAAAAACAGAGGAAATATTCCACATCCTGGAAATTAAAGAAAAAACATAAATAAATAATCAATGGTGAATGAATGAATGAATAAATAAATAAATAAAGAGGAAAAGAAGGAAAAAAAAAAAAGGGGGAGAGGAGAGAGAGAGAAGGGGAAAGGGGCAGAGAAAGAGAGAAAAAACAGAAAAAACAGAGAAAAGAGAGAGACAGAGAAAAGACAGAAAAAACAAAACACACAAAAACCACACCACACACAACACACCACCACACACCCACACAGACAGAAGGAGGGCACACACCCGACAGCCCTCAAGGGGAGGGATGGGGGGATGGTGTTACGGGAAGGGGGCAGGGAATTATCAGCCAGCACGAGAAAATGGAAATTCAGCTCGAGAGGCATGAAGGAGGAGAAGAGGCTGGACAACCTTATGGTCACACAAGCAGACAAAAAAAAAAGGAAACTGGGGGTAAGAGAGGGGGTCTATTTCCACTCTATATACATTTCAGGAATACGCTCGCGCGCGGCGTCAAAAACACACCGCAAAATCCCCCCACGCCCACACCCCACACAATAAAAAAAAAAAAGCATATTATTTAACGTCTCATCTGGAAATACAAAAATTGACTTGACTTGATTTGATTTGACTTGCTTCAACCCCCCAAACCACCAAAAAACCCCACGCGCGCGCACCAAAAAAACAAAAAACGCACACACCACCACCACTCACCACTAATGCGCGGATTTTAAACCCCGGGAAAGCCCCGAAACCCCGGATAGCTTTTTCCCCCCAACACACACACAACCATACATGCACAAAAACACCACACACACAAACACCAAAACAACAACCCCAAAACCACGCAACACACGCACACACTACAACACAACCCCACACCACACAAAACACACACAACACACACACACAACACACACACACACACACCACACACCTGCACAAATTATTTTCGCACAAAAAAAAAAACGTCTTCCCCATGACGTCTGGCTCTCTCCTCTCCTCTCTCTCTCTTTTTTTCTCTTTTCTCTCTTTTCTCTTTCCTCTCTCTCTTCTCTTCTCCTCTCTCTCTCCCCTCCCTCTCCTCTCTCTTTTCTCTCTCTCTCTCTTTTCTATTTTTTTTCGAAGTGGAAAAGGGGGTTCTTAAAAAAAACGAGAAAAGGAAAAAAACAAAACAACACCACACCCACACAAAAAGAGAATGTGAAAAAGTAAAAAACAAAAAACAACAAAAAAAAGATGAAAAGGGGAAAGAAAGAGAAAAGCAAAGGAAAGTGGATGGTGTGGAATGAATTGGAAAAAAATTTTTTAAAAATACATTTATTTTTTTTATTTTTTTTTATTTTTTAACCCCTTTAAATCAGGAAAAATTTTCTTGCGGAAATTCGGGGCTGCCTTTCCCCGGGGAGAGCGGTCGCCACAAAAGAAGCGCCCCAATTTTTTTTTCTTTTTTTAATTTTTTGCAGCTGTATTTGGTTTCTACAGATGGCTTCTTCTACAGATTTTTTGGGGCCCGGGGGCAAATCTTTTGTTACCGGGTTTTTTTTACGTGCGTAAAAAAATTTTTGTGTAACAACAAGGGACCTCGTTTTATCGTCTCATCCAAAAGACTGGACCCAGACCCCCCACAATGGGGTTAAAAAGGGTGGGGGGGGGGGGGGGGGGGGGAGTTTGGGTCCAAACAGATTTTAACCACCGCACACTTCCCCACTCGGGGAAAATCTTTCTTTTTAGGGGGCGATTTCCCCCTAAACCACCGTCCTTTGAGGTATTAAAACATGCAGGAATTAAGGAAAAAAATCCCCCAAAACAAAACTAAAAAATAAAAGTAATAAAAAAAATTTTGAAAAAGTAAAATTAAATTGAAAAAAAATAAAAAAAAAAAAAAACCCAAAAACAAGCTACCCCCAAAATAAGTTGGAAAAAAAACGAAAGCAGGAACAAAATTAAAACCCGAAAATAAATACAAACGAGCAGCATACATTACTCTCCTTCAGGGGAAATTAAAGTTTTTAGTACACATCCCCCCCCCCCCCACCCCAAAAACCCATTTCCCCAACAATTTAAAATGGTAAAAAAGCTGGAGAATTAAACTCATTAAAGACGGGGGAATTTTAGGAATTTTAATAAAAAAATCAAAAAAATTAAAACCCTTTTTTTATCTTTTTGATAAAAAATTTTTTTAATTAACAAAAAAAGGGAAACCTCTACCTTGAGCAAGCGTGTGTACATCTAAACAAAACCCAATATACCTGCATGAAAATTTGTTGTTGTTTTTATCGTTTTGGTTGTGGGGGTGGTGGGGTGGGGTGGTGGGTGTGGGGGTGGTTGCTGCCATTGTTTGTTTTGGGGGTGTTGATGATAGGAAAGGAAGAATGATTGTCGGGGCATGATCTGGGTTTTTATTTTATTTGATGATTTGGTGGTGACGTGTTAAAAACTGGAAAAGGACAACGAAATTTTTTATGGTACGCTGTGTTCTTTTCACTGCTTTTCAAATGCGATGTTACATGACATGTTCTTTCATTTTCCTTTTTTTCTATCTATTTTATCTATCTTTTTGTCTATCTATCTATTATCTTCTATCTAAAATTTTTCAATCTATCTATCTATCTATCTTCTACTATCTACATCTATCTCTCTATCTCTCTCTCTATCTCCATCCTCTATATGTACTATCTTCTTTTTATCTAATCCATTATCTATTCCATCATTGTCTATCTTCTGTCTCCAAAATTTTTGGGTTCCGTTTTAATGTATTTTCCATAACCCTTTCTTTTCTGTGTTTAGTCTGTCTTCCATTTTTTCGGAACCTGCCAACCTCGAAAATTTACCAAACTCGGTGATAAATTTCCCGTCCAGTTTTTAAACAGGAAAAAAAGGGGGTTTTCAGCTGGGGAAAAAAAAAATAGCCACACTTTTTCACAAATTAAAATTTATTTTGTTTTGGGGATCAAGCAGGGGGTGACAGTTTACTGATTTTTAAGCCTCTAAATTGTCTGGCACTCCAAATCAGACACTCGATTTTGAAAACATTTTTTAAGGGGGAAAGGGGGGGGTTTGGCATCACAAGGTTTTTCCCCTTTTAAAAAAAATTTTTGAATGGAAATATTTTTTTGTTTTTTTTCTCCAGAAAGCAACGTTACAACGGGTTCACATATTTTTGCCAAAAATGTGATTGTTTTGGGTGTGTGTGGTGTGTTGTGTGTGTGTGTGTGTGGGGGGGGTGTGTGTTTTTGGGGTTTCTTTCGTTGCTTTTCTTTTTTGGTATTTTTTCCCCCAAACATGAAACATTCGGTTCTTTTTCAAACCATGTGGAAGGGGAAAAAAATTCTCTTTGCTTTGTTTGTCTGTTGCATCCCTCCATCCAAACTTCTGGGGAAACCCTATTTGCTTAGCAACGTGGACCCGGAAAAAACACTACATATTTTTGTGTGCTGAGAAATGGTGGGGAAAGGGGCATTGGTTTTTCATTTTTGTTTTTTGTTCCTCGGGGAGGGGCTCAAGGTTTTATCAGTTGCTGGAATTTTTTTTCGTGCGCGACCAATATTTGTACAATAAAAAGGTTTTGCTGGCTTTTGGGGTTTTAGATGGGCTTTTTGAAAAGAGTTGAGTAGAAAAAAAATCTTGTTAATTGGGAAAGGGCATACCTTCAGAGAAAATGCAAAAAATACAAATTGTCTTCCGGGGGCGGAATTTTTGGTTTTAGCGGGGGGGTTTGGGTTTTCAAAAGGCCCCATAAGGTAGTTGGAAAATATCTTTTTTTTTTCTCAAAAAGGGGGGATAAATTATGATGTGATGCCGATGATGAGATGACACGGGGGATGACGACGATGATGATGATATTTGGTACTGAAAAGATTTTCTGTTATTTTTCTTCAAACTATTTCTGCCCCGTTTTTAATATCCTGTCGTCTTCTATTTGTCTATATCCCGTGTTTACTTAATACCTCTGTACAACAATTTTTGAGAAAAGGTTTTTTTTTCACAAAAAAATCTCTCTAACTGTTTCTTTTTTTTTCTTAGTAGTTTTTTTGTTTGTCTTCTTTTTGTTTCACTCAAACCCTTTTTACAGACGCCCATGTTATTTAAAATTGTCAGTTTTTAATAAAGGAAAGCAGAAGTTGCGTTACCGAAATAAATAGCTTTTTCACCTTTGCTATAAAACAATTCCCGGGTCCAGCAGCTTGGAACGTTTTTTGTTTTCAAGCCTCAAAAATTGTCTGCCTCAAACCGGACACACCAAGGAACATCTTTCATAGGTTTAGAGAGCGTTTAAGAATGCGATTTTTTCCGGGAAAAAGTTGAGCCTCAGTTTTTTATTTCAAGAAAAACCACAGCCTCTAAAAGCAGTATGAAAAAAAAAAAAATTTGTTTATTTTTTGGTTTTTTGTGTTTCTCAAGGTTTTTGCGATGTTTGCCCCTGCAATTTGGGGTTCAAATTGAAATTGGGATTCATATTTTTTCAGTACTTCTTAAAAAATTCTATCTGGGTGCCAGGTTGTTAATTTTTTTCTTTTCACAAAAATACAGAAAAAAAGCTACAGTGAGTAGTACAATAAAGCGAAAGGGGTCCGCGCGCAAATCAGACAAAATCCAACCACACGCTCATTTTTCAAAACTGCAGCACTTGGGTGTCTTGGCAACATTTCAGTCGGAATGGGACATCTTTTAAGCGGAACGGGGGTAAAGGGTTTAAAAACATACAAAATTTTTAATTGGTAAACCTCAAAAAAAACAAACCGGGGAAAGAAAAAATACAGAAACAACACAAACCCCAAAACAAAAAAAACAATTCTACTTTTTCATAAAGTAAAAAAAACAACCCAACAACAACCAACAAAACTCTAAAAAAATTGGAAATAAAAAAAAAAAACAAACCTTTTTTAAATTTTTGGTTTTAAATTTTTTTTCAGAGTATAACCCCTTTTTTAGGTAAGTCGGGGAAAAAAAACCAACCAGAAAATTTAAGCCAGCGCCCGGTTATACCTACATCAATCAGGGAGGGGTAAATGAAAAATGGCCGGGGGACCCCACACGTGGATGGGGGGTATTATCCCCCAAGTACACAGAGGGGACAAGGGGGGGATGGGCAGCAAAGGTCACCACGTCGTGCCACTCTGGCCGGGCCTCGGGGTGGGGCTTTTTAATCGCCGCAGTGCTAGCGGCCCCTCTGTTTCTGGGGGGAAGGGGGGGGGGGGGGGGAGGACAGGTACCCCGGGGGGGGGTTCCAACCAAACAAAACAAACCACAAAAAAGCCGGGGGGGAAAAAAACAAAAAGCCCAAAGAACCCCGCCCCATGTTAAAAGAACAATATAAACCAGAAACCGAAATTTTTTTTAAAAAAACAGAGGCCCCACCCCCACCCCCAAAACCCCAAAAACAAAAAACCCCAAAACCCCAAAACAAAAAACAAAAAGTTAATTTTTTTAAGAGTAAAAAAAAAACCCATTTTCTATTGGAAATAATAATTTGGAAAATGGAATAAATTTTCACCAAAAAAAATTAACGAAAATTTAAATTTAAAAAAATTTTAAAATTTTAAGGGGTAATAAACCCCCCCCCCCAAACCCAAGGACCCCCCCTAGAAAAAAAAAAAAAAAAAAATAAAAAACAAAGTACGCTTCAAAAACAATTATTTTGGTTCAAAAATTAATTTCTTAAAATTTAAACAAAAATTTTTTCAAAAACAAAAGAAAAAAAGGTTAAATAAATTAACAATAAAAGAAGTTTGTAAAAAAAAATTTGTCTATGAAATTGGTATAAAAAAAAAAATCCTTTAGTAAAAAAATTTTCTTTTTTATCCAAAAAAAATTTTTTATAAACCATTAAAAAAAAATTATTATAATTCAATATCAAAAATTTCATTTTCTGGTTTTTTTTTATAATACAATTTTTTATACCTTTTTTAAAAAACAAAAAATTTTAGTCAAAATTCTGTCGTTAAAATTGTTTTATGGTATCTTGGAAAGGTTTTTTAACAAAACAACACACACACACAACACAACACACACACACACACAACACAACACCACACACAAAAAAACACAAACACACACAACACAACCAACACAAACACACACAGCAAAAAAAAGAAAAAACCCGATAACAAAACAAAACACACAACACACAACCACACAAACACACCCCCACACAACCCACACAGTAAAAATATACACACCCAAAAAGTTTTAAAAAATTACGTTTTGAATAAACTAAGGGAATTTAAAATTTTATTCAAAAGCATCTAGAAATGCAGGGAAAAACAACAGGCCAAATAGCAAAACAAACACCAGTCATTCAGCAAAAAAAGCCTTACAGAATTTTAAAAAAGGGGCCCGTTGAAAAACCTAATTCATGCCAAAATTTAAAACAAAAAAAATAATCATTTTTTAAACAAACACAGGACATTAATTTAAAAATGGGGTTCGTGCTTAGATGAAAGAAAGCTGGAATTTGTTTCAAACATTCTAGAAAAGAAGCTTTAGTAAAAAAATTTTTTGGTGGTAAATAGGAGGGGTGATGAGGGGTTTTAAAAGGTGAACAAACTTTTTATTTTTTGGGGTTTTTTAAAATTTCTTTGGGTTTTTTTTGAACGAAAAATTTTAAAAATTTTATTATTTCCAAACCCTTTTCTTTTGTTTTTTTAAAAATTTGTTTAAATTATGGGGTATTTTGGCAAAAAAAAAAAAAACAAAACCAAAAAAAAAACCAACAAAAAAACAAAACCCACCAACAACAAACTGGAAAAAAACACGCAGAACCAGGGCAACTTTTTTCCAAACCCTTTTTTACCCCAAACGCCCCCATCCACTTTAAGTTTTTTTTTATAAATTGTATTGATTTAGAAAAAATTGTATTTCACACAACCCCTGTTTTATACAAAATGGAAATGCATTTTAAACTTTCATTTTTTTTCCCACTGTTTTTCCTTTTTTGTTAACCGTTGCTATTTGGGAAAATTCATTCAAAGAATTATTTTTTTGTATTTTTTCAAAAACCATGGGCTTCGATTTTTAAACCCCAAAATTTTGTGCTTGCTTGAGTTTTAAACTATTTTAGGTTTTAAAACCAGCAATATTTTTAAAAAAATTGGGAGGTGTTGGGTTGGGGGGCGTTTTATATGACCCCTTTTTCCCCCCTTTTTTTGGGATTGTCATAGATTGAACGAAAACCTTTTCTATCCTTTTTATAAAGCTTTCCCCCGGGGAAATTTTTCCTTAAAGCCCCAAATTGCTTTATACCCCCCTTCAAACAAAATTTTTGATATCACAAACCTACAGTTTGCTAAGCAAAATCCCTTTGGGGGTTCAAAACCCCTCGCCGTAACTTTGGTAATTTTTTTCAGATGCTTTTTCCTCTGATATCCCAGTTTTGTATTTTAGCTGAGTGTGGATACAACCCTGTTTTTTTTTAAATTGGAAACCCCTTTAACCACCATTTGGGTCCCCGGTTTTTTTGGGGACTTTGATTAGTTGGGGCGTTTAAAGTTTTTTTATTCAGGAGTTTCTGTCTTTAGTTCTTTAACCACTATGCCAAATTATCGTAAAAAGGGGTTAATTTAAAACCTCGAAAAAAACCAATCGTAAGGGGGTTTACCTTTTGAAGGTACCTTTTTTAAAACCTTTGCAAACACAAAACACTTTCAAAAAATTCTTTAACCCTTTTTAAACCCCAATGCTTTAACAAACCGTAAGAAACCGGGAAAAATCTGGCCTGTCTGAGTAGTTTTTTTCCTTTAGAGGTTCATCTTTCCTAACTGGCCCCGTACCTTTTAGAGAAATTTGTTTTTTCAAATTTGGGGGATTCAGCTTGTTTTTGTTTTCTCCTTCAAGTCAGGATTTTGCTTTGTTGTTGTTATGTTTTTTAAATTTTCCCTTTTTGTCTTTTTTCTGGTTGTTTTCTCGTTAAATTTTTAAGAAAAGGTTTTTCTTGTATTTTTGTCTCTGCTCTTATTTCTTTATTGGATTTTTTTCTCTTTCCACTTTTTTAAATGTCTGTTTGTGTCTGTTTGTGGCACTTGGAAAAAACCTAGGAGGTTTTTTTTAATCTTTGTATCTTTTCCCCCCCGTCGTTTTCTTTGGTTTTTTTTCCCCCCCAGTTTCCACTTAAAATTTAGGCTCTGCCCCTCTTGTTTTTCTGTCTCTTCTTTGTTCTGTTTTTAACCTTTTTTTTTTTGTTTTTCTGTCCCCCCGGCCAAGTAAATTTTTTTCGGAAATTTTCGTCTCTTTTTTCTTTTTCTTTTTCTTTCCCTTTTTTAAAAGTCCCCCTTTTTGTCGTTGTGGGCTGTTGCCCGTTTTTAATCTTCTCTCTCCCCTTTTTCCCGTTTCGGCGTTTTCCCTTTCTTCCCTCTTCCTCCTCTCCATCTTTTTTTCCCCCCCTTTTCTCTCTTGTCCTGTTCTCACCCACCAAAACTTTATTTTGAAAAAAAAAATTTCAAAAATTTGGAAAAGGGAAGGCAAAAAAACCAGTTTTTTGCCTTTCCTTTCTCGCCTCTTTTCCCAAGTTTCTTTCCTTTTGGGTTTGTTGCCCCCCCTTTTTGTCTGCGTTCGGGGGTTTTTTTCTCCTCTTTTACCTCTTCTCCCTTTTTTTTTTGGTGGTGTTGTTGTTTGGTTTAATGATGAAGGGGAAAAAAAAAGCATTAAACCAATAAAAATTATAAAAAAAAGGGAATTTTAAAAAACAAATTACACTCTTTCAACGGGGAGTTTTTTTGGGGTTTTTTTTTTTGCAGCAAGGGGAAAAAATTGATGGCAAAAGACAGTTAAATAAATTTCCCAAAAATTAGATATAAGCAAATTACACTCTTTCAACATCGCAATGTGGTGTGTTTTTTTTTTTATGGAAGAAAGAATATCATTGTGCAACAGCCGTAAAAATATAAGCATACCAAAGGGGGAGTAAATTGTTGGTTGCAAAAAGAAGGGGGGGGGGGGGGAAGAGAAAAGGGGAAAAAGAGAAAGAGGGAAAAAGAAAAAAGAAAAAGGAGGGAAGGGAGAATTGAATTTTTGGGTTTTTTAAAAATTTTTTATTTCAGGGAAGGAATGAGTTTTGGGCCTTTTTAGCCCTCCCTTGAAGGGAGTAAATTTGTCTGTTCCCCAAAAAAGGATGTTAAGGGCGTAAAGGACCAGTGAAGGGGGGGGGTTTAAAGTTAAAGTGGAGAAAGGTATAAAATTTTTTTCGGGATTTCTTTTCCTTTCTCCTTCTCAAAAATTTTTCCTCCCTCCCCCCCTTTCCCCTCCTCTCTCGGGGGGTTTGGGTTCTGTGCTGTTTTTCTTAGTCCACTTCTCCTATCTCTTTCCCTTTTTCTGTCCCCTTTCTTCCCCCCCCCCTCTCCTTTTCTTCCTTTTCCTTTTTCTCTTGCCTTTTTTTTCTGTTGTTTTAAGTAAGTCTATATCCTCTGTTTTTTCTTCTTCTATTTTCATTTCTTTCCAACTCTCTTCAAACGTTTGTTTCCCTAAGTCTTCTCTTTTTTCTTTTCTGATTTCTATCTCTTAACCTTACACCCCGTTTTTGGGCCCCAAAACCCTCTTTAAATAAATAAAAAAATCATTCAAAACCCAAACAAATTTAATTATCCGAGCGTTTTTTTCCTTTGGCGTTTTTTTCTTTTTGTCCCCGTTCTCTGGGCTCTGTCTGTCTGTCTCTTTCCCGCTCTATCTGTCTCTCTCTGTCTCTTCTGCTTTTTTTTCTTTTTTATCTTATTTTTTTTGAGATAATGGAAAAAAACTATGGCTTTTTTCATCTTTACTCTGTTGTCGTCGTCTGTCTGTCGCCTGCCCGCCGCTTGCCTACCGCCCGTTGTCTGTCGTCTGTCTTTTGTCTGTCTTTTGTCTGTCTGTCTGTCTGTCTCTCTGTGTGATATCTTTGGTTTCATTCAGTTAGATTCGATCAACAGAGAGAGGATGTAAATATTGAAGACGACGAGGAAGAAAGAGAATACAAAAGAAAGAAAGAAAAGAACAAATACTTCGCTGGCTTACCTGTCTGCAGATATTTCAAATTCAGTCTTTCTGCAGACCAA
This sequence comes from Rapana venosa, assembly GCA_028751875.1. NCBI lineage: Eukaryota > Metazoa > Mollusca > Gastropoda > Neogastropoda > Muricidae > Rapana > Rapana venosa. The sequence goes on from CM054151.1 coordinate 35,114,296, forward strand.
AGATGTTTCCTCAATGCTGAAGATTCAAAATGCCTGGCACTTTAAATCCGGCGACACGCCAAGTAGAAAAAAAGATGGACTCTGAAGATCCAAAACTAAATAAACAAACTGAATTGCTTATGTACACTATAATTCCAGATGCTTTTATATATGCGTGTGAGTGAATATAGACCCTGAACTTCAGTGAAAAAAATCTATACACAGAAGAAGCAATGGAATAGCATATCATGTAACACACACACACACACACAACACACCACACACACAACACACACACACAACAACAAAACACAACAACCCCCACCAACCACACACACAACAAGGCGCGCGGGACAAAACACCACCACACCAAACACACGTACACACAAAAACCCCACACACAAAAAATTTTAAAATTTTATTTTATAATATTATTTTATTATATATTATATATTATATAATTAATATATATATATAAATCTGTCGTGTGTTGTGTACTGTGTTTTGTTGGTGTGTGTGTGCGCGCGCGTATATATATATCTATATGGGGGGGGGTAGCTCAGTGGGCGAGCACTCGCTTTTCCCCCGCCAAGTTTTAAAAGGTTTTGCGTGGGTTTCCATTGGGTGGGGGACCGTTTGCGGCCTTTGGTTTATACAGTTCCCCCCCGTTCCCCAGCTGTAAAGGGTACCTGCCCTCATAGGGGTTAAGGGAAGGTAAAACACGAGGGGGAGGAGATGGGCGCCCCCCCAATACGCTGGCCCTAGAGAAATAGGGCTCTGACGCCCGCTCCCCACGACCCAATATAGGTTATGGAACACCTTTTCCTTTTTTTTTTTATCTTATCTACAAAAAAGTATCCTCTCTTAAAATTAATAATATAATTATTTAAAAATAATAAAAATTATATTTATATATATAAAGGAAGAAGAGAAGAGAGAGAGAGAAGAGAGACAAGACCAAAAAGAGACAGAAGACAGAGAGACGAGCATAACAATACTACGTTTGGTAAAACGTTTTTATTTTAAATTTTTTTTCTCTGCGTCATGGTTTTTTTTTCCCCCAAATTTTTTTTGTGTACGCTTTAAAAAAATATTTTTGAAACGTCACATTCCTTTTTCCTATGAATGTATCTGCATTTGCGACCTGTTCTTATTTATTCCGTCTGCCCGCATGTCTGGTCTCTATCAATGTTTGCTCTGTCTTCTTCTGCTGCTGGTTTTGTCTCTTTTTCTTTTAATATTAAGGTCCCGCTTTTCCTGTGGTCTTTATGCCCCATTCTGTTCTCTCTAGCTCTCTTCTGTCTTTCTGTCCGTCTGTCTGTATGTCTGTCATTTCTCTGTCTATGTCTGTCTGTCTCGCTCTCTCTCTTTTCATCTGTCTCACTCTAATACCAATGGCTTGATTGAATAAGCCTTGATCAAAGAAGGGACATTGTAAACATTTAAAGAGATGAAAAAAGAGCCTTACAGAAAAAAGCTTGAATTTTAGCACACACACATTTCTCTTATTTCTTTCTTCTCTGCGTTCGCTTACCAGGCAGAGTGCGTGGTGCCAGACCTTCTCCTGTAATTCCAAATCTCAGAAAAAAAAAGCCCGAAGCCCAGCCGAGCCCAAATTCAAAACAGCTCATCTTTAACAGATGCATGCTGGGTATGCTTTTTCCAAAAATTCAACCCGATTGCCCCATGGAAACATGCTTTAAAATTTTCTTTCTATCTTCTATTGAAATACACAAAAAGTAGTAAGGCCTGGCAGGTACACCTTGATCCCGAGACTAAAAAAAGTCCCTGTAAATACTGAAAAAAACCTCTAAATTTAAAACCCCCACTTCTGCTCCCCAGAATTGGCTAAATGGCTTACAACTTGGTCAAAGCGTACCTGCCCTATTTAAATTTGAATTCCTTTTTGAAAGCAAAAGCCCCACCTAATGAATTGAAATTTTCTGAACTTTAAAACCATGGCGTGCCCAAAAGAAAAAGAATTTCCAATCAAAGTCCAGAAATTGAAAAATTATTACCTGCCTGGTACATGGACGCGTTAGAATAATTTCTTGCATTGAAAGAAAGCAGCACTTTCGTTTGCAGAAGAACAATACATAAAAAAGTAATGAAAACAGAAACTGGGGGCACACGCGATGTAATTTTCTAAAAGGAGGGTGGGGGTAGAGGAAGAGAGAGAGGGGGGGGGGGGGGGGGGTTGGGGGGGGGGGGGGGGAGAGAGAGAGAAAGAGGGAGAGAGAAACAGAGAGGCAAAACAGTGAAAGACCGATGAAGAAAAAGTATAATTTTTGTTCACATTGCAATAAAATCCCCCCCCCTGCCTCTTTTCTCTCTCCCTCTCTTCCCTTTTCTTCTCTCCCCCCCCCCCCCCCTCTTCCCCCCCTCTCCTTCCTCTCTCCCCCCTCTCTTCTCCTCTCTCCCTCTCCTCTCCCCTCTCTTCCCCTCCCTCCTCTCACCCCCTCCCCTTTTCCCTCTTCTCTCTTTCCCTTTTTTTCCTTTCTTCTTAACTCCCCACTTTTTTCCTCCCGCCCTCTTCCTTTCTTTTTTCTTTCCATCCCATTTCCTCAAAATTTTTCCCCCTTAACCCTTTCCCCCCCTCTCTTCACCTCCCCGGGCCCTTTTTTCCCCCCCCTTGGTCCCAACCCCAAAAAAAAAAAAGGGAAAATTTTCCCCCCCCCCCAAAAAAACCAAAAAACCCCCCCCCCCCCCCCTTCTCACCCCAGTCCCCCCAAAATCCTCCCTTATCTCCCCCTTTGTTTCCCCTTTTCCAAAACCCAACCCCCCCCAAAAACCCCCCCCCAAACCCAAACCCCAAAAACCCCCCCCCCACAAATTTTTTATTTTCCTTTTTTCCCCCCCAAAATTTATTCCCCCTTCCCCCCCCAAAACCCCACAAACCCCCTTTCATTCCCCCAAAAAACCCCCCCCCAACCCCCAAAAAACCCCCCCCAAAATCTCCCCCCCAAAAACCCCCCCCCCAAACCCCCCCAACCCCCCCCCCCAAACCCCACCCCCCCCACCCCCCCAACCAATCCCAAAATTTAAAAAAACCCCCAAAAAAAAACGCCAACCCTTTTGCTCCCTTTTTCCCTTTTTTTTAAAAAAAAAAAAAACCCCCCCCCCCTTTTCCCCTTTCCCTTTTTTTTTTTTTTCTGAAAATTTTTTTTTGGGGGGAAAGGGGGAAAAAAAAAACAAAAGGGAAAAAAAAAAAAAAAAAAAAAAACCCCGGGTTTTGAAAAAACAACCCTTAAAAAAAAAAAAAAAACAAAAAAAATTTTTTTTAAAATAATAAAATTTAAAATTAAAAAACCCTTTTAAAAAAAAAATTTAAAATTTTTTAAAAAAATTTCTTTCCTGAAAATTTGCTTTTAAAAAATTAAAAAAAGGAAAATTTTTTTTTTTTTTCCCCAAAAAAAAACCCCAGGGCCCCCAAAAAAAAAACTTCCCGGGGGAATATTTTGGGGGGGCCCCCCACGTCTTTAAAAAACCCCCCCCCCAAAACCCCAAAGGGGGAAATTTTGGGGGGGGGGGGAAATTTTTTTAAACCCAAAAGTTTAAACCCACCCAATTAACTGGGGAGCCCGACCCCGGGGGGGAAAGCCCCCAAACCAAAAAAAAACCCCCCCCCCCTTTTTAAAAAAAACCCCCGGGAAAAAAAACAACCTAATTTAAAGAAAAAAAAAAAAATGAAAAAAAAAAAAAAAAACCCAAAAAAAAAAAAAACCCGAACTCCACCCAACCAAAAAAAAAAAAAAAACCCCAAAAAAAACCCCAACTCCAAAAAAAAAACCAAAAAACCCCAGAAAAATTTTTTTTCCTTCTTTTTTTTCTTTCCCCCCCCTTTTTAAAACCCCCTTTTTTTAAAATTAAAAAACCCCCTTTTTCTTTCCCCCTTTTTTTTTTTTTTTAAAAGCACAGTATCAAACAAAAAATGGACAGACACCGTAGCCGAGTGGTTAAGACGGTTTAACTTAAGTCCCGTCGGCCTGTGAAGTCTTTCTATCGCAGCACCATCGGGTGAACTCAATACAAGGGTGCTCAAGATCTCCCAGATCAATTTAAGTTGCAGAACTGCCAGTGCTTTCAACCTGCTGTATACAACGCATGCAGAAGATTAAATCTGCATGTTCAAGATCCCATAATTCATGTCAGTGTCCAGTAGATTTCCGGAAACATAAGCATACCCAGCATGCAGTCTGAACAGAAAAATGAGCTACTCTGAAGTCGAAACTTTTCAACTGAAGCTAGAAGGCAGAGTTCCTGAAAAGTTTAAAGTATGGGAGAAGACCAGGCACTATGCATTTCACCCAAATAAGGACAGGGAAGAAGGGAGAATAGAAAAGTCAACGAATAAGTTGCACGCCACCGTGCTGTTTTGTTTGTTTGTTTTGCCAGTATAAGAAAGCACTAATGGTCATCTCATATAATCTGGACTGAATGTAGTTGCATGTGTGTGGTGTACTGTGATAGTAGTGGAAGTTGCAGTTGTTTTTGTTGTTTGTTGCTGTTGTTATTATCGTTGTTCTTCTTTTCCCATTTGTTTTCTTTCGTTATCACCACTTCCACTACACCACCACCACCACATCTCCATCATGATTATTATCTTCTTCCATCAAAACCAACACTGTGGTCTCCTCCTCCTCCTCTTCCTCCTCCTCCTCCTCCTCCTCCTCCTTCTTCTTCTTCTTGTTCTTGTTCTTGTTCTTGTTTTTCTTCTTGTTTTGTTGTTGTTGTTGTTGTTGTTGTTGTTGTTTTCTTCTTCTTCTTCTTCTTCTTTCTTCTTCTTCTTCTTCTTCTTCTTCTTCTTCTTCTTCTTCTTCTTGTTGTTGTTGTTGTTGTTTGTTGTTGTTCTTCTTCTTCTTCTTCTTCTTCTTCTTCTTCTTCCTCTTCCTCTTCTTCTTCTTCTTCTTCTTCTTTCTTCTTCTTCTTCTTCTTCTTCTTCTTTGCATTGTGCTTCTTCTTTTTTCTTCTCTATTGGTGCGGAGCTAATTTGCCTGACATATATTTTGTTAACCCCTTACACTTTTTCTTTCGGGAACGACCTTTGCTGCACACGAACACTGTCGAAGATGTCAATAAACAGATTACCAGTATACCTCCGACTCCTCTCTGCAACCCTGATTCCATCCTGGTATGCATTGTCAATAAGGTTGCTTTATATCGATTTATATGCCCAATTTTCCCCCGCATGACGAAAGGCAAAATGAACATCAGCTCATTGCCATTACGCCTCCTCCTCCCACACAAGACCAATTCATAGGAGTGGTTCGATATCGCTTATCTACTTTTACAGTGGCGGTAGTTTCCATTTGTAAGTATGATGTGCTTGTGTACAGCCTGTTTTCTCAGAGATAGGAAACCGCTGTAGTATTATTCTAAAGAAGCCCCATATCCCGCTACCCGTGCTGGCAGAAAAGATCGAGCACAATTGGTATATCCTTGTATATTGGCTAAAGTTGTAAAAAATAAGCAACAGTTAGTGATGTTGAGGTGTGTCAAACTCTGTCATTTTGGGGAGGTGGGGGGGGGGGGGAGGTTGGTGATTAACTTTGGTGTTATAGGTATAGCTAAGAAGACCACAGATGCAGCGTGTGGTATTATATCACTGCACAATACATCTGCAGATGAAAGTTGAAGGTGTGAAGTGTGAAAGAGGACATAACAGATGAGTATGAGTCACCTATACAGTTTCATAAATTACTACTGCAGTTGACGTTTTATATATACATACATACTTATTAGATTATATGCTTGATAATAAAGAATTCTTTACTTGTGCATGATTTTCCCCCTTTTGAAAAGATTCACCCCATACATTGTCTATTTTAGAGACTTCATCGAGAAAAAAGGATGATCGAAAATCTTGCGCAGTGCAACAGCAGCAATGTTGACAGATAACAATCCTTCTCTGTAAAAAACACTTTAGTCTAACAGCCTTCAAGGTGGACTGGCTAAGATGTTTGGGGTACTGGCTAGAATGCCGTGGGTTTGAACCTCATAAGAGTCATAGATTTTTCTTCAGCCATCGGCTGATTTCTATTTAGAGAGGGTTTTAGAGAGCCATTAGGAAAGCTAGGACCACGTAGTGATGCTTCATTCCCTTTATGGATGCGATTCTGAGAGCGTTTCTTAAATTGCGTGACCAACAACACAAGCATATGTATCCTTCGGCCCGGAAAACAGTTGGATTCGTTGTGATAGGAAATGTAGAGTATATTCCTGTCAAGTAGGTAGGTACACTTCCATAGTAGCAGCAACACATCATCGTCATGACCACTGCACATCAAGCAATAAAAGAAACTTGTCCACGACTCGGAAGCCCTGTTTCTTCTGGTCTCATTGTGACCCTAGTTTCGGTTTTGTAATACACTTCTATGCATGTGGCAAGTTTGTATCAAAACTTTTGGGGTGGAAATTCACGAGAAAAGTCGCTGATTGGATGAAGTAGTGATTATTACCCTGGTTCTGCGACAAAGCTGTCAGTGTCGTCCATAGGGAGTTTAGCAGATGATCTCTAGCGTATATTACTTCAAAACTGGCACAACTAAACGCCATCAGATTAACCAGCAGGAATGCAGGGATCCTCTGACTGGTGGCCTCATGGCAACCTGCGGACTCCGATCCTGAGAACATGACAAAGCAGCCTGAACATGAATGGGGCGTGGAGATTGAAATGATCGGTGATATAATAGCAAGACAGGAGCGTCAAAAAGACCAAAACAAACAAAACAAACAATCAAAAAAGCAACAAACAAACAAAGAAAAACTCAATCCTTTTGGCCATGCATATCTGGAAACTAAACGACACAGGCAAGATTATACAGATTTACATTTTTCACCCCACCCACCCCAATACATAATCCAGTAGTAAAGTTCACAAGTCATCCCTTTGGCATAAGGAAATGTCTGGCTTGACGTTATATATATATTGTGTGTGTGTGTGTGTATGTGTGTGTTGTGTGTGTGTGTGTGCGTGCGTGTTTGTTTGTGTGTGTGTGTCTGTGTGTGTGTGTGTTTAAGGCGTGTGTTCCTGTGTGTCTGTGTGTTCCTCTGTGTGTGTCTATGTGTATATATTTTTGTGTATGCGTGTTCCTGTCCGTCTGTGTCTGTCTGTGTGTCTTTTCATGCAAAGTAAGTGTGTGCGTGTGTGTGTGTCTGTCTGTGACTGTGTGTGTGTGTGTGTCTATCTGTGTCTTTGTCTGTGTCTATGTATGTCTATATCTTCTTGCTTGATCTGTGTGAATATGTGTGTGTGTGCGTCCGTGCGTATTTGTGTATGTGTGTGTGTACGTACACAGGCACGCCTGTGCATGATGCATATGCACGTACGCTTATGCCCACGCACGCGCACGGACGTGGGGGGTAGAGGGGGGAGTCGCTCTGGAAGAGGTAATGAGCTGCCTGCCCCACAGAGCTGGTCACCAGTGATTACTGGCGGCCTCATCGGTGTCTGACCTGATCAGGACAAGAGAGGACAGGACAGGAGATGAAAGGCAGAGGGAGGGCGTTGCCTGCAGACAGACAGCCTTGATTTGCTTCCTGGTGGTCGGTCGGCACAAGTGGTCACTCGTTTAGCAGCTGCTGGGACTTGGCACAGCTCCTCCTTTATTAGATTGATTGCAGGGCTGAAGGCAAGTGTCCGACATCCGCAGGGTCGATATTTATTGGTGTGGGCGGTGACGCTAGGTTGGTGGTTTTTTGGGGGGTTTTTTTGGTGGTGGTGGTGGGGGGGGGGGTATCAACTTGAAATTTTGGGTTTATTTTATTCATTGTTCTTCTATGGCTTATATACATATATATGCAGTAATGTTTACATAGGTTACGCGTGTGTGCCTGTGCATGCGTAAACGAGCGCGCATGCACGTGCGGATGTTGTATGTGGAACTGTTTTCTGTAACATTTTTCTTTTACTACCTGCACATCATAAGTATAAAATAACAAAAATGATTAAAGGTGTTCCAAAACCTATGCGGTCATTGGATTGTGAAGTGTCAGAGACTTTATCTTCTCTGGGGGCCAGCATATTGAGTCGGCACCTATATCCTCTCCCTCACTGTTTCACCTCTCCTGACCCTAAAGAAGGCAGGTACCCATTTACAGCTGCGTGAACTGGGGGACGGTACTGAAGTCAAGCCAAGCCACGGCAAACGGTCACGCATCCACTTGGTAGCCACGCTGAATGCTGCATAACGTAAGCTTGGGAAAGCGAGTGGCATAACAACTGAGCTGTCCTATAGCAAGCCTACAATATTTCCTCAGAAGAAGAAGAAGAGAAGACCATAAACAAAGAAATGCAGGTGAAAAATATGCCCTAAGCCATAGTCAAAATCTGCCACATGACTTAGACAGAACTGGCGGCAGGATGTAGGGCTTCCAACCCAGAATGACTCCTACGGATGAACTGAAGGTGCGGTTGTGGTCATCACAGGGCCCCAAATACTCCAGCCCCTACACTGTGGGTTTTCCAGCTAAGTGGAGAGGAGGGGACAGCGATGAAGTCTTGCTCTGGATGAAATGAACCTACCGCTCCTTCATCCCTGTGTCTCAACAAGCGTTTGCTTTATCTGAAGACTGTCTTCTCGCAATGTGTGTCTTTAAGAGGAGAAAACAGATGTGATTGAACAGGTCTGGGTGGATCGTGAGTTCAGGCAAGCAAGTGTGTGCTTGTGTGATGCATGCACTAACACAGACACACAGACAGACAGACACACACACGCAGACACATGCACTATACAACACCACATACACACACACATGCACGCACGAACGCACACAACACATCAGCACGCACACACAACACAACACACACACACACACACACACACACACACACACACAACACAGGGGAACGGGATAGCCTGGTGGTTAGAGTGATGCGCACGTGATCTGCTGACGCAGGTTCGAATCACGTTCAAGAGGATTTTTCCTCTGGAGTTAACATCAGTGCCAACTCTACTCCTTCCAAAGGTTCTTCGGATGAGACTATAAACCAAGGTCCCGTATGCGAACGCATACAGCACATCTTGCGCACACGTTAAAATCCGTTCCGCTTTTTGGAAGAGTATGCCAAAGTGTGCCAATGGGAACGGATGACAAAATTTACCCAAAAAACTACATGCATACGGGAACTGGATGTAAACAAACCCACAAGTGTTTATTCAATTATCATCGAAAGAAAGAATAAAAGAATAAATTAAAAATAACAATAAACACACGCGCACGCACACACACACACACAAGAATAAAAGAATAAATTAAAAATAACAATAAACACACGCGCGCACACACACACACACACACACACACACACACACACAACACACACACACACACACACCACACACCACAACACATCAGAAACTGCCGAATTACTTTGCAAAGCAGGTCATGCTCATCCTTCAAGAACATGCTCACAGAAGACAAAAGCTGATTTTATATTTTTTTTTAATGATTTTGCGTTGAATATTATTAATAAAGCCTTGATTTTATTCCCAGACCAAATATGCAAAAGGTGTCGATGCCTTGTATCTTTTTTCCAGTATTTAACTCTAAGAATATAATTGATGACACTTCAAGCAATGTCATCCAAATCGTTGTCGAAAAACTATTCCTTTTAAGGTCCGGCTGTAAATAGGTAAGCACGCAAATAGAGTGGTTTTCACAATAAGCTATATTAGAACAGACAGACAGACAGACAGACAGACAGAAAGACACGCATACAAACACACCACACAAGATGAAGATAAACAGAGAGAGAGAGAAAGTACTATAAAGAACCTAAGTTCTCTAAGTGCTTTCCCAAGGCATCAGCCAGTGTCATCAGTCATTCTCTGGTGGCTCCACCCTACGACTCCTGACTTCTTTCACCCAATAGTTGCTTGCCCCTCACCCCCAGCCTCCTGCTTCATTGTCCGTCTTTGTCGCTCTTTCTCTGTCCTTTGTGTACACTCTTTGTCAAGTGTCGATACCAATATCTGGCTCTTTTTTTTTTATCTGTCGGCTTGTCTCTGTGCATGCGTGCGTGCGCGTGTGTGTGTGCGCGTGTGTGTGTGTGTGACATTTATTTATTCTTTTACATTGAGGATAATGAAATAAGCACTCTTGTGCTTTTTTACATTCAGTCCCCGTGCGTATGCGGTTTTGTCAATTTTTTCATCTGTTCCTACCGGCACACAATAGCCTATTCTTTCGAAAAGTGGAACAGGATTTAACGTGTGCGGAAGATGTTGTGCGTGCGTTCGCACACGGGGCCTCGATTAATAGTCTCGTCGGAAGGAGAGATAAGAGAGAGATGAGTGAGGAGGAGTGGAGAGAGAGAAGAAGCAGAGAGAGAGAGAGAGAGAGAGACAAACAAGCAGAGACAGATAGAGACAGAGCAGACAGACAGACACAAAACACTCAGGGAAACAGAGACGCAGACAAGCAGTGGACACACAGATGCTCAGATTGGTGAATAAGGGGTCATATTATTTATATCAAGTACAGTATGTCTACAGAATCATTCATTCTGTCAACTTCGTGACCCCTCTGAAGACTGTATGCTACCTCTCTATTCCCCCAATCTCTCACTCTTTGTTTTGATTGGTCAAGAGATTGTCTGTTTGCCTCTGTGTCTGTATGCTACTCATATGTTTCTCAGTTTCTCTGTCCTTGTATCTGTCTGTCTCTACCTATGCGCTCTTGTGTATTCTTCTTCTGCTTCTTCGTCGAACGCTAAGACAGCAGCTATTGTCTATCATATGAAAGAAAATATGTTGTTCTGCCATTAAACGCCTGGCAAGTTAGGCCTAGCGTATCCGACCTCGGCTTGGGAGAGAATTGTTCTTTCTCATGTCTTTCTGGGGGGAAAAGCATAAGAATGGACCAAGGAGGCAGAAAGAGTCAAGAAGAAGGTAACAGCAAGATAAGTTACAAGGCTGAAACAAACAGGGACAGAAAAGAGGGAATGCCTAGCATGCAACTTCCAGTGGTTGTGGTGCTTGTATTTACGTCCCAGCAGACATTTCCGATTCAGAGACTGAGAACTCCAAGGTGGGGGTACTGTTTATACTGACAGACCCCGGAATCACCATGGAGGACGTTTTGGGGTATACAAGATTGACTGCGAGTATGCCATGTTTTATGTACGTGTTGGTATGTCAGAGCGTTTGATGAACGAAAAGCGTGTGCTTATCAACGACCCTTTCAATTATTTTGATATTGTGTTTGATTGGATTTGATTCTCTTACACACACTGCTCATTGCTGTTTTGTCAGTCAATATTCTTTTGTGTATTTTTATTTATAAAAAAATATACTTCGAATCCAATGTGTGTGTGTACACGTGTGTGTTGGTGTGTGTGTGTGTGTGTGTTATGTATGTTGTGCGTGTGACTGAGTGTGACTGTGTGTGCGTGTGTGTTTGTGTGCGTGCGTGCACGCAAGTTTTCTTACACCAAGATAATGATCATGAACGTTTTGTTAAAAACTGGAATTTGGTGGGGAAGTTCGAGTACATATGTGCTTTGTTTTTGCTACAGATTGCAGTGGTCATCAGTTTGGCTTTTTATCAACAGGCACAGTATCACTAAAAAAACATATCTTATGAGAGTGCTATTTTTCCTGAGATGTTGGTCGCTTGGAAATTCATTAGCTTCTGATAACATTTGTTCTAGCAACGTTACCTCAAAATCTGCTAGATTTACTAGTGCAAGATCATTTATATTCATACTCTATTTGCCTTCTTTTCTGTTGCATTCAATAATATAGGTTTGTTATAATTTATGCGTAAGTCCGGGCAGCATTTTTATATTTCGAAATGAGGGATATTCTAGTTACACATTAATCACATTTTGCATGGTTTTGTTCTTGGAAATATGTTTTTTTGTTTATACGTTTGCTTCTTGTCAAAAATATCCTATTTTCTTACATATTTTCTTTTCCTTTATGTTTATGAATGAAGTTGATAATAAAGAATAAGAATGATTTCATCACCGTTCAACTTCACCCCCTTCCAAACCCAGCATCACAAAATTATTTTGTACACGTATAGGAATATGATACGAATAAGTGAATTAATAAAAACTAGCCATGCACAAGCATTAATGAATTAGGTTGACTTTTGCTTGGCTGTTTTGCTCATGAAACTGCAGTTGTGAATCAAGCGAAATAATAGTCACTATTCATTAACATGTAAGTTTAGTTTTATTGATATTCGACATACAGCCTGCAAAAAAGAGCAAAACCTCTATCAACAGTTATAATTTTGCTGTCTCATCTCCGAGATAAGACCAATCAATTTAATCTAAGTTTGATGATCATACCTTCCCCCCCTCACACACACACACACACGCATGGGGGAACGGGATAGCCTGGTAGTCAGAACATTGCGCTCGCAATCTGACGACCCAGGTTCGATTCCCGATCAAGGGGGATATTTTTCCCTGGAATTAACATTAGTGCAGACTCCACTCTCCCCAAAGTCCTTCAGATGAGACTGTAAACCGAGGCCCCATGTGCGGTCGCGGAACATCTTGCGCACACGTTAAATCCTGTTCAGCTTTTCGTAAAGTAGGCCATTGTTTGCCGGTGGGAACAAATGACAGAATTTACAAAACCGCATACACACGGGGACTGGATGTTAAAAAGGACCTAAGTGCTTATTCCATTATCCTCGATATAAAAGAATGAAATATAAAAATATAAAATAAATATAAAATATAAATGAACGGATGACAAAATTTACAAAACTGTCTTTACAAAACTGCATAAACATGGGGACTGGATGAAAAAAGCAAATTAGTGCTTATTCCATTATCCATGAATAAAAGAATTTAAAAAAAAACTAAGCACACACACATATTCGTGAGGACATGCATGTGTGTACGCAAACACAAGACAGTAAAACGCACTGATGCATCTAAAAAGTTGATCTGTCTCAATATGTGTTCCAAAAGTTTTCCAGAAGAGACAAAACAAGACATCTAAAAAAACACCGCCATAAAAGCAAAAACAAGGAGGCTTTGCTCGACTTTTTTCTTTCCACAAGTCTTCTGAATCTTTGATGTCATGTGACCTTCGTTCGAAACTAAAGGGCCATTATTTCCGGTCTGATGAGTTTCTCCCAAAGGAGGCTGAAATGTGAAGGGAATTATTCCCCTTAGAGTCAAATTTCTTCCGCTGTTTTAAGTTACCAAGACGTTCAGTTCTCAAAGGTGGGTCAGTGGGCTTCATTGTTTGGTATGTTTTCAGGTCATTAGAGTCAGTGTGTGTGTGTGTGTGTGTGTGTGTGTGTGTGCGTGTGTATGAGTGAGTGTATTTATATGTGTGTGTGTGTGTTTTGTGTGTGTGTAAGCCTGTGTATGTGTGTGTGTTTGTATGTTGCGTGCGTGCATGTGTGTGTGTGTCCCCATATGTGTATTTGTGTGAGTGTGGGTGCACACATGAATTTTTGTGTGTGCTTGTGTTTGCACATGCTTGTGTCCAACACACACACGCACGCACACACACACACACACACACACACACACACACACACACACACACACACACACACACAGAGAAACATGACAAAACAGAATGATATAGGCCTGTCTTTCTTCTCTAGATCTTGGCAATACATTATTCGACAAAGATGTTTGCTCTTTGCAGGCAGTGTCTTTCTTAGACATTCTGATGCACATTTGTTTTGCATGATATATCTTTTACGTCCACAGAGCTTTCAGGCCTTGGGCTACCTGTAGTTTTTAAAACACAGAAAGATGTATTGACTCACAAGATGTCTGCTTTTCGTAGCTAGGTTTCCTTCTTGAGATGTATCACCTTCCTGCATTAGCGTTCTTGTTGGAGTCAATCCACTGGAAAAATTGTCCAAATGTCTTGTTTGTCAATAGTTTACTGCTTTGTTAAATTACTTCATGTGCATGTACCGATGAACTTTCTTCACACTTTGTGTCTGTTTTTGTTTGACAGTATTTTTGGTCTTTCAAAAGTATCAAAATGTGTTTTGCCATGTGCCATTTATGGCAGCCTGTTTTTCACTAACAGTATGTACACCAGTTTTGTTGAAAGATTAAAGTTTCCTGTCTGCTTAAGATGGCCTAATGTGAGATAAAGATTGTTTATACTGCTAAAAGTGAAAAAAAAACTCAACAATAAAAAAAATGTAGCAGCACTACATCATAACAACCGCAATGATACCAAAAACAGTGGCAATGACGTCAAAAGCAGCAGCTATTTTTAACAGCCATGACATTTTACAGCTAATTTTTTTCACATAATCTTTGATTTCAGATGTAAAACCTTCTTGATCCTGGTAGTCAAGTAAAGAATTCTATTAACAAGAAAGAGTATAATCTGGTCATCTAGTTTCATTCTCTTGGTGAACATTCTTGCAAAAGCTGAGCATTTTTTGAATACATTCTGTTGATGAACCTGCAAAAATATTATGTTTAACCCATGTACAAATTCACTATAATGAAAATGCATGCATCTATGCTCCAGATTGTTTATATTTTTGTTTCTTTCCAGAGAAGGTATTCAAATGGGTTTCCAGATGTGTCTTTTACACAATATAGTAATAACTTCACAAATGAAGGTCAGGAAATTGTCAAAGTCTGTTCAGTATATTGTTCTAGCACACACCAAATCCTGTTATCGTGTTTTTATTTCATTTAATGGAGCAAGAAAGTGCTCTGCTTTGGTTTCTAATAGGTCTATGAATATCCGGTGAATACTCTATTTCTTTATTGCAAAAATACGAGTCCCCAGTTTTTGGCTTTGCAAGAACTCTATCGCCAATTTTTTTTCTTAACTTAAAAATGCAGTTATCATTTGTTCTCAAATCCCTACACACATTTTCTC
>CM054151.1:35131614-35159114 GCA_028751875.1 Rapana venosa
AGAGCCATGAGAAAGGAAAAAAACATACGTGTGTGGCGTCGTTAAACGGATTCCTTTTTTAAACTGGATTAAGACGTTCTACCACAAAAACCGTCAAAAAGAATCTTGAAATCATCTTTGAATTGCTAAGTACATCTTTTCTATCAACAAACATGATGATACGACCCAATATATTGGCAAAAAATATCTGTTAAGACCGTGAACGTAAAATGGGCAGTCCCTAACTTTCCTCGAAAAATCTGGCGTTTTACCGAATTCTCAAACTCAAAAACCCCAAACAAACCCAATATGATTCTTTGGGTTTAGAATTTTCTATCTTCCGATTTGCAGTCTCTGCATTGGGAGAAGGTTATTTTTTTCTGCAGAAAGTTTCCAGTTTCAGGGATTTCTTTTCTATATTGAATCTGTCCACTTTGCGACAATAACCACTTTACACCACCAGATACGTGACTGCACCAAATGGGGATGCAAACGTTTTCTCAATCAAAGGAGGGCATTAAAGCAGTGTGCCAAATAGACCAATCACCATGTAACAGCATCTTCACAAAATGAGACCAGGAGATTGCCACAGTGTTCTGAGAATGCTGCTCCAAGTGCACATCTAATTAATTCCATTGTCAATCGACCTAACAACATGAGGGTTGCTCTTCTCGTGTGTCTTTTCAGTGTTGTGCATCGAAAAAGAATCTGGAATGACATTAGAAAGTACTCTTTTCACAGAGAAAGTACCTAATAGTTTGAAAATAAACTCGATTGCCATAGCATCACCGATTTCTTCCTGAGTTGCCATAATTGAATGAGGAAGAGAATCAGTGTCATATCGTAATGGTATAGTTCAAATCGATGCATGTTATATTAATAATAATATAATAATATATGTAATTTAAATAGCGCTGAATCTTGTAAAACTCTCCCCTTAGCATTGCCACTGTAGATTTACATCAGTCATCCAACCATATTTTTGCTGCATGACCATCTGTGTTGTATCAATGTTCTTGTTTCATCTTTTATCACTTTAAAGCTAACAGTAATTCTTTCTCAGCTAATCTAGTAAGATGTATCACTTAGAGCCAGAAATGTATGAGACAATATCAGCCAGGAAGTGTTGCAGGCGATCAGATCAACTAGGTTCTTCTCTTTTGCTTGCATGGCTTTCACTCAAGTGATTGCTTGGAAAAAGGAAAGCAAATTACAGCTCGCTAGCTTCCAGATCAAAACGTGGATAAATAGCAATGGCTGTTTTAAGTCTACAATGCCACAGCAATTTAAATGCAAGATTCGAGGTATCTGGAGAGCCACAGTGAGCGGAAACATAACGTTTTAGAACTTGTTAGCGGTGTCTCACATCTTTTTGCTTGCACTTTGCTTTCAACATATCTGCTTTGCCACATGCACAGGTAATAGAAAAAAGAGTGAGGAACGCTGTAAATACTGTGAACAAATGCCAAGTAGGTCATGTAGGCTACTGATCACGTTCCAAGTATTTACCACGCGTCCAAGACCAAGCATAAGAACGAAATCACACTGACAGACAGACAGACAGACAGACACACACACACACACACACACACACACACACACACACACACAGGGATGATGCTAATCAATACTGTTGATCCCTCTTTACCCTTAACCCTAGAAGAAGGTGTAAACTGTCAAAAAAAGAAGCAGGCCCACCTCTTGTCCTCTCTCCTCCCTATCTCTCTTCAGCCCTCCTTGATGTCTGTGGATGTTTGTACAAAACTAAAGAGCCATTATTTCCGGTCTGCTGGCTCCTTCCAGAATGGCCTGGAAACGTGAAGGGAATGATTCCCTTTGGAGTTGGATGCCTTCCGCTGTTTTGGGTTACCGAAAGCTGAAGTCTGAGCTCCGGTATCACCAAACTTTTATTTTTCTGT
This sequence comes from Rapana venosa, assembly GCA_028751875.1. NCBI lineage: Eukaryota > Metazoa > Mollusca > Gastropoda > Neogastropoda > Muricidae > Rapana > Rapana venosa. The sequence continues at coordinate 35,133,513 of CM054151.1, forward strand.
TTTCTGTCTCCGTAGTGCTAGACAGTCAACTTTGTAGAGTGCATGCAGGCGGTCTCCCTGCTGATTGCTTGATCTTTTGACATGTTTGGAGAACGAATTTACATAGTTATCTATTTTTTTCTTCTCTGCAAATGAAAGTTTGTTGCCGTTTTCAGAGATGTATAGAGTTACAAGAACAAATCCCAACATAGAGTACATTTTATTCAAAAGTTGTTATAACATTGACTTTTAATATGCTAAATGGTAAAAACGTTTTAAGAAAATAGACCGATTATTTTGTTTATCTCCGTTTTTGTTTAAATAGGCATTACACAGTAAATACATTCAATTCAACATCAATGAAACACGTTTTCTTCATCTTTTCCAACTGACTAAAGCACAAACGATGGAGACAAAAAGGTGTGCTACTTACTGAAGTATGCAGAGAGATGAACATAATCAGCAAAAAGCTACACTGGTTTGGTTTTTCTAAAACAAAAAACACTATTTGTCACATCCTTCAATGTATGCGTAGATGATAGAGTAAGTACAGGACAGGAAAGTGTGCAATTTTAATATTATTATTGCTTTTGTTTGTTGTCTCATCTTATCATGCTAGTCTTGTCACAACCGATAATATTCTCCCCCATCCCCCGATTCAAATGGCTGTAATAAGGGTTGTTCTGTTGAATCCTAATATGGGGTTACTTTTGTACCAGGTAAGATTTCTTATCAGTATGTATACCTAGAGTTAAGTACATGCAGGTTTGGCTTTTTATATCAAAAGACTCGACTCAGTAGCCAATAATTATATGAATTATAGAACTACAATCTATGCACATTTCCTGCTGCTAGAAATCATACAGGCAGCCTAAGTATCAACAGATAGTTCATATGCTGCTATAAGTAGAAAGTGAACATGTTAGTCCTTAACTTCAATAAACCGTGTACACACACACACACACACACACAACCACACACAACAACCACATCACACACACACTAATATATATATAATATATATATATATATTATAATATATATATATATATATATATATATATATATACGAGGTATAGTAAAACAACAATGGAGCGTAGTCGAAGAATCAACAGTCAAGGGTACCTACTCTTATGTTTTGGAACGGTAAGGGTCGCTTACAGTGTTCTTTGAAATCGGGTCAACAAGTACTGGAAAATTAATTCAGACTGGTCATTAAGGAAGGCATATGATATGAATGGATATGTTGATGTATGTATGCATAGACAGATAGATAGAAACAGGTTATATACATATGCATTCATCTATAATAATAATAATACATGGAATTTATACAGCGCTATATCATGCAAAAACAAATCAAAGCGCTTTCTTTCATCCTAGTCTTTCACATGCAGCCAGTTACAATTAATAGATTTTTACAAATTCAATTGTAAACACACACTCGCCCCCCCCCCTCCCCCATCCGGTCACACACACATAAAGGTTGTACACTTGGCAAGGTGATGGGGAGGGGGGGTTGGTTGTTGAGGGCAGGGACAGAAATGAGATGAAACAAGAGGAAAGGAATATATCTATCTATACATACATCAAATTATTCATTCATATTATCTCCCTACCTGAATGAACAGTATGAATTTTTTCCTAGTAGTTGTTGACACGATTTCAAAGAACAATGTAAGCTACCCTCCCCCTCCCAAAAAGATAGTACATACCACTTGCCTGTGGACTCTTCCACTACGCTTCATTGTTGTTTTTACTATACCTCGAGTAATTGCTCGTGTTTAGCCTTTGGGTCATTATTTAAGGTCTGCTGGCTCACTCCTACTGTGAAGGGAGTTAATGTCTTTTGAGGCTGATGTCTTCTTTTGTTTTAGCTTACTCCTGTTTAAAGGTCAGGAGAGAAGCTAGGTTTATAGCCCGTTTCCAGGTCAAGTTTGTTTTGGAAAGCTTGTCATTTTCAGCAGTTTCTTGCCAAAAGCAGTGATGGGTAGGGGAGGGTGTATGTGTGTGTGTGTGCGCGCGCGTGCGCGCTTGCTTGTGTGTGTGTGTGTGTGCGTGCTGATCCCACAACTGCTGCTGCTACTACAACTTTTTCTTTTGCTGGTGGTGGTACTACTTCTACTACCACTGCTGCTGCTACTACTGCTACTACTACTGCTATCATTACTACTGCTTCTACTACTGCTCCTACTACTAACTCTGCTGCTGCTAATACTACTAGTTCTACTATAACTTCTACTGCTGCAACCACTACTGCTACTATCACTACTGTTACTACTACCATTACTAATGGGGCTACTGATGCTGCATCTAATTATGCTACTGCTTTTTCTACCATTTCAAGATCCAATACACACTATTAATAAAAATAACACCATAACGGCATGTTTGTAAAATACGTGGTCATTCTAAGTAGGTTCCACCATATCTGAATGTGTATATAAGGACTTTCGTTAATTGGAAACAAAAACAAGCAGCTCTAGAACACTAAAGAAAAGATGAACAAGACTTCTTCATCTTTAATCTTCCATGCTGAAGTTCACAACTACATTAAGACAATAATCTGTTTAACTGCACATTAACAAAACAATGCCAGTCATCTCACTTAGTACGGATAAGCATACCCGTGACATCATCAAACAGACCCACTGCATCTTAACCCTGAACTACATCACATTTCCAATATGTAGGTTAGCAACAATGTCAATGACCGTAGAGAAGTTGTCAGCACACGAAATAAAATAAAACCCACCAAAACTGGGAGATTGTTATGGGAGATTTCTAGAGTGTGCTTTCTGAGCCTGTGATTATGCATGTAAACCTTTAAAATTCTTCACGATTTAAAAAAAAGTATTCTCAGTGTCTTTGTTAGCATTTGAAAGTATGTTAATTGCCTCTTCTGTATGCACGGAGGACAGACGGTAGAGCTAAACAAACTAATCGTAACTGTTCAGAAATGGCTAAAGAAAGAACTACATCACATTTCCAGTATCAAACACTCTTTCTTGGCCTAATATCAGTACGTGCACGCGCGCGCGCACACACACAAACACACACACACACATAACTTATCCACTCGTCTCTTTTGCCCTTTTCAGCTCTCCGTAACGTCATGTGACCTTTGTACAAAACTGAAGGGCCAATACTTCTGGTCCGCTGTGCATCCTCAAAATGGCGCTGAAACATGGAGGAAATGATTCCATTCAGGGTTGTATGGCTTCCGCTATCTTAACTTATCGCGATCTGAATTTCTAGAAGCATCGGCAGGTTTTTCTTTCCTGTTTACTGTGTTCAGCTCTTTTTTTTATAGTTGACTTACTTTTGTGCTTAAAGGTCATTGTCTGTTTATTTGTTGCCGCATTTATTTGGACTAAGACACGGAAATAATTAGACGCTTTCTTAATCCCTAAATGCAACTTTGTGCTTGCTAACACTTCGTTTAAGTGTACAGACTGGTAAAAGAAATAAATTGAATGCACTGCAATCGGGACTTAATGGTGGGATTCTTTTAACAACGTCATCGTTGTCATCATCATCACCACCATTATCATCCCCACCAATGCCATCATCATCATCATCATCACCACCACTATGTCTATTCTATACCATAGTGTTTCTAAAATCCATATATTTGTGTGAATATAAATTTGATTTGTTCAAATGCGTATGTGATCCTAAAAAGTGTTATTCTCGTCTTGAAAGAGTAGCCCTACACTCCACATATCAAGCTCACTTCCCTCAGTGGGAAAGGGACACACACACATAATGTGTATGTATGTGTGTGTGCGCGCGCCCCGGCACGTGTGTGTGTGTGTGTGCGCGCGTGCATGCGAGTGCGTTTATGCGTGTGTGTGCGTACGTGTTTGTATACGTGTGTGTGTGCAGAATATCAAAAAAAGACACAGGGCTTGTCTACTTTCTTTTCAATCACTCTTCAACTCGTTTTTGATGTCGTGTGACCTTTGTACGAAACTAAAGGGCTATTAATTCCGGTCTACCGAATGTGTCCAAAATGGCACAGGAACGTGTAGAGAGAGAATGTTGCCCTTTGGTGTCTTCTGTTACTTCAGGCCACCACGCTCTGTACCGACCATCAACAAGCCTTTTCAGTTCTGACATTGTCCACATTTTTTGACATTGAGCCGTCATCTTGTTCCTGGGGGCGGGGTTATTTTCAATTTGTATTTCAGTTTGACTTTCCTGGTAAAGAAATATTGCTCTGCTGCGCCACAGTTGGAGCTCAGAGGATCAAGAATGCTGAGATTTTGCGTATGCGACCGTTTTTGCTCGACCATGAAAGAAGCGGCAAACTAACCTCTAGGGTGAAAAAACTAGACACGAATAGCTCTTTTTCTGTACTTTATTATTTATATCTACCCTTTTGTTGCCTTTCTTGTAGACTGCGAAAACTTATGTGGACACTTCTAACACAATTAATTAGATGTCTTGGAAGATTGGACAAGTTTTTTCAAAATTTTTAGTTTGATATGAGCTACAAAAGGAAGAGCTTGTACACAACCATATGTTGTTTGTAGATAATAAGGATTCTTTTACTTTGAATAAAAAAGCATGTGCTCAGCCTTTGCGATACACTTTTATGCAAGCAGGGTGTGTATTGTTGTCATAATTGAATAAACTGCTTCTCTGTTTTCCGTTGGCCTTTTCGCCACTAGAGGAACAAAAAGCTTTTGCTGATGAACTGAATGATTTCTATTGCCGCTTTGAGCGTGAAGATCACAAACATGAGCTTCAATCTGTTCTGTCTAACCTGCAACAAAATGTCTGTGATAATGATTCGAATGATGAAGATTTTACTGTTCATGCTACAGATGTTAAATCAGTATTTAAAGCATTGCATGTGAGGAAGGCTGTGGGTGTGGATGGTATTTGTGGTCGGCTTTTAAAATCTTGTGCAGAGCAGCTGTGTCATGTTTTTAGTGATTTGTTCTCTCTGTCTTTGAAAGCATGCCATGTTCCAAGTCTCTGGAAAAAATCAATAATTTGTCCTGTTGCAAAAAATACTCACCCCAAATCTTTAAATGACTATAGACCAGTAGCTCTCACTCCAATAGTAATGAAATGTTTTGAACGAATCGTTCTCAAACGGCTTCTTTTCTCTACTTCTTCATATCTAGATCCTCTTCAGTTTGCATACAAAGCCAACAGAAGCACAAATGATGCTACAATTACCTTGCTGCATAATATTTATTCCCACCTAGAAAAACCCGACTCTTTTGTTCGTATACTTTTCGTTGACTTCTCTTCTGCCTTTAATACCATTCAGCCCCATCTATTAGCTCTCAAACTGCTCTCAATAGATGTCTGTCCTCGGCTAATTCTCTGGATAATGAGCTTTTTGACACACCGGACACAGTTTGTTCGATTTCAAAAAGCCATATCTACTCAAAGATCAACTTCCACTGGTTCTCCCCAAGGCACTGTTCTGTCCCCCATCCTTTTCACCCTTTACACAAATGACTGCACTGGCTCTGATCTTATACCGTTAATCAAATATTCTGATGACTCTGCTCTGGACGATCTGTCTAATTCCCATGTCATGTATTTTAAAAAAGTTGAGGAGTTCTCCTCCTGGTGCAAACAGAACTGTCTTGACCTTAATGTTAAAAAGACTAAGGAAATGTTGATTGATTTTCGCAGGGACCCCCAGCCCATACCAAATCTTTACATTGATGGTGTAAAGGTAGAGCGTGTACACCAATACAAATATCTAGGTACTATTATTGATGATAAACTAAATTTTGATGCTAATACAGATCTTGTAAATAGAAAATGCCACTCACGCATCTTTTTCCTTCAAAAACTCCGGAGTCTTAAAGTAAATGTAAAAGTTTTACAAAATTTCTACCGATGCTTTATTGAGTCTGTCCTTTCATTTTCCTTGGTTTGTTGGTATGGGGGCCTGACTGTTAAAACAAAAACATAGTAAACAAGATTGTAACCAGATGTGGCAAAATTGTGGGCTGTGAGCAAATGAAACTGAATGACTTGTATGAATGCCGTGTGAGAGACAGAGCTAGACAGATTGTGAGTGATGACACACATGTGCTTGCAAAATATTTTGAACTCCTGCCTTCTCAAAAGCGCTACAGAGTACCCAAGTTTAGAATGCTGCGATTTAAAAAATAGTTTTATTCCAACCTCAATTCTGCTAATTAATAAATGTATGACAATAAATCTGAATTGAACTAAAGCCCACGACAGAAGAGAGAGAGAGAGAGAGAGAGAGAGAGAGAGGAGAGGAGGGGGGGGGGGGGAGGGGAGAGAGAGAGAGGACTAAAGGTACCTTTTATTAGAGTAAACTGTGTTCAGTTTCTATAGAATAGAGTATTAACTTACTGATATTTGGCTTATCATACAGTTATACAAATGATTTTTTTCTTTCTTTAAATACGTGCGCGTGTTATTATTTTAGACTGTTCAATATCTTAAAAGAACATAGTATTAATTTAATTAATATTTGTCTTATACAACATGTTATAACAATTTGACTTTATATAATTAAAATGCGTGGGCATGGGTACGAATGTTTAAATGTGCGAGCGTGCGTGCGCGTGCGCGAGTGACTGTATGTGCGGACGTACGGGTTTACTTGTGCGCACATGAGTAAAGTGATTTTTGTTGGGGTGGGTTTGTGGCTGGCTGAGATATTGCTGATTTGTGGATGCTTTTTATCTCATGATGGGTGCGTGCTGATGTTGGACAGTGTGTGTGTTTTAAATATTATGTTTAAATGTTTATTGTTTTTATGTATGGCGAGTAACCCGCCGGAATTTCTCTGTCTTTGAGATAATAAAGTTTTTGAATTTGAATTTGAATTTGAATTTGAATTTTGTTTATTGGATGGAATGTACCCACAACCGTTGATTGCTTATGTGTTTCATGATTGTAGTTTTATACTTATTTGTAAAACAGTTTGTCACTTTTACCCTTATACCTCACAGTAGACTCGTCTACACACATACACCACACTTGGTCATTTGTATTTAAGGGAAGGCTGGCTTGCATCTGCACCTAACAGCCGGCTTGTTTTTTTTCTTCTGATTTTGTGTTTGTTTAGTAGTTGCATGTGTCTTAACCTTTTTTGCTACACCATCTCTGACGCATTCCCTCCAAGACATCCATGCTGTCATATAATAGGTACCTGTGTCTGACATGTTGAAACACGGCTTTGAATGCTTCGCTAACGTTCAGTAAGTATGCTAAAATAATCAGTAGGGTGGACGTGTGACGGTTTCAGATTTCTTTCATCATTATTTTGTACCTCATTTGATTAATCTGCGTAAAGTGTAAACAGTACAAGGAGGAGACGAAGATGAACAAAGAAATCCTTGGGAAGACAGCATCAGTGGGTGGACTGGCCTTGGTGAAACGAATTCCTACGGAAAGCAGAGGACCGAGAGGAGTGAAGGAATTTGGCTGCAAAATCTCCAGTGGTGCCTCCACGGTCCTGGGGACTAGGAGATAGGTGAAGGTGAAGGATGACTATATATAGACCTAAAAAGGAAGCGGTAAGCAGCCTGCCACGATAGTCAGAAGTCATTGGCTAGAATCTGCACTTGTCTGAAGCCAATTTCTCCTGTCTAAACCATGGCTGATAATCATCTTTGGGACGAGCCAATGAACCGTGTTGTCAGCAACACACAGCACCAATCCAATCCATCCATGTTGTTTACAGCCCCGCCGACTACAGAGGCCATATCAGGGCTGTCACCTCACAAGAATTGAAATCTCAGATTAAAACTGTGCAACTATGTACAGATTAAAACAGGGAATAAAACCAATCTACTGTCACTCCTTGTATTAACGCCATGTGTTGTGGGAAAAATCACATCAACCACACATAAAATGAGATAAAACCAAAACCAGATTCCTAAAAACAACCTTGCTCTTTAGTGACCAACTATAACATTTTCACTCACACAGAAAAAAGGATGTTTAGGGCTCTGCAGTAAAACGCTTGAGCCAAATATCCTAGACATGTCGACACTCCAGAAGCAGATGCTTGATGGTTACCCATACGTCACACACCATAGGATTCCTTCTCCATTAAGCAACATACAGTATACATCAGATTAAAACATAATTCAAACAAACATGGCCGAAAATTAGATCTGTCAAAAATATATGACCACAGGTCCCCATCACCATTGTTCACCTTAAGCGTTCCATGCAAAGCCACCAGGGTTCAACATATTTCTCTGTCTCTGCCGAGTTCTACGAGTTCCTATTGCCCTTCCAGACATTGATCTCAGTGATGTAGGGTGTTGGTGGTCTGCAACTTTTCTTCTGCCCTCAACGTTGCCTTGGAGAACTGTGGCCATCAAATTTGTGCGCATTTGTTTGCATAGCCAACATATCTCAGTCTGCGCTTTTTCAATTTCAGCAAACATTTCTAAAAGAATTAAGCGGATAAAACCACCCTTGCTGGCAAAAACAAACTGCCTCCCCAACCAAGCCCCCTACCCCTGAAACAAACACACTGGGTAGTTCAAACTCTTGAATCTGCTGCATGGTTTTACCTCTAAATAGCCTGTTGTTCTCCAATGTCATCTGATGGTTTGGAAATATGCTCAGTCATGTGGCTATTGATGCACCAATGGAATCTTAAATAGGCATCTCTCTCTCTCTCTCTCTCTCTCTCTCTCTCTCTCTCTCTTTCTCTCTCCTCTTTCTCTCTCTCCTCTCTCTCTCCTTCTCTCTCTCCCCCTCCCTCCTGTCCCTACGGAAACCATTCACCAATCAAAACAATCACTACTAGAAGAAAACAAAGTCAAAAAGATGGTAAATGATACTCTTTTTTTCTCTGACTTTTAGTCAACAGCTTATTTTGCTTTTACATCGTCCTCCATAACTCTTTCGGCATAAAATCCAGATCTGAAACCTGCCATTTTGAATAGAACAAGGTACAGAACTGGCATGTGTCCAACCATCCACCCTGTCTGTTGAATTTACCACAGGCCTGACTGGAGGGAGGGGATATCATGGTCAAAGTCCTACTATTACTTGACGTCACTGAATGACGTGACATAACGTGCTGCTGTCCTGTCCAGATAGCTTGGTAACGTTAACTCACGTGACGGAGGTTGTCTCCCTTCCGTGGCGAGAGCTCCAATGTTCACGACAATGGCGATGCTTTTGCTATGTGGCAGTTTTCGCCAACCTATACCGTGGCCATTGGACAAAATGCCTAAACACGACACCAGTGTGTTTGCAGTCTTTAGATTTGTGTTATATCTTTTTGCCAGCAAGCAATAGCCTACACCTCTGGAGGGCAGGAGTTTTACAGTAACTTTATTGTGTCCTTTCCGTCAAAGATTTTTTTTGTTTTGGTAACAGCACACCCTGACAAAACATACCACACCTCTCCCCAGAGCTTGTTAAGACCCCAGCTAATGGACCATTGATATGACAACATGGCACTAATGCATGTGGCTGCTTTTTGTCAACTAGTCAAATCCTTACACCTGTTTGTTTGCCTAGGTGGGAGTTATAGCAACAGTATGAGCACCAAGATCTCATATTGCTGATTATAGCTTTGTGTCGTTTATGTTTCGGACTGGTAGATGATCCTGTTGTTGTTGTCAATGTTTGGAATATCTGATCGTCTAGAATAACAAAAAAAGTGGCAGAGATTAGGCTGATTCTTAAAATCTCCTAATACAGGAGAAGCAGAGCTAGAGAGGGTGAGAACCAATGAGATTCATCCAAAAATAACAGAGAGAAGGACGCAAACACATGTGACCAGTCTGCAGAATGAGTAGAATTTTCGTTAGCTTTCTCCGACAGATATAGATTGCTGATATTACTTTATAGGATAAAATAGATAAGGACAAACTATCCTAAGATGTTGCCTTGCAACTTGGAGCACACAGATTCGTGTCATTGGTGCAACTGTCACTCGTTAACGTGTACATAGAACCCAGAAGAAAGGACAACTATTCAGAATACTTGGGTTTTTAAAAGAATTAGTTATCTCTGATATCCCTGTAGCCATCTAGTGTTCCCTGTTACTCGCCCTTTTATCGACTGGTTCTTGTTGTTGTTCCTGTTTGGTTGTTGTTGTTAAGGTTTGTGCTGTTTTTGCTGCAACAGTTGCAGGCTGGCTTCTTGTTGCTTTTCCTTTTTTGTCTGTGTTTGTTATAATCTCAAAACCCTTTTGCTGTTCAAATATTCATCAGCTTGCACTTTTAACGCCAATTAACAAGAACTTTAGGTCCACATGCAGAACTTTTAAGCTAAACGCGTCACCCTTTTTCTGGTGCCTGCATGACAAAGACAGACAGACAGACAGACAGACAGACAGAAGAGAGAGAGAGAGAGAGAGAGAGAGAGAGAGAGAGAGAAGAGGAGAGAGAGAGAGAGAGAGAGAGAGAGAGAGAGAGAAAGACACAGTTAAGCGCGACATATAGATAAACGGACTTGGAATGAAACAGAGAGACAGTTATACAAGTTAACAAATGGCAGCAGAAATTGCATGCCAAGAGCAAAGTTGTTTTGTCCTTTGAAGTTTTCAAATATTCCATTTCTTAGGATTAGTGTTTATACCGCTCTACTTCAAAAGAAGAATTCTGTGGGTTCAAGTGCCATTATTTCAGAGTTTTGTCCTCGGGATGTTTGCGTCTGAATGTCAGCGTGGTTGGCTTGTGGCAACGATCATAACATGCTCATCGGAGAAAGGAAGTGGTTTAATTAAGTAGCCATGATTGCTTCGGGAAAACATGCGGGAGATATACCATCATCATCCTGTTGGAAAAAAATCAGGCTATAAGTAGTAGTTCTAATAACCAAGATTAAATGGAATGTTTCTGCTTTCTTTGCTTCTTTTTTCCCATTTTAGTTTTTCAATATACATTTTTCGGTCACCACGAATACTTACAGGCTTAGGACTTTCTACTGTGTAACACCGACTCTTTGACAGGTAGTAATAAAAAGCATGAATCAACCACATACATACAGTGACCATGTGTAGAGAAAAGTCCCAGGACGTTATTTAGTCGCGTGCCAAGCACGTGCATAGATCAGCTGACATGGCCAGTGGATTTAGGTACTTACAATGATCTAGCTTTGTTGTGCGCGTCTTCTCTAAAACGTGAACACAGAATGTAGGGATCTGCTAGTTTTGTGACGTGCAAACCAACGTGTTATGGCCAGAGTTAAAAAATATATAGTATAGGTTATGGATTATATTTATTTATTCTTTTATTTCGAAGATAATGGAATAAGCACTCATGTGCTTAAAAAAAAATCCAGTCCCCATTTAAAATAGGATATGAGTTTATTAATATCCATCTAGCTGTATTTCGATCGATCGACATATATAATATTATATATAATATATATATATAAATATCATATATATTATATATATATAAATATATATATATTATATATTCTACCTCCCCTTCAATTTGAAGCGCTTCTCTCCAAAAACTAAATTATTCGTGGCTGATTTCCTAGAAAACGGTGCTCACAACACTTCCCTCTCATCAATGTAGCCTATGTCAAATCCATTAACACAAACTAGGTACCACCAGAACTGTACAATGCCATTATTTGCTGCTGAGAAGAAGTGGCTTTCATTCATATCTCTCTGCTTCTGACAAACGAAAATCTCTCTCTCCTCCTCTCTCTCTCTCTCTCTCTCTCTCCCTTCTCCAGCCTTCTCCCATTTTCTCACTACAGTTGTCCTACACTATTGGAAGAGGGATCAAGAGTGTCCCCGTCTGCATAGTTGTCAGCCCATGAAGCATTCAACCGTGCAGATCACACACACCCACATTTTTACATTAACCCTTTTCCGTGTGTCACGCCGGCTCTCCTGCAACCTTGCCGCGGAAAGGGGTGTACTATCCATCCATTAGTGGATGCTGGACACCCCGCGCTATAAACGGCAATATCACGGCCCTGGGGTGTTGTCCTGCCTCAGTCAGGCATATGAACAGATCCGCACAGTGATAGGTAGTGCGTGAGAGCTAGGTTATTTTGGTCTATTTTGGTTTCCATTTCCGAATATATACAATGGTAAGATGGGGTGTTATGAATGGCTTTAAAGGGTTTTAGGCTAGTGGATCCGATAATAGGGTGGTAAATGTTATGTTTTGGTATTCTTAAATGGAGGAAAATAGCGCATATAGAGCAGTCAGTGGTTATACATTTATGTAACAGATTTATATAAATATTAATTATAAAGACAAGGTCAGTGTTTATTGTGTCGTGTTGTATATATATTACACACTTTTATATATATTATATGTATGTGTGTGCGTAAATATATATATATACACACACAACGTTCAGTCACGAAATGAGTCAGTCGCTTAGCACCTGAACCATATTTCCGCTAGGAGCCATTTCAGGCAGGTGGGAGTCAGGAATTGATTTTATGAAACTTTAGCCATTTTCTACCCCGTAATGAAATATCAAGGCATACTTTTGCTTCGTTTAAAAAAAAAAGAGTTTTAAATATACCCAAGCCCTCATTCTGACCACCATTACAATGCAGAACTTGTCAGTTCCTCATGTTGTCATGTTCTGCAGTTTATCATTTCAATTTGTAACAACTTTTCATAGAATTGGTCCGAATTTTTATGTTTTTGTATCCAATGGCCTTTTTTAAATTGCAGATTATGTCAATAACTAAAAATTGACCTGTGCAATGCAACTCATGTGGTGGAGCGTCTTATATATAAAATATATATATATATAATATATAATATATATATATATATATATATATATATATATATATATATATATATATATATATATAATGTCACTACCGGTAAAGTAATTGGTAAAATTAACTAGTCCCATTTGCGGCCTGCTAGCAATCATAGCGATCATCAAAACTATGGACTACTTTATATTCTGTTTGAATGAAAGCAACTGCTTAGTCACTCGCGTGGGTTTTCCAAAAACCCAACAACAACAAAACAACAACAAATAATCGAGCAAACACCACCCTCCCCCCTCCCCTGGTATTATCTTTCTGAGTCGAGCAAGTTTAGTCAATGAAAGAAAATCCGACTGTTGACCATCTTTAGGTTTTACTCTTTTTTTTTTTTACTTGTTCGTTATTATTCCAGTACTAGTGTTGATAGTTTCCCCTGATAATGAATCGATTAGCTCAGTGCTGTCTGGTCCTCTGCTAATGAAACAGTCAGCACATTGATCCCTTTCACACCCCCCTCCCCCCAATCACTACGCTATGACGTCACTCACGCGAACTGTGTCCCAGATGCGTGTGAAGTGAGTTGTCTCTGGTAGCCAGTAACTGGGGGCACCAGTCTATCACTGGGTCATGTCAAGAGCCCAGAGGATATCTAAAAGTACTAACAGGGATATATTTATCAACCTTTCCCAATTACCATACAAACAGTTTTACACTCACACTCAAGCTAAAAACAACAATTTTCGTATCACCAGCGGTGGCACAGTGGTTGGTGCGTTGGGTTCCCAACTGAAAGGTCGTGGTTCAAGAATATGCTAAGAAGACTTTGGGGGAAAGATTGGGACAAAGCATGCCAAGGCACTTTGTCATAGTCTGGACTTCAAAACAAATCCCTAAATGAATTAAAGAGCTGAGCGGGCACATATTTTGTTCTTATTTCATAAAGTAATTTATCTACCGCTGTCATAATCGGCACCTCGCTTGATTCTACTAGCTTTTCCATAGCAAAATGCGTGGCATTAAAGAGCGAGGTTTTAAAAGGCTGTCCGTGTGTGCATGCACGTACTCGGTGTATGATTGGTGGTTGGTAAATGCATCCAAGCGCGCTTGATTGTATGTGGGTGGATGGCTGCGTTTTTGTATGCATTTGAATGAATTGTGATAGGGGTGTGAATGGCAGAGAGTAAGATGGTGTGTGGGAATATGTGAACATGTTTAAGGAGCTATGGTATAGAGATACCAATGTTGCTGAAGTGGTATAATTATGACCTTGCGTGTTTTATGTCGTCTAATAGAGTCGAGAGACATTTTTTTTCGATATGTAAATGGACAACGAATGTTGTGTTTTGTATCTTAACAAACAGCTGAATATGATAACGAAAGAGTATTCAAAGGTTTTCTTTCGTTTCCATAGAACGACTTACGTATTGCCACTTCTATTTGCACATTGCAAAGTGTGAGGTACTGAAGTAAAGGGTGTCAATGCGCTTTGTCACCATATGAGCTTTAAGACCTACATCCCTAGCAGAATAAAAGAGCATATTTAGGCCTTGTTTCCCTTTTCATCATAAAATAATTTACCTACTACCATAAGAATCAGCACAACATTGACCTTGAGCAGCTTTTTTCATTGTGAAATGTGAAGCACGAAAGAGTTGTGACAGAGCTTATCAATGCACTTTGCCACAACATGGAACTAAAGCCAAACATCTGGATAAAAGAGTAAAGCTAGGTTTTGCTTATAAAGCCTTAGCATCTCTTTTGAATATACGATTTCACATTGTAAATTGCGAAAGATCAGGAACTAGTGACAAATAGCTTAATAAGATAACAGCAGAGCATTTTAAGTTTTGTCTTCTTTTTCATAGATCAGTTTACCCACTGCCATTGCAATCAGCACATCATTGATGCTACGTATCTTTATTATTGCAAAGTGTGCGGTACTTTAAAACTCTGACCACATTATCAGATCTTGAGACAATCTTGACATCAAGGCAGATTCTCTAGCTATAAGAGAAGAACATGGACACGCTTTTTCTCCTTTTTCAGAAAGTATTTTACCTGTTGCCATCATATTCCGGACATCATTTAAATCTGTGTAGCCTTCTGAATGCAAAATGTGGAACAATGAAGGGTTGTGACAAAGTGATGAACTTGTTAAGTTACAGAGAAGAACTGAAGTCAAACCATTAAACAGAATAACAGCAAAGCAGGCACGAATGTTTTTAATAATAATAATAATATATCGAATATATATAGCGCTGAATCTTGTAAAAAAACAAACAAATCGAAACTTGTTTCTGTCTTACATACAGTAATTTCCTCACTGTCATCGCAGTTAGTACAGCTGCTGATACTAAGCAGTTTTATCACAGCGAAGTGTGGAGCTGGGACAAAGTACGTCAACCTGTTTTGTCGCAATCTGGAACTGAGGTAAGAAATTTGATTTTAAAAATACCAAAGTGGAGCTAGTGCATACTATCATCAGCACAGTTGTATTGACTGACCCTGTTTTTGACATTGTGGAGGTAGCATTTAGTCCCCTAGGGGTACAAACACGCTTTGTCACAATTGTGACATAGTATGCTGACTCCCCTGCGTCAAGGGGGGGGGGGAACCTATGTAAGAATTATGACAAAGTGCTTGTTGAGACCTACCCTTTAGAAGA
Source organism: Rapana venosa (assembly GCA_028751875.1). Taxonomy (NCBI): domain Eukaryota; kingdom Metazoa; phylum Mollusca; class Gastropoda; order Neogastropoda; family Muricidae; genus Rapana; species Rapana venosa. The sequence continues at coordinate 35,148,854 of CM054151.1, forward strand.
AAGTACAACGATGTTTGATTAATCTCTCCTGAATATTTGTGTCAAATGGTTAAAGTTACAGATATTGTCAAGAATCTATCTGCGACAGAATTTGTGTTCTTATTCTGCAAAATTAAAAGAGAAGTTTTGTTCGAAAGGAAAGGCAAGTCCATAAGATGTGCATGTAGTGAAAGGAGATCTGTAAAACTATCAGAAAGAATAGTCTGCTACAGTGTCAGTGACTGTGGATTGTGGTACTAAACAATTCAGATCGAAACCAGTGCTGTTTTAGTCTAAATACATCTATTGCCGCGCTGGGTTACATTTCTTTGTCCAGTATCTTTGAAAAATCATAGTATGTTGTTGTCCTAAAAGACCATGATGACTTAGCTTCTGAAAAGACAGCGAAAGTTAATCTGCGATAGAATAAATGAGGTTTGCTTGTGGAAAAAGCAGCTTTTTTGCAATGAACTTGATTTTGTTATATTTGTTTTTAGATTCTGCCAAAGCTAGTTTCATTCTAAAACGACAAAATGATACATGCGGTCTTTCGAATATATTACAATAACTATGGTTAAAGTGTGTTCATAACGCACAGACAAATTTGTCATAATAAGGATGAAAACTAAATATTTTTACAACTATATATTTTCCAGAAACGGATGCTTTGCGCGCATATGACGTCATTAGAATGGTCAATCTTTAAGGATGGTTTACATGTATTTTGATTCATACCAACATCTGGAAGCAAGTAACACACCAATTCAACTGTCTCCATCACCGAAGATTTGCCATCTTCCTCTCTGCGGAGTTCAATGATATATAGCCCTTCTAGACCACATGAAACTACTGTTCAATATGCTGGGTGATGACCCCCCCCCCCCCTCTTTTTTTAACAAATAGTGACAGGCTGCAAACATGAAGTATACTGTATGCCCTTTTTTGCATTTTTCAATAGTTTTATTACATCTGTATAGAAAGTTATCAATCTATTAATCAATAATATTCTATATTCAAGAAAAGCATTTTTGATGACACAGTTTAAGTAATAAACAGCAAAAGTACATAGGCTGTAGACCTGATCTTTTACTTTGTATACCTCACCTTCTGTCACCTACCTGTCATGCTGTTCATCGGCAGCTCATTCCAGCCTTGCCATCCAGGCCAGAGTCAGGTCATCTCGCCATATCCTCAGTGTCCCACTGTTCACGATACGGCATGGCACGAAAAGACATGGCACAGTTACAGTTTAGAAAGGTGCTATGGCTTAGCGATTATTCCCGACATACCCCAGTGCAGAAAAGCGTGAATGACTTGCCCAATATTCCCGACATGTGGCAGTGCAGAAAGGTTCGAATGGCTCGGCGCATATTCACGGTAAACTGCGGTGCAGAAAGGCTCGAAAGGCTCGGCGCATATTCACGGCACACTGCGGTGCAGAAAGGCTCGAAAGGCTCGGCGCGTATTCACGGTAAACTGCGGTGCAGAAAGGTTCGAATGGCTCGGCGCGTATTCACGGTAAACTGCGGTGCAGAAAGGCTCGGCGCATATTCACGGTAAACTGTGGTGCAGAAAGGCTCGGCGCGTATTCACGGTACACTGCGGTGCGGAAAGGCTCGGAGCATATTCACGGCACACTACGGTGCAGAAAGGCTCGAAAGGCTCGGCGCGTATTCACGGTAAACTGCGGTGCAGAAAGGCTCGGCGCATATTCACGGCACACTGCGGTGCAGAAAGGCTCGGCGCATATTCACGGTACACTGCGATGCAGAAAGGCTCGGCGCATATTCACGGCACACTGCGGTGCAGAAAGGCTCGGCGCATATTCACGTACACTGCGGTGCAGAAAGGCTCGGCGCATATTCACGTACACTGCGGTGCAGAAAGGCTCGGCGCATATTCACGGCACACTGCGGTGCAGAAAGGCTCGGCGCATATTCACGTACACTGCGGTGCAGAAAGGCTCGGCGCATATTCACGTACACTGCGGTGCAGAAAGGCTCGGCGCATATTCACGGTACACTGCGGTGCAGAAAGGCTCGGTGCATATTCACGGTACGCTGGGATGCCGAAAGGCTTGAATATCTTGTTGTACATTCACAGTACACTGCGGAAAAGCTCGAATGGTTTAGCCCATATTTACGGTAAGCTGTGGTGCGGAAAGGCTCGAATGGCTTTTGGCATTTTTTACCGTACGCTGCAGTGCGGAAAGGCTCAAATGGCTTGACGCATATTCCCGGCACGTTGCGGTGCAGATAGGCTCAAATGGCTTGGTGTATATAATTCATGGTATGCTGTGGTGAGGAAAGGCTCGAATGGCATGGCACAAAGTATTGTTCACGGTTCACTGCGGTTCGAAAAGGCTCGAATGGCTTGGCGCATATTTACGGTGGTAGGCTGCTGTGTGGGAAAGGTTTGAATGGCGTAAGTTAGTGTATATTCTTGTTAGAGCATAGTGCTGAATGGCTTGAATGTCTGGGTCATCGGTCACAGAACATTGCAGTGCAGAAATGACTCAGCGCATATTCATGTAAAGATGCAGTGTGGAAGGCATGAATGACTTGGTACATATTCACAGCATTTTGCTGTGCGGTAAAGCATGAATTAATTGACGCATATCCACGGAACGTTGCGGTGCAGGAAAAGCGTGATTTTTTTTACGCATAGTCAACGCATATTCATGTTACAGCACGGTGATGAAAGGCACTGATGGCTTGGCGGATGTTCATGGCACATCACGTCAGAGAAAGGTGGAAATGAGCTGGCACAAATTTAGGGGGCGTCAGGTGTGGAAAGGAATTGCAGGGCATATTAGATACAAAAAGACAGGAACGACTTAGCGCATATTTACGGCACGTTGCCTTACAGAAAGGCATGGCACGACTTGGTGCATATTCAGGGCAGTTACGTGAGGGTGGGGAAAGGTGTGGCACGACTCAGTACATATTTAGAGCATGTTTCGGTACGGAAAGGTACGGCACGTATAGTGCATAGCCATAACATGTTGCGGTGCAAAAAGGCATCGAACGGCACGACATGGCACGGCATATCGCGGCCCAGAAAGGCATAACACATACAAGATCGAAATGCACTGGCTGCATATTCTTTTGTCCATCTCGGCGAATGAACAATATTCATAGCAAAAATGGAAGGTGATGGATGTGGCTGACCCTTGTTGAATGTTTGATTGAATGTAGCTTCGGAGTTTGATGAAGAGTGTCTATAAAGTTTTTGCTGGCACTTTCAGGGAGGAGTATTTTCAGTAACAATGTTAAAGACTAATCCTTATGGCAAGTGTATCCAAATGTAAAAAAACAACCAAACTTAATGTAGATGATGGTATCAACAGTTATATCTTGAAAGCTAGCACTACGAGCTTGTTATCATCAATAAATGCTAGCGTGACTATGTTTGAGACAGTGAAATTCAGCCAATGCATTACAAAACACCTGCCTGTTGTCCATTTACCATGTCGTAGTGGTAAGCACCGTAGGTTATAGGCTGAAAGGGTGTAAGTTTGAATCCCATGATTTTGCTTTTGACTCAATGAGGGTACAACCAAGAGTACATTTTCTGTGGGCTGTTCAGGAAGACTGGGACTACACAGTCGAGCTTTATCCATTATTTACTTTAACGTTAGAGATTTTGAAAGTGGTTTTAAAATTACCTGACCAACTCTGTAGGTGTTTGAATCTCTCTACCTTGTTGAAGTCGGCATCTATTTTGATAGGAAGCTTGCAATACAGCCTTTTCTCATTGCAGGCGATCCATATTTTCACCATGACAATATCCTTATGACCACTTGCCATCATGCAATAAAAAGTGTCTCCGATTCGATGCCACCCCCCCCCCCCTCCACTACTCTTGTCTCAGGTGACCTATTGCTAACCCATACACTTCTGTGCAGGATGTACACGGGAGAAGGTCTCAGGAGGGATATCATGATGGTCACTACTCCGGGCGGTGGTTGTTCCGCTTAGTCAGGCTCTGCAATTAAGCTAGTATTGTCATCATTAAGGCAACAGTTCAGGGCCCCTCTGGCTGGTACCCTATGCAGCCTAGCATTGACAAGCTCCCTGTGGTATTCTGATCTTGATCATACGACAAGATGAGCCTGGGTACTACTGAGGGTTGAGAATGGGGATTGAAATTATATGCCTTGGAACAGCAGGACAGAAATGTTACACAAGATGAGGAAGAAAACAAATGTCTTCTGCAGTGTTATTATAATTAGTGTAATTGAACAATCCTAATATTTTGACAAATAAAGATATTAATGACAAATTTTGTTCTTGAGTGATAATTCATGTGTGTTGTTTCAGTTCTAGTAAACATTTACAAAGCTTCTAATACGAAAAATAAAAACAAATTGACCTATAGCGATGAAAATAATGGTTTGTTTTTATATATGAAAAGGTTATTTTGTCCTTGAAGAGTGGTTGTGACTGTTTGAATGAAACAAATTATCAAATTCAAGTACTGTAACAAATTAAAGTACTGGTGACTTTCTAAAAGAATTAGGGAAAGAATCTAGAAAGGTTAGCCTTTCAAAACTTAGTAATAATTGTTAAGCGTTACAATGAAATTTTCAACAGTGCTAATCTAGGGAACTGTGTGGCACTGTTACCAAAGTTTATGACAATGTTACTACAATGAATCTACATTATATGTTAGCTATTTACGTCACAGAGCAAAGGGAGATTAGTCTGACAGTAAGTATCGACTAGTCTGTGACAGTGTTGGCCCTGATTAGTCTGGCACAGTGTTCGTAAGGATTAGTCTTAACATTTCTACTGAAAATACTCCTCCCTGATAGTGCCAGCAAAAATTAGTCTGCGAGGGCGTCAGTGAATTTGTTGTTGCATTTGTTTTTTTAATTTTTATTTCTTTAGGTTTGTTAAAGTGTAATTGAGGGATAGCATTTCACGTGGTCAGTAACATTTATAAGATGTGATAGTGTTGACAGACTTTTAAAAAACGAACTAACAAAGCAAGCATGTGAAAGAAGGAAAGTGAGGTCTGTCAATATTGTCTATGGTCACGCTCTGAAGGTGTCCGCATCCACTTTACAGTTTAGCAGCTAAATGTGGTGGTGTTTGTGATGTTAGCTGGTGTCGTTTTTACTGAATAGTAGAATGTTAAAGATAGACAGCATACGAAGGCATTAATAAAGGCATGCTATCCGTAAAGGTTGCCTGTGATAGTGCTAGTGTCGATTAGTATGTGGTAGTGTTTGTGACAGTGCTAGTTAGAGCTAGTCTGTGACAGTGTTAATAATGGCTAGTGCGTGGCTGTTAGCAATGACTAGTTTGCGACAGTGTTAGTGAAGGTATTACTGTACTCGTGTCAGTGATGGTTAGTCTGTGACAGCATTAGTAATGGTTTGCCTGTGGTAGTGTTAAAGAAGCGTAGCATTTGACAGTGTCAACAGATTGATGTGCAGTAGCAGTGTTAGAGATGGATAGCTAGTGACAGTGTTAGAAATAGGCAGTGACAGGTGTTGGCTATAGTTAGTCTGTCACAATGGTTGGTTTGTGTTAGTGATTGTTACAAAGTGGTATGACTGTTGAATTTCATCAATGACCAGAGGTGCCTTAAGAAACCAAAGAAACGGGTAAGCAAGTAACAAATATGCAAAGTACAAAACATAAACATGTAAGCAAGCAAACAAATATAAGCAAACAAGTATAAACAGTTACCTGACGACAACGTAACAGAATGTGCATGTGGGGGCATCCACGTGACTACAATGTTACTACCTTGTCCCAACATTTTTGCAATACACTCGACACATCATAATTGTAAATACACACACACAAAGTCAACAAGCTAGCTTTGAGTAGATCCCCTTCCTCCCCCAAAAGTAAAGATTTAAATAAGTAGAACACTTAAACAAACAGTAAAGGAAACGAATAATCAAATATTGAAATAACTGACATCGTCGAAAACTGTACACATGAAAATAAAGTAGCTAGTCCCGTTTATTTCTTGTTTCTTACGTCAAAGTGCACTGCGTTAATCCATATACCCTTCATCCTACCAATAATAAAGTTTCTTTGCAGATTAACCCTTAACTAACTGCTCACAACTAACGTTACCTTTGAAACCGAAGCAAGTTATTAGAGATGTTTCATAACTCACCAACATTAAAACAGATCTGTTTTCTTGTTTCATTTTTGTCTTACCCCCCTCTCTCTAAAAACGAACAACAACAATAAAACAGACAAACAAAAACAACCCTGGTAGAGGCGCTGCACTAAAATGCTCATATAGCGTGTCCTTGACAAAGAAAACATAGTGGAGCCCATCTTCTGAAGAATGTAGACTATAAGCATATTCGAGTCTTCCGCTCTGTGATAATAATAATAACACTAATAATAATAATACTAATAATGATGATAATAATAAAAATAATAATAATAATAGAAGAAGAAGAACGATGATGATGATCATGATATTTAAATAATACCAAACAACCCCAACAACCATAGCAATAATAAAACTACTACCACTACTACTACTACTACTACTACTGCTGCTACTACTACTACTGCTACTACTACTACTACTACTATATGGCCTTTGGAGAACATCTCCAACTTTGACTGCCCCTATGCCAAATTGGCCGAGAGAGTGGGGAATGTACTGTGGGAAATGCACTTCCACTATAATCAAATTTCTGCCCAATTTATGAAACAGCAGCTGCCTCTTCTGCTGTTTTGGAAGTTATCATCAATCACGGAAGACAAACAGATAGTAATAATAATAATAATAATAATAATAGAGGAAGGAGAAAAAGAAGAAGTAGAAGGAAAAAAAGATGACGATGAACAAAATCAATATTTATAACAACAATACTAATAATGATTCACTACTACTACTACTACTACTACTACTACTACTACTACTACTACTACTACTACTACTACAAAAACTACTACGACAACTACAACTACTGCTACTACTACCATCACTACCGCTACCGCTACCACTCCTACTACTACAACAACAACTACTACTACTACTACTACTACTACTACTACTACTACTACTACTACTACTACTACTACTACTACTACTACTACTACTACTACTAAAACAATAAACATTAAAATAGTTGCTTGTACGCCATGTCCAAAACTGAAAGTACCATCTTAAAAAACAAAAAAACCCAAAACAGCTAAAACCTGGCATTTACGTAATTAGACACTACCTTTCTCTTCCCAGATAGCAGGAATCTCCTACTATAGCTATTACATGATGTCCTGCGTATATTGACCCAGATCACGCCTCACTGAATACCGAAGCAAGCTTCAAGAATGTTAGGATCAAAATACAGGCAGGAGGAGAGGGTGACATCGCTAGGGTATTCAGGGTACACAGGCATCTGGCGCAATGCAGTAGTTGGACGACTCGTTAGGAGAGTCACGAAGAAGGAGATCGGTCAAATCTATCAACCTGTAACTATTAAAGTTTAATAGTTCCCTGCCAGGTTTAGGGATAGGTATAATGCAGGCCATCTGCCACAACGGAGGTTAAAACCCCGCCATCCAAATACGATTGTTGTATACTTTTAGAAGCGTTCACTGGCACTTGTCAGGGAAGTGTTTTCAAAAGACTGTAGCAAACCTCATTTCAACCCAATCTTCTTGTTTATAGCCCTGCCAACCACAGAGGCCATATCAGGGCTGTCATCTCGTCTTTTTTAAAAATCTCAGATTAAAACTGTGCAACCATAATTATATAAGAAGGTTTAAAACCATCTGTACTGTCCTTCTTCGTATCAATGCCCTGGCTAAACATAAGGGTCAGCCCAGGGCGATCACCACGTTGTGGGAAAAACCACATCAACGACACATAAAATGATATAAAAATAAAACCAGATTCCTTCCATCAAACTTGTTAATAGTAACTAACTATGAGATCCTCGCTCATATCAGATGGAGAAAAAAAACCCGGATCCTCTCAGGAAGTTAAAAATGTTGTCTGGTGAAACATCACGGAAAAGGAGACTTAGGGAGAGGGAGTGACAAAGGGGCTAGCTTAGGTCTCTCCACACGTCTGCAGGTCACCTTTTTGTTCAGGCAAGGTAAAAGGAAAATTATCATTTTGTTTCTTTAGGTGACAAAACGTGTGGGAGATCTTTTTTCCGTTTCATTCTCAGGAACACTGACGTTCTGGAAGTTGGAAAGGAGTTTTCCCTTAGAAAAGTGACCAGCTTCCATAGCTGTAACAATAGCATCCTAAAACATAAAGTGATTGACAGAGGCAGAGGCGTTTTTCTCTTTCCAAAGAACTTTCCAAATATTCTTAAGTCTTGCTGTTGAAAGTGGAGCAGAACACTTCCACGCGTCTTGTCTGTTGGTCTTAAAGAACAAGACCTGACTTGGCCCGCAGTGTCTGAGACGACATAGAAATCGTTGCTGGCATGCAGTTTGTCACGCACTTCCCACTGGAAATCCAGAACCAACAGAAGATTACATACTGACCGATCCTGACACTAAAGCAAACTGTTGACCAAAGGAAGAACACAATTGTCAATAAAGTGTGCACACTAAACAGAAGTGTTTGGTCAACAGTGAATTAACTTATGTGATAAATCGTCGCCAGTTCAAAGATCAGGCTGATGCATTCTCTGGTCATGTATATCTCTTTTATTGATGTGAAAAATAGACCATAAAAAAGACAATGAACGAGTTTTACAGGCAACGAGACGGAATTCTTTCACATACTTCTTTGTATCTCATGCAGAGATCATATAACCGACAAGCAAGAGAAAACCAGAATAAAAAAACGCATCAGGCCATGTATGAAGAGCTTCTCACTTCTATGAAAAAACGCCTACAGAAGTAGTATAGACACATCACACAAACATCCGGACTGGCCAAGACTGTCCCGCAGGGAACAGTAAAAGGACAAATCGAAGAGGCAGACAGAGAACATGGTGAAACTAATGTAAGAGTGGACTGCCCTTGAGTAGAATGGCATGGGACGAAAGCTGAGAACCCGGATGAGTGATGGATGAAACTGGATGCAAGATATTCATTGATACCTCGACGGTAGACCAGAATACGTAATTGGTGGAAAGGTGAAGGTGTGATCAAGTCAGAAGTGACATCCAGATTATAGAATTTGCAGATGGGGATCATTTTAGAAACATTCATACCACTGGTTTCACATTCAGCCATTTTTTATGTAGAAGGTTATAGTTTGGTTGTATGCAAGTTGGCTGTATGCGAGTTCAATTGAATATTAATTTTGTTGTTAGTTATTCATGCTGTGAAAATATTACATATTTTGAGCAAATATGTTGGAGGCATCAAAGATAATACACTTAAGACACCTGATTAAAAATATTTAAATTATGCATACTTGAGTAGAATTTTAGAGGTAATCTGAAAGCACCAACAATTCAAAGAATGTAGAACAAACCTCAGTAGTATCCATAAACTGTAAACTTGCAAAGAAAAATACAGACTACTATAAGAGCTTGTTACCAGATAAATAATGCCAGAATCAGACTTGAGCAAAGTGAGACACTTTAAGCCAATCCAATCCAATCCAAGTTTGCTGCTTATAGCCCCGCCGACCACAGAGGCCATATCAGGGCTGTCACCTCATCACCTTTTAAATCTCAGATTAAAACTGTACAGCTATATAGAGATTAAACAGGGTATACAACCAACGCCACCTAAAGAAGTCATTCAAGAAACAAGCGAGAAATAAACTCAATAGTTCCCCTACATAAAAACGTCTTCGAGATGAAAAATCATGTGAAATGAACTTCCATATGAACCAGCCCAAATTTCTTGTGCAACTGATGTTTAAAAAAAACGAACAGCCGGCCATACGTGAATAACTCAGTCCAGGGCCAAGTGATACTGGGTACTGGCCTGTTGCTATGCATTTCTTGATTTTCTTTAATATGTTTGCATATATCCTGTCAACAATTACTTAGCATTTCACAAGTAGCAAATGTAGAAAGCAATGATTCATAAAAGTGCCCAGACACATTTATAATCAGCAGAATGGAAGACGGGGTTAAAGATAAAAATGCTGCTGCCTAACAACCAATTTTGCTCAAGTTTTTCAAAGGAAAAAAAATTCGGCTATTTGTGTTTGCTACTCATCATCAAGCTAAAATTACCCTGCATTCATGATATTATGTTGGTTTTCAAGGATACCACTATGTGCTAACTGCGTAAATCTAAAGTCTTCATTTAGCTCAAAAGTGTCTTTTATTGAACTTTTTATTGAAATCAGCTGTTTTGACTCACTCTAC
>CM054151.1:35161614-35168498 GCA_028751875.1 Rapana venosa
GGCGTTGATGACATTTAACAATATAGTGTACTCATTTTGGAAGCTACTCTTGAAGTGCAGTACAAAATGTAAACCTACCTTTCTCTGCTAGATATCTACATTTGGACTAGCCACCATTCTTCAACTCTTCTCCTTATAGAAGCATTTTGCCTTTGACTCCTTTGTCCTTTTCTGCCTAACCACCCCAGCAAGGTAGACACGAAATGGAATAATAATAAGATATAAATATATTGTTGTTAAATTAAAAAACAAAACAGTTGTTGGTAAGTCATAAGCCACAATGTCAAAAAAAAAGAAAAAAAGAAAATGGGATTTGTAAATAATTATTGTGTAAGCAAGGACATTGGAGCCATGACGTAAAACATGCCTTGGCTAGTGTGGTATAAGCTTTTTAAAAAAAATCATTGCTTCGTTCCTTTTTAAGAGATACAATCAATGTTGATATAATAACTCAAAAACTCGACAAAAATAAATCCCCCTCCTTGTTTTCTTCCAAATACTTAACACACTCGAATTAAAAAAGAACGCACACCCTAAAGTAGAAATGCATACATTGTGCGAAGACAGTATTATACTGCAGTGATGCTGAGACAGCAACAAGGTATGATTGAGGCGACCGAAGTAAAAAAATAAAAGGGGGACAGTCATGCAAAGCACCTAATAGAGTATGTGATAGTCTCCAGTAGAAAGCAAAAAATGACCCCCAGGTGAAAATTGGCCGACAACCACACACTAGTTTCGCAGAAAGTTGGGAAAAATCGAGACTTTTCTAGAGGCACTACCGGCACAAAAAGCAAAATATGCATACAAAGTATGCATGTAAGAAACGTAACTAGAACATAAGAACGACAAGTAAATGAAAGAAAATTGCAAGAACTCTTTCAAAAGATCAGATCAGACAAGCGACATAAGTTTTAAAGTCAAAACTAGATGTATACCTCAGTGGGAACTACTCCAACTGATCCAGAAGGCATTCTAAACAGATGGCATGAATACAGCAAAACATTCAACGGCCAAATGATGTGTACACGAACGAACTGAGTGAGCATGGAAGGAACCTTAAATGATGGTCCCCAAAACAACATTTTCAGAGGCTTAGTATTATATGATTACAATATTGAAACCAGGGTGTCTCTGTACGGTCCACGTATATTTCCGCTACTTCAAATGGCAATAATGAAGAAGTGGATGGTTAACAGTGATACACTGTCATCAAGGACGGTCAATTACCGGTGGAGAATTACACACTGAAGACATGGCTGTGAGAATCAAAGGAGGAGTCATGCCACCAGTAGGTCTGCATGCAACTGGAAAACCAGTAAACGAAGAAGTCAGAGCTATTCTTGTTAACAGGTTTATTCGAAACTAAAAGCCGGCAGTTTTCATAAAGACGAGCATCGTCACTGTAGCTATGTATTTGCAGATGATCTTCCGCCATCTTCGCCAAGTCCATTTGACTACAATGACTATCGATAGAGCGAGGTCTGGGTATTTGCAAATAGGCAGTTGCGGTACTCATATGACATGTAGAGAGATGCAATCTTAGGAACATATTTTTTTTCCAAACTTCAATGTTGTTACTCAGCATCAAGAACATGGCAGGCGATCTCCAGAACAGACAGTTTGAAATGATACTGTCACCAGCAATGTCACTGGCAATGTGATTTTTTTGTAGAATGAACCTCTTCAATAAACTTTTAGCTCCCTCCTCACATCCACCACCCCCCTCCCACAAACACACACACACACGCGCGCGCGCGCTCGCGCTTGCGCTTTTCACGGCTCTAGACACCAATCTGCACATTGACAAAATCCTCACATCCGCAGGAGTCCCAGGTGTGATGGCCAGCAGGCTGAAGGTCCGCCGGTCATCCATCATCCTCACTGTTCCCTTCCTGCCCACACACAGCACCCACACCACTGACTTCACTTCAGGGACACAACAATCTCTTTGTCTTTTCCTGCCCACAAACAAGGACAGAGGAAGCTTCAGGGAGGCTATGTCGTCAGTGCTATTGTTCTACTCCCACACCCTATAGCATCGAGGTCAATTTAGGGACACAATCATCCTGATGGTCTCTTTTCTGCCATAAATACTACACTATTCCGGTCACTTCAAGGGGACATCGTTCTTTCTGCCGCCCAGCAGTAATATCTATCTATCTATCTATCTATCTATCTATCTCTCTCTCTCTCTCTCTCTCTCTCTCTCTCTCTCTATATATATATATATATATATAAAGAGAGAGAGAGAGTGAGAGAGAGAGATATACATAGATACATACACACGTATCCCTGTAGCATAGTGGGAATTTCGTCCCGTGTAAGTGTCTCACCCCGAGACCTTCAAAAATCCAATGAGCATGGATTCAAGTAAGATTTGAGGAATTATACGAAAATTGAGCCTTTACTGAGGTACCCTTTTAAGGAGATTTTTCCCCCTAGAATTAATATTGTTACCAACTCTAGTCCCCAGAAAGTCTTTTAGATGAGACTATAGACTACAGACTATAGACTATAGATTACCTATACTGAGGGAAGAAGTGGAAGAAGCCATCCGCAGCTTACCAGTAGGAAAGTCCCCAGGAGCAGACAATATACCAGCAGAGCTGCTCAAGCATGGTGGCGAAACAGTCATCACATATGTTACAGCTATCTGTCAGAAGATTTGGGAGACAAAACAGTGGCCAACAGAATGGACACAATCACTCATCATACCCCTGCCCAAGAAGGGGAATTTACGCCAATGCCAAAACTATAGAACAATCAGCCTCATCAGCCACGCCAGCAAGATCATGCTCAAAGTTATTTTGAATCGACTCAAGAAGGAGGCAGAAGAACACCTTGCAGAGGAACAAGCTGGGTTCAGGGCAGGCAGGAGCACAATCGAACAGATTTTTAACTGCCACATCATGATGGAAAAACATCTCCAACATCAGAGAGACCTGTTCCACAACTTCATCGACTTCAAGAAGGCTTTTGACAGAGTATGGCACGAAGGCCTGTGGCAGGTCCTCAGAATGTTTGGCATTGAAGAAGGACTAGTGCAATCCATCCAAGCACTATACAACACTGCAAGCAGTGCAGTCCTTCTGAACAATCAGGTCGGAGACTACTTCAAAACCACAGTTGGGGTCCGACAAGGATGCCTGTTATCTCCAGTCCTGTTCAATCTGTTCTTGGAAAACATCATGAGAGAGACCCTCCATGACTTCCACTCTACCATCTCCATTGGCGGCAGACCCCTCAACAACTTACGGTTTGCCGATGACATTGACCTCATGGGCGGAAGTAACACAGAGCTGCAAGATCTTACGACCAGACTTGAGAACAGAGCTGGAGCATATGGGATGGAGGTGAGCTCGGAGAAAAGTAAAGTACTTGTGAACAGCACGAGCAATGCCACCGCTAAAATTTACATGAACGGCCAACAACTGGAGGAGGTAGATGCTTTTAAATACCTCGGCGCTACACTCACAAAGGACGGGCGATCGACGACAGAAATCAAAGTCAGAATAGCCATGGCAACATCTTCCATGACAAAACTCACCACCATATGGAAAAGTAAAGAGATCAGTTTCCCAATCAAACTAAAGCTCTACAAAGCCCTAATTCAGTCAATCCTGCTGTACGGAAGTGAAACCTGGACATTGACTGCTGAAACAGCAAAGCGAATCCAGTCATTCGAAACAAAATGCCATAGAAAACTACTGGGCATATCTTGGAGAGAACGAAAGACCAATGAATTTGTCAAGAGTCAAATAACACAGCTGGCGGGTCCACAGGAACCCCTTCTCACCATCGTCAAGAAGAAAAATCTGACATGGTTCGGCCACGTCACCCGCCACAACACTCTGCCCAAAACAGTACTGCAGGGAACACTCGAAGGTGGCAGAAGGAGGGGAAGACAGAACAAGTCATGGATGGACAACATCAGAGAATGGACCAGGATGAATGACTCGGCACTACTGCGCAGAGCCGAGGACCGAGATGGATGGAGGAGGCTTACCACGGCATCGTCTTTCATGTCTCCCCCACGACCGCCAAGGTCACGGGTCTGATGATGATGATGATAGACTAGGGTCCCATGTGCAAACGAACGAAGAACTTCTTGAACACACGTTAAAATTTGTTCCACCTTTTGTAAGGGTAGGCAATAGAGTACCGGTAAGAACGGGTGACACAATGAAACGCATGCATACTGGACTCGTATTTAGAAATCATCCCTAAAGACAAAATGCGGCCGGAAGTCGAAATGTGACTATCTTAATGGTGGGTAAAAAGTATCTTCCACATAAAATATCACCATTGGTGAACTTCAGAACTCTAGCTGAGTGACAAAAATAGGAATGTTAAGTACGGTATGGCTAGAGATGACAGCTCTTCTTTCCCTGAAGCTTCCTTAGTCATTATTGCTTGTCCACGTGATACACTATATTTCTCTAAACCATCTGTCAGTTGGTATCAACTGCTACGGGTGTGATGGTGTAAAGGCTTAACTTCTTTATATCTTGTGCCCAAGATACGCTACATAATAAAAAAAGCATGCCACTGCTCCAATGATTCATCAAGTACTGGTAAAAGACATGCTTTTCCCTATTTGGCTTTCTATTTCGTTCATCGGCTTCGCGGTTCACAAATGGTGAGATTTTACGTGTGTAATCGTGTGAAAACCCGTTACGGTAGCCGCACTGCGACTTCAGGGCTGAGAGAGGTTAAATCATCAAGTAATGAAGTAACGATGACAACATTTACAAAACTGCATACACACGGGGACTTAAAGTAAAAAAAAGGCATGAGTAATTATTCCATTATCCTGGAGATGAAATAATGACTAAATAAAACAAATAACAACACAGGATGAGATACTTTACGTGCTGTAAGTTAGACACGTGTTGGCTTGGCTGGACTTACACGTGCCAAAACTGTGTGACCGAATACCGATTCGTCAGCAGTTCAGTTTCAGTCTAGTTGGTATCACAGATTCAGTAGACATAGCGTACACGTAAGCCATGAAGTTATAAGCTGGCAGTACACCGGCCACACACACACACACACCACACACACACACACAGGCGCGTACGTACGCATGCACAGAGAGAAGAGAGAGAGAAGAGAGAGAGAGAGAGAGAGAGAGAGAGAGAGAGAGAGAGAGAGAGAGACACACACACACACACACACACACACACACACGAAGACAAACAGGCAGGCAGGCAGCCAGACAGACAAGAGAGACAAATACAGAGACAGGCAGAGAGAACGTGTGGAATTGCCAAAAATATGAAAAAAGTATTAAATGCTAATTATGTAAAGACAATGCAATCATCAAATACCAGAGGGTATAGAATTGAGTTGTCACTGCATCTTTCTTACAAATTTTGTCTCTTGGCGAGAGATCTATGGTGATCATTTGCGTACGCAGCCGTTTTTGCCCATCATTAAGGTCGCCGCATGCCGTTTTCGGGGCTGATGTCTAAACTCGCGATGCATAGCTTTAAGAAAAAAAAATCATTTGTTCCTACAACACGCAATGACGCTCTCCCACATGGGTGGAACGGTTTTAAACATGTGCTCAACATGTTCTGGTTGCATTTGGGCACGGAATCTCAGTTTATAGAATCATCCGGAAGATTTCAAGAGGGAGAGGGAGTGGAGTCTATGCTGATGTTAACTCCAGAGGATAAACCCTCTCAACTGTGTAGTGGCTCGAACCCTGGCTGAAAAAGCCCGAGCGCAACGTTCTAACCCCTAGGCCACCCCACGACCCCCTACCACTGCTTTCAGTCTTAACACCTTTTTTCCCTGTATCCCCCCCAACCACACACACACACCACCACCATGACCCCATCTCTCCCCCCCCCTCTCTGCTACTATACACCCAGGCTCTGTGCATAGCACACACATTAGATCAGCTTGTACGAAAGCGAAATCTCATAACACCTTCCGAAGAAAACTGGCCCAGATTCTAATAATGTACAATAATACACACACACACACACACACACACACACACATATATATATATATATATATATATATATATATATATATATATATATATATATATATATAATCTCTGTGTGCGTGCGCGCGCAAGTGCACGCTATACGCTTTCCCCTTCAGATACTATTATAATTATGTACACGTATTCAAAGACAATGCCAATACACGTTTACTCTTACCCCTTCCCCTATCTTTCCCGTAGTTACGTACACATACGCAGGTGCAAAGTAAGCCTGTCAGCGCTCCTTCACCCCTTCCCAAGTATTTCGGGTCCCAAGCAAAGACAACCACTATATGCAATTCTTTTCAGCACTAAAATGCTAACACGACAGTCGAGTTATGTTATGTATCAGCAACAATGTAAAAAGAACTTACCAAGTTGTTCCTTCTGAACCAATACATATTCCCCGGAGCTGGAGACACAAGACTATTTGAACAGACTAAACACACTGTCAACAACCTGTTTAGCTTTCCCGCCATCTCGCTGCAAAGGTTCATGGATCTAATACGGAGGTGGAGAAGAAGAAGAAAACCGAGGTCGGGTGGAGGAAGATAATGGGAGGGGTAGAGGAAGATAAGGGAAGGGGAAGGAGGGGGGGGGGGGGGGGGTTGCTTGTTGTGGCTTTTGAAACAGCACGCAACATGTACACGTGGATTCCTAGCTAGCAGTTTTAAAAATAACACACCTGGCTTGTGGGCAGGTCCACGTGTGGCGTACCCAGACAATAGCAATGTCAAGGCCCCATTTCATGTCAGGCTGTTTTTCTTTACAGAAAAAATTAACTGTGTCTTACACTTATGGGCGCCATTCTCTCATTCAGTCTTTAAGTCAGACTTTGAGTGGGTGGGGGTGGGGGTGGCAGTTAGTCCTGGTGTTGGCT
>CM054151.1:35168998-35173998 GCA_028751875.1 Rapana venosa
AAGTAAAAAGAAAACCTGCAACATACATCAAAGCTGTATATTATGAGAGTTTGTGTTGCTGCTCGTTTGTTTGTTCTGTGGTGAAAAGACACAGGTTATTATTTTTCGTATAAGACAGCGATCTCATGGAAGCAGATACATCATAAAGCATATCACTTGCCCTTATGCCATTTATCTCAATATCTCCTAAGTAGAATCCACTGTTTTCTCGCTATCAGAAGTTTCGCCTGAATGCTACTGATAAAAATGGTGTCAGGTTCTACAAAAGATCCTACGAAAAAAAATCCGTAAAAATACTTCCCACTTTGATCACTAGCAGTGAACCTTTGACGCCTGTCGCGCCAGCACTCCCACACCTCAACCCTGAACACCCGGTTATCCATCAGCCCAGATCACAAACATTACAAGCCCAGATCATCAGGGTTAGCCGGCATATCGATGGCTATTCTGTGTCCAGTCATGCACGTCACAGATCAACAGACAAGGTCCATTCATATGTTCACACGTCAATTCTGTGATGCTTTTTTTTCTCTCGCAATTTAATGGAAAGGTTTAGATATAGTTCTCAATAAGCACACAGTTATAATAGCAAGTGTAATTTTTCAAAAGTACTATATAATGTATAATAATTTCGCAAGAACTATGTGTGTACAGTGGCATCTATAGGTAGATTAAGACATTTTAACCT
The DNA here is from genome assembly GCA_028751875.1 of Rapana venosa. Taxonomy (NCBI): domain Eukaryota; kingdom Metazoa; phylum Mollusca; class Gastropoda; order Neogastropoda; family Muricidae; genus Rapana; species Rapana venosa. The sequence continues at coordinate 35,169,687 of CM054151.1, forward strand.
ATAAATTTGAATGTGATAGAAAATGTTACTACAGAACAAGGATAACTATTGCATGGGTTTTGAGTTGTCAAAACGCAACGTATTCAAATTACTGTTATACAAAGACAATACTGCCTCTTCGGATTAATAAAATTAACGTTAAATTTAACCTCCTTCCCTCCCTCCCTCCCTCTCTCCCCCTCTGTCTGTCTGTCTGTCTGTCTGTCTATCCGTGTATGTATTTCTGTCGGTCTGTCCGTCGATCTGTCTCCCCAATCTTTGTCTGCTTCTGCTTCTGTTTATCTCTGTATTTGTCTCTCTGTCTCTGTATGGCTTTATGTCTGTTTATATGTCTGTCTGTGTCCGTGTCTGCCTGCCTGCCTGTCTGTCTGTCTCTTTGTCTTCTCTTCTCTGTCTCTCTGTCTGTCTGTCGTCTGTCTGTCTGTCTCTCTGTCTCTCTCTTCTCTCTTCTCTCTCTCTCTCTGTCTGTCTGTCTGTCTCTCTCTCTCTCTCTCTCTTTCTCTCTCTAGCATTCAATCAGGCAGGTGGGCAATTGCACTGATGCATTATGTTCACGCACATGTCAGCACTTGGTCCCTCTATCTATAGCAACGTAATTGAGGCTTTCCTAGGTTTGGATGGGGCTAGTTTGGGTGGTATAGAATGGCAGATTAAAAGCAGCTGAGACACCAGCAGTGGTGGCAATAGGCTTGAAGAGGGCCACACCAGGGATTTTCCATGAAACCTTATACTCAACGATTAGAACACACTGTTTTATCTCACAGAAAACAGGCCAGTGCTAGACAGTTCAGATGTCATGCAATGGATTCAGAGAGTTTGCCTGTCCTCTTACCCTTTGAACAGTCCTAACTTTTCACGTCATGTCCACCAGAAATCATTCTCATTTGCTCTATGTCGTGTAAACATGGTCAGTCTAATTTCCTTCACCATTAAATTATTTCAGCTAAGTTAAATGGCTTTCACCTTTGACATGCAGCCAAACAGACTCATTATACACGCTCTTCTTACAGCCTTGCAGTAAAACAACAACAACAATACAACAACACAACAACAACAGCGGTTAGTCTTGTTTTTGTCTCTTATAAGGGATCAAAGCGTATTCGATAATCAGCACCATCAACAAACCCCCTACAGCAACAACAAAACGAAGCAAAACAAAAGAGGAATCTGATACTTCAGTCAATCACAATCTGATAGTCAGTTAATCACAATCTGATAGTCAGTCAATCACAATCTGATAGCTAGTCAATCACAATCTGATAGTCAGTCAATCACAATCTGATAGTCAGTCAATCACAATCTGATAGTCAATCAGGCAAGCTGCGTGTTAAGATCAAAAGTTTTGAGCTTTTATTTGGTATGTGTGTCATCTCTACTAATATATATTTATGTGTTTCCCATACAGCACCACTTAACACCATTCGCCTTTCATGGAGTATAGAACCTCTATAGTTAGCTGCTGAGTGTCTTGAAAGGGTGGGTATGGAAACACTGTTTTCTGTATTGTTGTATTGTGGCTGCCCTTCATAGGAGGATTAAAGTGTTTTTGATTTGATTTTATTTGACTTATTAATCTATTTGTAGAAATGCAAAGTGAAAACCTGATTTACAAACTGGGTCATTGTAACAGAAATGATGTTTGCATGTTGCCTGAATTCTTGTTCTGCAACGATGATTATACTCCAATAGCATTTGTACGTAAATTGGAACATTAGGTAGGATTTAATACTATGTAGACTCACGTTTCTTTTTTTAAATCACTGTGCTGTATATCATATTCCATCGATTTGTTATGTGTCATTTTCTGTGATTTACACGCTACTGCAATTGACAGGCCAGAAATGTTGTCAGTTATTGATGTAAGCTAAATGCGAAGTTCTACATTAAAATGTTGTGATGCTTTCAAAATGCCATGTTGAGGTTATCTTCTCCTTCGATAAGCTCTTCGCCAGTTCCAAAAATGACAATTAACAAAGCAATCAATGCAGTGTTTAGCAAAACTTTAACTTTTTCAAGACAAAGCACAGCTTAAACACTTTGTTTGAGACTAATGACCGCTTTCTGCTTCTGACGCATGAGTAAATGGGTCACATCTTAAATGAGTTTAATGATACATACAAATATGTTAGTATTTAGCTCCAGTACTATATTCCTCTGGCAAGACGACCAAAAAAATGAAATGAACTTTCATATATGTGTATCGTTTTGTTTCGTTTTGGTTTTAGTTTGCAGAGTGAATATTATTGTAGTAGCGGATGGGTTTTTTATTCTTTAAGTTAATTTTTTTTATATCGAGGATAATGGAATAAGCACTTATGTGCTTTTTGCATCCAGTCCCTGTGTGTATGCGGTTTTGTACATTCTGTCATCTGCTTTCACCGGCACACAATGGCCTACTCTTACGAAAAGCGGAACAGGATTTAACGTGTGCGCAGGATATTCTGCGTGCGTTCGAACGCGGTACTATAACTGCATGATCACCCTCTCTGTCTCCGCCTCTCTCTATATGTCTCTCTCCTGTCTCTTTCTCTCTCTTTGTCTATGTTCATCTCCCCCTCCCCCCCCGCCCGTCTCTCTCTCTCTCTTTCTCTCTCTAACCAGGTACACGAACAAAGTGTTTGCTCACGTCAGCACTGAGCGGCTTTGTTTTCAGCAAAGTGATGGAAGCTGTTTCAAGCTTTCAAGGGGACTGTGCTGGGGGCATATGATGACGGATTAACAGCAGCTGACACACAGGCTCCTCTACTCATATGCTTGAAGAGGATCCTTACATTTTTTAACATCTCAGTCTTTTTTTCCTTCACAGCTAGAGCGCTGAGGTTCACCTATATGGTAAGATTTTGCGTATGCCACCGTTTTTAACCACCAAGAAGGTAGCCGCATTCCATCCTAGACGATTATGATTTTAATCTAAAATGGAAACATCCTATCTCTTCAGAATTTGCGAAATGTAGAAAGTGGAGATATCGGATTATGGATTATGTAACATAATCTTCTTGTCCTGGTTTTTGACCATCACGTTTTTGTATGCATAGGTGGGTCTTTTTTCATTCTTTGGCTAGAGCTCTGATGTTCATTAGTAGTGACATGTGTTGTCTGGTTTTTGTCCACAATCAATTTTGCTACATTCCCACTTTAGTGATATTGTCTGAACACGAGACCAGTATACATGCGGGGTTTCTTAAAAAACAACAGCTTCTTACCCATTCCTACCAGCAGCACGAAATATCCTACTCTCTTAAAATGCGGAACGGGCTCTAATATCTGCTCAATATGTTCTGCGTATGTCCACATACATCATTTTGGTTTAGAGTCTATTCGGAATGACTTGTCAGAGAGTGGAGAATGTTGTTCTGATTTTAACTCTAGGGGAAAAATGTGCATGAGCAGGTTCCTCACCATTAGACTATACTGCAGCCAACTATGCCCGATTTTGTTGGTATAATATAAAGATAAATGGTGAATATTTTAGTATCTGCTGACGAATTTGCTCAGTCAGGTTCATTGAACTAGCCATTAACTCGTGGCTCTATAGTTCTCGCAGTCATGTTGAGAACAAAAGAAACAAATGTACTCTAGCTTGCATTCATTTAGAATCACAGACAAGTTTCATGGTCAGCACTATTAAACCACAGCACTTTGATTCCCCATCTACCTCCAGCTTGGCACGTGTGTTGTGTCCTAAAGTGGTAACTATCATAAAGTGGGCAGGTTCAACAGTGAAAGACCTCGTCCCAGTGCCTGAGAACTTCTTGTGAAAAAAACCCCTTCTTCTTTCCTTCACCAGATGGCCTGTCAACGCACACACTGCCAATAGCAAAACAATGGTCGTACATCTGACAATTCCCATTCTCTCTGTGAGTGTGTAAGTAGAGTAAAACAACCGGTTTTCCCGAGAAAGTTAGGGAGTACTCGTTTTAAGTTCGCAGTCTCAATTGACTTTTTACTTATGCAATAATGTTTTTCTTTTCAATATTTTGGGTCGTGTTTTATTTGTGTTATAGAACGTCATGCGCTGAGTAGTTTAAACGTAATTTCGAGTCACTTTTTGATCTTAATCCAGTTAGCGACAAGAAATCTATTTAACGACACCAAACTCGTGCTAGATTGAGAGATGGGGCTGGTGGGTTGGATTGCACTTGTGCCGCTAAAGCTGTCATGTTCCGGTCCAATTATCATCAATACACACGCATTTTAAGGGGACAAGGGACTTCAGTTGTAAAGTGTTTTGATGAAGGGTTCCATTGAAGGATCTAAAATAATGGTGATCATGGTACAATCTATTTGTATGCCAAGGACAAGGGTGGACACT
>CM054151.1:35178998-35238998 GCA_028751875.1 Rapana venosa
TTAACCAATCAATCGATCAATCAGAAAATATATCTGATTGTCATCTGCCTAGCTTACTGCGGAATGTAGCTATTGTAAAGTTCAATTTGGGAATGTCTTTTCTGCGGTGTTTTAGGACATGGTTTCTGACTTTTAGGGATGCCACAAAGATCAAAGATAGACAGCAGTTTGAAAAACTGTATGCTTGCTTATGTGCAGGTGTGTCTGTATTTTGCACATTTCTTATATGCACACTCATGTTCCCGTCAGAGTTTTTTGGTTTTTCTATTTCCTTTTTTTGTCCTTGGTTTTTTTTTTGGGGGGGTGGTCTTTTTGTTGTTTTTTTCTTTCTTTTTTTTTTGGGGGGGGGGGGGGGGTTATTTTGGGGTTTTCTTTCATTTGTTTGTTTTTAAAAAAAATTCCCCTTGTTTCTACTGTGTGAGAGTATGCGTATTTGGGTTATTATTAAGTTGTATCCCTACGGGCGGGGACTGAATGTAAAAAAGCACATGAGTGCTTATTAATTATCCTCGAAATAAAAGAATTTGTCATTGTCATTGACAGATCCAATAAGTCCTGTCAGTGTAAGGAGGGCTACTGAAAAAGAAAAATATAATACTCCCTACACCCTAGTTTACTAGCTCCCTCACTACAATGCTACTCAAGCAACCACGATATGAATTTCTTGACAGTACAATGCCGTATTCAATTAAAATATCTTCTGTGTCCTGTTAAAATTGAAAATAAAACAAACAAAGACAGAAAAGAACAACAACAAAAATAAACAAAGCAAAACAAAACCACACAGTCCTGAATGATCATAAAACATAGGAAGTGGACTCTTCAGAAAAAAAATGACATGCCCCGTCTTTTTACCTTTCATCTTTTATATGTTAATGTTTTTATCAATATTTTTGTTGTATTCAAAACGAGATTAAGCGAGCCAGGGTAGATTTCTTGCAAATCAATCACTCAAGCATGTAAATCAGCCTTACATATGACATTTCCCTTTTAAGCCTGACAGGCATTGTCCTCACAGGTCAGCCATGATCTAAGGCTTAACCAAAGCAAGACTGTTTTTACAGCATTTTGGAGCACAAAGTTCTAGAACATGTCACAGATGCATGTGTCACAGCTGAAGGTTAACTATTGTGCTTTTGTTTTCCTGCCTTTGTGTTCATATTTCTGTCTCTGTTTAGGGCTATCTTAAGTTTGTTGTTGTTCCTGCCTCTTTATCTCACTGTCTCTGTCTTTTTCTCTTTAATTGTCTGTCTCTGTTTCTGGCTCATTGTTTCTTTTTATTTCATGTTTCATTTCTGTCTGTCTGTCTGTCTGTTTGCCTGCCTGCCTGCCTGCCTGCCTGTCTGTCTATATATCTCTCTATCTCTCTATCTATCTGTCTGTCTGTCTGTCTCTCTCACTCACTCACTTCACTTTTCCTCCCAGATCCGTTGATGGATGAACATACTGAGCCAACTGGTCAAAAGTGTTCTCACGTCAGCACTTAGTCCCCTTTAATTCCAGCAAAGTGATGACCGCTGTCTCGAGCTTCCACAGGGAGTGGCTTCAGTGGTACAAAATAACAGATTGAAAATATCTGCCACGCAGACAGCTCTATCTATAGGGACAAAGATGACTACCTAGAGAGTCCATTCTAAACATTCCATCTATGATTCAGGGACACATATCTATATCTCACTGAAAACGAGAAAGCATTTGGTAGGGGAAGTATCAGAAAACCGCTTGCTTGCACTATTTTTCCCCATTCGTTTTTGTATGGGTTTTAAAAGAATTTGTCACGATTCCCTTTTTAATTCAATCATGTTTGCTTTATACGGTGTGGACACATAGTCTTAACTGTTCCTTCCAATGAATGGCTTCAGCCAAGGTAGTTGCTCTGTCTTTGAAGGGTCAACAAGTGTGTCTGTCACATCAACCCTCTTAACAGTCATGCTGTAAACTACAACAAACAAGTAAACAAAACAGCAACAAAATCAGCAGCAGCCACAGCAGCAGCAGCAGCAGCAGCAGCAGCAGCAGCAGCAGCAGCAACAACAACAACAACAACAAAAACAAGAAAGGAGAAAAACCCCACAGCTACGTTTTGTCAGCTAAGATGAAAGACACATTCCATGATCAGCAATGCCAAGCCTTTGGACTTTGATTCCACTTGTACCTGCAGCCAGCCACGTGTTAGATCAGCAGATTGGACTGGTTCACACAGTATGTTCTCTTGCTGCCACTGTTGATAGGTTTCCGATTCAGCAGCCGTCAACGCCATAATGGCTTCCAAGCCGTTTGAGCTAACAGCAACAATATACTACTTTGATGAAGGCGTGTATGATATTATTGTGGCCGTGGTATTGAATTATTTGTTTGATTATTGAAAAGCTTTTAGCGGTCATGATGAGTGTTATTGTTATAACACTGATAATAGTAGCAGACATAAAATCTGCATGTCAGCACACGTCTTTGATTTTGATTGTTGTGTATTTGGATATAATTTAACAATAATTGCTATACGCAACCCACTGCATGCCATTTTCCTGTCAATTTAATCCATGACACTTTCTGTAGCATTGTGCTTTGGTATATGATTGTACATAGCAATCAAAGACAAAATAATAGCTAAGATGTTTTTTAAATTTTTTTAATGTTAAGATGTGTCATACATGAATGAAGAATGTATTGCTCAAACAAGTTCACTGTTATGGGAAAAAAGTGACCCCCCCCTTTCTCTAGAGGTTTCGACCTAAGACACAGAGTCAACTGGCTGCCAAGGGAGTGTTCCCTGATACAGCCGAGACCTGGCTGTGTATGTTCATCTACGAGCAAATTCACCACTACTTGTTTGCTTTATCACAGACAGCACTTTAAGAATTTGAAAACAAAGGCATCCGACCTTCCCAAAAATATTAATATGCTTTCTATCCATCATATCACCGAATGTGAACATATCTTGAAATTAAAACTTACAACAACATCACCATTTCCTGAATAATGATAGGTGTTGTTCTTATTGTTCTTATTGTTCTTATTGTTGTTGTTGTTGTTGTTGTTGTCGTCGTTGTTGTTGTTGTTGTTCTTCTTCTTCTTCTTCTTCTTCTTCTTCTTCTTCTTCTTATTATTATAGGGGTACCCGATAGCTTGGTGGAAAAAGCACATACATCAATCCTGATACGTGTTGTTACTGAGGGTGCAAATCTGGATGCCCACTGACTTGTTTGTTTTGGAAGATTTTCTCTAAAAGTTACATTTGCTTTGAGTCCATCCCATGGATGTCCTTTGAATGGAACTAAAACTTCAATCCACGCAGACCATCTAGTGCACAGGTTAAGACTTATTTGTATTTTGTAAAAAAGAAGAGAGCAGCTATAAATGCCACAATAAATGATACAGAAGCAGCCTATCATGCCACCTGAAACAGATAACTTAGTCAGTTCAAAATGTTATATAATTCATGCTAGCAGTGCCCTTAGTTTTTACATATTATCATGTAGTTGAAGAACGCAACAAGTCAAACAAATTTGCTTTTGAAAACCACTTTGCTTACAAATCATGCCAAAATGTCGTACACTTGCTTTATTCGAAAGTGTGTTATAGCTTGTTGGGGGATCAGACGATACCTGGGGTAAAATGACAATGGCTTATGGAAGTGACTGTGTGATAAATCACCTATTGTCATTGAAGCACACGGGGACCATTCTGAAAGTGCAGTATAGGTCGTCTATGTCGTCTCGGTCAATGCCCCTTCGGGAAATGAATGTGAACCGGCAAACACTATGGCTGGTGAATTAAATCCTGTAAGAATCAAGTACGTTAGGAACAACACAGACGTACATCAAATCACACTGTAAAAATGGAATGTAAAGCTTATTGAAGATAACAGAATTGCATGACTTACAGAGTCACAAAAAGAGTTCCCTTCACACTCAGACACAAACACACACACACACACACACACACACACACACAACACACAAACACGCAGACCACACACAGACAAACACACACACACACACAAACACACACTCAAAGTGTGGTTGTTATCATTGTGGAAACATGATTGATCTTTTTTCTTTAAATACACAAGAGAGAGAGAGAGAGAGAGAGAGAGAGAGAGAGAGAGAGAGAGAGAGAGAGAGAAGAAGAGGAGAGAGAGAGAGAGAGAGAGAGAGAAGGAAGCGAATGCGAATGCGAAAGTTTTATTAATTATAGGCCTTGGCCCCTCATGAAGGGGGGGGGGAGAGAGAGAGAGAGAGAGAGAGAGAGAGAGAGAGAGAGAGAGAGAGAGAGAGAGAGAGAGAGAGAGAGAGGGGAGAGAGAGAGAGAGAGAAGAGAGAGAGAGAGAGAGAGAGAGAGAGAGAGAGAGACAGACGACAGACAGACAGAGAGACAGACAGGCAGGCAGACAGATAAATCGTTATGTATTTGATATTCAAAACACGCATCAAAATACTTTTTAACAGTCGATCTGTTAACGTTTTTGACAGACTTGAACGAATGGCGTGCTCATCATTTTGAGATGATATTTTTTTGTATCTTTGAATATTCATTTTTCGGTTACACAAGTCTCGATATTTTCCCAAACAAACAAGCCAACAGACCGATACACGAAGGAATAATGCTGAACATTAGACATTTCGTTTTTAGCAAAAGATCAAACATGCTCATGTGTTGAAATAATACAGAAATAGTTATTTTTCCAATTGTCCGTGTCGAAATTTAGAAACTCCGCTTACATCACATAATTATATCATAATTAAGCGATGGTAGAGAGGTGACATTTTTACGTGAAAACAAGTATGGGAATAACTTCAGGCGAGGCATAATTTTCTGTTATCATTGCCTCTACACAAATAATTAACGCAAAATAAACAAATGGAAATAATATGGCCGATACTACTCATGGTAAACAATAAAAAAAAATATATCATCAAAATTACGTTTTCTAACATACCATAGACACATTTACGTTGATTATTTTAGCATGCCAGAACTTTTGTTTAGGACTGAAACAAATTAGATTAAACTGTTATAGGAAAAGTGCCTTAAAAAGAGAAGTAAACCCACCACCACAACCATGACCCTCAACAAAGACAATAGCAATAACAGAAAGAACCCCGCTAGGTAATTTGGCAGATAGACAAACAGCACTGTTCAACAGAAACAGGCACCGATGCATCATTCCCCCTCCACGCCAATCCAAGATCTAAAATGAAAATCCCAAATAAAACAACAACAGAGAAAAAATCCAGAAAAAATGGTGTGGCACTGTTCAACTGTATCATCAGCGTCGTCATTTTCATCATTATGATTAATTTTTATCAACCACCATCGTCATCAACATTTTAGCCAAAATCGTCTTGGCGTGCGTGCAATGTGTGTGTGTGTGTGTGTGTGTGTGTGTGTGTGTGTGGTGTGTGTGTGTGTGTGTGTGTGTGTGTGTGTGTGTGTGTGTGTGTGTTGTTGTGTGTAATTCTGGTTTAGAACTAACCATCGAATGTTAAACAAATATCAACCATAGGTTTTATTATTTTGTAACAGAACACTTGGATAAGGCCTCCAAAACATACGGCATGGAAATCAGTGCAGAGAAGACCAAACTGATGACTAATAACACCAACGGCATTAGCACTGATATCAGGGTTAATGACCAGAAGCTGGAAACAGTTCAAAGCTTCAAGTACCTGGGAGCCATTGTATCCGACCAGGGATCCAAGCCAGAAGTATATGAGGACTGCACAGACAATAACAGCTTTGTCAAACTAAAACATGGGAGATAGCTATTCACTATCTCCAAGATCAGACTAATGCGCTCCCTTGTCATATCCATATTTCGTATGCTGTGAATCATGGACCCTGACAGCAGATTGAGAGAAGAGTACAGGCAGTGAGATGAGATGCTTTCGGAGACTCCTTGCATCTCTACAAAGACCACATAACAACAAAGAGGATAACAGAATCCAGCAAACCATTGGACCTATGAGAACCTTCTAACGATCGTGAAAAGCGTAAACTTAAGTGGTATGCATGTCAAGATCCCAAGGAATTACAAAGACAGTTTTGCAAGGCACTGTCCAAGGAGAAGAAAGAGGCAGACAAGGAAGAGTGGGAGGATAACATCAGTGAATGGACAGGCCTAGAACTCAACAAAACCCTGAGAAAGGCAGAACAGAGAGAAGAATGGAGGGAACTGGTTGCTGAGTCTTTGAGGGTGCCCCCACGGTCGTCAGACTACGGGACAGATAGATAGATAGATAGATAGATAAGAGTATGATTCCAACGCAGGCATGTCCCTGTCACTGTTGCAATTGCCCTTTATGGGATGATTTAGCTGTTTTACTTGACTTGCCTTGACCTGATCTATGTGTTTTATGATTTCATACTACAGTTTTGCAAATCTGCAGAATAGCATTTTGTGTCGAGTAAAACAAAAGGGGCTGGATGGAAACGTGCTAAAGGTGTAACCTATAACCATTGTTATGTGTCTTTTTGTCAGATTGCACCAAAAGTTGTTCTCCTAACGATGGATTATAACGACTTGTGTGGGGCACAAAACGGTGATTCTAACAGAGGATGAATTTTTTCTTAGGGTGGGGTTAGGCTTAGGGTTTGTTGTCTTTATTTGAATTTGATATTGATAGCATCAATGAAACAGTGGGATTATGAACGATGGATTTGCTATTCGAAAGCAGACACAAAGCGAAGTGATTGAAAAATAGAAATGATGATTTAAGTCTAAGTCAATATTACTGATAATATCAACAGCAATTACTTTTGCACCACCACCACCACCACCACCACCACCACCACTACTACTACTACTTCAATGCAGAGCTTGAGCATGGCTTCCTGCTTATCAAGATAGCAATGCGCTAAATATTTGTGTTTGACTAAGATATATTAGAGCAAACCTGCGTTACTATCAAAAACAATGTTTCAAACGAAAGAATGAAGTGTACAGATATTGTGCTGTAATCAGTATCACTCTACTAGACTGAGCAATTTACTTTTTTACATTTTATCTTTACAAACGCGTATTCAATTGTCTTTATATTTAACACGTTCAACCATGAAAATTGATCATTTACACATGTTTAAAATCATAAGAGGCTTAAAAGACTTCAATAACAAAATAGATGAAAAATATTGCAAAATGTTTCAAAAGAATAACCTAGTATGATAGTGTTTTCGTATAAAAACACACTCACACAAAAACGGTAATCAGATAATAAAGCAAAGGATTTAGCTACAGTAAATAAGCTAAATAAAAAAAAGGAGAGAAAAAAAAGAAGGAAGTAGACAGCAGAAGAAAGAAACATTACAACTAGATAGCGCACCGCGGAAGGCCAATAAATCAAAATCGTTATGAGTAGCATTATATGATTATATATTTTTTCATATTCAAATTGGTTCCAAATATATAAAACCTTACCTGATTCTCAGTTTTTGTATATCACTTTCTTCATACCCTAGTCACGTTTTGTCCCCTTAAACTAATTCCCCACACGTTCTTTCCTCCAGCGTTGATTTGTTGGAGAAAAAACAAAAATATATATAAACAAAGATAGACAAGGACACCGGGAAGTCCTGTGGGTGGAAAACTGACCTGTGGTATTATTGTAAGAAATATATGTTATTACACTCCTGTTTCGTTATCTGTTGTCCTTGTCCATTATCACTCAACGTCTTCTCAGTATTGTTTGCTTGCTTGTGTGTGTGTGTGTGTGTGTGTGTGTGTGTGTGTGTGTGTGTGTGTGTGTGTGTGGACAGCTTATTTCAAGGGTAAATTGCTTGTAGGGCAAATATTCCTGCGCCATTTGCCAGTGTTTTATGAAAGGTGGGATTGGTTATGTTCCCCACTAGATAAACAGCAAGTATTGGGTAAGATGAGGCGTAGATGGTGGTAAGTGGACTTGTTTCTGTGTCTTCGTGTTTGTGAAGTGTGCTGGCAATGATAATGTTTCTCTAGAAGATTACCTAGCGAAAAGAAAGACGTTGTTTTCTTGGGGTCTAAATGTCAGTATATACATAGTGGTGTTTGTGGTGGTGTGTGTGTGTGTGTTGTGTGTGTGTGTGTGTGTGTGTGTGTGTGTGTGTTGTGTGTGTGTGTGTGTGACTGTCTCTCTCTCTCTCTGCTGTATTCTGTGTTTGTGTGTCTGCTCTGTGTGTGTCTACTCTGTGCGTGTGTGTGTAAAGAAAAGTTACATGTTTTCTCTGTATTCTTTTTTCTCAAAGACTTTTGTCTGTACCAAATCGCTGTTTTTAAAGTCAAGATCTTTGTTTTCTTTGTCGAGTTGCGACCTATGATTCTTTCATATTCATATTTTCTTTTCCTACAACTCAGTAGACAGCTTTTTGGACAAACACAAAGGAAACACCAAGAAAACAGTTCAGACACATAGAAAATAGTAAATTAGCAAGTAAGCTAATAGATCATTTAGAGAAAAACAAATGTGAAGTACCAGAGAAAAAGAGACTGGGAGGAAGAAAAAGAAAATATGGAAGAAATTGAACAATATTAGAAAAGAAGAAAAATCAATAAGCATGGACACATTGGAAATATTTTCAAGTTGACAAAAACAATCATTCATTTTAATTAATTCATCACATTGTCACAATCCTTGCCTCTTTATTTTTCTCGGTTATTGTAACTTGCCTAACATTTTCCTTTCTTTTCTTAAACTTGATTTTCTTCCTCTTGTTTTCTGTGTTCTTTCATTGAAAAAGAGACACTAAAAGAAGGCATGCTCGGAAATCACGTTGAAAAATTAATAAACAGGAGCCATAACACCATAAATAATGACAAACTAGCAGTACTGACCACTCTTTTAGTTGACAAATGACCCGTCCCTTCTCTTTTATCTGTGATACAACATTTTGTGGTTGTGTGGACATTTGTTTTATTGTTTCGTTATTATTGTTGTTGGTATCAACGCAAACGTTCCTACGCTACAGCTCTAATAATAATAATAATATATGGAATTTATAAAGCGCTGAATCTTGTAAAAAACAAACAAATAGAAGCGCTTCACCAATGGTGATGTTTTTTACATATGCAACTATTTTCATCCACCATTCAGGTTGCTGCACTACGACTTCGGGGATGACGTTTTAACAGGATACCAGTGTGCATGCAGTATTTTAGGGTTGGGGCTGAAGGACTGGGGGGGGGGGGGGGGGCAGCTGTCATCTGTTCCCACCTCCACTAATGGCCTTCTCGTCCTAAAAGCAAAACGGGTTTTTCTCGTGTGCGAAAGGTGTTCTATGTGCGCTTGCACACATTGACCTCATTTTATAGCCTCATTCAAAGGACTCTTGGGTGAGTGAAGTCAGTACTGATGTTAATTCCAGAGAAATATCACCTGGAACGGGCGCCTTGCTGGCGGCCGTATATTGCCTTCAGATCCCCAGTTCAGTGCTCTAATCACTAGACAATCCAGCCCCTTATCCCCCCTTTCCCCCTCCCCCCGACGGATTAATGGCTACTGTTGTACTGTTGTATGAAAATTCCGATTGGTTAATGTTTCCCAATACACGGATGATAAATGTTTGTTCTGATGAGATGTAGACACCCATTTACAAAAAGATGGTATATATATACAAATATACTCGCTCAATGATTCCAGGCCTTTCCGTTTAGAACAACACCTTGTTTTCCTTTAGTCTGGTCTTGAAAATGTATTTCTCCTATGCGCCAAAAGAGTATATGTTTTCAAAATGTGATTACTTTTCTCAAACAAAAATATTGCTACAGAATTCTACGTGCTTTTGGAAAAAAACAAAAAAACTAAACAGTGACAGTTTGTTCTTATACAAAATGCATCTGCATGTCCAAAGTAATAAATTGGCTATTCTTCATAAAATGTGTTTTTGACTTGACTTGACTTGACTTGGATTTATCGGTTAATGAACTAAGCACAAGCTGAACTAGAATAAAGTGATGGAAGAAAAAGAAAGGAAGAACAGTTCAGCGTACACAGAGACTCCCCTCTTTAAAAGAGCAAGTTGACAACAACAAGTACAATTCTTCAAAAGCTTAATTGTCATATCCACGCTATCCTCCTACTCCTCCTCCTTATCTTCCTCCTCCTTCTGATCAGCATCATTATCGCCGTCGTCGTCATTTTCATTATCATATTTGTTGTTTTTATATTTGACTAATTTCTTGTCCATTATCTCCCATCTTGTCTTAATACAGTAATGTTATGTCATGGAAGCAAATCATCACCTCTGTTTTTTTGTTTTTATCTTCCACAGCTAAAACAACAACTCTCACTTGATAACCTTGATAGGAAATCGTGTAGGAGGAACTGGTGATGAGATTGATAATGTCATATGTACAGAAAGCCGAGGACATTGCCGATCTCTCGTTTATTATGTGAAATTCTTTCTTCCTCGGTTATCTGATATTTCATGAGCTCTGTTATAGCAGAGAGCGTGTGTGGGCTATTTCTCCAGAGATAAATTGCTAGTGGACTAAACATTTGGCATTGTGAAATGTGGGATTGGTTTACCTTGGCAGAACAGGAAGAGAAAATGTCTGTGATGAGTATAAGACTGTCGTCAGGAAGACTTGGAGTATTGTGCAAGATGCGCTGGGAATCATAATTCTTGAATAAAAAAATATATGTGTGGACTAATAAAAACCATTTTGAAAGGAAATATTTATACAGGAAGAGAGAAATGTGTGTGTATGTGTACGTTGGTATGTATGTGTGCATCCGCGCGCGTGTGTGTGTTCGTGAGTCTCTCTTTCTCTCTATGAGTCTCTGTGTCTATTTGTCTGTCTGTCTGTCTGTCTGTCTTTCTCTATCCTTCACACCACACGATACAAAGCACGTGAAGAGAACCGCTGTAGATGGCAAGTACATTTTGTTTCTGCTTAGATCTTCACTTTGCTAGTTAACTGACTGCCACAACTGTAATCAAGTTACAGAGCGACCTGATGGCACGCAGTCAGCATTATACGTAGAAGCTTGCAGATGAAGTTAAAACTATAGTCGTAACATTAAGACTCAAACCAACAAGCTCCCAAACGTCGATAGATAAGGCAGACTCCAGGCTACATTCAAAACCCGTGAACTAGTACTTATAGAGAAACCCACCAGTCCAGATATCTCGAGATCAGACACGTGCACAGCAACAGCAAACACAGGGACATGGTCAGTTATCAAGTGATTTGGCTGTGTCCCGGGATGATACACCATGCCTGAAATACTACTTCTCGAAGACATCTTCAACACAGTACACCTAACAGCTACACTCGAGCAGCTGTATGGCTCTGAAAAATGTACGTCTCTCCTATTGGGCATGCAGGATGTTGCAAAAACTGTGTGCACAGATTGTGAATTCATGTTAGCACTGAAAGGATTTGATAGGAAGAATGCAAGTTCTATTAAGAGAAGTGTAGATTTGAGGGAAGTATAATAAAATCTTACTTGGGCACTATGAGAATTGAACATTCTACATGTATTTTAGAGAAAGCGAAATCATTTTTATGATTCCTACACTTCAGACAGCAGTGGTATAATTCATCTGCTGTTATTCTTATTGCGTGTTACCCAAGCTCCATGCTCCAAATTCATAGACTTTGTGTTTTTCAATAGAGTTCAGGATGCATAATAAGAGTCTACCATTGCTGAAGACTCACTTAACATTTCGAAGGATATCAATGTTTGGATGTAGATCTTGCAACTGCGTAAACATGAATAACAAACAAGACCTGTCGAGTTGCTTGTAAGAGGCCTGAGCAATATCTGATAGTTTTCTAATCATATAATGGATTTTTCACGCATGCAGAGCACAGATCAGTCAACTGACCTTGTTTATTGGCACATCAGGCGTAAAACATCAAAGAACATGCTGATGGAAGAACGCAACAAACCTGACACACAACAAAAAGGAAAACACGATGACAAGAGCGCAAAGAGTTCAATATTTTTAGAATAACACAGTATTTAGTTCATTGAACTTTGTCTTATCATGCAACGTGTTATAACAAGTTAGAAAGGGAGACTTGAAATACATACTGCTGAGCGAATTGACGCAAAAAATAAAACAACTAGGCACATCAAAAAGATGCAAGAAAGCTAACCAGAATATTATTATGCAGTCACCCATTTACTTACCCAAAGACCAACCTGAAAACATCAAACAAATTTAACAAAATCTGGATCTCAGAGAAGAATGCAGTTTCACTACCTTTTGTAAAGCGATAGTATTTAATGGAGGAAAAATAGTGGAGAAAACCAGGCACACATAAACAATAGCTTTTTTCATAACACAAAACAGATTTATAGAAAACACTCTTTAAGAAAGAATCTACCCCTAATAACATCTGTTGGGATATGTTGAGTTAGAATGTATTATGTACCCATATCTGACTAAAGTTTGGGCTCTAGGCTAACCACTACAATGTTGCTCCTTTTAGAATTGCATTTTTTCCCTTTTGATCTTATTTACTTGCTTTGATTTGAAACTTAATACACTATTGTCTCTATTCAGCCTTCTGCCCATCAGAATGAATTAGAAAAAAATGTTAGTTTTGACATTTTAATTACTAAGATTATGATTATTTTTTGATGAATAATCGTTTTGCATGCTATGCCCATCAAATTAACTCTTCCCCAATGCACGATTCTTGACAGAAAATTTCAAAGACCTCCGCTTGGCATTTTGTCTATGAACTGCTTTAAATTCATGAGCAATCTTTGAACGTCAATCACTCGGCAAAAATACACGTTTAAGCCCATGTCAAAGAGAAGCCATTGCTATTACACAATCACTTTTTTCCAGTGAAAGGTATTGATCTATGAAGCTGGATAACAATGGTAGTCAAGTGACAAGAATTTAATGTTCTCAAAGTCTTTGTCTCTAAAAAGATGTTTCTAACAATATAAAGATATTTCGGTGTGATCATATTCATGCAAGCTACGTGTGTGCCTGCTTTCTCTCTCTCTCATACGCACACACACACACACACACACACACACACACACACACACACACACACACCACACACACACACACACACACACACACACACACACACACATACGTACACACACGGACATACACAAAGCACGCACGCATGCACACTCACACGCACGCACGCACACGCGCACGCATGCACCCACACACACTTCCATAAATGCATATGTTTCTTTGATATCATTATTTAAAATGCTTGTTTCAACACATAATCAAGAAACTTTCTTTGCTTTTTTTCATTTAAATCTCGGCAGTGATTTCCTTTACCAAAACCCCCCAAATATTTTACAATATTACAATTTGCATATGATATTAGCTAGCGGGATCGTATTCATATTGGTTTATTTAGAAACAATTATATACTATAATAGCTCACTTGCATCTACTTACCCGTTGATGAGAATTCATTAGTTAAACATCTTAACAACTTAAAAGTCGTTTATTCTAGAAGACAAATGAAATAAATTCACAAAAGGACATATCTTCCCTCACAATATTAAGAAAATACAAAGTACTGTATCGATAATCATTGAAGAAAAATGGCAAAAGGAAATAACATATTTTGAAATATATATATATATATATATATAATATTTAACATGAAAATGTTCTATATAATACATATTTTGAAATATATATATATATATATATATAATATTTAACATGAAAATGATTTTCTATTTAAAAAGAAGTCGAGGCATAAACAGAACACATGATAAAAGAAGCGACAGGAGAACTTGTTTTATAATGCTTCATTTTCTTTAGCAGGTCTGCTGGACCATAATCCTTGGCCGTTTCAAAATAGTACAAATACTATGAGTTTTTCTTCTCTAATGAAAATCTTTATCACACTGAGAGTAATCTAGTAAAAGCTCTTGTTATGTTAGCAACCTTCCTAAGTTTTTTTGCTATTATCTTTCACAGACACACCACACCACACCACACACACACACACACACACACACACACACACAACACACACACACACACACACACACACACACACACACACACACACATGTATAATGTGAAAGTGTAAAAGCTCAATATCCATACAGTTTTGATTTTCATGTTATATAAAACATTGTTTAGAAGATTTTAAAAGCGGAAGAAAAAAACACACGGAAATAGAAATAGACAGGCAATTGAATCGAATGACAAAAAACCCAACAACATTTCTTCATATTCCTAATGCCTCTGCAAGCTCTACTTCTTCTTTTGTTCGCTTACACTGTCAGATGTCTTTTGAAAAAAAATGGCATGTCTTTTGCAGCTCCTTTCGTGGGCTGTGACCCCTTGGTCAGTCTTGGATGAACCCGATCAGAATATTATTTAATTCACGAACTATCCAAACACAAAGAAGAAGAGAAAAAAACCAAAGTAGAAAAAAATAAAGCGAAACAGAAAGAAAGACGGAAAAAATTGAAGTTATTTGTGATTCCTTTATTGAAAAATCTCTTTGCTATTTTTGTACTGATGGTTGTTTTTTTGCTGTGTTGAGATTGATCACTACACACACACACACACACACACAAAACACACACACACACACACACACACACACACACACACACACACACACACATACACACACATGCACACACATGCACACATACACACACGCATATCTATTGAGAGAGAGACAGATTTACAGACAGAGAGACAGACAGACAGACAGACAGAAACACATACAGACAGACAGACAGACCGAAATATAGCGACAAAGAAACAAATAATTTGTATGCGATCTTCAGAAGAAAGCCATGCCTAACACTCTGCCTCCTCTTCACATAAGATCTTTAGTCCTTCACCTATCCCGCAGTCGGGTCGACGCGTTAGGGCACCCCTGGAGATTTTGCAGCCAGCTTCCACCACTCCTGGCTGTTCTCAGCTTTCTGTAGTCCCTTCAGGTCCAGTAGCCAGCACGACAATAACCCGCGGCTGGACAAGACGACACAAAGCAGCAGACAAGATCAAAGACTGCCCAGTACCCTGATTAATCCACACGTCTTTGGCCTCCCTGCCTGCCTGTCATTTTCCCGCTCTGGCCAGTCCTATAGAATCAGATCACCGGCAACGTCATGTCTTTTCTTGACAGAGCCATCAGCGCACGTTTAAAGAACCCACGGCAACAAGGGAGTTGTCCCTGGCAATATTATGTCGTAAAAGTCACTCTTATAAAGAAAATGTAATGCACCAGTAGAACAGAAACCACATCACCCTAAAATTAGTGGAGGTGTTACATCTTTATCAACTAGGAAATTGTAAGAAAATACAACAGTATTCTTTTTCTTTGTAGCTTTCTGATAACTGATTAGCAGTTTTAGATAACAATATGAGGAGTAAAAGGAAAACAAAACCCGAACGCTTCATCAGGTTATACTCAAGTGATTGTAAACTTCTTGTTCTTTTTATCATTACTATCCTTTCGGTCTGTTCATTTTTATTGATAATTTTGATTTGTCCGTTTTTGCTGTTGTTGTTGCTAATTATGTTAATTTTGCTTTATTTCGTAAGGGGGAACTTGTCTTCTCTTTGCTTAATATGGGTTTATGACTAGATCATTTTTGTTTGCCTGATTATAAGTGACTGTTAGTAAGATAACGTTTTCTTGTTATGTGTTGTGCTTGTTTTTTTCGGTTTTTGTTTTGGTTTATTTGTTGTCTTTAAACAATTTTTTAGCGTAGTTTTATGTGTTTTCTTGTCGTTAATCCCATTGTTTTCATGGAAGATGATTGAAACGTCTCTCTCTTTCTCTCTCTCTATTTATTTATTTATCTACGTGTTTGTTAGTGCGCGCGCGTGCATCTGTGTGTGTGTATGTGTGTGTGTGTGTGTGTGTTTGTATACATGCCTGCTCACATATGTCGTTGATTGAATGCTAGCAAGCACACACCTGCTCTTAGAACCACATACTCACCCAAAGCTAATTGTTTCCCCTATAGTCATTTCAGCAGGACACGCTTGATCCCACAGGAGATGAAAGGGAAACGGCACACAACCGGACTGTTTTGTTATTCGTATTCATGAATACTTTCACTGAGAAATCGAATGTGCAAGAGCTTCTATCATTCTACTTTGATCAAAATGGCCTAAAGAAATGAATACTCACGATAAAAGCAAGAAACATGCTTTTATGAAATCTGCAGCTTTGTTGTTGTTGTTAGTTATGCTCTCTTTACTAACGTAAATGATGCCGTTTATAGGTTATTGTTGATACTTTTAAAACACGCATTATGGTTATCGCAATTGTTTTTGTTTTGGCAATATGACGTTTCCTACCATTTGGCACCACAGCGACTGTCCAGTTTGCATACAAATGTACATATGATTTATCATGTCCGATGTCCTGTGTCCATGGAACCAGCCATATTCAGATTGCCGGACAGGGCAAAGACACTATCTTTGATGAGGAAATACTCAGTCTTTATTTATCTCCAGTTTGTTTTTCTCTCTCTCTCGGTTTATTACTGCTGCATTGAAGTATATTTTCACCCGGTTATGTCAATTATTTTGCAAAAAAGAAATGTATAGTGCGGATGTGGTTTGGTGGTGAGGTGTGCTGTGGTGTAGTGTAGTGTAGTGTAGTGTAGTGTTATGTGTGTGTGTGTGTGTATGTGTGTGCAAGCATGTTTACATCAATAAGGGAGTGCTAAAAAGCACGCGCATGCTCCCATAACAACAACACGATTGTTTTATACTATTTTATCAACTGCTTTCAATATACACATATAATTACAAAAGGAAAACCACATAGATCCCATTTCGTACTGCCCTTCCTTCGTTTGAGCAGTCACTGGATTAATTATTGTGCAGGATTCGGAGTCGGCTTTCTTTGATTAAACAAACCCCAACAGTCAAGTGCTCTTAATAGTACTGCATTAAAGCTGCTTTTTGAAAATGTAAACAGACAGAGTTAGGTATCTACCTTTGACAAGAGCACTTCGCTAGATACAACATGACACCTGGTTTACTCTGTTCACTAAGTGTCTACGTTGCGGACATATACATTGATACCAAACTATTTTTTGGTATCAAAGCACAACTAATGTTTCCGGTGACCGGTTTTCTGCTAATAGTCCAGCGGTTAATACATGGATACTGGTCAAAACCTGCAAATGAGAGTGACAGCGTTCCTTTTGGCATACACATACTTTGGGTCCTCCTCTACAATAATGGCATGGGAAACACTATATTGATCATCTGTTTCCCACTTAATTTGATTCTGAAAGATATATGGCCTACTTAGTATAGACCATGAAAAATGTAATCTTTCCCCTAACCTACCCCTGCCTTTTCCTCCCCTACTCTACCCCCCCCCCCTTCCCCCATTAACTACCCTTCTTCCCCCTAACTACCTCCCTTCACCAACCTACCCCTTCTTTCTCTCCAACCTACGTTACCTTCCCTCCCCATATCTGTTCACCTCCTCCCTCCCCAAAACCTTCCCCTCCTCCTCCCTAACCTATCCCCTCCCCCAAGACCTCTCCCCTCCCCCTAACTTACCTCCTCTCACTATTCTACCCCCTCTTCCACCCTAAATTACCCCTACCTCTCGCCTAACCTACTTACCCTCCCTCCCCATCTCTATCCCCTCCTCCCTCTAACTTAAACGCTTATAAGACAAAACAGAATCAAAGCTTTCTCTCTCTCACACACACATAGCATGTTTGCAAATCTAAACACACGTGAACACGAACATTCACAGATTGAAGAAATTTGTCACTGGCAAAGTGCTGTAGAAAATACCACTGTTGTAACGAAACAACTACACAGACAGGTGCAAAGATGATGAGAACTGATTTTTTCCTGTGAGAGATGAATCAGCTCTGTAACTGCTAGGGACTAGTGGCTGCTGCTCCTTCCTCACTTACCCTCCCCTAAGCTCCCCTTACCCATCACCCCCCCCCCCCCCCAAACATATCCCTCCCCCCTAACTACCCCATCCCCCCTCTATCCTCCAAGCTATCCCTTCACCCTCCTGTATTCCCCCAACTACTCCAACCCAGCTACCCCCCCTCTCTATACCCCCCAGTTAGCCCTTCCCCAGCTACCCTCCCCCCTCTATCCCCCCAGCTACCCCTCCCCCCTGTATTCCCCATCAGCTACCCCCCCCCTCTATTCCCCATCAGCTACCCCTCCCCCTCTAGCTACTCCTCTATCCCTACCCCCTCTACTTTCCCCTTACATCTCCAACCACCTATATACTTTTATACAATGTCGCAAAAGTGATTTAGCCTAAATAAAATACTCTGGACACAATGAACTTTGATGAGACTCTGAAACTGAACGTCTTCAAGTTAAAGACACAGTCAAAGGGTATTAGAAAACATGGTTAGCATGACAGTCTTTATTACGAACACATTTTTTGCTTTTGGTTCTACTTTGGGGTTGGGGAAGGAGGGGTGGGTGGGTTTGTTTTTAGGTTTTATCTCAAATCTACGTGTCATTTATGGGGGTACCCTACAGCGCAGTTGCCATCTTTATTTGACCCTTATGGCTTGGTGAGGCGTCAAGTCAAGTCAAGTCAAGTCAAAAACACTTTAATCATCCCATGAAGGGCAACTACAATACTGACAGGCATATTGATACGTATCCTTTTCTCAAAAGACACAAGAAAAATACATTTCAAATTGTTATCAACATTCCAAGATAGCTTTAAAAAATGTATCCAACACACACAAAGTGACAAACCCAGGCGCGCACACACGCACGCACGGCGTACGCACGCACGCACACACACACGCACACACACACACACCTGTGTAGGAATGCAAATTGTAAAAACCATTGATTGGAAAAGACATATACACTTATTATTTATGCGTGCGCGCACGCGCGCACTCATACACGCACGCACACGTGCGCACACCCATACACACACCAATATCTGAACACAATTTTATAAAGACTATTGACTAGTAAACACATACACACACATACATACACACACGGGCGCGTGCGATAGAAAAGAATAAAACAAACACACACACACAAACACACACACACACACACACACACACACACACACACACACACACACACACACACACACACACACACACACACACACACACACACACACACACACACACACACACACTTAACAATCAGGGAGGTATATCAGAGAATGTAAAATTGTTTGGTCAGTGCTGTTTTGAATTTAGAAATCGAATGACTACTGGGACAAAGGAATTTCTTTTTCTATTTGTTTTACTATTGGAGCACCAAAAGCGGTGTCCTGAAGGCAATAACTGAAATCCCGAAGACATAGCATGGGAAGGATCAGCCAAGATGGCAGTCGCTTTGCGCACAAGCTGCTGATCGCAAAACAACTTGAGATCTCTTTGTTCTTCTCCAATTATTTTTTAGCAGATTCCAACAATCCTCTTAGACTATTCTTGATTTTACCACTAAGGTTGTTGTACCAACAGATGAAAGCAAAACATAGAACACTCTCTATGTAGGACTTGTAGAACAAAGAAAGAATCTTTTTGTAAACAAAAAGCGAGTTAAGCTTCCTTAGAAAATACATCCTTTGTTGTCCCTTTTTGACAACAGCGTCAGTATTAGCATCCGAGTTTAATTTGTGATCAAAAATAGTTCCCAGATACTTGTACTTCGAAACGTTTTCCACTTCTTGACTGTGGATGATAATATGCTCTGAAGTGTGACCCGATCTTCTGAAATTGATAGGAAGATCTTTAGTTTTTAAAATAATTTTGCTCCAGAGAGACATCATCACACTAATTGAGGGGGACTGGATAGCCTAGTGGTTAGAACTTTGCGCTCGCAATCTGACGACCCGGGTTCAATTCCCGTTCAAGAGGATATTTTCCCCTGGAGTTAACATCAGTGCAGACTCCACTCGCCCCCAAAGTCTTTCGGATGAGACTATAAACCGAGGCCCCGTGTGCGAACGCACGCAGAACATCTTGCGCACACGTTAAATCGTGTTCCGCTTTTCGTAAGAGTAGGCCATTGCGTGCCGGTGGGAACAGATTACCGAATTTACAAAAAACGCATACATACGGGAACTGGATGTAAAAAAGCGCAAAGTGCTTATTCCATTATCCTCGACATAAAATAACTTTAAAAAAAAAAAAATTTTTTTGACGAAATCGGTGAGGACTGAACCATGGTTTTGGACAGATCCAGATAAGAGAGACAAAAGAGTATTGTCATCGGCAAATTTTAGAAGAAAGGAATTTTATAGCTGCTTCTGCAATCATCTGTGTATAGAATGTACAGAAGTGGCGAGAGAACGCAAACCTGTGGACAACCTGTACAGGTAAATCTAACTGATGAAGATATTTTATTGGCAAAAGCGCGCTGTGGTCCGTTAGTTAAAATTTCAATCAGCCAACGAACAAGTTGATAGTCTGTCAAATTTTAAAAGTTTTTTTTAATTCCATTATCCTCGATATAAAAGAATTGAAAAGAAAAAAAACCCAAAACTGTGTATTGAAAGCTGAACTTACGTCAGCAAGCAATATTCTGGCATGAGAGTGAGGTGTTTCTAGGCGGTTCTACAACTTGTTCAAAATGAACAGTTTGGCATCTTCGACACCTCGTCCTGTCCTGTAGGCAAACTGTAGTGGGTCAAGGTCTTTCTCTGTAGCGTAAAGAATGAGAGATTTTACGATCTTTTCTAATGTTTTCATCACAAGTAATGTGAGGGCTACAGGTCTGAAATCATTAGGCCGAGAAGGATTTGGTTTCTTTGGAAGAGGTATTACATTGGAAGTCTTCCAAATAACTGGTATCTGGCTAGTGTCCAGCAAGGCTTGGAACAGGTGCTGAAAGATGCTGGCAAGCTCAGTAGCACATAACTTAAGGGTTCTGCCGCATATGCCATCTGGTCCGGAGATTTGTTGATATTTATTGCCTTGAAGTGTTTACAAATAACTGTTCCATCAACAATGACGCTATTCTCAAAGAGTAGAGAGTGCTGCAGAACATTTATTTCATCCAAAAAATCATGCTTTTCAAAGCGAGTAAAAAATGCATTTAAATGGTCTGGTAAGTTGTTGTCACAGACCCCCTGGAGACTAATTTTCGACCTATGTGGGGCAGCTGCCATGTTTACTGCTGACAAAATTTTTATTCCCTGCCAGGCAGCACGAAAACTGTTGATGCCAGCAACGAAAGAAGAGTTGTTTTAACTTTGTTTTAATCGTAGATAATTGCGTGGTATTATATTTCTTTCCTCTGCTAGAGCTCCCAGGTTCACCAATGGAGAGATTTTATGTATACAGCCATTTACCCACTGTTAAGGTAGTAGGAACATTCAGACTTAGGTGATGGATCTAATATGACATTTTAACATTTATAAGGTGACATGTCTAATTCATCCTCAATAATGGTCAGGGCTTTAAACAATGACTGAAAAAAAGAGGATTCTGAGCCACGAACTGATGCCATATGACCTGGACAAAAAAATGAAATACTGGAGGGCTGTTTAGATTCAAACAATCCATACATTTTTATCATTGAACAGGGGAAAATCATTTCAACTTCTCTCTCTCTCTCTCTCTCTCTCTCTCTCTCTCTCTCTCTCTCTCTCTCTCTCTCTCTCTCTCTCTCTCCTCGCTCTCCGCTCGCTCTGCTCTCGCTCTCGCTCTCTCTCACCGTATATGCATATAAACATAACGTGTCTAAATATGATATCATATACGTGTGCACTCTGATAAGTTTTTGTGTGAATGGATGTACCTTTGCATGTATGTATAGAACGTGTGTTGTGTGTGTGTGTGTGTGTGTGTGTGTGTGTGGTGTGTGGTTTCTCTGTATTTATGGTCCATTGATCTAGAATTACCTTCTTCTCTCTCTTCACTGAACGCCTACTTATAAGGGACGGGACAGCCTAGTGGTTAGAACTGTGAATTAGGAATTTGTGATCTCTATGGGGATCACTCCTAACTTCTAACTTCTAATCCTCCCAAAGTTTGGAGGAGATGTGTTGTCTATCTTCCCATGTTTGTGCCATTTTTTTAGGACGGGGTGGCTGGGAGGGGGGGTGGGGGAGCAGGGGTTAGAGGAGGGAGGGGGAAATAGAGGAGGGGAAAAAGATAACAGGGGAGGTGTAGCTGAGTGGGAATAGTGAGGGAGGGGGGGGGTGGTAGCTGGGGAGATAGGGTGGGGAATAGAGGGGGAGGTGTAACTTGTTGAGATAGAAGGGGGAGGGGTAGCAGGAAAGGGTAGCTGGAGTGGGTGTAGGTACAGGGAGGGTGGTGTAGCTGGGGAGGGGGGGGGTGGAGGAAGAGGGGTAGCTAAGAGCAGCTGGGGAAGAGGGTGGTAGTATGGGTGAGGGATAACCAAAACAAATGGGGTTACGGTGTGCCCATCTATCAACACTCATCTGTCAAAATTGCCCATTTTCAGAAGTCTTGCATAATGTTATTGTTACCAATAATCCCAGGCGGCACAGCTGCAGTGTTTCTCACGTTAATATTGTTCACTATGTATATGTGTACAAGTTGGTTTGCTGTCACTCTTAATGTCAGAAATTAATCCTTGGCGGCTGTGCTATAACCACATTGAAATAAAGATGCAGACAGGATAAAGACTCATGGCTTGATAAGGCATCTAACTGCCTTTGATCTTCTCTGTTTCCTTGTTCCTGCTTTGTTTGTGGCTCGTTATCTTGCTTGACAAGGTTTTACATGTCTTCCTATCAAAAGGAAGCAGAGTATTAGAGCATCACTGAAGCATGAACGTGAAATGTGTGTTTATGTATGTGTGCATGTGCGTGCGTGCGTGCTTGTGTGTGTGTGTGCGTGCGCGTGTGTGTTTGTGTGTGTCCGCATATGTTTCTGTGTGTAACTGAGGGAATATTATATATAGGGACTTTAACCAGACCGAAATTGTGTAAACGGCTTGCTTTCACAAGAAACAGTTTTAAACCTGAATGTTTGATTTTTAACAGCGAAATGGAAGAACTTACACCAAAGTCTGCTTATGTTTGTTATTCCTTCTCATTACTGGCTACTTGAATGTGTTATGTCCTGTGTGTGTTTCGTTTGAGTATTGAACAAAAGCAAATGAATGAGTGTCCTTCATCTATATAGAGTATTTGTCTCATGCTTCTTGTGTGCTCTTTATTAGCAAAATAGTATGCGTTTCATTCGTGTCTCCTTTATCGTTTCGTTCCTATAGTTACGAGGCTTATAAATGGTGAAACTTTTTTGTATGCCAACGTTTGTTCAACATTACTGTAGCCACATTTTGACTTTGGCGATGGTGTTCTAAACGTAGCATATTATGTGGATGCAGTTTATTAGTAGCGTTGGCTTTCGTTCCTACAAACACGGAATGACTTACTCTTTTAAAAAGCAGAACGAGTTTTAACATGTGCACAATACGTTATGCGGACAGCACATCTGTTCACTGCCTCATGTGAAGGACGCTCAGGGAAGTGAGGTCTGTAATGATGTTCCAGGGACCCCCCACCCCAATCCCTCCAACCGGACGCTTTGGAGATGGCTTAACCCCAAGCCGGCAGATCATAGGCTTCGCAATCTAACCACTAGGCTATCCCGCCCTCCATAATAATGAGCTTTATGAATGATATATAGTTTTTTGCTGACCAAAATCAAAATATTTTGAGCTTTATGAGTGATGGCATTTTGCTGACCAAACACAAGATTTTTTGAGCTTTTTGAATGATAGCTTTTTGCTGACCAGAAACAAGATTTTGGAGCTTTTTGAATGATAGTATTTTGCTGACCAATCACAAGATTTTGGAGCTCTATGAATAATAATATTTTGCTGACCAAAGTCAATATATTTTGGAGCTTTATGAATGATAGTATTTTGCTGACCAAAGTCAATATATTTGGAGCTTTATGAATGAAAGGTTTTCTTTTGCTGACTGAAAGCAAGATTTGTCTTCTACTAGCTGAACAAGGAAAAACGCCTAGTCTTCAAGAGAAGAGACCTGTCGGAATAGGCAGAGCATCAATGATGTCTTGTTACCCTGGAAGTTACCGGGAAAACAAAACAGAAAGAAAAACACGAGGAAGAGGATCTAATGCTTAATGAAGGAACAAGCTACCAGCTGTTTTTGAGTTTGTACGTCCTGTCTTTTTGTCTCAGGGTATTGGTCCTTCTCTGCATTGTGTTCAGTATCACTTTTTTGTAAGGAACAACCGATTCTGCAGTGTGGGATGTGTGTGTGTGTGTGAGTGTGAGTGAGTGTAAGTAAGTGTGTATATGCGTGCGTGCGAGCGTGCGCGAGCACACGCGCGCGCGCGCGACTGTGTGTGTGTATGTGTGTGTGTGTGTGTGTGTGTGTGTGTGTGTGTGTGTGTGTGTGTGGATGCATGTGTGTGTGTGAGTGAGTGAGAGAGAGAGAGATTGTGTGTGTGTGTGCACGCTTAAAACACATCGCTTAGGAGTCAGAGATGGAAGCAAACATGCAAATTATGAATACAAAGGCGTTGAAATAGAGAGATGCACAGACTGAGAAAGAAAGAGAGAAATACAAAAAGAATAAAAAGAGGGAGAGTGATAGGACGAACAGGAAAAAGGAAGAGAGAGAGAGAGAGAGAGAGAGAGAGAGAGAGAGAGAGAGAGAGAGAGATACAGAAAGACAAACAGAAAGACAAAGATAGATAGAGAGACAGACACAGACAGGCAGGCAGACAACGCGTTAAAAATAACGTGAACGACATACAGAGAAGTAACAGCGGAGAAACAGGAAAACAACAGAAAAATGAACATACAGACTGAAGGACAAAAAACCCCAACCAAATACACAAAGCAGAACACTTACACCCACTCATTAAAAACACGCTTGTTACATTTTCCAGCCACAATAACCCATTGGAAAAAAACACATTCTAGCTACAGATATAGATCATCTAAGGAACAAGATAACAAAAGGAACAGGGACATATACAAACCATGATGAATTCTTTGTATTTTCCACACACAAAAAATTAATCTATTCAGATTTGGACACGTTCTCGTTCCTTGATAAATAGTAATGAAGAACAAAGACATGTTTTCTTCTTTTCTTCTGATTCTGAAACAATATTCTTCCTTCAGCTGTCAAGAAATGATGAATGCATCAAGACACTTGACCAAAAAAAAGCTGATCAGTGTGAAAACAGACAGCTGTCAGGGAAGACATTTCTTTTTAGTTCTCTAAACCTTAAACAAAGTTGAGCTTTTGCGTATGCGATTGTTCTTACCTACCATTAAGTTAGCCACATTATGGCTTCGGGTACGGTATGTAAATAACACTAAACTTGTGTCTATACATCGTTTTCTTAAAATATTTCATTCATTTCTACAGGTACAAAATAGCCCACTCTTCCGAAAGATGGGCGGGTTTTTAACGTGTGCGGACGATGTTCTGCGCGAGATGGCACTCATTACTTTTGTTTAATGATTACACATAATATATTGTCTTAATCGAAGGACTTTCAGGGGAGTGGCGTCGGCACTGAGTATAACTGCAGGAGAAAATCCTCCTACAAGAGAATACCTCCAGAGGGAAATCCTACGAGACAGTACCTCCAGGGGAAAATCCTTCTACAAGATAATACCTCCAGAGGAAAATCCTCCTACAAGATAATACCTCCAGGAAAAACGTCCTCCTACAAGAGAGTACCTCCAGAGGAAAATCTTCCTACAAGAGAATGCATCTCGGGAATAATCCACCTGAACAGGCGCCTCAGTGCCAGATTGCACTCGGACTCGAACCCAGGCCATCAGATTGCGAACACAACGTGCATCACTCTAACCACCGAGCTATTTCATCCCTATATATTTTATGTGTTTTTTTCCATTCTTTTATTTAGAGAATAATGGAATCAGCACTCGTGTGCTTTTTAACATTAAGTCCCCGTGTGTGTGCAGTTTTGTGAATTTTGTCATCCTTTCTCACCAGCACACAATGGCCTACTCTTCCGAAAATCAGAACGGGTTTTAACTTGCGCGAAAGATGTTGTACGTGCGTTTGCACACGGGACCTGGGTGTATAGTCTCATCTAAAGGGGGAAGAGGAATTGGCGCTGATGTTAACTATAGAGGAAAAACATTTGTGAACGAGATTCGAACACGGGTCAGCAGATCACGAGCGCATCACTCTAACCATCAGGCTATCCCGTTCCTATTGTATTCACTCAGGAAGATGACTAGACAAAAAGGGGATCAGTGTGCAGGGAGATGGCTGTCAAGGAAGGGCAAGATATGCATGGTGTCCTTTTTCCCATGGATTTGATCAGACAGGAGATGACAGGCAAAGGTGAAGTGGGGAGTCTCCTGGAGCAAAAGAGTTGTCTTTGATGTTGCCAGCATATGATGATTTCTGCCTGCTGTTAATAACGGTTTCTTTCTGTGTTGTCAAGAATCAATGATGTGTGGTTTTTTTGGTTTCTCTTGTGATGTTCTTTCTTTAGTCTGTTAGCCAATTCCTTTTGTTTTACTGTGACAAATTAACGTGCTTATTTTGTTGTTGTTCAGTTTTGTGCTTTTTGTCAATGTTGTGTATGATAATTTTTTGTTGTCGCTGTTGTTATTGCTGCAGCAGCAGAAGCAGCAGCTGTTGTTGTTGTTGTTCTTGCTGTCATTGATAAAAGATGAAGAAGCGGATGTTTTGTGTCATTCATGAGCTGTAAGACTATCATCAGTGGGTGCTTATATGATAGTGTGTGTGTCTATGTGTGTGTGTATGCATATGTGTGTATGTATACACATGTACCTGTGTTTATGTAAAGAGATATTTAGATAGAGATATAGATAGAGAAGAGTGAGAGAGAGAGCGAGAGAGAGAGAGAGAGAGAGAGAGAGAGAGAGAGAGAGAGAGAGAGAGAGAGAGAGAAGAGTGAGAGAGAGAGCGAGAGAGAGAGAGAGAGAGAGAGAGAGACAGAGAGAGGCAGAGACAGAGATAGCATGTTACACTATGTATTTCTCTAAGCTTTCATCCTCTTCTTTAGCAATGCTATGCAATAAGCAATAATGAATGCCACACAACTTCAATGACATGGAAACCACACCAGTGCTCTTTGAAGCCTGTGGAGACCCCATGAATTCCATATCATGGTTTGTTATTCAATACATGGGTTGACCCATTTAACTGTTCCTGTATGTAGTCTGCACAGTCAGCATGCTTGGCCCATGTAGAAGACAATTAGCTCTCATACAGATTGAAGTTCCTGATCCACAATTGCCCACATCTTAGTGTAGTGCTACATGTTGGAATGATGATTTTTTGCAGCGTTGACAGTTTTATGCACTCTACTAGTAGCATGTGATTGTCTGTTGTATACCAGTAAACAAGTTCTCCACTTAGTGGCTAAACAGCAATAGTATTTCAAAACAATATCCTCCAACTCACAAAATAACATCTCACATCTGTCTGCTCTACTGACCACCCTTTAAAAAAAGAACTGGGTATTTCTCTGTCATCCTGTAGTCGTCATTTCTCACAGCTGTCTGTCAAACTGGAGACATAGTCTTTCACAACACTGACAACGTCTGCCACTGTACTGTCAAAGTTTGGTTCTGTATATGGTACGCATTCTTCAGTGAAGATCTGGCACTGTGTTGTAGACTCGCTGGGAAGATTAAGCTGACATGGAGTAAGTGCATCTTCTGAGAGTGCTTGAGCTCAAAATGGGTCTGTGTATAAGTTGGTCTCCTTCAGATCTGAAACACTGCAATATCAAACCAGGACTGTACACTGAAAATCACTCATTATCACCTTAACAACTGACGAACTTGCCTTTCTTTCTGCTATCTGGCTCTACCGTGGTCACAGCGAATCTAACAGTGTAGCTTTGTTGTAAAATTGCACTTGCCTGATTCATCTCTGGGTCTGCCATGTTTTGTCGACACTGGCCTGCCCATTGGCTTCATTCCATTGACAAACATGATAATTTATTGTCACCTTCACTGACCTCTGTTCAAGAAAAGATAACCTTGTCTGAAAACAGGGCGGTCGGGGTTTTCTCTGCAGATGCTTGTAGGCAAGTGACTGGCCTTTTGAAGCGTAAATCTAGTGATTTGTATTGCAGCTTGCAGAAAGTAAGCTTTATTGTAGAAAGGACACGAGAGAAAGAGAGAGACAGAGACAGAGAGACAGATAGAGAGAGGTTTATTCTTTTATTTCTTTTATAATGGAATAAACACTCATGTGCTTTTTTATATTCAGTTCCCGTGTGTTAATACTTTTGTAGATTTTGTCATGTGACAGAGAGAGAAAGAAAGAAAGAGAGAGAGAGGTTTATTCTTTTATTCCGAGGATAATGGAATAAGCACTAATATGCTTTTTTACATCCAGTCCCCGTATGTAAACAGTTTTGTAGATTATGTCATGTGACAGAGAGAGAGGGGGACAAAGAGACAGGGACAGACAGACAGACACATAATAATCAAATATTAAGAAGATTATTTCATAACAAAGGGGGCATGTAACTGTTATCTAATAATGAAACGATCTTTGTCAGATAATGAAATAATATTAGCAACACAAGATCAGAGAAAAGAAAAAACAAAACACATCAAAACGACAGCGTCTGATATTGATCAAATTAACACAAAGGATTTGTTTTTGTTTTTGGAGATTTCTAAAGTTTGGTGGGGTTTTTGTCTCTCATTTCGTTCTGCCCTACTTTGAATTGGATGTCATTAACTTTGGATCTGTTCTGTTTGGACTCACAGCCTGGACAGTGGTGTGTGTGTGTGTGTGTGTGTGTGTGTGTGTGTGTGTGTGCGGGTTAGTGTGTGTGTGTGTTCGTGTATGTGCGTTTGTGTAACAGAGAGAGAGAGATAGAGAGAGAGAGAGAGAGAGAGAGATACAGAGACAGACAGACAGACAGGCAGGTAGGCTGACAGACAGACAAACAGAGACAGAGTCATAGAGACACAGACAGACACAGACAGAGACAGAGACACAGAAAGAGAAACACACACACACACACACACACACACACACACACACACACACACACACACACACACACACAACACAAGCAGATAAGCAGAGAGACAGATACCAATAAATATGTATATATATATACATATATATATATCACGTTTAAATCATGCAGCCATGGCTAATAACAGATACCCTTATAAATATATTATGTATTTGTCAAAGATCATATGTCGCAGAACAAAAGGACGTGAGCAATGACTGTTTAATGAATGGCTGGACAATGGGCAACACACACAAACAACAGTGTTCCAAATTCATAAAGCCATCATGGAGTGATTTTTCAGGTTTGTTTTATTAGCTTTGTTTTAGTTGTAACGTTATAACCAAATAAATTCTCTTTATTTTTTTCCTCTTCTTTTTCTTTTTTTTACCTCATTTTTCTTAAGAGTGTCTCACGCTGAATTATAATTGAGCCATTTTGTGGGCTTAGAAGTATCTCATTCAAGACAGTGGTGTGTGTGTGTGTGTGTGTGTGTGTGTGTGTGTGTGTGTGTGTGTGTGTGTGTGTGTTATTTAACGTCTTTTCACGTCTTTTAACGTCTTTTTATATTACGTGATATTAGTGTGTGTGTGTGTGTGTGTTGTGTGTGTGTGGTGTGTGTGTGTTTAACGTTTTGGTGTGTGTGTTTTATAAAGACTTCTTTCTTTTATTCATTTGATATTTAACTACCGTTGTTATTTTGCATCACTGACAACTAGAAGGAAATGAAAAACTTGGAAACTTTTAAGGCAGCACTTATCTTTTTGCTGCCTTCGTTTTGTCACGTTCTATTTAAAAACAAATGACGTTAGTAACAGTGGATCGATCAATAAAACATGAAAAGGACTGTTAATCTGTAGCTTACTGTACAAAAATACAATAGTCTTTATGAAACATAAATTTTGACAAATGATTGGAATGGAAATGCAACGATTATCGCAGTAAACAAGCAAGACAAAAAAGCCAATGGTGAGGATTTTTTGTGTTACTGTACAAGAAAATGACTACTGCGACATTGTTGAATGAACACAAAGGAATATGACTGAAGCTACACTTTGAAACACTGTCTTCCTTTCTGTGTTCTCTTCTGGCAGCTGCTTCTGCTCTTCTTCTGTGCTTGCAACTCTCTAGGAGGTCTGCCAGCTGGCCTCAACCAACTCATTGCAACTTCAGAGCAACTCGTTTTTTGTGCAGGGTGCTTGCTTAGTCTGGTTATATTTTCTTTAGCCTACCAAATACTGACATGATTCATGGACTCTTTAACGTGCGTATTTGATTTTAGCCATATGTATTTACACGCGAGTGTTTAGTAAAAACCAAATCTAAACCTTTCATTCACCAAGCATCGCTGTTAAAAGATAAAACCTACGACCTCATTGATCAAAGTAAAATAATCTGATCCACTTTGTGATAGCGTTCGTTGTCTGAACATCTGGATCATTTATTCCAATTAATCATTTCTACTACATCGAAACGAATTTTGCATACAAGTACGTGCATGTGTGAAGATGCTAGTATGGGAGGAATGCGGTCTCAGAGGGAATAAGAAAGAGATAGATATACAGACAGACAGACAGACAGACAGGCAGACAGAAAGACAAATAGATAGAGATAGAGAGAGAGACAGAAAAACAGAGACAGACAGACATGGACAGACATACAGACAGACAGACATACAGACAGAGAGAGACAAACAGACAGTCACGAACACAGAAACAGACAGAGAGACAATGATGTGAATGTAAAAAAAAAGTTAAATATGATGCGGATTTTATTCATAACAAAGGTTAGGGTACCTGCATTCTTTGTTTATTTGTCAGACAGACAATTCTTGTTAAAGACTGCTATGGCATCAAGGATGACACGTTCCACACACAAAATGGACACAAGGGATAGCATCACACACACACACCATGTCAGAAATTCACACAATTATCGAGAAGTAATGCTTCTTATTCATTTCTCTGTTTTGTGTATGCCTTTCCATCATCTAGTTCTTTCTTATCTTCGTTTTTTTCTTGACATTCTTAAATATATTCTAGTATGAGCAATCTGATGGTGACATGAAAGTTTCTTTGAAGATAATGTTATGAAAAATGTCTTTAAACATGAAGGGAGATGAAGGGGGCAGGGAGAGAAAACGATGGAAAGACGTCAGAGAATGGAATAGCCTTGAATGGAACGACATGCTACTCAAATCTAAGAACGGCGAGGAGCGGAGGAAGCTGGTTGCAAAATCTTCAGTGGTACTCCAACGGTCCGTATTCATACGTGGATAGGTGAAGTGGAAGGAATGTCAAAACTGATTGGTTTGAAAATCAAAGGTTGAGTCAATTAGTTGTAATGATTGTTTATTTGTGTATTTGTTTGATTTTGTTTTAGTAAAGGAAGCAAAGCTAATAATAAGTGTTTTTGTCATTTCTTTTTGCTTTGTACACTCCTAAACGCAGTAATAATAGAGCAATGCTGGCTGTCTGCACACCACCACCCCACCTCCCACCACAATAATGTGTATAGATGCTGTATGAGAAATAGAGCGAAAATAAATGTGAGTGATGACTACTAGAGAAAGACATACATACATACATACATACATACATACATACATACCTACCTACATACATACATACCTACATACCTACATACATACCTACATGCATACATACATGCATACATACATAGACACATACAGACAAATATATAAGCAGATACAGACATATACACGCAGTCAGAGATAGAGACAGACAAATAATAATAATAATAATAATAATAATAATAATGTATGGAAATTATATAGCGCTGAATCTTGTAAAGCAACAAATCAAAGCGCTCAGATGACATTTTTATGCGTGTGTATGCGTTTTTTAATTTTTTATTTTGTCATCTGTTCCCACCGGCACACAATGGCCTACTCTTTCGAACAGCGGAACAGGATTTAACGTGTGCGCAAGATGTTCTGCATGCGCTCGCACACGCGGCCTCGGTTTATAGTCTCATCCGAAGGACTTTGACATTCAGTTCGATTTTTTGGTCAAACTGGGGAGAAAGGGCGAGGCTGGGAATCGAACCCAGAACCTCACGGTTTACTTGTTGGCAGGCAAACGTCTTAACCATCCTGCCACCGTCCTTCACGGCTAACAGAAACAGACGGAATGATACAAGAACAGACAAACAGGGAAGAAGGAGACAGACAAAGAAAGAGAATGTAAACACAAATAACGATGATGAAACGTTTCCATTGTTCTCTGTTCGTGAGGAAAACATGTAGATGTGACAAAGCGAGGCGAGATTAAGCAAACAGTTGGTAAACAAAAATGGATCAGAAGCCACAAAGATCAGAGTAAGCGTCATGTTTTAATCAGGCCATAGAAGAAAGCCTTCTCTACACATGGGCACGTTTGTGATGTTTCAACATGTCCAATGCCTTCTCAAGAGATGCCAGGTACAGCATTACATTCCATGACGAAGATTTTATTGGCAAATCGTGAATGAGGTTGCAGGAACAAACATAAAAAGTAGAAAAAACAAGAAATGTACATGATATTGACATCTATCTATTTATCTATCTGTCTGTAAGTCTATGTATCTCTCTCTCTCTCTCTCTCTCTCTCTCTCTCTCTCTCCTCTCTCTCTCTCTCTCTCTCTATATAATATATATATATATATATATATAGACAGACATAGACACAGACACAGACGTGTTATATATTATATATATATATAAATGTATATATGTATATATTATATATATATATATATATATATATATATATATATATATATATAGTGTGTGTGTGTGTGTGTGTGTGTATGTATCATACTGCCCTGAAACTTACATTGTCAAAAAATAAAACATAGAAGGAGAAAAAAACAAAATCCGCCAATATTTGCTTTCTTCGCTTTTTTTCATTATCTAAGCAAAAATTCATAAGATAATAGCAGCAGCAGCTGAAGTAACAAGAAACAGCGGGTAAAAAAGACCCTAAATTGGGGAAAAGGAGCAGAATCAGAATAAGAACAAAAACAGGAAAAAATGACTAGGAAAACAAGGAAGGAGAGAGAGAGAGAGAGAGAGAGAGAGAGAGAGAGAGAGAGAGAGAGAGAGAGAGAGAGAGAGAGACGACAGACAGACAGACAGACAGCAGCAGAGACAGACAGAGACAGAGAGACAGACAGACAGACAGACATACAGAGACAAAGAGAGACAAAGAGAGACAGACAGACAGACAGGCAGACAGAAAGAGAGAGAGAGAGAGAGAGAGAGAGAGAGAGAGAGAGAGAGAGAGAGAGAGAGAAAGAGAAAGAGAAAGAGAGAGAGAGAGAGAGAGAGAGAGAGAGAGAGAATGAGCGAGAGAGACAGACAGACAGACAGAAAGAGAGAGAAGAGCGAGAGAGAGAGACAGAGAGACAGAAGAGAGACAGAGAGACAGACAGAGAGAGAGAGAGAGAGTGAGAGAGAGAGAGAGTTGTATTCATGTATATGCGTGTGCGAGTTTGTGTGTGTGTGTACTCATTAACATCACAACCCATTGTTGTATAATATTTACTTGCACAAGCAGCCCCATAAACGTCTATTGTATGGCTGAAATCAATAGCTCATTAACGATAGAGCATGCCTGTTGTTATATGTGCTTTTCCCCTTCAGAGACACCATTTACTGACAATTAATTATGCAAATGACTTTAATGATAATAATGTAAGGAATTTATATAGCGCTGAATCTTGTAA
This sequence comes from Rapana venosa, assembly GCA_028751875.1. Classification (NCBI taxonomy): domain Eukaryota; kingdom Metazoa; phylum Mollusca; class Gastropoda; order Neogastropoda; family Muricidae; genus Rapana; species Rapana venosa. Next base: position 35,212,631 of record CM054151.1, read on the forward strand.
AGCAACAAATCAAAGCGCTTAGATGATTTTTTTGTAAAGATATTTTTTATATGCGTTTGTGTGCGGTGTTTAAAATTTTGTCATCTATTCCCACGGGCACACGATGGCCTACTCTTTCGAACAGCTAAACAGGATTTAACGTGTGCGCAAGATGTTCTGCATGCGTTCGCACACGGGGCCTCGATTTATAGTCTCATCCGAAGGACTTTGACATTCAGTTCGATTTTTTTAGCTCTTCAAAGAATGTTTTGAGTTGTATCTTTTCATCTGCTTCGAAACCTTAGACAGCAGCTATTGTTGTCTGCCATAGGATTTCCAGAAGATGGGGTTGGAATTTATACTAACATCTCACCTGCAATTCCCATTGAGAAAGCTTTAGTACGTCTTTCGTGAACTTCTTTGCTGGTTGGTGTTTTTCAAGGAAGGCAATGTATCTAAAATGTTACTTGTTAACAACACGATTGGATCTTGCTTTCACTCTATCGATATTTTTCGTTTTCAACATAACGTCAGCAGATTGTTACACCGACAGAGGCATTGTCATTGTTACATTGACAGAGGCATTGTCATTGTTACATTGACAGAGACATTGTAATTGTTACATTGTCAGAGGCATTGTCATTGTTACATTGACAGAGGCATTGTCATTGTTACATTGACAGAGACATTGTCATTGTTACATTGACAGAGACATTGTCATTGTTACATTGTCAGAGACATTGTCATTGTTACATTGACAGAGGCATTGTCATTGTTATATTGACAGAGGCATTGTCATTGTTACATTGACAGAGACATTGTCATTGTTTCATTAACAGAGGCATTGTCATTGTTACATTTACAGATATAATGACAGAGGCATTGTCATTGTTGTATTGACAGAGATATTGTCATTGTTACATCGACAGAGGCATTGTCATTGTTACATTTACAGAGGCATTGTCATTATTACATTGACATAGGCATTGTCATTGTTACATTGACAGAGGCATTGCCATTGTTACATTGACGGTTATATTGACAGAGGCATTGTCATTGTTACATTAACAGAGACATTGTCATTGTTACATCGACAGAGGCATTGTCAATGTTACATTGACAGCTATATTGACAGAAGCATTGTCATTGTTACATTGACAGAGACATTGTCATTGTTACATCGACAGAGGCATTGTCAGTGTTACATTGACAGAGACAGTGTCATTGTTACATTGACAGAGACATTTTCATTGTTACATTGACAGAGGCATTATCATTGTTACATTGACAGACATTGTCCTTGTTACATTGACAGAGGCATTGTCATTGTTACATTGACAGAGGTATTGTCATTGTGCATTTGACAGAGACATTGTCATTGTTACATTGACAGAGACATTGTCATTGTTACATTGACAGAGCCATTGCCATTGTTACATTGACAGAGGCATTGTCATTGTTACATTGACAGAGACATTGTCATTGTTACATTGACAGAGGCATTGTCATTGTTACATTGACAGAGACATTGTCATTGTTACATTGACATAGGCATTGTCATTGTTACATTGACAGAGACATTGTCATTGTTACATTGACAGAGGCATTACCATTGTTACATTGACAGAGACATTGTCATTGTTACATTGACAGAGACATTGTCATTGTTACATTGACAGAGGCATTGTCATTGTTACATTGACAGAGACATTGTCATTGTTACATTGACAGAGACATTGTCATTGTTACATTGACAGAGGCATTATCATTGTTACATTAACAGAGACATTGTCATTGTAACATTGACAGAGGCATTGTCATTGTTACATTGACAGAAACATTGTCATTGTTACATTGACAAAGGAATTGTCCTACGGTTTAATGAACTCGTGGCTATGTGATCTTCTCAACCAATTTAATGTTTAGTTTCTTGACATTGAAATTTGTACAGCTCGGGATATTCTTTCTAGATATGCTCTAGAATTCCATGACCAATGCGGCAAAAGGGATTATATTATCAATACAAAAGAATAAAGGTAGGAGGACAGTTTAGACGTTCACCTGCAAATCAGGTAAGCCGCGAGGTTCTGAGTTCGATTCCCAAAACCTTGCCATTCCTTCTCCATTTGATACAAAAAATCGAAATGAATGTGAAGTGTTCCGGAGGAGACTCTTAAACAAGTTGGATCCGCATGCTTACGACTTATGCTTGTCAAAATAATCCATTATTGCTGAATGTTGGAAAGGACAGATAGGTATCCCCCGACTGTAATGGTAACATTTGTAGGTTGAAATCCCAACTGTACCATGTGCTTTCATGTGTTGCTTTACCAGATTTAGCATTATATAGATCCCATACATAATTATTATTACTGATCATCATTCTCCTCCTCCTCCTCCTCCTCATCACCACCACAGTCAGAATGCAGCTTTCTTAATGTTTTGGGGAAAATGTCGCATCGCATAAAAATCTCGCCTTTGGTTAACCTCAGCTCTAGCCGAAGGACAAAAAGAAATATCAATTCACAGACTATCTATTTTTGTTTATAGGTATGTTTTCAACTTCCATAACTAGCATAATAAAACGGAAATGTATTTTTTCTGTCTACTCAATCACCTTATTTCTTGTTTCAGATTCAAACACACGCACACACGCACGTAAAGAGCATAAACAAAATCACATATTTTTGTTATCTATTGTACTGATGGATCGATGACCTAGAGGTAACGCGCCTGTCTAGAAAGCGAAAAATCCGGGTCTGAAGTGTGCGGCGGTTCGTACCCCGTTTGGACCGGAAATTTTTTCCCCATCCATTAGACCATGAGTGGTGGTCTGGGCGCTAGTCTTTCGGATGAGACGATAAACCGAGGTCCCGTGTGTTACACGTAATTATTTAGCGCACGTAAAAAAACCCACGGCAACAAGAGAGTTGTCCCTGGCAAAATTCTTAGAAAAAAGCCACTCTGATAGGGAAACAAATACAGCTGCAGAAAAAAAAAAAAGGGTGAAAGGGTGGCGCAGCGCTAAGTGGCGACGCGTTCTCCCGCTCTCCCCGGGGAGAGCAGCCCGAATTTCACGGAGAGAAATCTGCCATGACTTAAAGTGGTATGAAATAAAATCTGAGCGCTTTGATTTGTTGCTTTACAAGATTCAGCGCTATATAAATTCCATACATTATTATTATTATTATTATTATTATTACTGCTTTTCATAGGGATGTTTATGAACGATGGCTTTTTACTCCATTGTTATTCTACTTCACAGATCTTACATTTCAAGTCATTAATCGAAATCATGCAGTATCGCTGGTTCCTTTTGTCGTGACTTTTGACATACCCTCACTCAGTCACTCAGTCCCCTGTCTCAAAGGACGTAGGGGGGACATGAGAGAAGACGCGACAGAGATCTTTTTCCATGCTTCACGATACTGTGTGGCTAGTAGAAGGTGTTGCAGGGGTTGGGCGGTCCATTCTTTGATGTTGTCAGCCCATGATTTCTTTTGGCGGCCTCTTCTTCTCTTGCCTTCAACTGTTCCCTGCAGGATGGTTTTTGCTAAGGTGTTGGGTCTTGTAGTGTGACCAAACCACATCAGTTTTCTCCTCTTTATGGTGGAGAGCAGAGGTTCTTGGGGGCCCACACACTTTTTGATTTCGTCTTTCACATAGTTGTTGGTCTTGTGTTCTTTGTATGATATTTTGAGGAGTCTTCTGTGGCACTTGTTCTCGAATGCTTGGATTCTCCTCTCTGGCTCTGCTGACAGAGTCTATGATTCACAGCCATATAGGAGGATAGATATCACGAGGGATTTGTAAAGGTGATATTTGGTGCAGAAGCTGATGTTGTTGCTTCTGATGATCCTCTCGAGTCTGGCTAGAGCAGGTGTTGCTGTTGCAATGCGAGCTTTCACTTCATTGTTTGATGTGCCATCTTTTGTTAGGATGGAGCCTAAGTATTTTAATTGGCTTACCTCTTCCAGTATTTCTCCATTCATCTTTTTTCCGTGCTCTCATTACTTGCGCTGTTGACCATGATCTTTGATTTCTCTGTACTGACCTCCATGCCGTATGCGCTCGCTCGATCTGATAGACTATCTGTGAGGTTTTGCAGTTCTTGTTTGCTGCCGCCCATGAGGTCAATGTCATCTGCAAATCTGAGGCTGCAAAGGGGTCTTCCACCAATGGAGATGGAAGTGTGGTGGTTTTGCAGTGTCTCTGTCATGATGTTTTTGAGGAAGAGGTTGAAAAGTACAGGTGAGAGAAGGCAGCCCTATATCCTATGATGAGACAATTTTGATGATTGGCATATAAAAAAAAATTGAATCTTGATTTTAAACAAGATTCTCAGGCAAATATGATAATAGTTTAGAAACAAAATGAAGCTTCAAAACATGTCCTTCATTTAAAGGACATGAATTGTAAATCAAATTATAATCAAAGCCAGTTTAATCTGGTGATTTACGGGTCACTGCCGTGAAGGCTTTATTCATGTCATTATTCAACAAGGATGAGAAGACCTATTTATTAAAGATGGTGCTCTTGAATTGGAGATTGTGTCTTTAATCTGATATTTCAATAAAATCAAAGCAAAATTAGCATGTGTTTAAATGTCCAAAAGTTTTCTTGCATGTGCTTCTTCCTAATTTTCTCTTCATGAATCTCTGTCTGTCTGTTCTTCTGTCTGTCTGTCTGTCCCTCAGTCCCTCTGTCTTTTTGCCTATCAGTCTGTCTGTCGGTTTTTCTGTCTGTCTGTCTCTCTCCTTCATTGTGTGTGTGTGTGTGTGTGTGTGTGTGTGTGTGTGTGTGTGTGTGTGTACGTATGTGTGTACGTGTGTGTGTACGTATGTGTGTGTTTCTGCGCGCGTGAGGGTGGAGAGGGGAGGTTGTGTGTTTTTCTCAAGTGTATGCATGCATGCAGGTACATACACGCGTCCGTTCCAACACACGCCCAAACTTGTGTACGTGAGAATGTAACTAAATGATACAATGTTTCCATTGGTTATTTTTTTTTTAATTCACTCCGTTGGAAAGAAAACCTAATCCTGGCGATATGACATTTTGCAGAAACAAAATACTGAAAAAGCAAAACTACACAAGTGACAGATGAGATCAAAGCACAATGTTTTTCATCAAGCAAGCAAGGAAGCAAGCCATTTACGCTTTAACACGTCTGTCACTTTCTTTTGGTCGGTTTTTTGATTGACCCAGTGTCTCCCCAGGGAATGGATGATATGGGCGACTTTTAATCTGACAAGACTCTATTAGCAACAGCTTAAATCATGTTTGAGATAAAAGCATAGATACAAAAATAGACACAATGGGATTGACAAGAATATGATGATAAGATTTTGGCATACAAAAAACGTGATGAATTTGTCTGGTGTTATATTTCCAACAGCAACACTCGATGACAACAGCAAGCAGTTGAAGACAAGGGAGAGAAACAAAGAAAGAAGGAGAACTTTTTTTAAAGGAGAGAAAAAAACAAATACAAGCAAAAATAATGACAAAAGCAAGGAATAACGAGAGAAAGAACATTAGATTGAAAGCAAAGAGAAGAAGAAAAAGTCGACGACGTCGACGACGACATCGACAAGAAGAAGAAGAAGAAGAAGAAGAAGAAGAAGAAGAAGAAGAAGAAGAAGAAGAAGAAGAAGAAGAAGAAGAAGAAGAAAAAAGAAAAAGAAAAAGAAAAAGGAAAGAAGAAGAAGAAGAAGAATCGCGAATAAGAAAAAGAAGAATTGCGAAGAAGAAGTAAAAGGAGACGAGGAATTGCGAAGAAGAAACAGAAGAAGAAGAAGAAGAAGAAGAAGAAGAAGAAGAAGAAGAAGAAGAAGAAGAGGAAGAAGAAGAAGAAGAAGTAGAAGAAGAAGAAGAAGAAGAATCGCGAAAAGAAGAAGAGAATTAAGAAGAAGAAGACGAATAATTGCGAAGATGAAGAAGAAGAAGAAGAAGAAGAAGAAGAAGAAGTCATTCCCCAGCCAGAGCTCAAAGCTTCACCAATGGTAAGATTTTGCGTATGCGATCGTTCATGCACACAATCAGGGTAGCCCAAACCAACAGCAGCACGCACTCTTTTTAACTTGATCACCCGTTCCTTCGGGCATGAAATGAAAAGGCTGAACAGGTATTTAACGTATCCAAGATGCTATGTGTGCGTTCGCACACAGGGCCTCGGTATAACAGTCTCTTCCGAAGGACCTAAAGAAAAGTAATAGCTAAAATTAGCTTCATTTCGTCATGGAATTTCAAAAGTAATCTGAGCTTTGGGGAGATGTGTTCCTTTATAGGATATCCGTATGTAAGGTATGTGATCATATTTTGCAATAATTAGGTTCTCTTCAGACAAAATGCTATTGTTAAAAAAAATCGAAGTTACAGTAAAAGTTTCATGGAATTGATGAAAGGTCTATTGCGTTACAAGAGTCATATGCCGTATTTTGTTGATGACAATTATAATATACCACACACACACACACACACACACACAGACAGACACACACACACACATGTCTGTGTGTGTTACATGCTTTTACACATATGTGATCGTGTTAGCATTATGCATGCAAACGTTTGCAGAAATATAACCGAGACATTGTAATGTATGCATTGTTATTCAAAATGCAAAACAGGCAAGCTTGCCATGATAACACAGAAGTATTGCAGATACTAACAAACGCAAAAACAGACGAGATCAAAGTGAATACATAGCTTAATCAATCAATAAAAACGTTTACACTTTAACACATCTGCCAATACTTCTCTCTCTCGCTCTCTCTCTCTCTCTCTTTTTAAAGGGATGACATGCGCGATTCTACACAATTCTGCTCGCAACAGTGCATCTGATGCTTGAGGGAAACAACAATGGGAAACTGTCCAAAATTGTGAATGACAGCATGATAATGGGGTGGATCGGTCAGGCTTTGCCATAAAACCACAATGGGTTGTATGGTTTTGATTCTTAAACAGGGACAACTGCTACAGCAACAGCCAGACTTAAAACAACCTGCGACAAACAAAAGAGTGGAAAAAAGGAAGAAAGAAAGAATGAAAGAAAGCAAGAAAAATGAATGAATGAAATAAAGAATGAAAGAAAGAAAGACGGAAGATGAAAAAGAAGATGGGAGACAGATATAAAGAGAAAGAGGTGTATGCGCATGTGTGTGTGTGTGTTTGTGTGTGTGTGTGTGTGTGTTCATGTGCTTGTGTGTGTGCTTGCGTGCTTGTGAGTGTGTCTGTGTGTGTGTCTGTGCGCATATATGTGTATGTTGATTTGTGTATGTGTGTGTGCACGCGCTCGCGCGCGATTCGTTGCATTAAACACACAATAATGCCACGGGTGTTCTCATGCCAAAGACCACTTCAATCGCTACGTTCAGAGGCCCTATTCCTAGTCTAGGAAAAATGATTGACACTTGATTATCATATCTTTCTGTTTGACCAATTGCAGCATTGATGGGAAACACTGTGATCATGTCATTTCAGCAGCTTGCTTTTTGTCATCCACGTTGACCTGTCATGGTGTAAAACGATTGGCATTGAGAACAATTCAATTCATCAAATCAGAAATCTGAGACGAAAAATAGGCAACCTACAAATATGTTATAAACAAGAAATCAAATTCCTCAAATAAAAAACTTAGAACATTAAATAGGAACCCCCCCCCCCCCCCCCAAACAGGTTATAAACAATACCGCCCCCCCTCCTTCTTCCCCGCTCTGCCGGTGGGATGGCGGGGGCTTGCCAAATTAAATAGCATCCCTACCTTCTGGAACTTATGTGCTGGACATCCTTTTTATCTCTCTTTTTGTCTCTGCTTTGTTCCTTTTCTGCCTGTTTCTTCATTTCGGTTGGTTTTCTGCCTTCATAGTCGATTCTCCTGCCTCCCAACCCCCCGAAAAGTCTAAAATAAAATAACAGTACTCTTCCACACCGAAGTCGGATGCGCTGGGTCTGTTTTGTCAGGCGCTTAACGGCAGCGCAACGCGTTTTCGCTTATATGATTGACAACAGCAGTTGCTGTCTGAGAGCGCGAGAAGAATGATAATAATATCCGTCCTATAGAAGAATAATGTGTTTGAAGGATATAAAGTGCAAATTAAGTATCAAACACTTTCAACTATAGTTTTTAGTTTAAAGCTCAATACAATAGTGTTTATTTTTATGTGTTTTATAATCGTAAAAATGTAACAAGACATATCATTAGATATATTGCGCTCAAATTGGGAGCGGTGTCTTTAACAAGATATTTCAAAAGAGTCAAAGCAAATTATTCATGCGTTTGAACATCTATTAAATCTTATTGCAAAGTAAAACTGGGGTGAAATAGGCAGTAACAGAAAGAATGACATGAAGAGAGAGAGAGACAGAGAGAGAGATAGAGAGGGACACACACACACACACACACACACACACACACACACACACACACACACACACACACACACACACACAACACAGGGAGAGAGAAAGGGACATTGAGTTAGTAAAAATAATCGACACACTGGCAGATAAAGAGATCGTCAGATCATAAACATACCAACAAATAGGCAGGCAGACAGACACAACCGATATACAGACAGACATACAGGCAGACCGGCGGACAGCAGACTGGTCAGACAGACAGACAAACAGGACAAATGACGTTTGGGAGCCTAAGAAGGAGGTCATGCTGTCTGATCAACATTCTGTGTGTACTGTATTCTTCTTCCAGGTAACTAATCTGATTCTGCCATCTAACGAGAAAGAGAGAGAGCGAGCGAGCGAGCGAGCGAGCAAGAGAGAGAGAGAGAGAGAGAGAGAGAGAGAGAGAGAGAGAGAGAGAGAGAGAGAGAGAGAGAGAGAGAGAGAGAGAGAGAGAGAGAGAGAGAGAGAAGAAGAGAGAGAGACGGGGTGGGGGGAGAGACATATAAAAAGAGAGACCGAGACAGACAGATAGAGATAGAGACAGAGAGAAAGAGAAAGAAACATAGAGACAGAGACACGAAGACCGAAAAACACCTGAACACAATAGCGTATTTAAAACAAACAATCACATACATGATACAGATCCAAATAGAATAAAACAGACACAGGAATAACGAGAAAGAACAGAGAAACGTACTCAATCAGAAGGAGAAGAACGGTACGGAAAGTTGGGCAGCAGACAGTAATAAGAAAATAGAAGCTCTCTCTTTAAAGTAAGTGTTTCGACCCTTGATTGCGTTTAACATTGCATCGGGGGGTCAATGTTGCACCCAGATCACATCTCAATGCTGTCCGGATATTGTTTCGTTTTCTTCCTGGTCCAGACTAGAATTCTTGTTGTTGTTGTTCTTCTTCTTCTTCTTCTTCTTCTTCTTCTTCTTCTTCTTCTTCTTCTTCTTCTTCTTCTTCTTCTTCTTCTTCTTCTTCTTCGTCTACGTTCTCTGGCCATGCTGAATGTGTAATCCACTATGGGTGGCGAAGTCTGCAGACAAGTCTTAATGACCCCGCCAGTCCCCGTAGCTTTATTTTTTAGAGCTCTACAGGGCTGAGCCACGTCTGATGTCTGGGAGTTTTGAAGGCGGGGCAGGGCTGCAGGATATGGGAGGAGGGTGTGGGCCTGTGCAACAAGGGAATACGTCAGTGTGGAGTCGAATTGGAGCTAGCATTCAGTTCTAAACTGCAAAGTTTGGTTGTGTTAGGTCTAATTTCCTTTTTAAGCCAAATGATTTATTCACAATAGAGAGCTGTGGATAAGAGGACCGTTATGCATGTCATAGTGTAGTCAATTACACTTCCTGAGCCTATATCTGATTAAAACATTGTAAGTTTCTTTTTCATTTGGTTTACTCTCTGCCAGATATGGAGTGCAGGTTGATGGTATCAAAGACAGATGTCCCTCTCCCTCCCCCACCCTTCCAGCCATTATTTTGGTGTAAAGTCTCTTCAAAATCTGTGAAAACTATGTGTTAAAGCACGCGGTTTTTTGTGTTGGTATTTGCTTTCTCTTGCTAATTTTGTGTGGGTTATTTGTTTTCTTGATTTTGTGTGTGTGGATGAATGATGGCGGTGAGCATTGCCACCAGGGTTTGCCATTTCTCTCTCTCTCTCTCTCTCTCTCTCTCTCTCTCTCTCTCTCTCTCTCTCTCTCTCTCTCTCTCTCTCTCTCTCTCTCTCTCTCTCTCTTTACTGCTGAGTTCTACGATCTCCTCCGCCTCCCTGACTATTGATATCAGTGATGTTTGCAATGTTGGGGGTATGTGGTAGTTTTTATGTAGTGGGAACTTTTTTTTTAGTGTTTTTGGGAGGGGGTTTGTGTTAGTTTGTTTGTAGATTTGTTTGTTTCTTTAGTTGCATGATTGTTTTCTTCATCCTACTCCCTTGCTGGAGGGAGTGCTAGCAGTTTACTTTCCTTGATTTGTTGCTTTTTTTAAAGCAATTTTTCTCTTTTTAGGTTTAATTTCTTTGCATCTTTCTTATATTTTTTCTGCGTTTGTACATTGTGCATTTTCTGTTTTTATTTCTTTACTTCTTGCTTTTTCTTTCTTTTTTTCTTAAATTCGTTTCCTTTTAATTCATCTTCTTCTTATTTGTCTATCTATATTCGTTTCTTTTCCTCTAACATATATTTTATGTAAGCGCCTGTCTTTTCGATCTGATAAATTAGATTTCGTGTACGCATTTGATTAAGCAGATTGATTGTCCTTTAAAACCAAAGTCCATTGATTTACCATCATCATCATCATCATCATCATCATCATCATCATCTTCTTCTTCTTCTTCTTCTTTCTTCTTCTTCTTCTTCTTCTTCTTCTACTTCTTTCCCTCCTCTTTCCCCTTCTCCTTCTTTTTTCTGTGCAGTTCGTCTTCTTCTGCAGTTTCTTTTTCTTCTTCTGCACAACTCTTCTTTTGCGCAATTCGTCTGTTTCCTTTCAAAGACTGCCCCACAACATTTAATAAGCAATGGAAATTGTACTGAAAGGCAATATGTTTAGAAAAAGTGCTGCTGACCGCAATTTGATTAAAAACTTTCGTAAATGAATGTCGATTTTGATTTTTAAAAAAATATATACCAGCTCACAAAACAAAATCGAAAACTTTGTTCTACCTGAGATGGAAGGATTATCCTAAACATTAGGAAAAAAATATATACTGGCTGGCGAGTGTAAGACATTTCTTTTTTAAATTCTTGCTCATTGTTTAGCCCACTTCTAAAATCACCACCACCACCAGTAATGTATTTAGATTTAGCAAAAACTGGATTATTCAGTTTTTTTAAACAAACCTTTAAAAAAAGAGCATCTACTTTACGTTTTGGGTCCTTAAAATGTTCTTTTCTAAGCAAACCAGTCGAAAAATATGCACTAATCTATGGAAGTAGGATACAAGTATATTGAAACTGAACTCAGCTGTCTCCAACACCGCTCTCGTCCGTTGGAGTTCCACGCAATGCCACCAAGGTTTTCCATCTCTCTCTCTCTCTCTCTCTCTCTCTCTCTCTCTCTCTCTCTCTCTCTCTCTCTCTCTCCTCTCTCTCTCGATCTCTCTCTCTCTCGCTCTCGCTCTTCTACGATCTTCTGAAGTACCTTTCTTTAGTTTGTTTTCCTGTTTTCCGACTCACGTTCCATGATATCAAGAGAGATATAAAATACAATGCACACACGTATTCTGCAGTGTGCTAGGTTAGAGCTTTGACGTCATCTTGAATGTTACCCCCAAAATTCAGAACAATCTTCCAAATAGAATTTACACATTCGCGGATTCTAACATGCAAACAAGTTGCTATTTGCAATCAACCTCTCATGCATATTAATGAGTTCAAAGTGATGTGGTTTGAGCATGTGATAGAGATCAGAGGAAAGTGGCGTGTAAACCGTACGTAGATACACGGCTGCTAGTGGAAGGCTTAAAGTCAACTTATCAGACAATAGCAACATGCAAGACAGATACACAATCTGACAGACGTGTGTATGGATGGATAGTTGGATAGAAAGAAGATTAACATCAGAAAAGGATTAACTGGTTAGAAAAGGGGAAAGAATAGAAGAAAGATAGATTTGAAAGAAGGAAAGAGAGAAAAACAAATGAAAGAAAAAGGGAAGATAGAAGTATAGAAGAAAAGACAAATAAAGAAACATGGAAAAGAAAAACATTATACAAGAAAACAGACAAAAAAAAAAAATTACACCAGAGAAACAAAAGGTAAAATAGTGAATAATTTTAAGGCACAAAGAAATACAAAAATGCATAAAAATAGCCATGAAATGAAGAAATTTGGTTTGACATTTAACAGTTGAAATAGGCAGCCCCAACGGCTACTAAAATACTTTGAAAAATAAATACAAAAACACAAAATCATGATGCCTTCAGTTTAAGATCCTAGTGTACGTATGCAAGAACGCGAAACGTAAACGAAAACGACAGACAAGACAGAAAAAGCTGAACGTTTCTAACAGAAGAAACACAGACTGCATAATCAAGAGTCTTTGGAAGTAGGCGCGGAAGAAAAACAAGAAACAACGAAAAGAAAATGAAACACGAAAAGACAAAAATCCAACAACAAGTGTTCTCAGTTGTGCATGCAGTGCTTCCATCAGATCCTTTTTTTCCTCCCGTCTCGTGATAATGATTTTTAGACAATGACAAAAAAGAAAGTTTTTATATATGCATAAAACAATATGCATATATTGCTTGTTCAGAAGACATCACAGCCGTGTTGTGTCGCATTGCATTTGTTCTCGTCTGGTATATATCTATCTTCTATATAGAGCTCAGATGAAGTCAACGTTTTTTCCATCCTGCGCCCTTTTGCTATGCAAGGACAATCATGACAACTGCTAACACTTTTTCTTTTAAATCAGTATAACGCTGTCATCAAGTTTCTTCGACGCTCTAACGCTGTTATCTAGTTTCTTCGACAGTAGAACGGCAATATAACGCTGTTATCAAGCTTCCTCGACAGTAAAACCGTTATCTAGTTTCTTCGACAGTAGAACGCTGTTATCTAGCTTCCTCGACAGTATAATGCTGTTATCTTGTTTCTTCGACAGTATAACGCTGTTATCTAGATTTTTCGACATTATAACGCTGTTATCTTGTTTCACCGACAGTATAACACTGTTATCTTGTTTCCTCGACAGAAGAACGCTGTTAACTTGTTTCTTCGACAGTATAATGCTGTTAGTTTGTTTCACCGACAGTATAACGCTGTTATCTTGTTTCCTCGACAGTATAACGCTGTTATTTTGTTTCTTCGACAGTAGAACGCTGTTATCTAGCTTCTTCGACCAACGCCTGAGCCGAGTGGCTACTACAGTTGGACTTCAATCTGTGGGGCCAGCAACTTCTGGGCTCGAATCTTGGCGTCAGCAATTGGTGAATTATGAAGGGGGGGGGGGGGGGGGGAGTTTTACGATCTCCCAGGTCTACTTCAAATGCAGACCTGCCAGTGTTTTCATTCTGTTCCTGTAAATAGATATGCAGAAGATCAAACGTTCATGTTAAAGATCCTGTAAATCATGCCAGGCGTTCGGTGGGTTACAGAAACAGGAACACACCCTGCATGTAACATGTGGAACGAAACCAGCTGCTGTGAAGTGATAATATGCTGTTTGAGGCCAGTGGGCAGACTTCCTGGTAAACCTCGCCTGGAAAGGCAATGTGGAGGTATATTTATTCATTTCTGATATCAAATCATTTTGTTTCTAGGGAATTGAATGCGCACTTATGTCTTGGTTTTACTTACAGTCGCCGTGTACATGCAGCTTAAAAATATGGTCATCCATTCCCACTGGCACAATAGGCTTGCTCTTACGAAAGGAAGAACATGTTTTCACCTGTGTGCAACATGTTCTGCGTGCGTTCACACAGAGAACCTCTGTTTCTAGTCTTACCCAAAAGACTTTTGGAGGAATAGAGTCGGCACTGCCGTTAGTGCCAGGGTTTAGTGACTGAATGGTCCTCTACTAATGTTAATTGTAACATACTTGTATAGAAAAAAAACCCACTCTATCAAGGAAGATATTAGCCTAAAACATAGAAAAAGGAAAACTATTTGTTGATACAGCTTGAAATAATAGCAGAATAATTGCATAGTGAGATCTTGCTATGCATATTTGATTGAAATCAAAACAAATGTTGACTCTTTCCAGGCCGCACATCTTCTATACAATATCTTCGAAACACAACTAGTACACAGAGATGTTCCTACATAAAAGATAAAAAGGCAAGCAGACACAGCTGAAGCAAAAAGAAAAATGGAAGATAGATAGTAAATGCTAGTTAATTAGTTGTAAACATATTTTCTTGTGACCAATCTTTTAACACCAAAACAATTATGTGAATGAATAGACAAGCAAGACATTCCTTGTTCACCAACCGTTGTTGAAGCAGCCATAAGCCTTTTTTCCAGAAAAGAACAGGTCTCTTTACAATCATCTGCCTCGTAAGTGTATTGGCCCTTTACTGCTAATTTATGCACAATGTTGAAACATAACTTTAGTTTTGCTATTGATGTTCAGCCCAATCACGTGCCTGCCATGTTTGTAAGGGCTGATGGGACGGGTTGATGGAGATTAATGAACATGCGGCCAGTCTGTTATGGAATCATCACTGTGGCTGCCTGAGGTCAAGTTATTTCATTAAACTGAGGAACAGGACACTGGGTCGACCATGATATTCCAATGATGGCTACCTAGATACGAGGTTTGATTGCTGGAAGGAGAATTCAGAATCGTGGATATTATCAGGATGAATTCAGTGAGACGGAGCAAAGGAAAGGAAAAAGCACTTGGACTTCATAATGGATGGTCTGAACTTAACCGGTCAAAACCAGAACTTTTTCTTCATGTGCCAGGTCTGTTGCAGACATCGGCAATCATGGCCTTCCATTCCTCTCTGTTGTCAGTTCTCCTGATGAGTTCATTGTTGGGGGATTCTTTCCTCGTTGCGTAGCTATTCAGACTGTCTGTGTATTTTATGCGTTGTCTTTCTCTGTCTTTGGTACCACAAATCTTTCCACACAATATTTGCTTTTCTATTCCATCAGTTCTGTTTATGTGCCCCAAAATTGTAGTTGTCTTTTTCTGATGGTTTTGAGTAGGGATCTTTTGTACCCGGCCATTTCCATTACTTTTTCGTTTGACTTCTCTTCAGTCCATGATATTCTCATAATTCTGATATACCCCATTTCTGCTGCTTCAAGTCTTCTTTCGAGGTCTTTTGTCAGCGTCCAGCATTCACATCCGTACAGCAGGATGGACCATATGTAGGCTTTCAGAGTGTTGATTTTGGTGCTGAGTCTTATATTTCTGTTGGTAAAGATGGGTTCATCTTGGTGAATGTGTCTTTAGACAAAGCGATTCTCTTCTTTATTTTTGTGTCGCATATGGCGTCTGGAGTTATTGTGAAGCCCAAGTATTTAAAGGTGCAAACTTGTTTTATTCTTTCCCCTTTGCATAAAATGTTACATACAGGCATGTCTGACTATTTGAGATTACCATGCACTCAGTCTTCTTTGCATTCAGTTGGAGTCCTTTGTTTTCACTTTCGATTGTGACTGTTGTAAGGATATTTTGTAGATTTTCCTCCGAGTCAGCAATTAGCACTGTGTCATCCGCATATCTAAGATTGTTTATGTTGTGACCTCCTACTTTGACACCTTCATGCTGCTCTATGTTCCGTAGAATCATTTCGCTGTAGATACCAGAACAGAGTGCTTTAAATCGGACAAGGAAAGACTAGACAAAAGAGACAGAGATGGCTTGGTTGAATTTACTGAAACTGGATTACTTTGCTCTACACAACACTTCACTGCAATTTGACATAACACCAAACTTAACTGATAAATATTCGATGAAAATAATCTCCACAGCACAGTGCGCCTCAAGATTCAAAGCTCAAGACCGTTAATATTGTGCCCAATGGCACACAGTGTTACAGCAACTAAAAATATTACTTGAAAAGAAACGTTTCATGTCCATAATGCATTCTGACTTTTCTGTTACTTTTTTGTTCGTATTAATGAAGACAGAATATCAGAAGATAGATTTTTCCCACTGTCATTGCCAGTCTGTTCGCCTCTTGGCCACGTTTGTAAAGGATGAAGGGAAAGGATGATGTGGATTGCCCTTTGTCCACTCAGTCCATTCCAGGCTCGCGACTCACACAATTAGGCTTCGGGTCAGTCCACGTGAGTGACCATACCCTGCCTGGCCTAGCCGCCTAGCCCAGGACGTGAGGACACTACACGAGGCGGGATATGATGGGGATCGATTGATGGCCGTTTTTGGCAGGGTAGGTGCTAGACTGGGTTTGAGGATAGACACAACTGAACTAGATTGAAAATTACTGAATTGAACTACACAACTTTTCAAATTCGATACGATATGTTTTAACTAGACTGGACCTGTCTCAGTTAGACATGGCTAATTCAAACTAGACCTGGCGTACTGAATTAGAGTGGACAGAAGCTAGCTGGATGTTACAGCAACTGACAGGGCTTCCATGCCGTATAGTGCCTCATTGTGTACTGGGATCACACCAGATGCATGTAAAGCGTGTGTTGTTTCTTCACAACAACAGCAACGAACAAGCAACATAATGAAATCCTAGAGTGAAGCATGCTGCCGATGCATGATTGGCGCTGTTTGTCATTATGATTGAGTGTTCTGTTCAGCAAAGTAACATCCAATTAAACAACAAACCAATCATGTTTGCCATGATTATTTTTTTATGCACTCAGCATCTGAGCTACAATCAGAACCTTGATCCATTGGCGTATAAGGTATGACAGACTCACGTCCAGATTACAACACGAACATGATAGCACCATTTCTTTGAAGTCCTCGGCTGGAGTTCCAAGGTTCACCTATGGTTAGATTTGCGTATGTGACCGTTCTTACCAACATTAAACTGAAGGAGAAGCATTCCAACTTCCAAAAATTACTTTGATTCAACTCACACATGATTTGCATTCTAGAAAAATCTAAGGTGTCATCCCGTCCAAGGTACAGTTTACATTATGCTGTTTAAGCCAAGGGTTGAGGTCTGCACAATCTTAATGCTAAAGTAGTTTTTTTCAAAAATTAAAGAAAAGGGGGAAAACTGATAAAAGCACGACAAAAGAAGCACATGGAAAGACAATGAAAATCAAATTAGATAAAGCAAAAAAATATAAAGAAATGAAAGGATGAATGAGTGCAGAAAGAAATAGAAAACAATTAAGAAAAGAGAAAGGAGAATAGAAAGTGGGCATCTGTTTGCTTGTAACAGTTGTATTAATTCTGCTAATAATAAGGTCAGATATGAAAAAAAGAGAGAGAAAAGAGAGAGAGAGAGAGAGAGAGAGAGAGAGAGAGAGGAGAGAGAGAGAGAGATGGGGGAGAGAGAGGGAGAAGAGAGAGAGAGGGAGGGAGAGAGAGAGAGGGAGAGAGAGAGAGAGAGAGAGAGAGAGAGAGAGAGAGAGAGAGAGAGAGAGAGAGAGAGAGAGAGAGAGAGAAAAGAGAGAGAGAGAGAGAAGAGAGAGAAGCTACTCGGGGAGAATATTGTGTTTTGGTTGTGTATGCATACAACAGTTAAAGGCTTTTGACACGACTTTAAGACAGACAAACACTGTTACCTAATTACAGACCCATCAAGAACAACACACCAAAAAAACCCATGAATTTGATCATTCTCTGCTTTGTACATTTTCCCAACATATCTCTAAAACTGCTTTCATAATAAACAGATATTGATAATAAAATCACCACCACCACCCAAAAAAAAGTAAAACAAAATGAAGGACACATACAAAGATATAAAAGTAACATTACAAAATAAATGAAGATGAAAAAAATGACATAAGCAAAGAAACGCAAACAAAAAGAACAAAAATAGTGATAGGAAAAAAACAAGAAAGAAGGGTCGTAGAAATGCTATAAATACAAACAATACCAGCAAAAAGCCATGGAACGGAGCAGTTCAAACGGGCATTTAACGGTAAAAACAAGAGCTCCCAAGGGCTATCACAGAAAAACGTTGACAAACACAAGAAACAGAAAATAAGTATACTTTTGAGCCTAAAATTATAACATCTGTACACAAAGAAAGAGACAAACAAAACATACAAAGAATCTGCTAACACGACAGAGAAAGCTACACAGTTCTAAAGAGAACGGCCACAGCCTGCATAATGAAGAATCTTTCAGAGTTAACGCGAAAGAAAAGACTAAATCCCCACAAACAAAGAAAGGAACGCAAAAAACGATGAACAAATATCGTCCTCCTAGCCCCCCCCCCCCCTTCTTCCCCTCCCCGATGCAATGATGTTTTCATATTTTTTTTTCTCACAACCGCTTCCTACCTAAAATAAAGGTGGGATATGGGGGTGGGAACTGATGACATTTTGTTTAAAAGATCATGTTAGAAGTTGTAGCATACATTGAAAGGGCATCACTTGTAAAGCATAGACATCTATAAAGTACTCAGTTTTATGCAATGATGCCTTGGAAACAATTCAGCATGGTAGCCAAAACTGAATATTTCAAACTTATGAACCTTGTTATCTATAATTATATATATATATATATATATATATATATATATATATATATATATATATATATATATATATATAAACAATCCTGCTTATACAGACATATTTCACATCTTAAGTTCTCGGGCAGACAAATCTGCTGAGACTTAAAAGGGCATACAGATATATTGAAAAATTGTATGCAAGTTGGCTTGAGAGTGAAACAGGTGCTGGTTGTATCCAGGCTAACTGTCTGTTATGCATTATCCACGGAACAAAACACTGTCGTGATCACATAAAAAATCGTCTCTAAAATAAAGTGCAATTTATAGTCTAGCATGACTAGAACAAAAATTTAAAAAAACATAATTAGCAGTGTCAGATAATTAAAGGTAAAAATCAATTTTTATCCCTGACCCTTCAAGCCACCCCCCCCCCCCCCCCTAAAAAGGAGAAAAAAGCAAACGCTTGAATGAGTTGTGAAGCAAGTTATCTTTTCTTCAATAAACACAAAAACAGCTCAAACATCTGCAGAAAAAGAATATCTCCCTTCAATATCATTATTAGCCTCGTCCCCTTATTCCGTTTCCTCGTCGCTGCTAATCCAAGCAAAATAGTGTGACATAATTGACAGTTTTCGCAGTCGTTTCCAGTCCATCCACGTTTCCGCCATGTTTGACAGGGATGATGGGAAGGAGTGATGGAGATTGATGGTCATCTTTCCAGTCTCTTATTGGCTCATAACTCTGGCCACCAGAGGTCAAGCTATGCGATTAAGCTCACGGGACGACCTCTCCGAGTGACCATGGTCTGCCTGGTCTAGGTGGAGTGATGGTCTTGAGGTAACATACTCGCTTTGAAAGCGAGAAGTGCGAGTTCAATTCCTTGTCTGTGCCTGAAATGATTATGCGTTCTTCGGTTAACAATAGTGAGATTTTGCGTATGCGACTGTTTTTGCCTACAATTAAGGTAGCTCACACATGTTTTCTAAACACAGCACCTGTGTGCATGCTTTAAAAATACCCATCCCTTCCAAACCAGCATTAAGTGGCCTACTCTTCCGAAAGGCGGAACAAGTCTTTAACGTGTCCGCAAGACGTTTTCTGCGTGTGTTAGCTAGCATTACGGGGCCTCAGTTTAACAATCTCACCAGCAAGACATTGTCTCTCTCTCTCACTCTCACATACACACATACGCATGCACACACATGCCCTCTCTCTCTCCCCACAAACCACACACACACATGTTGCATATATATATATATATTTATATATATATATATATATATATGTATATATATATGCATGTGTCTATAATATGTTTATCTATATCTATCTATCTATCTATCTATCTATCTATCTATCTATCTATTTCTATCTATCTATCTATCGTCACACACAATTTTATTATATATATATATATATATGTATATATAACTTATGTACATATATATATATATATATATATATATATATATATATATATATATATATATAATATTTACACACACTTATGTATGTATGCATGTATGTATGCATGTATGTATGTACGTATATGTATGCATACATGCATGTATGTATATAACTATGCATGCATGTATGTATATATGTATGCATGCATGTATGTATGTATGTATGTATGTATGTATGTACAAACATAGATAAGAAGGTGTGAGATTAGCATTCGTCTATTCAGAGCATCCCAAGCGCACAACACTGGCGGCCCGAGGCAAAGTCAGACCATCAGGTACAACCCACTTGAGTGACCTAGTCTGCCTTCCCCTAGCCGCCTAGCTCAAGGAGATATACCAGAATGGAATGAGTAGATGGAACACATTAATGCAAAAACATAAGCTAGTGAACAATTGAAGGAAAAAAGGAATGATGCCCTCGACAGTGTTGGTGTGTTTATACACTGTACAAGATTGTATACCTACTAAGCTTGCTCTCTCTCTGTCTCTGTCTCAC
Organism: Rapana venosa; assembly: GCA_028751875.1. NCBI lineage: Eukaryota > Metazoa > Mollusca > Gastropoda > Neogastropoda > Muricidae > Rapana > Rapana venosa. Next base: position 35,233,052 of record CM054151.1, read on the forward strand.
TGTTTGTCTGTCTGTCTGTCTCTTAATGAAAGAAAAAAAGAAACAAATAACAAAGAAAGGAAAGACAGAAAAATAAAGAAAGAAAGCGAGACACTGCAAAAAAGACATACAGAAAACAAAGAAACGAAAGAAAGAACGAAATAAAGAAAGAAAGTGAAATACAGAAAAATAAATAAAGAAAGAAAAATCTTAATCCTATGCGTCTGCCATTGTAGCGAGTACGCTGACTCAGCAAACAAAAATATGCTAAGAATAACAGCAGAGAGAGAGAGAGAGAGAGAGAGAGAGAGAGAGAGGTGCTAACTGTAAATACTATGCATTATGATTGTTTATATAACATGAAAAATGAGTATTTCACATAACAACATCGATACACACGATATCTTGTCATAATTACAGACATATTAAGAAGTATAGAACGAAAAAGCAGGGAATGTATTGTTCTCTGTTTCTTGCATTGCCCGAATATTTTTGTTTCTACAGTGTTCCCTTAAAAATGCATAACAACAAAGGTGAGAATAATCAGGCATAAGTACGAAGACACGACAGACATGATATAAAAAGTGGTAGAAAGTTGCACACACACACACACACACAGACGCGCGCGCGCATACACACATACACACGAGCGCGCGCGCACTCCCGCAAAAACTTGCGTGAAAATACACATTTACAGAGAGAGGGAGAGAGAGAGGGGGGGAGGAGGGTAGTGGTGTTAGGCAAAACAGAGAGAAAGGCAGACAAAAGCAGAAGCACAGAGACAAATGGAAGAAGAAGAAGAAGAAGAAGAAGAAGTAGAAGTAGAAGAAGAAAGTAATGGTAATGAATATTGATGATCCTGGCGACAACTATGATGACAAATATTAGCAGGGTAATGAATATTACGATGATAGAGAGAGGGAGAAAATCTGAGAGAGAGAGATAGAGAGAGAGAGAGAGAGGGGGGGGGGGGGGGGAGACATACAGACAGACAGACAGGCAGACAAAAGATAGAGAGACAGAATCAGATACACACATAATGTGTGTGTATATCTGATTCTGTCTCTCTCTGTTTTGTCTGTCTCTCTGTTTGTCTGTCTGTCTCCCTCCCTCTCCCTCTCTCTGGATATATAGATGTATATATATATATATATATATATATATATATATATATATATATATATATATATATATATATATATCCAGATACACACATAATGTGTGTGTATATCTGATTCTGTCTCTCTTTGTTTTATCTGCCTGACTGTCTGTCTGTCTCGCTCCCTCTCCCTCTCTATGGATACACACACCCACCCACACACACACATACACACACACACACACACCACACACACACACACACACACACACACACACACACACACACACACAGAGAACACCCCTCTCCTCCCCTCCACTGTAGCGTACACAACAGCTCCCCAATACGAACAGTGACAGCACTTTACAGTCCCATCACGTCACAGCAGTGCAATGTCCATCACAGGATCATCATCGATGCCATTTCCTGTTCTTCTAGTGGCCGCATTTTTTTTTTTGGGGGGGGGGGGTATTCTTTTCTTGTCTTCTCTTTCTTTCGTTCCTCGGCTAGAGCTGCAAAGCTCACCCAACGTGAGATATTACGACCGTTTTTACCCAGCATTAAGGTAGCCGCATTCCGACTTCATTGTGGTGTTTAAACGTAACACATGTATGCCTGCGTTTTTTTAAAAATATATTTAAAAAAAGTTTTCATTGGTTCTTGCGGCATGACATGACATATACACTTTCAAAAGGCGGAGATGAATGTTTAACATGTGCGGAAGATGCTATACATACGTATGCACATGGAACCGCGCTATAATGTTTCATGCACCAGAATTTCAGGGACGGGGAATCGGTGCTGATTCTAACACTAGGGAAAACCCCCTTGAACGGGCGACACAGTAGTGGCTGGATTCCAGGGCGTCAGATCACGAGTGCACATCTCTAACCACTAAGCTAATCCCCCTACCAGCCACCCACCCTCACACACACACTCACACACACCTCTTTAAGGGTCTTTGGTCTGGCCTTTTACAAGCTTACATAACGAAAGCAAAAACGCAATCCTTGTAAACTAGTTGCTAAGAAAAACATTCGTCACTTTACCGTTAGTTAACAGACTGTTTTGTTGGTTTTTGTTTTGTTGTTATTGTTGTTTTTGTTGATGTTGTTGTTGCTTTTGTTGTTTTTAGAATAAACATTATGCCTATATTACTGTTTGAGTGTGTTTATTAACCAGCTATCGCTATGCATCGTAATCAATGCAGTGACAGAAATATACAATGCAGTGCACGATATTTTTAGTTTTGTGTAGTGCCCCATGCTGTTTGCTTATGGTTGTATTATGTTTTGTTTTATCATATTGCTATATATTGTTCTATATTGTGATGTATTGTTTTGTACCATGAACACATCTAATTTTTTTCCTTGCTTGTTAGAGATCAGGAAAACATGATTCATACAACCAGCTAGCTTCACTTGTAGGTTTTCAGAAAATTCTTCGCATGTAAACTTTATTCAAACTAAATGAAAAAACAAACAAGTTACATGTAGCTGTACTCCTCATCAATAGCCATTTTCAAATTTGAATCTGCACAACCCAGATTTATAAGGCACACAGAAAACTGTTGAGAAATTAATGTCAATACTTTATCGAGACGGCAACTACCCAGGCAATTCCAAAATGTGTTCAGTAATACCCCATACTTTTCACTTTTCATACTACAGGCCGTTACCTAAACCATTTCAGTTAGCTGATTATGTAATGACTCCTACCAAACGCTTCTGAAGCGAAGCAGTTGGCTGATGAAAGAAGTCCAAGAAGTGCAGTGATCTCACCGGAGTACCATCTTTTCCATGCCAATGCTGTTCCTAAAGAGCTACATGACTGTGTTCCTCATTTTGATGTTTAAATACGTCTGAGCTGTGAGGTAGTTTGAACACAGATTGATAATTTCGAACAATAATCAGTCATAGAAATATAAGTATATTTCGTGTAATATAGAATGACACATGCACATTAATAGAGAGTCCTTCCACGCAAATTTTGATGTCTTTTCCCAAAGTTCTACCAGGTTACAATTGGATGTTTTAAAAAAAATATTTTTTCTTTGATTTTTTTTCAGAAACGTTATGTGTGCTAGTGTTTTATTTTTCGTTTCAAAAGTGAATTCTATATCAGGGGTCTTGGTACTAGCATTACACTGTCCTAGCAATTGCAAACATAGTATGAACTGTAGCACAAGCCTGAATCTAACACATTTTAACTGTAATAGCATAATTATGGGACTGTAGCCAATTAGAAGAAAATCGCATATATCTGTTATATGCATCTTTGGACGATTGATTGCTTTTGCTTCGCGTTTGTTTAGGATTATTGCTAAGTTTAATTGCTCAGCTGTAAATGATTGGAAACACAGTTGGTAAGTGGACTCAGTTTATGGCACTTGAATAAAACAATGAAGAAGAAATAGATGGTGCTGAAATGAAGAACACGAAGAGAACAACAACAACAACATTAATAAGAAAGAAAGAATGGAAGAATTAAAGAAAGAAAAAAAACCAGACAGAAAGAAAGACAGACAGACAGAAAAAAGAAGAAAGAAAGAAGGAAAAAAAAAATGAACACAAAAGACAAAAAGAGAAGAAAAAACCCGACTAAGGCAAAACTTAAACGCAAAGAATAAAAGATATTGACTAGAAAAGTTATTAATAATCCCAGACTTAAATTCTTACGACATACACTTTCCATTATCAATGATATGCAAATGTATGCAATACTTCAGCACGACATCAATGAGCCAATCCCAACAAACAGTCATCACTCCTTCGTAATAGCTCGCATGACACACGATGGAGTATTTGTTGTACACAGAGCTCGGGCACACTTCTTAATGCAGCATGGATCTTCGCCTCTCCCTAATGAAAAGCCATACAGCTTTTTTAGTCACGAGGATTATGCAAGCATCTAGATAGCTCGTGTAGGGGCGTTCTTGTTTTCTTTCACTCTCTTGTCATTTTCTCTTGGTTTTTGTCAGCTCTTACTGCGTTTTTCCAGTCTTGCTGATTCATTTTCCTTCATTTTTCCAAAAGGTCCTTTTGTTAGTATAAGCCTTACACTCATCGATATTATTTATCATGCCTTTATATATTTAATGATTATTGTGTTTTATTCTTGGTGAAAAAATAAAACGATGTAAACTCACACACAGTGCGCATTGTAAGATTATTGACTGACGTGATTATGTAAGAAAGAAATGTTGTTGCTTGTTCTTTCCCCATTGCTTGAGTTTATTGGTCAGCTGGGTGTGTTTTTTGCCACCGTTCTCTCTGAATGATGATCGACACTCCTCGTTGATGACACAATAATGAAGAATGTCAGGCTGACATGTCTGCTGAGCCTGCCCATCCAATATCTGTACAGTTTTTGATTGCTTTTTGTTTTTTATATGTGTATTCCATTTTTCGGCGAAGAAGGGAAACGTAGATTTACCTTCACTCTCTTCTGTCAGCCCTCTTATGTCCACAGGAGAATACAAAGTCCGTGTGTAGGGTAATCCTGACAAGGTGTTTTCATTTTCTTACAGTTGTTTTTTTGTGTTTTTATTGGCAGTTTCTGGGGTTTTTTGTTTTTTATTTTGGGGAAGTGGGGGGGGGGGGGGGGCTGTTGTATGTTTTTGCTGGCATATATTTGTCCTGAATAATTGGTTGTAAATGAATGCTGCGATAAACAATATTGATCCTTACTTAAAAAAATAGATGCGTAAAAGCAAAAACAACTGTTGATTCAACAATAAGCAAAAATGAGGAAAACATCATATAGAGAAAATAAGACAAAATAGGCAACAGCAAAGAGAACCAGCCACAGACGCAAAATAGATAGCATGTTGGATGATTGCATAGCAGGTCGCGGGTTCATTTTCTATACGAAATCACACATTTTCTGGAACCCTTACAAGCTCTTACTCAGAATGAGTTTGCCATAGTCTCCTTTGAACGACTAGTCACATAGTCAAGTGTCCTCTTAGCCGGTGCATGTTAGAGCCTCACTCCAATTTTGTTTTTATTTTATTCGTTTATACCGAGGATAAAGGAATAAGCACTTATGAGGTTTTTTTACGTCCAGTCCCCGTGTATATGCGGTTTTGTAATTTTTTGTCATCTGTTCCCACCGGTACACAATGGCCTACTCTTACGAAAAGCGTTACAGGATTTAACGTGTGGGCAAGATGTTTTGCGTGCGTTCGCAAACAGAGTCTCGGTTTATAATCTCGCCCGAATGAGTGAAATAAACTAATGTGTCTGTAGGTTTCATGTCTGATTGATGCTGGGATACCGTAAGATCAGGAGCGTGAAGTACAGCTCTGTCAGAACGCCTCAAAGCTAGAGCACTTCCATAGCATCCTCATCACATTATATTTATAAATATTGATCTTGACGCAAAACATCTGTTTCTCACCCAATAGCCCTGACTGCTCTTCCTTCATGACGAAAGCTCCTGTGCCTGTGTTGAGCTAGTGCCAAGGCCTCTGGTGCTAGAATTCCACAGGAAGAGGTCGTTGCAAGGAAGGGGTGGTGGTAACCATCCATTATGAATGTCTCACTCCCTCTGGTTTGGCCACTTAGCTATCATTGCCGTTAATATAAGGATTAATAGACGGTGGCCTGCGTATGTTAGCTCAGAACAGGTACCACTGACACACCAAATACTTCAGGTGTTGCTGCTATGGGTTTTGATATAACACACCACAATGACCCAGCAGCATTGCAGGATCGGCAGCCCCACAACCCCGAACTATTAAACAAGAATTGTCAATGTCTGGATCAGAAGATACGACATGGTCAATGCTAAGTGATTAGAATGAGTGCTGTGGAAACAGTAAGGCAAGCATGTCACAAAAGAGGAGGTATCTTAAAACACAAAATA
>CM054151.1:35243998-35248998 GCA_028751875.1 Rapana venosa
CAACCGTGTAAACAGCAGAGACACAGACACAACAGTGTAAACAGCAGAGACACAGACACAACAGTGTAAACAGAAGATACACGGACACAACAGTGTAAACAGCAGAGACACAGACACAACAGTGTAAACAGCAGAGACACAGACACAACAATGTAAACAGCAGAGACACGGACACAACAGTGTAAACAGCAGAGACACAAACACAACAGTGTAAACAGCAAAGACACCGACACAATAATGTAAGCAGCAGAGACATCGATACAACAGTGTAAACAGAAGAGACATCGACACAACAGTGTAAACAGCAGACACATGGACACAACAATGAAATCAGTAGATATATCGACACAACAGTGTAAACAGCAGAGACACAGACACAACAGTGTAAGGTAAACAGCAGACACACACACAACAGTGTAAACAGCAGATACACAGACACAACAGTGTAAAGTAAAAAGCAGAGACACACACAACAGTGTAAACAGCAGATACACAGACACAACAGTGTGAACAGCAGAGACACAGACACAACAGTGTAAACAGCAGAGACACAGACACAACAGTGTAAACAGCAGTGAAGCAGACACAACAGTGTAAGGTAAACAGCAGACACACACACAACAGTGTAAACAGCAGATACACAGACACAACAGTGTAAACAGCAGAGACACAGACACAACAGTGTAAACAGCAGTGAAGCAGACACAACAGTGTAAAAAGCAGAGACACAGACACAACAGTGTAAACAGCAGAGAAACAGAAACAACAGTGTAAACAGCAGAGACACAGACACAACAGTGTAAACAGCAGAGACACGGACACAACAGTGTAAGGTAAACAGCAGAGACACAGACACAACAGTGTAAACAGCAGTGAAGCAGACACAACAGTGTAAACAGCAGAGACACGGACACAACAGTGTAAACAGCAGAGACACGGACACAACAGTGTAAACAGCAGAGACACGGACACAACAGTGTAAGGTAAACAGCAGAGACACAGACACAACAGTGTAAACAGCAGAGACACAGACACAACAGTGTAAACAGCAGAGACACAGACATAACAGTGTAAACAGCAGAGACACAGACACAACAGTGTAAACAGCAGTGAAGCAGATACAACAGTGTAAACAGCAGAGACACAGACATAACAGTGTAAACAGCAGAGACACAGACACAACAGTGTAAACAGCAGTGAAGCAGACACAACAGTGTAAACAGCAGAGACACAGACACAACAGTGTAAACAGCTGAGAAACAGACACAACAGTGTAAACAGCAGAGACACAGACACAACAGTGTAAACAGCAGAGACACAGACACAACAGTGTAATCAGCAGAGACACAAATACAACAGTGTAAGGTAAACAGCGGAGACACAGACACAACAGTGTAAACAGCAGAGACACAAACACAACAGTGTAAGGTAAACAGCGGAGACACAGACACAACAGTGTAAACAGCAGAGACACGGACACAACAGTGTGAAGTAAACAACAGAGACAGACACAACAGTGTAAACAGCAGAGACACAGACACAACAATGTAAACAGCAGAGACACAGACACAACAGTGTAAAGTAAACAGCAGAGACATAGACACAACAGTGTAAACAGCAGAGACACAGACACAACAGTGTAAACAGCAGAGACACAGACACAACAGTGTAAACAGTAGTGAAGCAGACACAACAGTGTAAACAGCAGAGACACAGACATAACAATGTAAACAGCAGAGACACAGACACAACAGTGTAAGGTAAACAGCAGAGAAGAGACACAACAGTGTAAACAGCAGAGACACAGACATAACAGTGTAAACAGCAGAGACACAGACACAACAGTGTAAACAGCAGTGAAGCAGACACAACAGTGTAAACAGCAGAGACACAGACATAACAGTGTAAACAGCAGAGACACAGACACAACAGTGTAAACAGCAGTGAAGCAGACACAACAGTGTAAACAGCAGAGACACAGACACAACAGTGTAAACAGCTAGAACAGACACAACAGTGTAAACAGCAGAGACACAGACACAACAGTGTAAACAGCAGAGACACAGACACAACAGTGTAATCAGCAGAGACACAAATACAACAGTGTAAGGTAAACAGCGGAGACACAGACACAACAGTGTAAACAGCAGAGACACAAACACAACAGTGTAAGGTAAACAGCGGAGACACAGACACAACAGTGTAAACAGCAGAGACACGGACACAACAGTGTGAAGTAAACAACAGAGACAGACACAACAGTGTAAACAGCAGAGACACAGACACAACAATGTAAACAGCAGAGACACAGACACAACAGTGTAAAGTAAACAGCAGAGACATAGACACAACAGTGTAAACAGCAGAGACACAGACACAACTGTAAAGTAAACAGCAGAGACATCAGACACAACAGTGTAAACAGTATGAAGCAAGACACAACAGTGTAAACAGCAGAGACACAGACATAACAATGTAAACAGCAGAGACACAGACACAACAGTGTAAACAGCAGAAGCAACACAACCAGTGTAAAACAGCAGAGACACGACTATAACACTAACAGCAGAGACACAGACACAACAGTGTAAACCAGTCAGCAGAACATAACAGTGTAAACACGAGACACAGTACTCAACTGTTAACTGCAAGACATCAGACACAACATGTAACGCGAGACACGTACTCAACGTTGTATAGACGCATAGCACAGACACAACAGTGTAATCAGCATAGTCACAAACACAACAGTGTTAGGTAACTCGGAGACACAGACACACACTGTAATCAGCAGAGACACAACCCACATGTAGGTAACAGCTGAGACTCAGACACAACAGGTGTAAACAGCAGAGACCACACAACAGTGTAAGTAAACAACAAGACAACACAACCAGTTGTAAACAGCAGTCTGACACGATCCCTTCATATATCTAAACAGCAGAGACACAACACAACTGTGTTAAGTCATAACCGCAGAGACATAGACACAACAGTTGTAATGTAAACCATCAGAGACATAGACCAACAGTGGTTCAACAGCCCAAGGACAAAAACACATCTGTGCTAAACACGAACAACACAAGAGTGTGACGCCACACAGAAAAAAACAACATACACTCGCCTAAAACAGGCAGTGACAGCACTTCACACTCACGTCACGTCAGAACACTGTCCGTCATGGGATGATCATTAACGTTATTTCCTGGTCTTCTAGTATCTGCTCTCTCTCTGTCTCTGTCTGTCTGTCTGTCTGTCTGTCTGTCTGTCTGTCTGTCTGTCTGTCTGTCTGTCTGTCTGTCTCTCTCTCTCTCTCTCTCTCTCTCTCTCTCTCTCTCTCCTCTCTCTCTCTCTCTCTCTCTCCTCTCTCTCTCTCTCTCTCTCAAGGAGGTGGACAAAAAAACCACGAAAAGTCTTAGGTTTAATCCCACTCCAACACACACACACACTCTCTGTCTGTCTGTCTGTCTGTCTGACTGTCTGTCTCTCTCTCTCTTATATATCCCTAAGGGCGGGGACTGGACGTAAGAAAAGCACATGGGTGCTTATTCATTATCCTCGAAATAAAAGAATTTGTTTGTCATTGTCTCTCTCATTCTGTATGGGTCCTCGCTCTGGACTTTCCGCCTAGCCCACTTCATGGAGAGAAAAGCGCTATCAGTGCAAATAAGCTACTGACAGAATCATTGTTGTAATTATTTATATTGGTTGGTCTGCTTGTGTTTTTCGATCACGTTTAGCTTTTCGATGTGTTACTAGTTGGGTTTTTATACATTATTGCGGTTATGTCATGTTATAATTATAATGTCGCATTCATAATGTCATTAGAGTGTAATGAAAAATAAGGTGTTCGATTTTAATGTGACGGTATGCATTACAGCATAATGTATTGTATTGTGTAGTATTGTATCGTGTTGTATTGCACACATTCACAAAAAGCTGGTGCGTTGCAGAGCAGTTATTAATTTCTAAGTATATTACAAATGATATGCATTTACAACCACATGCCGTTATGTCTCACATGTATGATGTAAGAGCTCCATTTTTGTGGGATGTACTTGCCATTCAAATATCCAGAAGTTTATCATCTTGGTCAAAGACTGAACTCCTGGAAGGAACGTGTTTATAAATGGCAGATTTTCCCATCGTCGTGAAAATGTTATGTTTTTGTCATTATTGCCTCAATCGCAGTGTGGATAATGATCATAACATGTCAAACTTATAATTCTGCACCATGGCATCGAAACTAAGAGTACAGGCATCTTTATAGCAATGATTTTGTTTTTCTTTCAATAGGAAATCTTGTGTTCTACTAACATCTATCTTCATAACTGCCAAAAGAAATAACGACAGCAGCAACATAAACGACAATACACGCAGCAGTAGTTATAAAGAAAGAAACTGTAAGTTAACACAGTGAATGACACTTTCCTGTTGGGTTTCTGTCATCTGCAGTATGGATAAGTTTCTAAGCAGATCTGCATTATTAGCTACGTTCTTTTTTTAAATGACATATAATTCCCAAACACAGTTTCCACAATTAGTAAACTGAGATTAAAAAGATAATCATGAAAAGGCTGGGCGAAAATGATATGCTGTTGCTCTGATAACTGCCAGCAAACATATTCCAAGATTTGCATCACATATGTTCATATAGAAATCATCCCCGAAGTCAGAATGCGACTGCCTTAAGGTGACCCAATACTCTGTTGCATACGCAAAGTCTCACCCTCGGTGAACTTTGAGACTCTACCCGAAAAAAATCACAAATTCCCAATACCACCAGAAGATATTCTAAAAAAAACCCCCACTTGAAAGCCACTTCAAATGCAGTTTAGCAATATCATATGCTCGCACTCATCATTGTTCATTTCCCAAGCTGCTCTCATTTAATCCCTGGCTGGAGAAAATCAGGGGATTTAGATATTCCTTAACAGGTATGGCAGAGGTGCCTCAGGCACAAGGTCGGTCCAATAAGTATATTGCAGGCACTAAGACAC
>CM054151.1:35251498-35296498 GCA_028751875.1 Rapana venosa
GTAGCTGTCTGATTACCCAACATAAAGTTGTTTTTTTGACACAAATAAAGGCGTTTGTTTTACGACGAGCTCTGCTTTTGCCTATCAGATTTATTCAAATCTAGGAGATCAAGCGTAATGGAGGACAGTATTAACAGTTTACGGCCTTATCATGTTTTTTCATTTCCACCTTCTAAAGGATTGGCCGTTCAAAAACTCAACTTAATGATGAGAATAAGCAGTAGATACAGACAAGAGACAAGAAAGGAAAAAATAATAACAATACAAACAACAATAAAAACAACAGCAACAACAGCAGCAACAACAGCAAGAAATACAGACACTGACAAAGGAAAATAAAGCATCAGTGAACAAAAAACCTTGACGATAACAACAGTCTAGCAGCACACAACCTTGTTCAAGAAAAAGAACCCACAAAAACCTCTCTTCTGCAAAGTTTTCCTTTGGAGCAAAAAAATCTCTTTGTTTCCAGACAGCATGTCTTTTCTACATCCTTCGCAAAATAAGCATTCTATGCAAAAAATTGCTTCTAAAAACAAAGCAAACAAAGAGACAGAATTAAGAACAGCTAGAACGGAAAAAACACACAACAAAACATGATGAAAGGTAAACTTCCAATGTCACCTAATTGGTTGTCCAAATGTTTCTCTGCAACCAATTCTAACAAGAAAACACTACGCAGATAATAAATTTAGCAAGTCCCTCTCTCTTAACAAACCTATCCAGCAATAATATCTGTCTGTTATATCACATCATTGTCTCCCTCCTGTTCTTCCTTACTAACAAATGCAAACATGTTCTATGAAAAGAAAACTTGATAAGCAGTGTCAATTATGTTGTTGTTGTTGTCATTACCAGTGCGTTCACGTCTCCGCCATGTTTGTAAGGGTTGATGGGAAGAATTGGTGGAGTTGCTGGACATCTAACCAGCCTATCTCAGGCCCATAACTCAGTTGCCTGAGGTCAAGATAGATGATTTGCCTTAGAGACAATCCACTTGAGTGACCGCAAGTAACTTTGCCTACCGCCCCCCTCTTCCCCCCCCCCCCCCCCCCAGTCCTCTAGCCCAAGGTAATGTGTGTTTGAAGAAGAAAAGGAAGAAAATATGAATGACAGCATATAAACGGTCTCGTCTCAGATTTGATCGTAATAAAGTGTCTTAGCATGCACTGCAATGGACTCAGCTAATCAAGCTTGAGATGGACTGGACTGGTTCAAACAGAAGTACACGAATCTGTTACCAAATAAAACCACCCGGTTACGTAAAAATACACATTCAGATGACGTGCAGATGTCCTCATACACCGGGGCATATAGTCACTGATCAATCGGTCTAAACTCACTAAATGTGAATAGACAATAAACCGAAGACATCATTAACAATAAACAAAATCATAATTAATGCACTTACTGAAGTAGCTTTAACAAATCTAAACTTGACTGTATTAGAGTGAAGTATAACTAAGTCACACCGATTTTTCATTGAATTATATTGGCTTATTCTTCATTGTATTAGGTTTTGCACGCATACAAATATTGGTTACGAAAATATGTTACAGACAGTGGTTTTAATGTTCTGCTATATTGTTGTTGCTTTATGCCTTCGTGTGTGGGTATATTCTTACTTCTGGGCGTTCATTTCTGCCCAATTTTGCAAGAAAAAATAAATAAAATCTTCTTCTATTTGGTTTTCCTGAGCGCATTATATCCAAACCATATTTAGAGGTGTTGATGTATTGACTCAAGTGATATAAAACATTGAATTGAGGACCTGAGAGCTTCAAGACTGATTGAAACTAAAAGTCTGCTTAGTCCAGATGGCTATTTTATCTCAAAAGCTATTAAGCAAGGTTAGAATACTAAAATGATAAATAGAATGGTAAGGAAAAACATAAATAAAGAAGTATCGTATAACCAGAAAGTTATTTTTCGTAGTGTGTCTAAAGATGCACACAACTCTCCCTGATTAAAATATGTCCACCTGTAAAACCACAAACAGAAAAAAGAGGTAGACTACGTGCTATTTCTTCTTTTTTAAAGAATAATCATTGTATGCGTGCAAGTTTAATATAAAAAATACAGAGACTAACAAAACAAAACAGTCAAAATTACAGAGCCTTCAAGGCGCAGAGAAAACCATCATGGGTAGTAAACACTTCTGTTTTTTTCCTTACATTTTACCTAAAGCATTTTGCCTTGCAGTCCCTCTAGATTAAACCCTAATGAACCCGAGCAAAAGACACACGGACACAACAATCACAGGAACAGAAAAGAAATGTTATAACAAAACACCTGCTTAATGAACTGAAACACACACAACACACACACACACACACACACACAACACCACACAAAAGATAGAGGGATAGAGAGAAAGAGAGACAAGACAGAGAGAGAGAGAGAGAGAGAGAGAGAGAGGGGGGGATCGGTATAGAAATAGGAAAACACAAATAAACACACGAAGACATAAAGAAGACACTGCCGGGCGGAGCGCTATGCATAAAAATAAAATAATTCAAGAGATAAAGATACAAATAAAAGAAAAGGTAACGCACAGATGAGTATCCAGAGAGATAAGCGTAAAAAAATAGAAGAGGTGGAGAAGAGGAAGATGAGTAGATGATGAAGAAGAAGAAGAATGCAAAAAAGAATGAATGCAAAGGAGAAAAATGCAAAGAATGCAAAGAGGAAAAATGCAAAGAAGAAGATTGCAAAGAAGACGAATGCAACGAAAATTATGTAAAGAAGAAGGAGAATGCAAAACGAAAAATGCAAAGAAAAAGAATGCAAAGAAGAAAAATGTAAAGAAGAAGATTGCAAAAAGAAGAATGCAACGAAGAAGAATGTAAAGAAGGATAATGCAAATGAAGAATGCAAAGAAGAAAAAGAGAAATGCAAAGAGGAAGAAAAAGAAGAAGAAGAAGATGATAATGATGATGATGATGATGATGATGATGGTGATGACGACGACGACAATGACAATGGCGGCGACGACAAAGAAGAAAGACAGGAGCAGAAGATTACATTAATGATAAATGAACAAGACAGACAGAAAAAACCCCCAAAATAGACACTTAGACAGACAGACAAACAGACAGACAGACAGAGGCACAGATAATGAAAAAACAACAACAGACAGAGACAGACAAAGACGAACAGAAAAATATCACGAGTACACAGACACACGTGGCAAACAGAGAGACGGAGATCCCACCAACAAAACACATTAGACAGAGACAGAAATAGACAGAGAAACAGAGTCAAGCTAAAGCTATCTACACAGTAATCCTAAGAGTGGCTAACGGCACTTCACATTCCCATCACGTCAAAGCAATGTTCGTCACAGGATGACCATTTGTGTTATTTCCTGATCGCCTAAGTGGATGCTCTTTCATTCTTTAGAGGACTGCACTCTAGTCTTTGAGCATAACCCACATGACGGAGGAGAGAAAAGTGAAATCTGTGCAAACCTTTGATTGATAAAGACCTACATATTTTTTTCCATTCTTTTGCATTGTTTCCCTTCAAGAACAGACTTTTTAAAAACGATTTTGCTATTGGTTTTGGTTTATATGTTACACAAGCTTCGCTAATGTAATATAGTGTAATGGGTTATGAAATATTTATAATGAAAATTATTGTTTATACAACACACTGCGTAGTGTATTGAAATGTCTTGTGCTGCTTTGTTGCGTGTCATATTTACTGAATTGTACTGCATTGTGTTCCATATACATAGTTTTATATCTTAGTGTAGTATATTGCATTGTGTTCCATTGTATCGCACCATTGTATTGTAGTGTATTCTATTGTAGTGTATTCTATTGTATAACTTGTGTTGTGACGTATCATATTATACTATATAATAGTGCATTGCGTGTACTACATTGATGTATTGCATTGTATGACATTGTATTGCGTGGTATTATAGTTCATCACTTTCTTATTAAGTCTGCAAAAGCCACACTCTTTGCATGAAAGACATTTTCAAAATATAATTTGTGTACATTTATCTCATTTGTAGAGCTGAACCACGCAATACAATGTCATACAATGCAATAATGCAATATTATATAGTATAATATGATACGTCACAACACAAGGTAATACAATAGAATATACTACACTAGAATACACTACAATAGAATACACTACAATACAATGGTGCGATACAATGGAACACAATGCAATATACTTCACTAAGATATAAAACTATGTATATGAAACACAATGCAGTACGTTAGCGCCTGGGCTTTATCACAGTTCTTGATTAAACCATTGACACTGGGGGCAACAGCAAAGTGAGAGGCTGTATGACCAGTGGCTTTCCCACTCATGGAGTTCCACTTTACAGCTTAGTCTTTAGTGATCGACTATGACTCTCTGACTAGGAGGCTTGACTCGCACAGTCCTTATGTGCTGCAGCCCTGGGGGCTGCTTGGCCTTTGGAGAACATCTCCAACGCTGACTGTCCTTATACCCACTTGGCCGAAAGAGTGGGGATATGCTGTGGGCAAGGCATCTCCACTATAATCAAATTTCTGCAAAAGTTTCCAAAACAGCAGCTGCCTCCTCTGCTGTTTTGGAGGTCATCGTCGGACAGGACGGACAAACGTACTACTAGAGCTGAGAGGGGATTATCTCCTCCTCACAGGCTAAATAAAACACATTGTCTCTAAGTTAAGTCTCTGCTAATAAGAACTTTTAGAAAGGGATATGCACAATCACTATTCATAAATAAAAACGTCGCTACCCAAAATACCACTGTGGGTGCTAAGTTGACTACTGGCATAACTATTCCAAATATAATTCGTAATACCTTATAATCCTAACTTTTTCCTTTGAAAAACCGTCTTTACGCACATCGTGTGGGTGAATTATCACTGTGATTTGATGGAAAAGTTACTTTTCGTGCATGTGTGCTGAGATTGTAAGGCATTATATGCTTCTAGGGTTAGGCAATTTTCTGTTCTACAAGATTCTTTATTTCTGGTGGTAGAAATAAATTCTCAGTAAAAGGAGGTAGAGAGTGATATTCAGATAATGTAGAACTAAGTTATGACTCAACAAAAGTTCTGAAGCAAAAAGGGGTAAGAGAGTTTTAAACTTGAAATAGAATTACTTCCATTTTAGAGCAGAGTATTACAAAGTGGACACTTTCATAGTTGCTTTGGCAGTGAGAATTCTAGGTAAGACTTTCTGACCATGCATGATTCTTAGACTTGAATTTCTCTTAGCAAATATGTTAATATCCCTATCTGGATCATGTTGTCTCTGGAATATGATGTAATTTAGGGATAACAGGACTTTCACTAATGGTTGTTGTTAATGCACATACAGCTTCAGCCAGAAAGGCGAAAGTAATGTACCAACTGTTCCACAGCTACCCTATCGTCAAGACACCTCATTCAAGGCGATTGTTTACTTTAACAATGTGATTGGTACAAAGTATAATACACATAGTTACTATGATAAGATTTTGGTAAGGCATTTAAAAAGATAAAATACAACGAACGCCTAGGTTGATAATTGAAAAAATAAATCAGCATAAATAACTCTTTTTCTGTAAAGTTCTATTCATGTTATCTTGCTTTATTTTTATTTCTTGGTAACACAAGAAAAGTAGGTAGTGGAAGAAGAAGAAGAAGAAGAATACTTAGGAGTAAAAGCAAAACAAAATGAGGACGTTGACAATGATAAGAATTTTGTTTCCCCAAACCTTAAAAATGCAAAATAGGCAGAACGAAAACACATCGTCTAAAATACATAACAGACCCTACCAAAGACTTTAAGTTGGTATACCTTATTATCAGCAGCCAATCTGATATAAAATTCAACACAAGTGAACACACACACACACACACACACAGACTTCCATCTATCTTTTTCCACATCCCAGGGGCAACTTCAGGAACTGTGAGCCAATGAACGGAATGAATATTTCATGATGTGCTCTCCCCTCTGATCTTCTTTCTGATTGGCTCCTGTCGTACTTTGCTAGTACTTGGTCCACGCTGTTCACTGATTGGTGACTGACCTGATGTAAGCGGTCCCATGAGCAATCACCTTACCCCACTAAGAGGAAAGAGCAAGACGTTAAGTGGCCAGATTGCAGCAGTTGTCAGACTTAAAGTGGCTGAAAGAGATTCTAAGGATTTAATATAGGCCCATACATGTTAAGGACGTTGAGATACAGAAGCAAAAAACAACAACATAAGTTAAACATTTAAGAAATCAAGTGATCATGTTGTTGCTGGCCTGTCTTTAAAAAAATTCATTTAAGATTGTCTAAAGTACCACACACACATCCACACACACACACACACACACACACACACACACACACACTTGTGAAACCTTGCTGATGATATGACAATAAGAAATCCCATACTGCTGAATATGTTGGTGTTATAATTATTACCTGTCTTCTACATCTGCATAGAGTTTGTGCTGTTCTTTCTTGTGTTGAAAGAGAGCATTTCCAGGATCTGTTCCGTTCAAATTTGACAGATCTGCCATGGTGATGAGAGCAGACAGACGCAGTGTGCAGAACAGCCTGGTAGTTCCTTGTTAGATATGCTTTTCCTACATAACTGGTTTACCATAAATGTAGAAAAATCTACCTACACTTGGGAAAGAAACAAAGAATAGAAAGATATGAAATGCAAGAAAGGATTAGAAAAAACAACAACAGTGACGATGACAACAACGATGACAACAAGGACAAGAAAAATAGCATCGACAATACAACTGCAATGACAGCAATAGTAACAATAATAATATCAAAACCAGAAGCAAAGAGGCTTCCAAAAGAAAAAAAAAGTAGACAAAAATTCTTAGGTTGCTTTTTTGTTCTTTAAAAATACCAGGGCATAATAAACCTTCATTCTGCAAAGTTTTGCTTCGAACCAAATTAAATTCTGAATATTTTCAGATTGCAAGTATTTTGTACATCATCTGCAAGATAAAACTTTTTGTGAAGAGAGAGAGAGAGAGAAGAGAGAGAGAGAGAGAGAGAGAGAGAGAGAGAGAGAAGAGAGAGAGAGAGAGAGAGAGAGAGAGAGAAAGGAGCAACGTAAACTAACTGTATTTGTACATAAACTAAAACGGAATGGAAAATAAACAGCCAGTGTCACCTAATTAGGTGTCAAAATATTTCCTTACAACCAGTTCCAACCAAAAAACAACTCCCCCAGAAAGCCAGGAAAGGATTCCCAAGCAGATTAGAAAAAAGGAAACCTTTCCCCCAACAAGCACATGGAAAGAAAACACTTTAAAAAGAACGCTTTCCCTTCTTACCACTATCCAACTTGCCAGCATGTTTCAATTCATTCCTCTATAAATTATTGCAATTCTGTTTATTTTGTTGTTGCCATGACCAGTCTGGACACGTCTCTGCCTTGTTTACAAAGGAAGATGGGAAGGGTTGATGAAGATTGCAGGACATTCCCATGTTTGTCGCAGACCGACAATTCTTACCATTGATGAACTTCGGATCTCTAGCTGCAGAACAAAAAAAAACATCCACAAACCCCTAAAAAGACAAAGCAAAAAATAGAACTAAAATACAGTCAACAGTTTCAAGCATAAAAAGCAATAAAATAACGGGCTACCTATATCGTTTTCCTCAATGAGGCCAACAAGACCAAGTTGTGCTGAAGACGCCCGCTGTTTTGCTTCATTTATCAGCCCCAGGATAAAAAAGGCGAACAAAATGTAACCTTCAATATACACATAAAAATAAAATAGAATGCCAAAATGAGCAAATTACACTTCAGACTGGATATCCTCTGCCTATCTCAGTGCTTGAAATATATAATTACTGAGTAGTCAGAAGAAAACAATGCAGGAAAAATATCCCATGTACGAAGACTACTTTTCTTCTGATTGCCTCATCTTTTGTGACGTTCCTGCCCTGCTGTTCTCGCTCTGCTCAAGCCATGCTTATGATGGTTTGTTTGTTTGGGTTTTCTTTTGCGTCCTCGGGGTTGCGGTTCCTCAGGGACCTGATTAATATCAGGCTACCTTAGGGACACCCACCAGAGTGGCCCTGCACTAAAGATACGTCATTTTGGTGGTATTCAGTAGTGCCTGTTCTGAGCTAACGCGCGCAGGACACCACCTACTCAGCCCCTACTGACTAAATAAATTTTTGGTCTCGGACCCAGACTGAGTGAGCGGCCCTTCCTGGGTTGCGACCACCACAAAGTCCCTCCAACGACATTACCCCGTGAACCTCCGTCCCTGGAGGCTTTGACACACACACACACACACACACACACTAGCCACAGGCATAGACGGGATTGGAGATACCAAAGCTGAGGTCAGCGCAAGACCACAGCAGCCGGGCTCGCAGAAACAGGGGCACTTTTTATTGCCTGATCGCCTGTATCTCCATAAGGTGGGGATGCTATTTCTGCTGAAAGGGCTCCTGCCATCCCCCACAGGGGTGAATTAAGTAGCCAAAATAAGACTTGACTGGAGCAGAATGGTGTGAACTGGGTTTCTCGGGACGGGTATGAAATAAGCTAGGGACTGTAAGACTGGACTGCACCAAAGTGGACGGGACAGCAATGGGCTGGATTGAATGACGCTGGCTGTATAGATTGTGTATTGCATTGAAGTCACAACAGACAGTTTCGTGGACATCTCATAGGCACCTATCTCCTCCTTGTTTTCCATCCCTCTTTCTGTGTATGCTTGATTTTATGATTTTTTTCAAAAAATATATTATATTTAGATGTCTTGTTTGCTATATATTTACGTTTATTGCATATTAAAACGCTATGTGCATATTCTGAGAGAACTAGAGTTTAACCACCAACCTCTCCACCACCAAATTTGCTCTTAATCTGAGGGTTAACTTCATTAACAAATGTACTTAAACAAATTACCAAACTAAGAAAACGTCTTTAGATATGAAGATCGTTGCATTTAGATCGAGATTTGTGCGAGTTTAATACCTCAAGCCTATACAAAGCTGAATAAAATGGAAAAGAAGCAAGCTCTATTGAATTAAAAATATACAAACTATTCTTGCAGTTTAACAAATATAGCATAGCATAAGTTCTAAAAAAAAATTAATAGGTCAAGTCAGGCAAATATCAACTATTTTTTATTTCTACTGACTGTTAAAGTGTAAATTTGCTTGTGTTTTTGCACGAGTGTTTACTATATAGTATCCAACACCGGTTATTCAATAAAATATATGTACATTTCGAAACAAAAATATCACACATCAGTAAAATCTCTAAAAGGAGTGATAGGGAAGTGAGAGAGACGGCAACAGATAGACAGAAAAGGAAAATCGAATAATACGACTACCGAGAAAGATAGATAATGGGGGTAAAGGGAAAAGGGAGGGAAGAAGAAGAAGAAGAAGAAAAAGAAGAGAGATGGAGAGAGAGACAGACAGACAGACATGCAGACAGACAGGCATACAGACAGACATAAAGACAGACACGGAAACAGAGAGGATGGCCTTTAGGAATCAATATCATATACATATAAGAAAACAGGTTTGGTAAACAACAGCAACAACAATACAGAAACAAGACAAATGCACAATCATAATCACAGACATACCAAAACACAGACAAGAAAAGCAAGAGTAGTAACATTGTCTTCTCTTTTCCTATATATCGCTCTAAGCTGTTTTCTATTTCATACCTTAGTGATAAACATGATCAACCTGAAGAAAAACAACAAGACATAACTACAAAGACAAGACTAAGATGATGCAATAAAGAGATACAAATGAATATTCACTGAAACATTTTGCTTGGCATTCACACACACACACACGTACACACATGTACACACACACGCATATACACGCACACACACACGCATACACACATGCACACACATGCATACACACACAAACGCACACACACATGCATACACGCATACACGCACACGAGCACACGCAAACACACACACACGCACGCACATACAAACGCACACAAGTACACATAAATCCATACATACAAGGATGCATGCACCCGCACATACATATACAGACACACACAGGCATGCACGCAAGCACGCAAACACAAACCTACACAAACTCACGCGCGCGCGCGCGCACACCCACACACACATACACACACACACACACACACAACACACACACACACACACATACACACACGCCCCAAATACACACCAACACACACAAACACACAACAACACACACACACACAAAACACAAACCCAGGCCAATAGAGAAGGAATAAGATTTGACAGAAAAATAATCAGACATTCGAAGAGACATTGACAGATAGATAGATAAGGAGACAGCTTAAATTATATCTATATATCTTTATCTCTCTCTCTCTCTCTCTCTCTCTCTCTCTCCTCTCTCTCTCTCTCTCTCTCTCTCTCTCTCTCTCTCTCTCTCTCTTATATATATATATATATATATATATTAATATATATATATAATATATATATATATATATATATATATATATAATATATATATATATACCACATGGGTAAGGTTACACAAGTAGAAAGAACACAGAAAATCGTGGAAAACAGGAATGAAGAAGAAAATGCCAATGATGATGATGATCATATTGAAGATGACGATAATTTCATCAGCGTCGAGGATGACTCCACTGATGGTGATAATGATGACAGTGGAACGATGATGATAATGATGATGACGACTACGATGATGATAATACTGAAGACAATTAAAATCTTGATGATTATGATGAGATGACGACGACGACGATGATGATAACGATGACGACGACGACGTTGATGATGAGGATGATGACGACGACGACGATGATGATGATGATAACGACGACAACGACGCTGGCGTTGATGATGACGACTAAAATGATGGTGTCGATGACGGTGATGATGATAATGACGACGACGACTATGGTGATGATGATGACGACAACGATGACGACGACGTTGACGGTACAAAGACAAGACAGAGACAATGATTAGGTCAGACAAGTACAGACAGGCAAACAATGAGACAGGGATAGAATGATTCGAACAGACAGAAACAAACGCGCGAACAGCCAGCAGACATGCACTGCAGCATAAAACCAACCGACCAACAAACTAACAAACAAAAAAGCAAACCAACACACAAACAGACAAAGATGGCCACAGAGGATAGCCAAAGTCGGGACCAAAGTGGTTCCCAGCAGCAGCACCCATCACTGTTCCCATTCACGTCACGTCAAAGCAGTGTCCGTCATGGGATGATCATTAACGTTATTTCCTGCTCCTCTAGTGGCTGTTCCTTCTTATTTTAAGGGTCCCTGCTCCGACCTTTCAGCAGAGCCCACTTCACGGATAGGAAAGCAATCGCTAAAAACAAGGGATTCATATCTATCTATCTATCTATCTATCTATCTATCTATCTATCTATCTATCTATCTATCTATCTATCTATCTATCTATCTATATATCTATCTATCTATCTATCGATCTATCTATCGATATATAGATCTATCTATCTATCTATCTATCTATATATATATATCTCTCTCTCTCTCTATATATATATATATATATAAGTACTTTTTTCTTATGTTTTTAGGTTTTGGTTTCAGCAGTATCAGTAATGTAATTCTGGTCATGCTATAGTTTAGCTGTGGGCTGGTTTTGCTAATGTAATATGGTAATAGTTTTTACTGTTGTAAATTGTGCTATTTTATGCTGCACTTTTTTTCTCATGTATTATGCAGGATTTGATTAGACTTGAGTAGCCCATACAATTGACAATGGTCATCTTACAGGATGGAGTAATGAAGTAACTTATGACAGTGAAACCCATTTTGGAAGAATTTATGCTTTTTTTTTTTATTCAGAGTTATTCAAAAGTCTTTGGTAAAAAAGAACAAGCAGACAAAAAAAGAAAGATGAAAGCAGTAGTAGAAGTAAATGATAGTGGCCAATGAAAAAGAAACATTTGAAGAAGAAGAAGAAGAGAATGAGGTAATCAATCATGAAACAACATTACTGTAAATGTAAAAGAAATACACACATATCATCCATTAAGAATGTACAGTGTTAATTCATGACAAAGACTCCAAAGGAAAACAACAACAACGGGATAGCTAATGTACGTGTAGTAGAAAAGGAACTGCAACGTAAGCACACCACACACACACACACACACACATACACAGAGTGACTTCCATCTATCTTTTTCCAACCTCCACAGGGGCAACTTCAGGAACTGTGAGCTAACAAACAGGTTGAATATTTCATGATGGCCTCTCCCTTCTGATCTTCTTTCTGATTGGCTCCTGGCGTACTTTGCAATTACTTCGTCCACTCTGTTCGCTGATTGGTGACTGACTTGATCTAAGCGGTCCCCTGAACCAATCAAATTATCGCACTAAGAGAAGCGAAAACAGTAGATAGGTGGCCAGACTGAGAACCTTGTTAGGCTCACTGCAGCTGACAACCAATTCCAGTGCTAAATCTGTGAGCATTAAAAGTCCCACTTACCAAAGCATGAAGTACTCTTTAAAAAAAAAAAGAAAAATAGAAATTGGAAATACTGCACTTGAAAATATTGAATGACACACGCATATACCCCCTCCCCATCCCTAAAACATGAAATACTCAAAAAAAAATGAAAAAACCAGAAATTGTAAATAATGCACTTGAAAATATTGAATGACACACGCATATAACCCCCACCCCCCCACCCCTGCGCTTGTGCCTGTGTACATGAACACACATACAGACATCCATACACACACATGCACATAAGCACACACGTAGTACTTTGCTCCCTCTGTGTCTCTTTCTTTGTGTCTCTTTCTGTCTCTCTCTGTGTCACTGTGTCTCTTTCTCTCTGGCGATGTAGAGAGAGAGAGAGTCTGTCTCTGTGTCTCTTTCTGTCTCTCTTTGTGTCTCTGTCTGTCTCTGTCTCTCTCTGTCTTTCTCTCTGTCTCTCTTAAACACACACACACACACACGCATACACAAAGACGCACGCACGCACGTACGAACGCACATACACTCACGCAGACAAACACACACGTATTCCAGCATGCTGTAACATCTCCTGTACACAACACGCTCAGTCCAGTTTTGGCAGAGGAACAGCCCCCCTGTGGCTGACACTACAGTAGAGAGAGAGTGTGTGGCTGCGCCAGGTCCAACTTGCCCACATCACAATGCCTGCAAAAGTCAATGCATGGCCAAAAAACTGGTCTCTGAGATAGCGCAGTAACATTAAGATAATGCATTGGTATGTCTGTATATACGCATGCTGTGTACGTGCCTATGTGCTGTGCTGTGCTGTGATGTGTGTGTGTGTGTTTGTGTCTCTGTGTGTGTGTGTGTGCGAGCGCGCGCGCGCGCGTGTATGTTGTGTACCACACGCGTGCAAGCACGCGAGTGTATGTGTGTATATGTGTGAGTGGAGCAGGGTTAGAGGCGCGGGGGTGGGGGGGGGGGGCAGTGAGTGAGTGAGCGCGGCGTGTGTGTGTGTGTGTGTGTGTGTGTTCATTTTATTCTTTTTTATATCGAGATAATAGAATAAGCGCTAATAAAAAGGTAAAGGTAAAGGAGTCCCATAACCTATAAGGTCGTAGGGGAGCGAGGCGTCAGAGACCTCACTTCTCTAGGGCCAGCATATTGAGGGCGGCGCCCATCTCCTCTCCCTCGCTGCTTTACCTTCCCTGACCCTAAAGAGGGCAGGTACCCATTTACAGCTGGGTGAACTGGGGGAACTGTACTGAAGCCAAGGCGCGCAAGCGGTCACCCATCCAACTGGTAACCACGCTCGACGCTGCTTAACTTGGCTGGGGGAAAGCGAGTGCTCTGACCACTGAGCTATCCGTCCCCATGCGCTAATGTACTTCTTTTTTTTACATCCACTCCCCGTGTGTGTGCGGTTTTGTCTGTGTGTGTTGTGTTATGTATGTGTGTGTGTGTGCGTGCGTGTGCCACACGCGTGCAAGCATGCGAGAGTATGTATGTATGTATGTGTGTGTGTGTGGGGGGGGGGGGGGGGAGGGGGAGCAGGGGCTTGGGGCGTGAAGGGAGGGAGCATGAATCCGAGTGTGTGTGTGTGTGGGGCGGGGGTGGGGGTGGGGGGCGCATGCATACCGTTTAGTGGGTGAGAAGCGTAGATCAGAAAGAGAAGATATCGAAAGGAGAGGCTGATTGATAACGGAATATCAATTGAAAACGATCAAAGAATCCCCTTTTAGGTGCATTCCTTAATTTAGTGTCATCTCACTCTTCTTTATTGTCTTTTTTCGGTTAATTGAGTGAGTGGGCGAGGAAGACAAGAAGACAGTAATTGAGTGTGTGAGTAAGTCAATGGGTGAATGAGTTATTTATCAAGCAGTTCTTTAGTACATTTGAGTAATCATGTAATTAATTAATCGCAATGCTCTATAAACAGAAGGAGTATGCATGAAAACATAGTAAGACTAAAATATGAAGTGCACGCCTTTTCAACGAACACATGTTTCATCATTATTGCTCAATGACAGGTTCATCATACACAGAAAAACACAGGGAGAGAAAGAAGAATAGAAGCATAAGAGGGCTTCAGGAAAAAAACAACAACAAAATAATGTAACTAAAAACTAAAACCGATAAGAGAGAAAAGAAGGAACGAAATGTGGGAGCAAAACAAGTATGAAAGGAAGACGGGAAGATAGATAAAAACGAAAGAATAAAAGTAGGAAAGAGTGACAGACAAACGAAAGCTAGAGAAGAATATGAAGAAGCAAAACGAATATAAAACGGAAAGAAAAATAAGGGGAAAAAAACACCGAAAGAAAACGAAGAAAGAAAGAACTATACAACGAAAGAAAGAGAGAATAAAATAAGGCAAAAAAGAGGAAAGAACAAATGAAAGAAAGAAGAACAAAAAAATACACCAAAGCAGAAAAGTAAAATAAAAAAGACGTATAAAAGGAAGGAAAACCTTAAAAAAACCAACTGTGTCACCCAAAAATGCACGGGCAACAAAACAAGCAAAAAAAAGTACATAAGAAAAAAGGAAAACAAAACGTAAGTAAAAAACCAAAGACAGCAACAAGAAAAAAAAACTATGTTAAGAAAAGACTAAAAACCCATAACAGATTTAAAAAAAGACAAAACAGACAGGTAAAAAAAGCCGGGACATGCTTAGGATAGGAAATTTAAAGAACAGAAAAACGACAAAAATGTACACGTAGAAAAAAGCAAGCAAATGAAAGGGGAAACCAATAAAACGAAGTGTTAAAAAAGGAAAAAAAACAGAAAACTATTTGGTTATGCAAATGAACAAGAACCTGTGTTGAAAGGGGAATACTGACAGGTTAAAAAATACAGAGAGACAGTCAAACAGACAGTGAGAAAGAGAGATAGGTAGACGAACATACAGAGAGAGAGAGAGAGAGAGAAAGAGAGAGAGAGAGAGAGAGAAGAGAGACAGACAGACTAACACACCCACCCACACACATACATACACACACACACAAACAAAACAAACACGCGCACATGTGCACGAATATAGTCACAGATAGTCATGCATACATAAATACACATACATTCATACATACATACATTTATCCATCCATCCATACATCCATACATACACACATCCATCCATCCATCCATACATCCATACATACATACATATACAGATAAAAAAAACAATCTCCTCGAACGGGCTCCTTGGTGGTGGCTCGAACCTGTCTGTGCAATCACGAATTCAACGCCCAAACCACTAGGCTATATTGCCCCCCCCCCCCCCCCCCCCTCTGCCCCCCTCCCTTCCCCGCCGACGCTATTGTTATGTTTATGATATTAACAAGAGAGACACATTAACAATTAAAAATACCCTGGTCACCTTTAAATTCGTTCATACCATCAACAACATCATTATCATCATCATCTCATCATCATTATCAGTATCACAACCATCGTCGCCATCATCATCACTATCATCAACATTATCACCTTCATCATCATTATCATCACCACCATCATCATCACTTCCACCAGCACTACCATCGTCGTCGTCATCATCATCCTCGTCGTCGTCGTCGTTGTCGTTGCCACCACCACCACCACCACCATCACATCATCATCATCATCATCATCATCACCGTTTTGCCGTTTTGAGCTGAAGTGAGGTAAGCTGTCCCTTTTTCGATTTCAATAGGTATTCAGCGCTATGCTAGTCTACAATTTGACACTCAATATTATGCACCTTGGTCGTTTTTGCTGCTGTTTCTGTTGCTTAATATTGGCAAATAACAATACAAATGATCTGCCCATGATCCCTAAAATATGTAGCTTAAATCAGCTACGTGATCTGTCAAATCCAGCCTCCCCTTAAAAATATTCTGCATTGTTTGTGTTGTGTTTTGTTTCTTTGTTCATTTTGCGCAAGATGTACATTTATTTGCAGAAGGAAATTGGGATATTAAAAAAATGAACTAAAAGATTTTTGTTGTTGTACTGGATACGAATGTTTTCCAACGAATTTACATCCATGGGTGTCATCTTTTTTTTCCATTGCGATTTGTTTGCTTCCTTGGGTTCAAAAGGTGTGCTTTAGTGTCAACCACTTAGTTGTTTTTATGAAACCCTTTTAAAATTTGACTTCCGAGTATGATCAGACAATAAGAATAACAAAGAATATAGAGGTGAAG
This sequence comes from Rapana venosa, assembly GCA_028751875.1. Classification (NCBI taxonomy): domain Eukaryota; kingdom Metazoa; phylum Mollusca; class Gastropoda; order Neogastropoda; family Muricidae; genus Rapana; species Rapana venosa. Next base: position 35,268,154 of record CM054151.1, read on the forward strand.
AAATACCTTTTTTTTTCTAAATCAAAGATTGAGCCGATGTCATCTCATGATTATGCTTTAAAACTTTCCGTTCCCGACTTACGTGGCAAGCCTTCAAACTTGTGGTCATCCTTTCCTCGTAGTTTCAGCCGTAGTTCTGCGGACAAAGCCAGTTTCTGGTGATGATGATGATGATGATGCCGATGATGATGATGATGACGACGACGACGACGATGTTGGTGATGATGATGATGGTGATGATGATGACGGCGGCGTGTGTGGTGATGGTGATGGTGTGGTGGTGATGATGATGATGATGATGAGATGATGAGATGATGATGATGATGGTGGGTGGTGGTGGTGGTGGTGCGGCGGTGGCGACTTGGTGGTGGTGGTGGTGGTGATTATTGTTCCATAAATTCGTCATCGTCATCGTCGTGATGATGATGGATGATGATGATGATGGTGATGATGATGATGATGATGATGATGATGATGATGATGATGATGATGATGGCGACGACGACGACGACGGCGACGACGACGACGATGATGATGATGATGATGATGATGATGATGATGATGATGATGATGGACGTAGTGGTAGTGGTGGTGGTGATGAGTGTTCCTATAGTATTCCTCATCGTCATCGTCGTCGTCGTCATCACATCGTCGTCGTCGTCATCATCATCATCATCATCCCACCACCAACATCCTCCTCCTCCTCCTCCTCCGTCTCCTCCTCCTCATCACCATCATCATCACCTACACCAACATCACCAACATCACCAACATCATCATCATCATCATCATCATCATCATCATCATCATCATTCATCATCATCATCATCATCATCATCCTCCCATGTTCATAGCCATCATAGTGGTTTCTACTAAACCCTATTTTTTACACCCACGTCAAATAGCCAGTAGCAGAAAAAAATCAAGTCAAATTAATCATCATACCGGTTATAAGAGGTGGCATTGCAGATTTTGACACATCAGGCTTGTTACAGTTAGCAGGTTAATAGTATTGTTCGCTGTGCATATGTTTTTCATAACGTGAGAAACAAAGAATCCGCAATGCGATAGATGGTAGAAAAACTATGCAAAGATGGGCCTAGGTGAGCTGAGTCAGTGGACCTTTGTAGAAGCTTGCACGATACTGAAACAAACACTTGTCATTATATCATCCATTGTGTGAGACTTTCAGCCAGAACAATTTCACTGAATATGATTTTAAATCTTGCTTATCTTGTTTTCTTTTAAATGTGTGTTTATCAATTATCTTAAAGTTAAGATCTTTCCAAAAGCGAGTTACAGTATTTGTAAATGGACAGTATACATTTTGAAAAATAATTTGGGTTTAGTTCCCTCTAAAACGTTACACGCACTGACCTTCTTTTGAGATTTGCCGATTCACGCCGAATTTGTAATTTCTGTGTAAAATCATCCTCAAGCTGAGGTATCGAGTGTCTTAGGACAGATGAAGCTGAATAAAACCGTTTAGAATTGTATTCAAATTTATTGATAATACCTTGGACTTTTTCCCATAGTCAGCAGTGGTTTGTCATTTGCTATAAATAATTTTTTTGTGAATGAGTTGGGTCAAGAATCTATAGAAGGATTGAGGACAGAAGGGGATGGAGACAGCTGACAGAGCATGTATCGGTATGTACCATTAAAAACAAGGTCCTTGTGAAGCGAAGAGACGGGATAGCCTAGTGGTAAGATCATTGCGCTCGCAATCTGACGACCCGGATTCGATTCCCGTTCAAGGGGATATTTTCCCCTGGAGTTAACATCAGTGCAGACTCCACTCTCCCCAAAAGTCCTTCGGATGAGACTATAAACCAAGGCCCTGTGTGCGAACGCACGCAGACCATCTTGCGTATATGTTAAATCCTGTTCCGCTTTTCGTAAGAGTATGCCATTGTGTGCCGGTGGGAACAGATGACAGAATTGACAAAACCGCAAACACACGGGGACTGGATGTAAAAAAGCACATAAGTGCTTATTCCATTATCCTCGATATAAAAGAATAAAATAAAATAAATAAATAAAAGAGGTGATAAGAGACCTAGGATCAAGTTGTACTTAATCCTATCATCATTTTCGTCATTGTTGCCTTTGGTATTTATTATCGTGTTCTTCGAACGCTCAGACAACAACTTTTGATTTCTGTCATATATCCGAAATTGTGTTGAACTGCCGTTAATCGCCTGACAAGCTAGGCCCAGCACAACAGACGTCGACATGTGGGTGAATTGCTAGCTTTTAAGTCTTTCTAGAAAAATAGAAAAGAATGGCAGAACAATGGAACAAGAAGGCAAAACAAAAAAAAGAAAAACAAAGAGGTAGAAACAAAGAGAGGGGTGGAAAAGAGGGAAAAAACAGGACGGAATTTCCAAAGGATTAGGATGCTCTTTATACTACAGGTCCCCGGCATCCCAACAGGTTATTGTATGTGCGCTTTGATTTGTTTGTTTTACAAGATTCAGCGCTATATAAAATTCCATATATTATTATTATTATTATTATTATTATTAGTGAACTTTTCCTGCCACCTTGTTTATATGGTTTAGTGCCTATATATATTATATATATGTATATATATATATATATATATATATATATATATATATATATATATATATATTATATATATATATATATATATATATATATATATGTTTAGTTTGTGTTTGCGCTTGTTTTTGATGTTCTCCATTTTTGCTAGATTTATGTGTTTTCAGCTATATTTTTTTCTTCTGTTTTTGTTTGACTGCCGCCATTATGCACTTAGTCCTCTATTTCATGTTCTTCTTTCCCCTGCTATTTTCATATTCCCATCGTGAGAGTAGCTTTTTCTTCTTCTTCTTCTTCTTCTTCTTCTTCTTCTTCTTCTTCTTCTTCTTCTTCTTCTTCTTCTTCTTCTTCTTCTTCTTCCTCTTTGCAATTCTTCTTCTTTGCAATTCTTCGTCATCTTCTTTTATTTCTTCTTCTTCTTCTTCTTCTTCTTCTCCTTCTTCTTCTTCTTCTTCTTCTTTTTTCTTTTTCTTCGTATCTAGCTTTTTCCTTCACTGCTGAATTTTAACGGTGGTTTTTTTTCTTCTTCTCAAAGGTGGAAAATGGAGAGGCCCAATATTCACACATCATGCGCATCCCTATTATCGGCAAAGCTAAATAGACAGAAGGATGAAAGAACACGCGACAGAAAGAAGACGAATGTGAATGACAGTCTCTGGAGGGAGGGAGGGAGAAGGAACAGCCTCGCCTGATAGGTCAGCTATTCCTGCGGCTCTCGATCACGTGACAACCTTTCAAGCGTCCACACCCACACACGCGGTGCCAGACTTTGATCCACGCGCGCGCGCGCACCACACACACACACACACACACACACACACCACGCACGCACACACACACAGACACACAGACACGCGCGCGTGCAGGCGCACTCGCACTATACACGAGACAAGTCGGGCTTCCCCCAGGAAGCAAAAAGTACCACACCCCGCGCGTCAATGTCAGGCGGTATATAAGCCGGCCATACCGAACCTCGCTCTTTCACTTTAAAGTTGTTTCTCCGCTGGAACTTTAAACGCCCGACCTCAGTGGACAGCTTCCAAACTTTGGTTTCCTCTCCCTCCCCTGTTTTCGGTCCCTTTCCCGGGCCATCTTCTCAGTTCGGGTTCAGATCTACGCCGCAAGAACAGGACGGAAAAAGACTTCACGAACAGCCAAAGTTGAGACTTGTCTTTTAGTGAGTGGTTTTGCCAGCGGGGGTTTGGAGGTCGGTAGTTTTGTCAACTCGTTTGTTGGAAGAAGGGGAAGGACATTGTTGACGATACCAAAAAAAACAAACAAAAGAAATGATGGAGAAGAGGCTGACTGCCGTGGTCTTGGTCTCCCTGCTTGCTGCAGCGGTGTTGGCCAACAATGAGAAGGTGAATGATTTGGCTGTTGTTTGAGTCAGTGTGTGTTGTGTGTGTGTGTGTGTGTGTGTGTTACAGTTTCTGTTTTGTTTTTGACTCTTTTTTCTGTTTCCTTCTGTCTCTGTTTCAATATATGTCTCGCTGTCTCTGTCTCTGTCTCTGTCTGTCTCTCTCTCTGCCACCCTGTCTCTCTCTGTCTGTCCGTCAGTCTGTCTGTCCGTCTCTCTCTCTCTCTAAACAAATACGATGCATGTGTTTATAGAGCCTTTGGTATGGTTTTACAATACCTTTCTTTGCTACATAGTACAAAAACAAAAAAACAGTCGTATCTAAACCTGGAGAATGTCACCACAACACCGTGTCTGTATTTTCGAAAGAAAACTTGTTCCTCTGGGTTTTTTTCCAGTAAACACCTCTTTTTATAGGTTATGATTTGAGAATACTCTGTTCAACATACTGGGATTGGTCTATAAGCTTTAGTTGTGGTGAGATAACAAGATCTTTTTGGTCGCTTTTTACGGCGCAAAGACTGACCGTTTTGATGATGTGTTTCAGCTATGGTTTACTTACTCTTTTCTTTGGATTAATTTAATACTAAAATTTTCACAAGTGACAAAAGACACCAATGTTGTCGCTCTTGAAATTTATCCTACCATTTATATAAAGAAGTGTGTGTGGGGGCGCACGTAATAGTAAGCATGTTATACATTTATCATCTGTTTCAGAAAAAAAAGAAATCCAACACCTAGTATTTGTATCTTTAAAACATTCATGTAAGACAGCTATCAATTCAGTCTTTTTCAGGTTGAGACATAGTTTTCGACATGAAATTAATAATATTATTATTATTATGAGCCTGCAGATTAAGTTCTTTCAAATAAAAGGGAAACAAACCATAATGATGAAAGCCAATAGATAAACTATAGCTCAATACAGTAATGACGGTAATAACACTTTCACAGAAAGAAAGAAATGGTAATTTTGAGAATTAGAAAAATGATGTGAAGTGACGTTTCAAAACATATGTTTTCAATAATAATTTTATATATACATAGAAAGTAAAGCGATGATTTGTTTTCTCTTTGCAGTGATTGTCACATTGGTGTGGGAAATGTCAGATCTTCAATTAAACTAACGACTATGCTAGATAACAGTCCTACACTATTCTCTTTGTTATAACTAATGATGTCATAGATCAAAGAAAAGCCAGCATCCAATCAGATGATGGAAAAGAAGAGAGAGAGAGAGAGAGAGAGAGAGAGAGAGAGAGAGAGAGAGAGAGAGAGAGAGAGAGAGAGAGAGAGAGAGAGAGAGAGAGAGAGCAACGTAATAAATAAACAAGAGATTGAGATAGCAATGTGACATGTGGACAACATACTGAATAAACACACCGAGTAATTTCTGTTCATCTCTGTCAACTTAAGCCTCATTGCTGCCCCGTTATCAGATATCGCATCTCTCCAACATTGCACATTGCACCAGTAATAGCTGTTTGCTTCCTGTTTCTGTTTGTTAGGTTTTCCGTTAGTGTTATCCAGATGAGGCAAAGGGATACGTTAGGGTCTAGCTTTCAGCAATTAAGCCTTTAATTGGTCACAATCACGGCGGAGAGACATAGCTCGGCATGAAGCCTGGACCCCCTATCCCCAGAGAAAGCCAGTGCTCATAAAGTAGTGTCACAGCTATCAGGCCTCGATTTCTACTGGATTCCCTGTGATTCTTGTTTTCTTTGGTTTATGTTCTCGTCTGAAATCATGTTCAGAAACGTCTCTCTGCCTGTCTGATTTCTCTCTCTCTCTCTCTCTCTCCTCCTCTCTCTCTCTCTCCTCCTCTCTCTCCTCACTCTCTCTCTCTCTCTCTCTCTCTCTCTCTCTCTGTTGCCTGCAAATTCTGTTTACGCACGCTAACTGCGATATATCCTCAGGAACTTGGTTTAGCGCGTCACTGAAAGCTAGAATCACTCAGACTCTCACTCGTAATCTAAGAGGAAAAGTAAAACAACAACAACTACAACAACAACAACATCATCATCATCATCATCATCATTATCATCATCATCATCATCATCATCATCATCATTATCATCAACAACAACAAATACAACCAAAACAAACCGGTCTTTGCAAATTATTCGGGCCTTCAACTTATTGCTTTCAAGATTTTGAGACTAATGTTTCACCCCTAGATTCCCCAGTTTCCTAGACAATCGAGCCCCCCAAAACGAAACAAACCCAAACCACAAACAATAAAACCAAAACCCCCAAAACAGTTTCTAATGCGAATATTAGGGTAGGTAAACTCAAGAGCTTGAGAAAAGGCTGACAGTTCGTGTAACTCGAAAATAAGGACACGTTGCTGTTAAGGACATATAAGCCAAGCGACTTAGGGAAAGGGAGCAAAGCCCCCCCCCCCCCCCCCCCCCCCCCCCCTCCATAGTACTGGACCCTTGAGAAAGTGATCAGGGTTTGGAAGGGCTTCACCCTGTCTGGATTATGTTTCACTCTGTGTGGTAAACGATGAAGCCATGAAATACATTCCTTGATTTTTTTTCGTTCCTTCTTCTTCTCCATCTCCTTCTTCATCTTTTCTTTCTTTTGCTACTTTAAAATTTCTTTTTGCTTTCTGTGCTTCTTTTTGCTTTTTTCTCTCCCCCCCCCCCCCTTCCCACTCTTGTTGTCTACTTCCCTTATTTACTTGTTGTCTTACTTCCCTATTTACTTGTTGTCTTACTTTCCTTACTAACTTGTTTTCGGTTGTTCTTTTTCCCCTTTCTTTTCTACTTCTGATTGTTCTGATTTTTCTTTCTTCCTTTCTGTTTATTGATCTTTTCGCTCTTGTTTTTCTTTCTTCCTTTCTGTTTATTGATCTTTTCGCTCTTGTTTTTCTTTCTTCCTTTCTGTTTATTGATCTTTTCGCTCTTGTTTTTCTTTCTTCCTTTCTGTTTATTGATCTTTTCGCTCTGTTTTTCTTTCTTCCTTTCTGTTTATTGATCTTTTCGCTCTTGTTTTTCTTTCTTCCTTTCTGTTATTGATCTTTTCGCTCTTGTTTTTCTTTCTTCCTTTCTGTTTATTGATCTTTTCGCTCTTGTTTTTCTTTCTTACCTTCTGTTATTGATCTTTTCGCTCTTGTTTTTTTTCTTTCCTTTCTGTTTATTGATCTTTTCGCTCTTGTTTTTCTTTCTTCCTTTCTGTTTATTGATCTTTTCGCTCTTGTTTTTCTTTCTTCCTTTCTGTTTATTGATCTTTTCGCTCTTGTTTTTCTTTCTTCCTTTCTGTTTATTGATCTTTTCGCTCTTGTTTTTCTTTCTTCCTTTCTGTTTATTGATCTTTTCGCTCTTGTTTTTCTTTCTTCCTTTCTGTTTATTGATCTTTTCGCTCTTGTTTTTCTTTCTTCCTTTCTGTTTATTGATCTTTTCGCTCTTGTTTTTCTTTCTTCCTTTCTGTTTATTGATCTTTTCGCTCTTGTTTTTCTTTCTTCCTTTCTGTTTATTGATCTTTTCGCTCTTGTTTTTCTTTCTTCCTTTCTGTTTATTGATCTTTTCGCTCTTGTTTTTCTTTCTTCCTTTCTGTTTATTGATCTTTTTCGCTCTTGTTTTTCTTTCTTCCTTTCTGTTTATTGATCTTTTCGCTCTTGTTTTTCTTTCTTCCTTTCTGTTTATTGATCTTTTCGCTCTTGTTTTTCTTTCTTCTGTTTCTTTCGCTCTATTTTTCTTTTTCTGACTTATTCTTTTGTGTTTCCTGGCGTCTCTTGATGCCGGTTTTTTTTTAATATAAAACTTCGATTTATTTCCATATGTACGTACTTTACTGTGGGCTATATATAACGAGTAAAAGTATGAGTATGCAAATCAACCGCTATATTTTGCCAAACGTCTTAACAAATTCTAAAGATTTTTCTTTAAGCATTGTCACACACACTCAACACACACACACACACACACACACACACACACACACACACACACACACACACACACACACACAGGGTACAGGGGGACGGGATAGTCGGGTGTTCAGGGCATTGTTCTCGAGGTCTGAGGGCCAGGGTTCAAACCCAGGTTCGAGCCGCCACTGAGACACCTGTTCACGGGGATTGTTTCCCAGGAGTTATTGTTGAAACTGTACCGAGGAAAGAGAAAACAAGTTTATCGTAAGAGAAACTGATTGATAGGCATTTCGGATTGTGATTAGATACTATTCATCACACATATAAAATGCACGACAAGACACTATTAGATTCGACACGGCACCACACAACACGAGACGGCACAACACGACGCTTCACTTGCTCCACTCCGCTCCAGTCGACTGCTCTGCACTGCACTTTACTGCACTGTACTGCATGATCAAGACTGCAAAGCCTTGCACTGCGCTGCATTGCACTGCATTGTACTACACTACACTACACTACACTGCACTACCGCACTACACGCACCGCACTACACTACACTACACTTCACTACATTACACTTCACTACACTACACCACACTACACTACACTACACTGCATTGCACTACACTACACTACACTACACTACACTGCATTGCACTACACTACGCTACATTATATTACATTACACTACGCTACGCTACCACTACACCGTACCACACCACACCACACTACACCACACTACACTACACTACACTACACTACACCACACTACACCACACCACACTACACTACACTACACTACACTACACTACACTCCACTACACTACACTACGCCATTCCAGTACCTTGTCAGATAGTCGTCGTTTGGGCGTTACACCCACGAACACACTAGAATATAAAAGAGATGTTTGAAAGAAGGAGCGGTGCCACATAGACTTCATTTGAATCTTGTGCCCACCAGAACAATCTTGAAGTATATTTACCTCACAATGCTTTCAGCATATGAAATGGAAATACATGTCTACAGGCAGTTTATTAATAAGATTACAGTTGAACACAGATGAGAATTGTCATGACATTGTTGAAGAGAGCGAGAGAGCGAGAACCAAGAGGGGAGAGAGAGAGAGAGAGAGAGAGAGAGAGAGAGAGAGAGAGAGAGAGAGAGAGAGAGAGAGAGAGAGAGAGAGAGAGAGAGAGAGAGAGATAGATTATTTATTGTCTACTTATTTATTTCTTTATTTCGAAGGTTATAGAATAAGCACTCGTGCGAGTGTTTTATATTTAGTCCCCATGTGCATGTGCTCTGATTCTTTTGGTGGATTATTTCAGGTAATATCCAAGAACAGATTCATTAAGTTAAAAAAGGAGAGAAAGCTAGAAAAGGAAAGAAAAACAAGGCGTAATATTGATAAAAAGCTGACTTTGAAAAAAAGTGGTGTTTCTAAAAAATATCGGAATAGCTCAATGGTCGGAACACTCGCTTTCCCCCAGCCAAGTTAAGCAGCGTCGAGCGTGGTTACCACTTGGATGGGTGACTGATTATGCGCTTTGGCTTCAGTACAGTTCCCCAAGTTCACCCAGCTGTAAATGGGTACCTGCCTCTTTAGGGTCAGGGAAGGTAAAGCAGTCAGGGAGAGGAGATGGGCGCCGCCCTCAATATGCTGGCCCTAGAGAAGTGAGGTCTCTGACGCCTCGCTGCCCTACCTCCTTATAGGTTATGGGAATCCTTTACCTTTACCTACCTTAGGCGGAAACGAAAACACGTTGCAATATTTATTTCAAATCATTTGCGTACATGATACACTGCGTACAAAGCAATATCAAACGGTTACGAATAAAACAGACAAAAGAATAAATACGAACGAACATAATCAAACAATTATAAACCATCAACCCAATAAAATATATACAAGGAATGAAAGGAAGGCGAAATGTAAAACATCGCTATTGCAAGAAAGAAAAACAAAGACTTACAACTCATGTGATTTTTTTTCATTTTCCTAATCTTTACCAACTCCTGCTTATTCCACAAGAGCTACAAATTACTAAACAAAAGATAATCGAAGTTTACCTCATAGGCTTTAAAACCATAATTAATAACATATGTTTTTCAGAATGAGATTACGCAGTCTTTTATATTCCTAAAAGTACGAAGAGGAGACAAAAATAGATATATTCTTTTGATTATCAGAGTAAAAGCCGGGGCATAAACAAAGTTAGTAATTAGGCAGATACCAGCTAAGTCAGTTTTGATTGGCTGGCTTTGGAAGAAAAATCATCCAGCACAGCTATTATCAGCTGATCATATCATCATGGCCTCTTGTTATTGATGCAGCAGTAATAGAAAAATTCAAGGCTTACTCTCTTCACCGAAATCGTTTATAGAAAACAATTATATGACAAGCATCGCCCATGAAAAATTCTTTAATGGCGAGATTTCGAAGCATTGTTGGCAGCTATCAAAATGTTAAGGAAATGGGCAGTTTACTGAAAATAGGCTTCTGCCAACCTTGCACGCATTGAACCTGGGCAGGAACATTCAAGTGCAATGCAAAAATACAAGTGCACTGCGAACATACAAGTGCACTGCGTACATACGAGTGCAATGGATCTGCTGTCAATCTAAGAGATAGAGATGGGATGATGGGATACAAGGATGTTGACAATTACGAAGATAAAATACGAACACAGAAACCATTTTGTAACAAAGGCTACTGGTCATATAAGAGAAGGAGAGAGAGACGAGCGAGCGAGAGAGAGAGAGAGAGAGAGAGAGAGAGAGAGAGAGAGAGAGAGAGAGCAGAGAGACAGACAGACAAGACAGACAGACAGACAGAAGAAGAGACAGAAGAGAGGGAAGAGAGAGAGAGAGTGAGAGAGAGAGAGAAGAGAGAGAGAGAGAGAGAGAGAGAGAGAGAGAGAGAGAGAGAGAGAGAAGAGAGAGAGGAGAGTTCACACTCTCACCAAAAGCCAGACTCTCCGTAAGAATACGGAGCCTGATCTATTTTTGGTATTTATATGAACAAACTTGTTTATTGCTAGCCGTTATTTACAACTTTGAGAAGACGGTGAGTATAGACGTATGCAGGCACACACACACAAAACCACACACACACACACACACACACACACACACACACACACACACACACACACACACACACACACGCGCGCGCGCCTCGGAAAGTGATTGCGTCACATGTGCATGAAGTGCAGCTTCCCATTTCAATCCCCCCGTTTTCTATATTCATTGAAGCGGTGTCTCCCGTGTCCATCAATTAAGTTCTGTGTTAACTCGCTTCTACGCTCGGATCTTCACCTTAACTGTCCGTAGGCGATGTAATGCATTTGCTGATAGCATTTGAGGTCGGTTTTCCCCCCGTTGCTTGGCTTTGAATTCAGTGTCTACCAAAGGTGTGACGTTGCCTATGGGACCATTTTTGCCCATCATTAAGGTTGCTGCATTCCGACTTCGGGGATGAGGTCGAGATGGTTTTCTTCTTTGAGTCATTGAGATGGTGTTGAAGCAGTGTGTCATTTTTTTCATGAGCTGTGTCGTGGGTAAGCTTGGCTTGGTGGAATCGATGTCTACCTCGGTAACAGGGCGCATGCTGGGTTTGTTCGTATAAATCGTGCCACCGACTAAAGCTGAGATTTTTTAATATATATATATATTTTTTTCTCTGCAGTCAAGGATGAGGATTTCAAATGTATGCACACGATATTCTGCAATTTTGTTCTAACTGGAACTTTTGGTATATAACCTCACCTGAAGAACTTTACATGGAGTGATGTCATAGATTCCGAGTGCAAACGCACCCATATTGCCGACGAGATGAACCTGGTGGAGTTTGTTCTTCTCAAGGTAGCAGGATGCATGCTTGGTAGTGTTTTGTGTCAGTCATGCCATTGGTGACAACTGTTTTCTAACAGGTGAACAAAAAGAATGGGAAAACAGTTGTCGCCAATGGCATGACTGCCACAAAAACACTACCAAGCATGCATCCTGCTACCTTGAGAAGAACAGGCTCCACCAGGTTCAATTCGTCGGCAATACGCTGCCCTGCAACCCCCTGCCCCCTCCCCCGCAACCACCCCCCTCCCTCTCCCGCAAAACAAAGGAGAAAGAAAAAGTATGCAGTGACACAATGAGCTTCTCAAAAGTTTAGGGGGGAGGTTCAGAATGTAACGCCGTCACGGGAATACTCATTTTTCAATACAGTTGTTTCTGGAAGAATGCACTTTCCCATAGTGCAGGACCTGCAGACGATGCGTATATTTCACACACACACACACAAACACACACGCAGACACACACACACACCAAACACACACACGCACACACACACAAACACACACACGCATACACACATACACACGCACGTCATCCCCACCGTCACACGCACACTTTGTCGATACAGAATATTCATTAGGGATCGCTCATGATTGCGCTGACTGATAGAACTGTAACATGCAACGTATTGGCAAAAGCCAGTGCTAGCAAGGCAGACCGAACCTGACAGACCTTAGCCATTAGGCCAGCGAGGCCACTCACGAGCTCATATTAATCAACAGTAAGCCAAACAATATGAACCACAAGAATCATACAGCAAACATTGTTTGAAGCAGGATAATGTCTCACTGCACACTAGCATACTTGAACACAGTCAACCATGCAGTAAACCTTCCTTCCAGTCCCCAAGCGATTCTAAGGTGTGATAAGACAGGGCGTGCTATACTGGCTGGATGCCTGAAACTTGTTTAGCCGTGGAACGTCCTACAGCAGCAACTAGAACAAAAACAACGCCGCAATGTTGCCACTTCCTCTGTCCAATTGCTCTTGTCTGTATTACATATGATGACAGACGTTAAGACTAGCACCGCTGATGTTGACACACTTCTAGGCATATTATCGTCAATTATTGAATACTAGGCTGGGGTGTTTTTTTTTCACATAGATAGTGAACACATTATTTTAAAAAGGGAAGACATGATTTATGATCGGAATAGTAGAACAGTATAAATAATTTCTTCTCGGTGGCTTATTGTTTGTTTGTTTGTCTGTTTGGGATTTTTTCCCTTTGTTTTCTGCTTCATCTCCTGTGATTTTCCAAGTCCTGCGTGTCGCCCACCCCTCCCTCACCCTCATGCTGGGATGCAGTCTCCACCTAAGCAACATAGCCATGCCACCAGCCAGAATAGCCCTGCACTACCGCGTAATTGGTGTTCAGATGTGGTCCTCTCATATTCTCGCCAATATCTTGAATAACAAGGGAGATTGACATGCTGAGCTGCTTGTTATTCTCCGAGAAAACATTGAACTTTATTTTCCATTTCTCTTTCTCTTCTTTTTATTAAGTGGTATTGGTCTAAAACTACAGAATAAAGGTTTTCAGGGATTTGTCATGTGATGATTTAAACACACACTCAGAAATACGCATCATTTAAAGGGTACATATATATTTCTTACTGTCTACTTACACAGTACGCAACACTGCGTCCTTGTTTTGTACATTAGCAAACATATTCCTTTGTTCGTACACTGAAATATACAACAAGACTAAAAGACACTTTTAAAGCTCTATGTTTGAACGTTGATTTTTTTTAAAAGGATTTTGTTGGTTATAGTTGAAACTGAATGCACACACACGCACACACACATACACCAAACACACACACACACTTACACACACAACTCCCCCCCCCCCCACACACACACACAAGGGTGTGCATTTATACACACTCTTAGACTTTTATAGAGAGAGAGACAGAGAGAGAGTTTTATTTTATTTATTCTTCTGTTTCGAGGATAATGAAATAAGCACCCATGTGGGTGTTTTGTTTTAGTCCAGTGCCTGTGTGTATGGAGCTTTGTAAATTTTGTCATCCGTTCCCACTGGCACACAGTGGCCTACTCTTCCGAAAAGCGGAATGGGTTTTTACGTGTGCGCAAGATGTTCTGCGGGACCTCGGTTTATAGTCTCATCCGAAGGACTTTTGGGGAAAGTGGAGTCTGCACTGATGTTAACTCCAAAGGAAAAGTTCTCTTGAACGAAATTTGAACCCTGGTCAGCAAGATCACGAATACATCACACTGACCACCAGAGAGAGAGAGAGAGAGAGAGAGAGAGAGAGAGAGAGAGAGAGAGAGAGAGAGAGAGAGAGAGAGAGAGAGAGAGAAAGAGTGAGAGAGAGACAGTGATACAGAGACAGACAGAGACAGACAGAGACAGACAGATACAGATGGACAGACAGACAGACAGACAGAAACAAAGATATAGATACAGAGACAGACATAGAGGGACAGATACAGAGACAGAGAGAAGCAGACGAAGAAGAAGACGAATACGGAAAAAGTTTTGACTCGAAAGAAAAAAGAAAAAGAATGAATAAAGTAAAGAGATTATCCTAATGCAGAAAAGACGAACTGGAAAAGTGGATAAGTAGACAGAGAAATTGACAGACAGAGGCAGAAAAGTTTAATCCACTAAAATCTGTGAACCTTGATTTTTTTGTTTGTTGCAGATTTCACATTCGTAGTTTGTGTCAAGCCCCTGATTTGTCTCCCCTTTTCCTTTATTTTTTGTTTTGTTTTATTGTTCTTGCTTCTCTGTGTGTGTCTGCCTATTTGTCTGTTTGTCTGTATGTCTTCTGTACACACACACACACACACACACACACACACACACACACACACACACACACACACACACAAACATACAAACACACACGCACTCTCTCTCTCTCATTGTACATAGGCATATGCCTGCTTATCTAATATTTTCGAAAGAAAACAACTTGATTTGATTTGGTTTGATTTACTCTGTGTTTCTCTCTCTCTCTCTCTCTCTCTCTCTCTCTCTCTCTCTCTCTCTCTCTCTCTCTCTCTCTCTCTCTCTCTCTCTCACTCGCTCCCTCTCTCTCACAAACACACACACTTCCTCTCTCTTTTATCTTTACCCCAATTTTCTATCTCTCCCTCTCTGTCTCTCTATCTGTCTCCATCTTTGTCTGTCTGTATGTCTGTCTGCCTGACTGTCTGTCCATTTTTCCGTGTCTGTCTGTCAGCCTGTCTCTCTCCTCTCTCTCTCGGGGACTGGATGCAAAAAAGCGCATGGGTGCTTATTCATTATCCTCGAAATAATAAAAAGACTTAATTTGGTTTGATTTAATTTGGTTTGATTTGATCTCTGTCTCTCTCTGCTCTCTCTGTCCCTCTCTGTATCTCTGTCTCTGGTTCTGTATCTCTCTGTATCTCTCTGTCTTTCTCTTTCTCTGTCTGTCTGTCTGTCTGTTTTCTCTCTCTCTCTCTCTCTCTCTCTCTCTCTCTCTCTTCTCTCTCTCTCTCTCTCTTCTCTCTCTCTCTCTCTCTCTTCTCTCTCTCTCTCTTCTCTCTCTCTCTCTCTCTCTCTCTCTCTCTCTCTCTCTCTCCTCTCTCTCTCTCTCTCTCCTCCCTCCTCTCATTAAAAGGGAATTCTCTATCGATTCTTTGGTTTTCCAATCCAATGATATTTTGTGGTGTATTGATGCGGTGAATATTGATTCAACCAACCTCAGCCATTATTTTCTTCCGCATTGCCCGAAGGCTAAGAAGAATAAATCATTGACGCAATCTTTGTTTTTTTTCTTTTCTGTTTCTCTCCCGCTTCCACGCAAGTTTTGTTAATTTGCTGGTAATTGTGGCTCTTGCCTCATTAGAGTCAATTACGTGAACAGAATGAACAGTACCGGAGAAGCATTAGCGCCACCTTGAGCAATATCAGCAATAGCAGCGATAACAAACAACAACGCCACACTCAGCAACATCAGCCCAGGGGCAAGAACAACGACAACAATAACAACGACAAGAACAATGCCAACGACAGCAAGAACGCAGAAAAAGAAAGTTGCAAGTCAGTTTTACATCCCTATCGATGACCCGAGAAAGCAATTACGACTTTTTAGATAAAAGGTTGGGACAAAAAAAAATTACAATGAAAGAATGGCCATGACTGATTAAATCATGTTACAGAATAATTAATTAATCACCAAAATATATATTGTTGGATAAGTGTGTGTTTTTTTTAAGAGAACATGAACTGTTGACTTTTGGTGTTACTTTTCAAACACAACCAGACTGTGGTGTGTAGAAAATATGATGCCCCCTTGCAAATGTTACAGAACTCCGTTTTATTTTTAGTCTGTATCTGTATGAACAGATCGGTAGATAAATCCACTGAAATACAGACACACAGACAGACACACAGACAGACAGACAGACTGACTGACTGACTAACATACAGACAGACACACATACAGACAGGCATATATGTAGATATTTGAATGGATAGATACATGAGAAGAGAATGGTGCTCACTATTTTATGTTGGCTTTGTTTTTACTAGTATATACTTTGTTAACGAGAAACAGATGTATTCTTTCAGCCTGGTAGAGGTTGCTTCATAAAATGAGTTAGGTACATTGTCTTTATTAGAGGAATGCAAGAAACTATGTCTTTGCTACGATTTAGTTTGCAGCATGAGCATGGTTTAGAACCAATAAACATACACGCACGCATGCGGACACACACACACACATGTGCATGCGAACACACACACACACACACACACACACACACACACACACAAACACACACACACACATGCAGAACATCGTCCTCACATATTGAAACCCGCTCTGCTATTCGGAAGAGTAGGCCATTGAGTGCCGGTTGGAACGGATGACAACATATTTACAAAACTGCATACACACAGGAACTGGATGTATAAAAATACATGAGTGCATATTCCGCTATTCAAATAAGATAATAAAATAAACAGAATAGATATAAAGAAACACGCACGCACAAAAAGTTGGTTCCAGAAGCCAGGGCTTCCAAATACCCTTACTTTGTCTATATATCGCTGAAAATGCAGACATATAGGGTATCTAACTAACACTTCTTTCTCAAAGACTGGGTAGGTTGTTTTCACTACTTTTTCTCCATTGTCGATATCTGTTCACGGACGATTTCACACACAGCGTGTCAAATTTGCCGAGATAGTCATTTCACGACTGCTTGAGCAATTCCGTGGCTTAGAGCGTTAGTAAAATAACGAGTGTAATAAATTGCGGCGGTCTGCCATCACAGAACACTGACGAGAGTATGCAGTATACGGAAAATCTTTCCATTAATGTGTGCACAATGGGAAATGTGTGTGTGAGATATTAGCATGCAATGCGATCTTAAAATGAATCCTGATTCCAAGGAAATGTCTTGCGCGGTGTTCTTCTTGTATATTTGGGTTCTTACTGGTGGCAAGGTGGAACAAAGAAAGCTATAAGTAAGACAGACACTGTTGTTGTGGCAGGAAAAGAAGAGTGATGAAGAAGGTGACTGAGGTTGTGATTATACATGTAGCTCGCTATCAGTGTGCAGCTACAAAAACACAGTTAAAGTGGTGTTATGTTTCATAAAAAAAGAAGCTGGAAACTACATTTTGTTGTGGAACCACTGTGTAAAACTTAAATATTTTTGAAGAACAGTATACACCTGCAGGAAGAAATCAGATATAACTGCTGAGTCAACTCGTGCTTTCAATAGATGTGATTCACTTAGAGAGATAAACCGGACCTTAAAAATTAATATCAGCTCGTCCATAGGGTTTTAAAAAAGAGAAAAGAAAGGGTTTGGTCTTTAAGAATTAAAAATCCTTTGAAATACCCCGAAGAGGGATGGGTTCCAACTGATTCAACTTGCTTACGACACACTGCCTAAAAAACGTCTGCACTCTGTTTAAAGGATTCCTCTGAGAGTTAAGGTAAAAGTCTCAAATAACAAAAAAAGTATCATCCTGTTTCTGCTAAAAATGCTCTCTGAAATCAATCTGATACAATTTACAATATTAAATAGTCAACCACATTTCAAGAGAAGAAACACTTTGCGCCAAGGGAGCTCTAATGCAATACAATAGGATAAAATGAGCGGAGAAAAAACCCATAACGGTGATCAAACATCTATACTAATCAAATTAAGTCGGTTTTTATACCAGTATATCCTTCTTCCTGTTTCTGTGTCCTCATTTTCGTTCGGTCTTTTGATCATTTGCTTTTTATGCAAGTCATGTTCAATTTCGAGGAATAAACTTTTGGAATAACAAACCACAGGGCCGTACCAAGTTCAATGTGTTAATTATTCTCTTTTATTTCGTTGATGTGGTTTTTATTTTCGTCTGTTTCTTATCAATATCTTTTTCTTTTCTATCATGTTTTTAAAAAACACGTACACAGTCAAACAATTACAAGATTAACACATCAACGTTACACCTTTTTTAAACTATAAACTCTTGCCCAAGCAATTTGATAATGCATGTAACATTTTTACAATTCCAAAGTCATGTTTCTCTTTAAGTGGCAACGAAACAAAATAAGGCAAAAGTTGGAGTTTCTGAGGGAGACAGATAAAGTGCACTGATTGTTTTTCATTCAGCTCTCTCTCTCTCTCTTTCTCTCTCTCTCTCTCTTTGTCTGTCTCTCTCTGTGTCTCTGTGTCTCTGTGTCTCTCTGTCTCTGTCTCTCTCTCTCTCTCTCTCTCTCTCTCTCTCTCTCTCTCTCTCTCTCTCTCTCTTTATGTGTGTATGCGCGTGCGTACGTGCGTGCGTGCGTGCGTGCGTGTGTGTATGTGTGTGTGTGTGTGTGTGTGTTCAATGATCCGGAAATTTTCGATCCCTGGTGGACACATGGTGATTTTTTTTATTTAATCAAGATCATCAAGAGGTTATTGTAAAGTTGTTTTTGTTTTATTTGATCTGTCGTGTCTGATTCCTTTTTGTGGATAACATCAGAACTCTCACCACGTTCAATTTCGAAACATGAATAAAATACTTTAAACTCAACTCATACATATCTACCCAAAGTCTAAACACTATTTTCCTGATAAACAACACATTGCTTCGACTATTATCCACAATGTCCTCATTAAAAAACAGATACAACGAAAACCTCAACGCAAGAAAACGAATTTAATTATAGAGTGCGATATGAACAAGACATATTTCAACCTGGACACATTACATTCATCTGAATGTTATCAGTGTGCTATCCCGTTGCCAGAACGAAACAGTGCAGGAGAACAATCAGATAATGGGTAAAGACAAGGAAAGAAAGCAAAGAAAGCAACAACAAGACTGCGAGACTTGCTGACAGAAAAAAGTTATGATTATGAACTGAGAAAACAGAAAAAACCCAAGTAGAAACACACAACAAATTCCTCTAATTAAGCATGGAAGAGAGAGATTCTTCTTTTTGAAATGGTTTCATTTCAAACAACTGGAGAAATGTCCAGCGCAATATGACCAGAAACAAAGGCTACTCCTCTTCACACAAAAAAGAGACCCCTGGCATACCCAGGGGCCATTCACAATGCTATACAGTGTCCGTACAAGCTGCCCACAGTCTGCCGTTGGCAGCTTTTTCCGGGGACAAAAAAAGAGTATTTTGTTGCTATATTGCTAACTATATGCACAGTTCGGACTACTGGACAGAGGGGAGTATCCGTGATATTTTTGTGTTTCTTTCGAGAATACTGTCTCTGACAGGACGTTTCCTCATTTTGCGTCTGGCGCTGAGTATCTGTTGTGTGTGTGATGTGTGTGTGTGCGTGTGTGTGTGTGTGTGTGTGTGTGTGTGTGTGTGTGCGTGTGTGTGTGTGTGTAGTGTGTGTGTGTGTGTGTCCCGCACAGGCGGATACGTACAATGACATGCAAACATATTCTTTCTCTCTCACTCTCTTTCTCTCTCTCTCATTTTGTCTCTGTCTCGGTCTCTGTTTTACATTGTATTTCTATGTCTCTTTGTTTCTCTCTCTTTCTCTCTCTCAGGCGCGCGTGCACACACACACACACACACACACACACACACACACACACACCACACACACACACTCATACATACGCACACAGGTACACGTACACACACAAACATATATCCACACACAAACACGGGCACACACGTAAATGAATACACCTATACACAAACACACAGATACACACACGTACACCCACACAGACACATACACGAACACACACACACACACACACACACACACACACCACACACACACAACACACACACACACACACACACACACACACACACACACACACACACACACACGCATTTCCACACCAAAGAAAAACATTGCAGCTGGTTCTGGCACCCCACTCTTCCTCTTTTTCCCCTGGACCACTACCTCCGCCATTTCTGTCCCCTGTCCCACCATCCCCCACCTTCCCTATCCTAGGCCCCCCCCCCTCCCCCAACCACCCGCCCCTGACCCTTCCCTGCTCCCCCACCCCCACACCCAAAGTAGGCAGCATGAACTCATTTCTTTACTATCTATTCCTCTCCCCGCCCCCCCCCCCCCCCCCCCCACCTATCTTTACTACAAACTATGCGGACACTTAAGTTTTCATCTTCTAATTCTTCGCGACAGTTTGGCATTCCAGACTCTGGTACTTGTCATTGAGTTAGGTAGGGCTCTGGCATGAAAAAATGGGGTTACAGTTAGTCAAGTCAAGTCAAAAACACTTTAAATCAGACTATGAAAGGCGATTATAATTTCAGTTGTCGATTTGTTGGTCCTAGTGGTAAAGCATTTGTGTGTCCGAAGTTAGTGTGTGTGGGATTGATTCTCGTTTGCTCGAAGCTGGGTATTTCTCGTATGGTTGTGCTTCGAGCTATGATCTGGATGCTATGGTTTGGGATGGGATAATAAAAAACTTGATGTTTTATGATTGTGTATCTTGCTACAATAGGAGAACACATGTTGTTACAATTTGGAAGTACAAGCACACACGCACGCACACATACACACACACACACACGCACGCTCGCACGCACGCGTGCGCGCGCGCACGCGCACACACAGACACAAACACACACAGTAAATAATGAACTTTGTCTTTCATACACGAACATACATTATATCGGTAAAGGTTGTAATAATGTAGTACTCAATATTATCATTAAGAAATTGTTGTTCTTAGTTAGATGGTTTGATGAAAAAAAGCAAATGCATTGCTTATTCAATGTACCATCTGGAAAACAGTTGACTTGACTTGACTTTACTCACACACACAACACACACACACACACACACACACACACACACACACACACACACACACACACGCACGCACGTGCACACGTTAAATCCTGTTTCGCTTTTCGTAAGAGTAGGCCATTGTGTGCCGGTGGGAACAGATGACTGAATTTACAAAACCGCATGTACACGTGGACTTGATATAAAAAAGCACAAAGTGCTTATTCCATTATCCTCGATATAATTTTTTTTTTAAAAACGCACACACACACTTACACACACACACACACACACACACACACACACACACACACACACACACACACACACACACACACACACACGATACCCCTCCCCTTCACACACACACACACACTCACATAAGATGAGACAAGTTTTGGCACACCGTCTGTACACCGGCCATACCATCACTGCAGACAGAAGCATTGTGTGGGATATAAAGCCTGCTCCTGCTCCTCCTCCTCCTCCTCCTGAGGGAGGGAGGGAGAGAGAGAGAGAGATAGGGAGACAGACAGACACAAAGACAAACAAACAGACTGACAGGCAGAACTATGCAAATACAGACAGCAAAACACACAACACAGACACACCAAAGCGGACAGAAATATATAATTATAGAAAAACGACAAAGAGCAAAATCAACAAAAAAGAGAAAATTAATAAGTCGTACAATCATTACCCCTTATCGCATATACTGTAGGCTCCCTATCTGCGCAGTGTTGCCCACTTCCGTCAATACAGACAGTGAGGTGACAGACAACGCTCCACTTTTAGCTTCCAGTCACTACACTGTGTCAGCAACCCAAATTAATAACATTGGGTAAGAGCAGAGCAGAAAAGAACGAGTTGGTGAGAGGTAAGGTAGGAAGAACGGATTAACGCGTTTGTGTGTGTCTGTGTGTATGTGTTTGTGCGTGCGTGTGTGCGTGCGTGCGTGCGTGTGTTTGCCTGCCTGAGTGTATATATGTGTCTGTCAAAGTCAAACTTTTATTTTCAGATGGTACATTGAATAAGCAGTGCATTTGCTTTTTTCTCCATTAAACCATCTATCTAAAGAAAAACAACAAACTGTGTGTCTGTGTGTACATGCGTGCGTGCGTGCGTGTGTGTGCGTGCGAGCGCGTGCGTGCGTGCGCGCGTGCGTGCGTGCGTGCGTGCGCGCGCGCGTGTGTGTGCCTCTGTGTGCCTGTGTGTGTAAGGGGTAGGGGTAGGGGTGGCGAGCTAGACTGCACCCTAGCTCTAAGTACACAGAGATGAATTATTCAACCTGGCACCACCCCACACAGACACAGTGGTCCCTCACATCATGGTCTGACCGTCCCGTTTTGGAGATGACCAGTGCTGCCGACGCGTGTATGTCTTGCGTTGGCTACTGCTGTTATGACGATGGCGGTGGTGGCGGTGTTGAAGGTGGTGGGTGTATCTGTGATGGTGGGGGTCTGGTTAGAGAGTAGAGAGAGGGGAAGCTTTGGTAGTTGCTGTGGTGGTGATGATGATGATGTGTCGGAAGAGGGTCAACGGTAAGATCGAAATGCGAAAGTTGCAAAAAGTGATTTCCTGGGGCATCGTTTGCTTTCGGTTGTTTATCAATGACTGAGGGAAATGCTTGACCAGTGACATGAATACACAAACACACACACACACAAGCACATACGCACGCGCGCGAGCGCGCACACACATACACATACATAATTACATATATATATATATATATATATATATATATATATATATATATATATATATGTATATATATACATACATACATACATACATAAATGCATACACACAATGCAATAATCAAAAACAGAGTAATGAATAAATAAGCATACTTATATATCCCTAAAAATTTATGAGATAAACACAAACCACTCATATCCCTCATCTCTCTCTCTCTCTCTCTCCTCTCTCTCTCTCTCTCTCTCTCTCTCTCGCTCTTATTTTCAGTCTACCTACATATCTTACCCTGTTTAGTAGATTGAAGCTGTAGAATGTTTGCTATGGAAAAGCCATCTCTGTTACCTCAAAACTGTATTGACAAATTAACTATTTAGACTTATTGAAACCATAATGATGTCCATAAATTAACACGGTCTAACCGATCCCATTTGTTAGCAAAAAAGATAAGACCAAAATCAAACTTTTATTTTCAGAAAGTACATTGAATAAGCAGTGCAGTTGCTTTTTTGTCATTAAGCCATCTATCTAGAGAAAAACAACAAACTGTGTGTCTGTGTGTACATGCGTATGCACATTGCAACCCATGACATTCGGTAAAAGAACAGTTAAATAAGTTTCTTTTCTCTTTGTTTTGTCCTCGTGGTTGTGATTATTATATAAATTTTTGAGTATGATGGTGTTGGTGTTCTTAGATAGATGGCATGATTAAAACAAGGAAATCAATTTCTTATTTAGTGTACCACACAAGCACACGCGCGCGCACATGCAAACACACACACACACAAACGTTCACGCGCGGATTTGTGCAAGCGCGCACGCATATGTGCAATCATCTCTTGATCTGACAGATGCATGACAGATGGAGATAAAAGAGAACCAACAAAGAGTTTTTAAAAAAAGAGAAGACAGAAGGGCTCAGACAGAAAGCAATGTAGAAATAGAGAGAGAAACAAAAATAAGAGAAATAGACAGAGACAGAGAGAGAAAAAACAGAGACAGCGGAACAGACAGAGATACAGACAGACAAGGGAGCAAACAGAAAGAGACACATAGACAGAAACAGACAGTAAGCCAGCAGATAGATAGACACGAAGACAGAGACTTTACACACAAAAACCTGAGAGGCAGAGGCAGAAAGAGAGAGAGAGAGAGAGAGAGAGAGAGAGAGAGAGAGAGAGAGAGAGAGAGAGAGAGAGAGAGAGAGAGAGAAACTGACTGACAGACAGACAGACAGAAAGATAGACAGACAGAAAAAATGAAACAGAAACAGAGGCAGAGAAACAGAAATATTTAGGGACATATTGTGAGAATAAGTAGAAAGACAGGGAGAGACAGACATAGATAGAAACAGAGACAGAAGTAGAGAGACAGAGATGAGTCGGAGCAGACTTCCAGACAAACAGAAAGACGTAGAGACAGAGACAGACAGAAACAGAGGGACAGAGATGGGTAGGAGCAGACTGCCAGACAAACAGAAAGACGTAGAGACAGAGACAGACAGAAACAAGAACACGAAGACAAAGATGGGGTAGGTGGCAGGCAGGCAGACAAGCATAAAAAACGGCGTGACGGGGAAAGACAGACAGAGGGAAAAACACCAGAGATGCTGAGACATAGGGACAGCCTGGAAGGAAAAACAGAAGAAGACGGAGCGCAAGCCCAGCAAATCTCTCACAGCCACCATTATTCTGGCATTTCTTTCGATTTCGATTTATTTTCCTTTTTGTATAGTCTTCCTCCACGCCTTAATCCATTGGTTCGATGGCGTCTTAATCATGTGACTACCTGATCTGCTTCTCTATTGGCTATTTTCTGAGCTTGGCCTTGCGACCTTTGTGTCAGGGTGACCTGGCTGTGGAATGTATCCTGCTTTTTGTGTGGTAATTTTCTTTTCTTTCTCTTAAGCTTACCTTTTTGTGTGTGTTTTTCTTTTCAGGGATGATAAAATATGTTGTGGAGAGCTTTTTGTTAATCATAACCTGATTTTCCCGTTTTCTCCTATTAAATAGAGAAGAGGGAAAACATAAAGTGTGTGTGTGTGTGTGTGTGAAAGATAGATAGAGAGATGGAGAGAGAGAGAGAGAGAGAGAGAGAGAGAGAGAGAGAGAGAGAGAGAGAGAGAGAGAGAGAGAGAGCGACAGACAGACAGAGACAGACGGACAGACAGACCAACAACTGTAGAATGCTTGTTTTGCAAATAAATGGCTTTTGTTTACATTAACACTGTTAAAATCAATGTAGAATATAATATTCACCCCACAATCAAAACATGATGAAATGTATGTTGCAAGGTTGTTTTTTACAATTTAATGCTTGGCCTAAACACAAAACAAAATGACTACAGCAGTTTTGGGATTGAACATTTGTTTTCCCTCTAAAACATTATGACCTGTGAAACGCTCTGTTCAAAATTGACTTTTTGTACTTAGCTTTTAATCTTGTAGGTATAACAATGGCTATAACGATTTTTTCCATGTGTCAGCGTATAGAGTGGTAAGCAGCATTAAACCATACAATTAATTAATGAATGACATTTTAACATTCCTACAGTGTAGAGTAAACCTTCGAAGATGGCGGGCACATAGGACAGAAGGGGAAGAAGAAGACACAAAACTAAGACTGGAGAAGTATAGAAACTACAGCAAAACACATCAGTGCCAAACAACACTGAACATGAAACCAGGATACACTCTGAGTTGAGAAATGAAAGTAAACATAAAACAAAACAAGTGAGTGACAACAGGAACAACAGCAACATCACCACCAACAACAGCAGCATTCAAAACTACCAAGAACAACTGTTCAACATAGTTAAACCATAGGAAACAACTGAGAATACATTTAAAATGTTGAATACGAAATAACCTAAGAGCAGTGATCGCGAATAAATAATTTTTTAAAAAATCATAGATAAGCATCACACAAATTAAATCAAAGGCGGTCAACTCTCAAGAAAGATCTGCCTTGTCTCCCCTAGGACCTCTTCTTCTGCTTTAGAGTTGAACACTTGGAACTGTTGACAGTGAAAATAAAATAAAAAAGAAAGAGAAAAAAAATCCAGTCGGAAATAATACTATATTAGAATGTAGAGTTTGTCCGTGAGAGATTTTTGTTTTGGGTAAAAGTCTTTGAAGTATAATAATAATAATAATAATAATAATTATAATTATAATAATAATAATAATAAGAATAAGAATAAGATATGGAATTTATATAGCGCTGAATCTTGTAAAAGAAACAAATCGAAGCGCTTAATGCAACAATATCTCATTGCATGCATACATTCAAGATGTGCTGAAACCTTTAAAAAATTATGTTTAGTTGTGTCGCTAATATAAACTGCATTACGTTGTAATCAGTAGGAATGCATTGATTTGATTTGTGTGGTCATTTTTTTCACTCTGCAGTAAATGTTTCATATTATTGGGGTTCTAGTATTGCGGTTTATATTTGTGTGTTCCAGTCAATCTTTAATCGTGATACACATTTCCCCCAGTACTCCTTTTGGATTCTCGCCTAGGGTCTCGGGATTAACAATTGTTTTGTTTGTTTGTGTTTAATGTCCATTCACTACTTGGTGATAAGGACACACCCGCATTCAAACCAGCATCTCTCTCTCTCTCCCTCTCTCTCTCTCCCTCTATCTCTCTCTCTCTATCTCTCTCTCTCTCTCTCTCTCTCTCTCTTTCTTTCTTTCTTTCTTTCTTTCTTTCTTTCTTTCTTTCCTTCTCACTATCATATGTATGTATATTTATATTCTCACAACTAACTACAGTAGATGTCTTCCTGGGGAAGAATATATAACCTCAGCAACTGATGTTATGAACTGCCGAGAGTCATATAAAACTTCTTGAACAGTGGCATATTTTTTCATGAATATCTATTCCTCTCCTTTTAAACAGGTCAGTAAGGATTGGGCAATCAGACAGATTAAATGGTGGATTGAAATAGATTGAGAACAGCAACATGTCATAGTTTTAGAATATGTGGTGTTCCATGCATTAACAACTGGTTTCTGCCTGTGTGACCGTTGTTCCTTCCCACCGTTTGGGTAGCCACCTTCCAACTGTGGTAATTTTCCCTGTATGATCTCATGGATCTTCATGGAAAAAAGATTGTGGGCTATTTCCCAACATTTTCACACACACATACACGCACACACACACTCACACTCACACATACACATGTTTCCGTGAATGGTTGACACCCTAAACAAGGTTGGAATATACTGCATTGAGCACAGAGAGCAGAGTGTTAAGATAACACGTTCCATTGCAGAAGCAGCAAACTAAAGCAGCGTAAAATTTGAAAGAGAACCAAAACAAAACAACAACGAAGACAAGTAAAAAGAAAGGAATATAAAGATGACTTGGCATGGATAAGAAAGAACACCGCAAGAGTTAGGACAAGAACAAGAAGACAGAAATAAAACTAAAAAGAAACCTAGAAAAACAATCGAAAAAGGAAGAAAAGAAAGATTAAAGATACACACAGACAAAAGAATTAAGAATCAATAGCAAAAAGAAGAAAAAGAAGAAGAAGAAGAAGAAGAAGAAGAAGAAGAAGTTGTTGAAGAAGAAGAAGAAGAAGAAAGAGAGAGAGAGAGAGAGAGAGAGAGAGAGAGAGAGAGAGAGAGAGAGAGAGAGAGAGAGAGAGAGAGAGGGGGGGGGGGGAGACCAACAGAGACGAAAAGAAAGAACAATGACAAATAGAAAAATGTAAAAGATAGGAGAAGAAAAAAAGAAAAATGGATAGCTGAATGAACCTTTATTTGGAGAATAACATTTTTAAAAGTCAGAAAGCAATACTAAAACTTAAAAAGAACAGATAAAGAATTTTAAAACGTAAGAGAGAAAAAAATCAGGCAGACAGACAGAACGAAGACAGAGTAAAGAAACTATGAACAAACAGAAAGAACAAAAACAATGAAGAAAAAAATGAAGAAAAAAGAAAGAACAAAGAAAGACACGAAGAAACAAGTAAGCAAACAAAAACTAGAAAAGTAACACAGAAATACAGAACCCAGAAGTGAGAAAAAAAATCAATACAGATAGATGCACGAAATACAAGCAGAGTAAGGCACAAAGAGAACAAAGGGCAAGAGGATGAGAACAAACAAACATAAAGCAATAAGAACAACAAAATTGCTGGAAGCACCTCTATTATCATCAAAATAAAACAGAATAGATGTTGTTTAAAAAAACCGCACAAAAACAAAGAACTGGAAAAATACAAAGATACTACAGGATCTGAAGAAAGAAAAGTAGGTACAAGAGAGTATAGAGTCTAAATAATAAATGACTTTTAAAAAAAAAGCTAGAAAAGAATTCCAACACGAATATTTTGTAGACGAACTGGAGCAACCGAACTTTAGATAAAAAATACACCACATCGTGAATAGTGAAAAACAAACCAGTGTTCTTTCAACTGATCTTCCCAAGAGATCATCCTCTTTCAGCAAAAAGAATTGCAAACTTTTTTCCATTGAAGACACGTATCTGACTGTGAAAGAGGAACAGAAAAAGACGAAGATGAACAATGTAAGGCTTAAAGAAAAACAAACAAACAAACAAGCAGATCTTGTAGTAGAAACGGAAAAGAAAGAAGAAGAGGAATAGTAACTGCAGAAAGATAAAAAAGAGAACACTCCCCTTCCCCCCCACCCCCACCACCACCACCAGCAGCAATCTACATTTTGAAATCAAACCTGCCTGTTCAGCATTGCGAATAAAACAATGAATTGTAACGCTGCGGT
>CM054151.1:35301498-35308998 GCA_028751875.1 Rapana venosa
AGCATAAAGTACGTTCACACGTACGCATGAGAGAGAGAAAATTTGGCAACCCCCCCCCCCCACCCAGAATAAAGACAGCAAGAGAAAGACAAGTATGAGAAAGAGACAAACATAGTCACTAAAAGGGAAAAAAGGCTGACAGAGAGACAGACAGAAACAAAGACACTAAAACAGGCAGAGTGGGCTCAAGCGATGATTTGCTGATTGGAAAACTGAATGACCCGAATGGCTTCTAGAAAAATAGTCTGATGAATTGCAATACAAATTAATCAGACATTAGATGTCAGTTTAAAACTTAAGCAGAACAATTGAGCTTTGCATACTTGCATGCACACACACACACACACACACACACACACACACACACACACACACACACACACACACACACACACACACACACACACACACACACACACACACACACACACACACACACACACACACAGAGGAGAGAGAGAGAAAGAGATAGAGAGAGAGTTAAAATCCAATGTTTATATATTTTACTTTATCTCTTTTTGCATTTATTCCTTTTATTGCTACTTCATTTCCTTGTATGTGGGTTTTTAAAAAAAATTCGTTCTCCTTTACAGCTCCTCTCATTTGTTTTTCTACATTTCTTCTTCTTCTTTGTCGTCGCGGTCGTCTTCTTCTTCTCCTTGTCCTCCTCCTTCTCCTCCTCCTCTTCATCCTCCTCCTCCTTCTCCTCATCATCATTATCATTCTTCTTCTTCTTTGCAGTTCTTGTTCTTCTTTGCAATTCTTCTTTGCAATTCTCCTTTTTCTTCTTAATTCTTCTTCTTCTTCTTCTTTTTTCATGTACTTTCTTTTATTCTGTCTATACATGATTGTTCTCCTGTTTGCTACTTACTCCTCCTTGGTTGTTTTACATGTCCCCCCTACTTCTTGTTCTTCAGAGTTTCATTGCACGTGCACCTAGGTTTGTTGCACCTTAAGACAAATCTCCTAGAGGCTATTTTCACCGTGACAGCAGTCCCTTGACAGTTGTAAACAGCGTGCAGCCCAGGGTGTATTTAACCTTTGGAAGTCTTGCAGAGAGATCAAAGGAACAAGCTTACCCGCTGTCTAATGCGGCAAAAAATCCGGCAGAGTTAAGCCAGCCTGCCTCCATCCGCCATTTTGCTGTCAGTGGTTGCTCACTGCAGATTCTGGGGGGATAAGGGGAACGTGTGTGTGTGTGTGTGTGTGTGTAAGAGAGAGAGAGAGAGAGAGAGAGAGAGAGAGAGAGAGAGAGAGAGAGAGAGAGAGAGAGAGAGAGAGAGAGAGAGAGAAAATTGACAAAATTTATTGCTATTTAGCAATCAATCCATATAGCGCTGCGGCGCCGTAACAACGATATCGAACGCGACGCGATTACAATGACATGGAAACCATGGCAGTAGTGGTATGTACATCAAGATTCGATACATTATTGCCTGTGTCTCAAGTGTCTCAATTTTAAAACAGCCTTTCCTTTTCCAGTCTACAGCCAGCGAAGTCAGCCCATGTAAGACGGATCAGGTCCCAAAGATGATGTAACTCCTGCTCAGCACTCCCACTGTCACTGTGTGTTGTGTGTTAGTACACTGCTTCCCTTTACGAAGTCTGGCAAGCCTGACACGTTCTTCTGGCAACATGTTTTTCTCTTCTTGCTTGATGTACCAGAACACACATTTAGATTCCTCGCCAGGATCTCCATTCCAAGAGTATTCCAGGGCGATGTCATCTGATTCACACATCACAATGTTTTGATTGCCTGAACTATGTACCACCACCTTTCCAAACTGTGTGTTTCTCTTGCTGTCCCTTAATCGATGCTGCACACGTTTGTCAGTTAGAGTAGACACATACTGTTTCACAATACCAGTATCAGAGTCATCCACTGTGCAGCCAACTGTCAGCTCTCCCTGCACATCAGACGCCTCAGAAGACACACCGATCTTGCTGTCTGTTGCTGGATCACACAGTAGATCAAGTGAATCTGGTGTGGTGGAGGCATTCAATTCACTGCTGACACACAGTTCTGTGTACACACTGGTTTGTTTTTCTTCTGTTTCCACATCGAGCAGGGAGTCAATGTTACACAAGACCGGCTCTTCCAAGACACTGTCATTGTCACATTGGCGACTTGCCTGTCTTTCTTGGTGTTGTCTGCTTCTTTGGACATTGCGACGGATTTGAGATGGGGGCTTTTTGCGATAGTACTGAACACGGAGTTAGGGTTCAGCACCGGGTCTGCCATTTCTGTTGACACTGACTTGTCAGCTGGCTTCATTGGCAAGACGAACCCAACGCTGCCGCTCTCCCCCGCGACTTCCCAACTCGATACGACGTTGTCGATCAGCAGGGCGTTTAAAGTTGTTATTACAGTTTCTGGAAGGCCAGTAACTGACATTTTGAAGCTAAAATGCAAAAATTTGCAGCAGCTTACTAACAGCACACCCGTTCAGTTCTTGTCCGTCACGTCGTTTTTAGAGGGAGAAAGAGAGACAAAGACACAGAGAGACAGCAAGAGACCGAGACAAAGACAGAGACAGACACAGAGGCAGATAGAGAGAACTCTGAACTCTGAACTCTGAAATGATTTAATGTACATTCGCCTTGGACCACAATACATTTGTTGGGCTTGGGATGGAACAATGGGTTCATTCATATCATTGGCAAAGCAAATGCACAAACAAGTAATGATTTGTGACTGATTAAAGACGGAAAACACAAACATATACATAACCAAATCATGCAGAAAGATTATGTTAGTAACAATGACTGAATAAAGAAGAAAAAACACCATTTATTCTATTTCATGGTTATAAACCTTAAATCAACCATAATCTAATCATAGAAAGAAGATGCTGTCTAAGAAAAATCATTCATATGAGTATATCAAATCGTAGCAGTTTTTCAATAAAGCATTTGAGACAACATTGTTTTCCTTTTGTTAATAGAATGAAAAATGTATCTAGACAAACTATGTTTGTACTCATCATTTCTTACTTTGAACATATCTGGCAATGGTACATTGATACATTTACTTAAAAACTTTTCTCTTAAGTTTGAGTACATGTAACATTCAAATAGAAAGTGGGCTTCATTTTCAATTTTCGTTTTACAAAATGGACATAATTTATCTCGGATATTATCACTATATCTATACACATTATTGTTAAGAGGTAAAACATTAAATCTTGCTTGTGTAATTGCTACACGAAAGCAGTAGACATCTATAGAGTTTAAATACTGCTCTTTTACAAAAATACTTTTAAACGATCTATACACCTCATACCTCTCTTTATCTCGTACAGTCCCATCCCATTCTTGAATAAACATATCCACTAATCTTTGTTTAAACATACCTAAGAAAACTTTTACATCCCCGACACTTTGCTGCATCCAAACAATGTTAAAGCCTGTTTCACACAAAATTTCTCTTATTTTTGAAATCCAGCAATATTTACCACTGCTGTCTAGCTCTAACTGCATGCAGTAAGCCTGATATGGTATTCTACTTTGATTCATTTGCAATAGTTTGAACCAATACTTGATGGTGCTTGTACAGGAGTTGACATAAAGTGGATATCTACCTAAATCGCCATATACCATCTTATTGGGTGTTCTTACAGGTACTCCTAAAAATCTTTTGCATGCCATCAAATGAATTTTCTCAATATGCTCTAGTCTGTTTGTTCCCCATATTTCCGATGAATACAACAATATTGGCTGAATCTTAGTGTCGAAAATCTTGAAAAAAGTACTAACGTTCATTTCTTTATACCTATGAAAAACTTTGTTCAACTGAACTACTGCCTTCTTTCCTTTAGTAACTAAATGTTCTGTACCCAACTTACAGCTAATCTTTGTTGTAAAACTAAAACCTAAATAGCAATACTGATTCACAACTTCTAACCGAATACCATTGTAATACCATTGTTCCTGTTTTGAAAGAAATCCCCCTCTCCTAAATACCATTACTTTAGTTTTATTGATATTAACATTTAACTGAAGATCATTACAGCAGTCTTTCAAAATGTTTAATTGATGTTGCAAACCTCCCGGGGTTGTCGAAAATAGGGCAACATCATCTGCAAACAGCAGTATAAAAATATCCATAATATTAGGTAATAGCTGTACTCCATGTTTGCCTTTTTCGTTCACATCATTTGCTAGCTGGTTAATGAATATTGAAAACAATGTAGGAACAATGTAAGACAAAGACACAGAGAGACAGCAAGAGACCGAGACAAAGACAGAGACAGACACAGAGGCAGATAGAGAGAGAGAGATAGAGAGAGACAGACAGACAGACACAAAGAGAGAGACAGACAGAGACAGAACGAACTTGAAAAAAATCACAGAAAGAAGACAGAGACAGAAAGACAATAGAGTGAAAGAGACAAACATAGTTACTAAAAGAGGGAAAGGTAAACAGAGAGACAGGCAGAAAGAGAAAGACAAAAACCGGCAAAAAGTGGGCTCAAGCGATGATTTGCTGATTGACAAACTGAATGATTCAAATGACTTCTAGAAAAAAGTCTGATTAATTGCAATAAAAATCAATTAGACATTAGATGTCAGTTTCAAACTAAAGCAGCACATGTGAGTTTTGCAAACTTGCGTGGGCACCAACACATACACACAAACAAACACACACACACACACACACACACACACACACACACACACACACACACACACACACATGTCCACCCTCCCCCGCCCCTGCCACACACACACACGCATACTCCCCCCTCCCATCCCACACACACACACACACGCGCGCACACCCATACACGTACAGACACACACACACACATGCACGCACAGACAGACAGTGACAAACAGAGACAGACAGACAGAGGCAGATAGACAGACAGAGAAAGAGACGATAGACAGACAGACAAACAGACAGGCAACAAGACAGACAGAGAGATTACTTGCTATGGACAAGAGATGGTCAGCAGACCAGCAGTGTGGAAGATTTTAAAAAAACAACACAGTAGAGCAGGCTGAGAAATGGGAACGCCATTAGAAATGAGCTGTCACTTCACACCGACAGCTTCCTCCTTGCGCGTGTGCGCGTGCATTAACACACACACACACACACACACACACATGGACGCACACACACACGCACGCACACACACACACACAAGGGCGCGCGCTCACACACGCACATACACACACACACACACACACACACGCACGCACACTCTCACAACACACACACACACACACACACACACACACACACACACACACACACACACACACACACACACACACACACACACGCACGCACGCGCACGCGCACGCGCACACACACACATATTCTCCACCATACCGTACCGTACCATACCATACGAAACGATACGATACCATGCTATACCACACCATACTATACTATACTATACTATACTATACTATACTATACTATACTATGCTATACTATACTATACTATACTATACTATACTATACTATACTATACTATACTATACTATACTATACTATACTATACTATACTATACTATACTATACTATACTATACTATAGGGGGGACGGGATAGCCTAGTGGTTAGAATATTGCGCTGGCAATCTGACGACCCGGGTTCGAATCCCTTTTAAGGGGATATTTTTTTACCTGGAGTTAACATCAGTGTAGACTCCACTCTCCCCAAAAGTCCTTCGGATGAGACTATAAACCGAGGCCCAGTGTGCGAACGCACGCAAAACATCTTGCGCACAAGTTAAATCCTATTCCGCTTTTGTAAGAGTAGGCCATTGTGTGCCGGTGGGAACAGATGAAAGAATATACAAAACCGCATACACACGGGGACTTGATGTAAAAAAGAACATAAGTGCTTATCCCATTATCCTCAATATAAAAGGATAAAATAGATAAGTAGCACACACGCACGCATATTATACACCATACTATACTATACTATACTATACTATACTATACTATACTATACTATACTATACTATACTATACTATACTATACTATGCTATACTATACTATACTATACTATTCTATAATATACCATTCCATAATATACCATACCATACCACGCCATACCATATAATACTATACTATACTATACTACACACACGCAACTTAAAAAGAACCAACATTGGTCTCATTATTACACACACACACACACACACACACACACACACACACACACACACACACACACACACACACACACACACGCACGTGTGCGAACGCACGCATAACATCTTGCGCACACGTTAAATCCTGTTCCTTTTTTCGAAAGAGTAGGCCATTGTGTGCCGGTGGGAACAGATGACAGAATTTACAAAACCGCATACACACGGGGACTAGATGGAAAAAAGCAAATGAGTGCTTATTCCATTACCCTCGATATAAAAAAACCCAAAAAAAACCACATACACACACACACACGCGCGCGTGCACACACACACAGACACACGCACAGACACACACACACACACACTCACTCACACGCTCACACACACACGCATTTCCAAAAAAGCACACGCTTCTGCAGGAAAAAAACACACCCTAAAACAAGCAAAAACACAATCACGCAAATAACGACGGCAACAAAAACAGTGTCAAGCAAAAACAAGTCGATCGCAAGAACAATATTACCAACAACAAAACAAGTCAAAGCAGCAGTAAAACGATAACAGGCAACAGCAAAAGCAGTGACCTTGACAATGTTTTTACCATCATTTCATTGTCATAAAAAAAAAACTGTCAAACAAGCAATAACAACAATAACTATAAGTAAGACAAAATAGCGACAAAATTGTCAGTATGATCATAAAGGCCATTGATATCATGAAAAACTAAACACAAAAATACTATGGCTATTGACTTGAGCATCATTGTCATCACCATCATCATGATCATCATTCATGATCATCATCATCATTATTATTATCTTAATCATAAACAACAAGCACGAACAACAAACACAACAATGAGAAAAAGTAACAAGAATTGGGCAAACAAAACACAACAATAACAAGAACAACGTCAGAATGATAAATTGATCATGAATACCAAGTACAAAATGATAAAGAAAAAGATCAACACGGCGTGAGACAGACACATGAAAAGAAGATACTATAAACAGTGAGAAAGAGGAAAGATTGAAAGATGGGAAGGGGGGAGGGAGAAGAAAGGGAGAAGCAGACGCAGGGGTAGGGGAATGTGCATACAAGAAGGCGTTGACCTTGTAATGAGCTGACTTGGACATCCTGACTGTTGGCAGGTGAAATAATAATGACAGTCATATCAATCACTGTTGCTGATAAATAATATAAAAAAAAGAGCGATTGTTTTCACCTCTGTCCACACCTGCTTTGCCCAGGGGGAAAGAGAAGAGAGAGAGAGAGAGAGAGAGAGAGAAGAGAGAGAGAGAGAGAGAGAGAGAGAGAGAGAGAGAGAGAGGGAGGAGAGAAAGAGAGAGAGAGAGAGAGAGAGAGGGAGAGAGAGAGAGAGAGAGAG
>CM054151.1:35313998-35323998 GCA_028751875.1 Rapana venosa
TAAATACTAATTTTAAAACCACAAAGACTTATCTATCTGTGTATACTAAATTATTGAAACCTACAAATCCAAACCAATATCCTTAGTGCAATCACTTTTTTTGTAGATAGGATGGGGAAAAGTAACGGCTTTGCTCTCAACTTTTAAAACAGAACCCCGAAGTGCTAGTCTGATGTTCTCTCAGCTAAGTAAGGGGGAGAATTAAACCTCTCAGCATACGCTGCAGTCGTCTTGTCATGGCGGATTTGTGAGGGGTGATTTTCGGCCAATGGGGGAAGAGATAGATCTACCTCCTCGAGGCTGCACAGTCAGCTTCATTTCCGCTCACGCGAAACGCTGTGCGTTTGTCCTTTCCTTCTTGGGCTTTATGGCATGGCGGAGAGAAGATGACCTCTTGCAAGGGTTAGTGACTGCACGTGCCGGGCGGTATGTACCAGTCGTCAAAGATCAGAGAGACAGAGACAGAGAGACAGAGAGAGAGAGAGAGAGAGAGAGAGAGAGAGAGAGACAGACAGACAGACAGACAGACAGACAGACAGATAGATAGATAGGGACAGAAACAGAGATTGATTGGTTTATTTATAGAATGATTGATATATTGATATAATTGGGTTGATAGATTGACATAATTGGGTTGATAGCTTTTATGTTCAAGTTTGATAGCTAAGCATTATCATTTTTTTATGCACGCCTTGTCCTGAATAGGGATACTGATTAGTAATAAAAAATAGATCGATAGATAGATGAGAGAGAGAGATAGAGAGCGAGAGGGGAGGGGAGGGGAGGGAGGGAGGGAGAGAGACATTTCCCTTTAAGGCAAAATGAGTGCGTATACTAGTGTCTCCTCATAATTTTTTCTCCAACAGATTTTGCTTTTGTGCTGTGTAAGGTATTCAATCCACGTTCTACATAGAACACATTTACTTCTTTCTCCTTTATAAAGGGGAGATAAATGCTGGTTCCGACAAAACAGCGGACGGTACGAGTTTACATTATTGGGTCATATGTTCTGGCAGAAACGACAGCATCTCCTCAAGGTTACAAAACATAGGTCAGAGGACCACTCCGTGTGTTTTGTATGTTTTAACTAGTTATTAATAATAATGATTTACGGATCTTTTTCTAACGCTCTCGTAAATCATAACAGAAAGCTTAAGTGCTTTAATCGTGGATAATTGCATTAATTATCTATTTATTCATTCATGTATTTATGTGTTTATTCATTTATTGAGTTATTTCACAGTATTTTATATTTTTATTTAATACTTTATATATTTTTTAATATTTTATTCTTTTATATCGAGGATAATGGAATAAGCACTTATGTGCTTTTTTACAACCCAGTCCCCGTGTGTATGCGGTTTTGTAAATTATGTCATCTGTTCCCACCGGCACACAATGGCCTACTCTTACGAAAAGCGGAACAGTATGGCCTTGTCGTGGGTCAACGAGGGTAGTGACAATGCTGCCTAGACAGAAAACAGACACATAAAGTATGCCAGTCACTTGTCGCAACTAGGCGAAAACAAAGTTATTTCTAAGGGATTGCTTGTGTTTCTCTTGCGTATTTCTTTTGACTTTTTGCGCTTGACGTGTTGATAA
The DNA here is from genome assembly GCA_028751875.1 of Rapana venosa. Classification (NCBI taxonomy): domain Eukaryota; kingdom Metazoa; phylum Mollusca; class Gastropoda; order Neogastropoda; family Muricidae; genus Rapana; species Rapana venosa. The sequence goes on from CM054151.1 coordinate 35,315,601, forward strand.
TATAGTTGTTTGCTTTTTTGTTTTTTTTGCTTGGTGTGGGTTTTTGTTTGATTTGTTTTTCTTTGGTTTGAATCAAGAGACGGAGGCATGACCGTTGCAATGACCGAGTATATCTTATGATCAAGCAATGACAGATTGCTGTTATGCTAAAACTCAATTCATACATATCTTAGCTACAAATATTAGAGAATAATTATGGCATGTACACAACAGCGGAAAGAAGCAGTCCAACAAAAAGCACATACATTGATGAATGATAGGGGAAGGACATTTTTTTTAAATGTCTGAAATTCCGTGACCATGAGACCACTTGTAGTAGTAGTAGTAGTAGTAGTAGTAGTAGTAGTAGTAGTAGTAGGAGTAGTAGTAGTAGTAGTAGTAGCAGCAGCAGCAGCAGCAGCAGCAGCAGCAGTAGCAGTAGTAGAAGTAGGAGCAGCAGCAGTAACAGCAGTAGTAGCTGTAGTAGTAGTAAAAGTAGTAGTTGAAGTAGCTGTAGTAGTAGTAGTAGTAGTAGTAGTAGTAGTAGTAGTAGCAAGTAGCAGTAGCAGAGCAGCAGCAGTGTATGTGTGTGTGTGTGTGTGTGTGTGTGTGTGTGTGTGTGTGTGTGTGTGTTGTTCCTTGCTTGCATGCACGCGTAGTGTTAATGTAAGTGCGTGTATCTCTGAAAATTAGTGTTTTTTTCTTTTATTGTAGTGAAGTAATTATGTTTCAGTGTCTTGATAGCATGTGCGTTGGATAATTGCATAACTGCTGTGACTTTTATCGCCGTCATAGTTATTTCCTTTTTTTTCACAGCTCCTATGCATATTTCTGCAAATACGTTTTGTTTGTTATTGGTTTCTATTATATTTTTGTAGTTATCTGATACCTTTAAAAAGTATCATAGCAGTAAAGACCATGATTGATCCAATCAGGGAATCTTTATCTCTTACTGCCTTGTTTATGGTAAACGAGTACATAGATATAGCAGTCTTGATGAAAATATTTGTCCTGAATTGTTCGCGTCACTGACACCTACATACAGTCTAAAAGATCAGAACGACAAGTATGATGAAAAGTATGCTGCTGCTGCTGATGATGACGATGATGTTGATGATGTTGACGACGGCGACGACGACGACGACGACGATAATAGTGGAGATGGTCATGATGATTATGGTGATTTTGATGCGGAAGATTTCGAGAACGTTGTTAATTAAGTATTGTCATTGCTATTGTCGGGGATTTTTAAAAATAATGCTGCTATTATTCTTTTTAAAGCTGCCGGGTTGTTTTCGAAGCTGCTGATGTTTTATACAGCAGCATCAGTAGTAGTATCATTTTCACGGGAAAGTGTTTAGTGTTTTGTAATTATAAAGGATCATGAAATGTGCACTCATGTGCTATTCTTTTATGACCAGTCCCGGCATACATGCGGCTTTGTATAATTGTAATCCTTCCCCACCGGCATATATCAGCCTACTCTTCAGAAAGGTGAAACAGGAATGAACGTGTGCAGACGATGGTTTGCGTGCATTCACATACGTGACCTCGGTTTATAGTATCACCGGAAAGACTTTAAAGAAAGTGGAGTCTGCACAAATTTTAGCAGATTGAGTATAGCTGTCTATTTGCGTGTGTAAAAGAGTGCACACACACGCCCCTCCCCCCCCCCCACGTACAGTGTGATTGTAAGCTTCTGTATATATGTATGGATGTATGTATGTATGTATGTATGTATGTATGGATGGATGGATGGATGGATGGAGGGAGGGAGGGAGGGAGGAATAGATGGATGGATATAAGTAGGTGTGTATGTATTCATGCAAACACGCATGCATGCAATGTATTTATGAAAATATATATGCATGTGTGTGTGTTTGTGTGTCTGTGCAATAGTGAGTTTGCATTTGTGTGTGTGTGTGTGTGTGTGTGTGTGTGTTCGTGTTTCTGTGTGTGTTTGTGTTTTTGTGCGTACATGCGCATGCGCGTGTGCGTGCGATCATGCGTTTCGATGCAAACTGCGTATACCTTAGAGGAAGCTTAGACGCAAACTACGCATACATCTACGTCTGTGCGTTCTGGTTTTATTGTAGCCACGTCATTCTGATTATTATTATATTTACAGCATATTGACGCTTTCCGTAATGTAATCAGGATCAACATGACACTTCACTTCATCATAAATGATTTTTTCTAGTTTTCTCTCTCCAGTGTTGTCGTCTTAGCCTCTTCTATATACAACATTTTTGCACACATTTTCTTTCCTTATGTCTTTGTTTTTTTCTATGTTTTCCCTATGCCCTCTAAGAACTGTACAACAATAAGATATATTTGAGCTAATTGGTGATTATTTACTTCTTGCTCATTTTTTTGTTTTTTGTTTTATAGAAATGCAAACAAACGAGCAAGAAACCGATGACTCAATCAAAGTAAGGCAAATACTTGACAGTAATTCTTTATGAAATGTTTATCATGAAAAATGTTAGCGTATTTGGCTTATAAATACAGTTCAGAATAACGTGATAAGGACATCAGTGATGATGGCGATGATAGTTTTCGGTGAAAGTGATTGCTTCCGTGTTGTTGCTGTTTTTGATGCTGCAACTGTTCAAAATGTTGTCATAGCTGCTGTGTTGAATAGCAAAGACAGCAGCATTGCCTTTAACAGCAGCAGCAGTAGCTGTAGCTTTAAAATAGCGTACTACGCAGAAACAAACAAACAAAAAAAGCTTGGTTATCTGTCTACCTGTCTGAGCAAAGTTGCACAAGCATTGTGTGTGTGATTGTGTGCTGTGTGCGTGCGCGTGTGCTTTTCACGTGCGTGTATGTGTGTGTGTATGTCCGTGTCTCTTTCTCTGTACGTGTGTGTGGAGATATTTTGAAAATTTGATTTGATTTAATTCTTCTTTTCCGGGGATAATTAAGAAACACTCGAGTGCTTTGTTTACATCCATTCCCCGTGAGCTTGTTGCTTTGTATATTGTGTTGTTATCAGTTCCCACCGGCAAACATGACACACTCTTCTAAAAGGTGGAACAAGTTTAACGTGTGCACAAGATGTTCCGCTTATAGTCTCGTGTGTGTGTGTGTGTGCGTGCGCGCGTGTTTGTGTGCGTGCGTGCGTGCGTGTGTGCGTGTGTGTGTGTGTGTGTGTGTGCGTTTGTGTGTGTGTGTGTGTGTATGAGAGAGAAGGTGTGTATGTGTGTGTGCGTGCGTGCGTGGGTGTGTGTATTTGCGCACGCGCGTGTGTGTAAGCGCACGTGAATCCTAATACTTACTGATCTCTTTTAGCGTCTATATTTCCCTGTATACTTTGTTTATTATGTGATTGCGGTGACGTCATGGTGTCGGCTGTCTTACTAGCCGCTACGCTGTGTAGTATATGTACAATGTTCGTGACCTCCACCATGACGTCATCTCTCTCCTCTGTTTTTTGTTTGCTAGTTTATTTTTGTCTCCATCTGACTTGCTGACATTTGCTTGGAGACTTGGTTTGGTTTCGTGTTTTCTTTTTCTTTCTTTTTTCTATTTTGTTTTAAATCAGTGATGCCTTTTTAAAATGACACAACAATAAATAGCGCAGCTTGTATAGATAGCAGTGCGCGCGCGTTGCATGCGTGCGTGTGCGCGTGCGTGTATGTGTGGTGTGTGTGTGTGTGTGTGGTGTGTGTGTGTGTGTGTGTGTGTGTGTGTGTGATTGTTTTCTTTTTCGCCTACTGCATTAAATAAAAGAACAACTTGCAGCAGTTTTCCTAGGATAGTCTACCCTACACCGTGTCCTCGCTGTCCCGCAGCTGAGTTGCGGATGACCATGGTGGCGAGAATATTAAAGTTGATATCACTGAATAGCGGTATCGATTGTTACGACTGTACTGATGTTGTTGCTTTCATTGCCGTGTTATGTGTAGTAGTTGTCATAGAAAACTGCACCAGCAGCAGTAGCAGCAGCAGCAGCAGCAGCAGCAGCAGCAGCAGCAGCAGCAGCAGCAGCAGCAGCAGCAGCAGCAGCAGCAGCAGCAGCAGCAATAACACCAATACAATCAGCAGAAGCAGCAGGGATATTAGTATTATGTAAAATCACTTGCTACTATGCGTACGCAGATGGAATGTGTGTGGCCGCGCATATACACGTGTGCATGTGTGTGTGTGTGTGTGTGTGTGTGTGTGTGTGTGTGTGTGTGTCTATTTGTCTGTGTGTGACTGTGCATGTGTCTGACTTAGTGCATTTTGAGTGTCTTGTAAGGTGTGTATAGTATACGAAATAATACACTTTAAACTAAACATTGCTTTTGTTACAACTAGTCTTTACACACAATATGACAAGAAGCTGGTCTGGTACACATGTCACCAAGTTGTAAATACTACTTTTATCTCTAAGAGTAAAGAAAATAAGGAGAATCTGAGACAGTAGCACTGCAAGCAAACAGCTTCAAAACTAAAACTCACGCAATATTGAGTAAAAAAAACTAAACCAACAGAGTAAATTAAAAAAAAACCATAAAACTATGTTAATGAACTGATCGACGCATATCTTACAAACCACTAAATACGGGAAAAAAATGTTTCGAAAATTTTCAAATGTGGAAGATGCAACACATGTTTGTTTGTTTTTCCTGCGGAAAGGAAAGGAAAGGAAATGTCGCCTAAGTATATTATTTTCTTCCTGTCAGACAGTGACAAAGATCACCATTCTTATAATTATGTGATTTTTTTGTTCCTCGACTAGATACTGGCGGTTTAACAATGGTTAGCTTTGTCTTTACCCACAGACAAGGAAAATGGCTTTCTGAGATCAGAGGATTTGTATTGGATTTGAAAACAGCCTTGTGGTCAGATAAATAAGCCAAGCACCTGATGTTTATTCATCCTGTTCTAGAGCAATTCTCAATGCCAGATGGCTAGGTGGCTTTATCTGGAAGAAGCCCACCCTTAAATGGATTGGTGAAACAGTCTCTCAGTGAGATTAAAGAGGAATATAGCTGGGGGTGGGTATCTTGTCTGGTATCCTGTTTTAGTCATGGTGTTGGTGGTTTGTGTGTGTTGTGTGTGTGTGTGTGTGTGTGTGGTGTGTTCTTGGTAACTTACAAAACAAACGTTGGGTTAGATCTGCTCTCTGTCTCTCTCACTTTATTGCTCTATTTTTTCTGTCTGTTTTACTGTATCTTTGTCTTTCCTTTGTTCTTTCTCTCTGTCTCTTATCTCTGACTTTCTGTCTGTTTACTGGTCCATCTTTCTCTGTCTCGATCTATCTGTTTCTGTCTATTTCTATGTCTGTTTGTTCCTTGTGTGTCGGTTTTGTCTGTCTGTCTGTTTGTCTGTGTGTAGTGTGTCTGTCTGCTTGTCTGACTGTCTCTCTGTCTCTCTGTCTCTCTCTCTCTTCTCTCTCTCTCTCTCTCTCTCTCTCTCTCTCTCTCTCTCTCTCTCTCTCTCTCTCTCTCTCTCACCCCTCTCTCACACACACACACACACACACACACACACACACACACGTACACACACACACACACACACGCACACACACCACACATACACACATTCCTTCCTTCCTGAGTTTCTGTTGGTGTGTTTTTTCCCCCTCCAACTTTTGAATGTTTATCTTTCAAGTCTTTGCGTTTCAGTCTGGGAGACAACCCCCCCCCCCCCCACACACAACGCCGCACACACACACACACACACACACACACACACACACACTACCACACACACACACGCACGCACACACACACAACACACACACACACACACACACACACACACACACACACACACCACACACACACACACACACACTTTAAGTTCTCAGACATATTCATCTTCATCACTGTCAGCAGGTCACTCCTGTGTGAAGCCTTTACCGCTATGGTTGGTTCCCTTCACAGAGACTGAGTCAGGCAGGACAGAAGCCACGGGGGCTGTAGTCTCTGACAGTGTGCTGATGCCACTTAGGGGCTGGCGTTTGTCTGTCCTGTTTTCTTTATGTGTTTGGTGGGTTTTGTTGTTGTTCTTGTTGTTGTTCTTTGTTTTGTTTTGGCGCCTTCTCCATTTCTGGTGTTTTGGTGTGTGTGTGTGTGTGTGTGTGTGTGTGTGTGTGTGTGTGTGTGTGTGTGTGTGTGTGTGTGTGTGTGTGTGTTTAAAAGACAGTATTGTTGGGTGTATTTCTAGGAAAGTTTGTAGTGAAATGATTGGTGTTGTTGTTATTATTGTTGTTGTTGTTGTTTTGTCACTCTGGAATTTATTTGTTCAGCCTGACATCGGTTTGAGATTACGAGATTGATAATTATGATATAATGCTGTCCATACTCAGACGCATACTCAGGAAGATACAGACACGTAGATACATACACACACACACACACACATACACACACACACACACACACACACACACACACACACACACACACACACACACACACACACACACACACACACACACGCACACACCCACGCAAGCACGCACGCACATCACACACATTCACACACACACAAACACTCTTACATACATACACACCACCACCACTACCCCCACCGCCACCGCCACACATAGCCACGCATATAAAAAAGTATATACATGTGCACACACCTGCACACAATCATGCATTTCCATTTGCAGAGGTATTCAAGTAGTAATATTGTACAGAGAAGACTTTCCATAGAAATCCTTGTGTTTTAGGTAGTTATCTGAATGTACAGAGCATGTCATGTAGTGTGTTGAATAACTCATAATGCCGCGATTCTCTAACTAGACTAAATTGATTCTCTGGTTTTGTCTGTGTGCCTGTCTGTTTGTCTGTTTGTCTGTCTGTCTATGTATCTGTGTCTGTCTGTCTGACTGTGTGTGATGTTGTGTGTTTGTGTGTGTGTTTCATGTATATGTGTATATGAATGTGTGTGTTTGTATGTGTGTCGTGCGTGCGTGCGTGCGAGTGCGTATATGTGCGTGCGTGCGTGTGTGTGTATGTGTATGTGTATGTGTGTATGTGTGTGGGTGTATGCATGCGCTTGCTTGGCCATGTCATGTGCATGGACGAAGGACGGACGGATACCTAAATACCTTCTCTATGGAGAACGTGTGCAGGGAAAGCGTCCCCCAGGCAGACCACAGTTGCGATTCAAAGACGTGTATAAGAAGAACTTTAAAAGCCCTAAACATCGACCAGAACAACTGGGAAACAACAGCCCTCGAACGGTCAACCCTAAAGAAAGACTGTGCAGAAAGCTCTCTCCAATATCGAAGAGACACTTGCTCAGCAGGGCGAGGCAAAGAGAATGAGAGGAAAGGCAGCAGCCCAGGCAGACAGACAGACCAGCATTGTCAGACTTCATCTGTGCCCTCTGCCATAGGGACTGTCTGTCATTCCCGTGTCGGACTGGCCAGCCACACCCGACGCTTTCCAGAATAAACACCTAGCGCGCAACTCCATAGTCTTCCGAGACTGAAGGCTGCCAAGGAGTGTTGTGTGTGTGTGTGTGTGTGTGTGTGTGTGTGTGGTGTTGTGTGTGTGTGTGTGTGTGTGGTGTGTGGTGTTGTGGAGAGAGAAGAGAGAGAGAGAGAGAGAGAGAGAGAGAGAGAGAGAGAGAGAGAGTGTGTGGTGTGTGTGTGAGTGAGAGAGAGAGAGAGAGAGAGTGAGTGAGTGGTGTGTGGTGATGTGTGTGTGTGTGTGTGTGTGTGTGTGTGTGTGTGTGTGTGTGTGTGTGTGTGTGTGTGTGCGTGTTCAAATTCATTTAACGTGTTTTCACAGTTGTGATATTAGACGGAATTTGTGTGTGCATGTGTGCGTGCGTGCGTGTGTGTGTGTGTGTGTGTGTGTGTGTGTGCGTGTGTGTGTATGGTGTGCTGTGTGTGTGTGTGCGTGTGTGCGTTCGTGCGTGCGTGTGTCTGTGTGTGTGTGCGTGTGTGTGAGAGTGAGTGAGTGTATGTGTGTGTGTTGTGAGTGTGTGCATGTTTGTGTGTGTGTGTTGTGAGTGTGTGCATATTTGTGTGTGTGTGTGTGTGTGTGTGTGTGCTTGCTCGCTTACTCGCGCACCCAATTGCTTGCGAACCTAGACGTGTGAGAGCTAACACTATCCTCAACAACATAGGTACAAATACATCTACGCGTGTTCATCTTGATTTGATTGCAGTGACATCATCTTCGTCTCTGAGGCCATTGTTAGCAGTTACGTTCTTGAGCGTTTGTAGGATCGACATGACCTTTTTCCCTCCTCATTCCTGCATCAGTCTTTTGTTTTTCTTTCTGTTTTTTTATCTCTGCTTCCTCCGCGACATTTATTTGTAGACTTTTTTTTTTGGTTTACATTGTGTTATTTTGTTTTTCTTTCTCCCCTGTTGCCCTTTAAAAATGGCACAGCAGTGAATCAGTTGATTGAACCAATTCACCAGTCTTTATTCCGTCCTTCATGTTTTGTCGTACAG
>CM054151.1:35326498-35331498 GCA_028751875.1 Rapana venosa
ATGAGAAAGAATGCATCAAAACAGCAGACAACCAGAAGTCACAGACGCAGACAAGAAACGAAAGTCAAACACATCTAAATGAGAACACACACACACAACAGAACACCTCAAAAATCATGACAGACTAGCAACATAGTATAAAGAAAATTTCATTTCATCACACTCTTAAGAATAGTCGCACCAATCCATTTAGAGGTGGGCTCCTCCAAGATAAAAGTGCTTAGTCATCTGGCTTTAGGCATAGTTCTACAAACAGTCTATCGTCAGGTATTCGGCTTTTCCGTCAATACAGAAGCTTTATTTCCCACACTGTGTAAAAACACAGTAGTTGTCAGGCGAAACAATTGCATGACGGAATCTAATGATTTTAGTATACTAAAAATAGCTTCTCTTTGGGATGGAAAGGAAGAAGAAGAAAAAGAAAGGAGAAAGAAGAAGAAGAATTAAGAAAAGAAACTGTGAAGAAGAACAAAACAAAAAAGAAGAACAAGAAGATTTACCAGGAAGAAGAATTGTGAAGAAGAAGACTTGCGGAAAAGAAGGCGAAGAATAGTGAAGACTTGCGAAGAATAAAAACTGCAAAGAAGAAGAACAAGAGCAACGACAACAATGACGACAACAAATCATCTAAATAGCAAGCACATTCAAAAGAAGAAAAACATTATATTGTCCTGAAAACTTTGGCTGATCAAACATAAAACTAACAACAACCACACTGTGATTGAATTATATCTGGAAAATACAAAAATCATATTCTTAGAAAAACAACATATAAAACATATGCATGCGTTGAATAATTCCATGTACAGAAGCCTTTAAGTAAACTATATAACAATACAAAATAAAAACTGTTTACAAAACTTCGAGCAAATTCGAAAATGAGTTTGCAGCCATCTCAAAATATCAGTTGGTTGCGTATTGTAAATTATTAAAACTGTCAGACCATGCTTTTTGCATTCGTGAAAAAACGAATCGCGCTGGAAACATGCTTTGCTTGCTTAATTTTCCAATGTATAGGCATAATGTAAACGTTATGAATTCACGCTGTATGTTCAACCTCCCTGTCACAAAATCCTGAATAAATATAACGCAATAGTCCGTGATCGGTATCTTCTATATCCATAAATTCTGTACTTACATAACCGTAACATTTTGAAGGGTGTTTTGTCTGTTTTGGAAGCAAAGGAAGACATATGGCATGTTTCTGTCAACATTTCCTGAAAATATCGACAGATGACTGCTACAGAGACAGTCATGATGTTGTTGTCAAAATGGTTTCATCCCTGCTCTCCTCTGACATCTTTGTCAACGCTACAAATGGACCTGTCACGTATCAGACATGCTGTGTTTCGAGGAATGAGGGGGTAGGTGTGTAGGAAGAAGTGAGGGAGGGGGAGGGTGGAGAGACGTAGAGACGGCAAGAATTGAAAAGAGGAAAGGAGAGAAGAGAGGAGAAAAGTAAAGAGAAGAGAAGAGAAGAGGAGAGGAGAGGAGAGAGAGAGAGAGAGAGAGAGAGAGAGAGAGAGAGAGAGAGAGAGAGAGAGAGAGAGAGAGAGAGCGAGAGAGGGAGGAGCAGAGAGACAGACAGACAGCAGACAGACACAGACAGACAACACACACACACACACACAGACAAACAAGCACACAAACATACATAAAAGCAAACAGACACATAGACAGAAATACAAAGAAGCAAACAAAGACGCAAACAAACAAAAACACCCACACAAAAAACAGACGGGTAAAAATAAACCACAAAACTACGGAAACTGGATAAGACAGAGAAAACAGGGAACCGCTGAAGGAAAGGAGTGCCACAGGTTGACGAATGACTTCATTTTATTTTAACCAACCCTTTCCTAGATCTCCATCCCTCACCACTCGACGCTGTGGTGGCTTTGCCAATCCATGCAGGACTTTCGCCAGTCTGGGGTGGACAGAGACAAACAGACTTCCAGGAAGCTTCTGGCAGATTGCGTTAGTAGAACTTCTTCCTGACAGAGCACTGCTGACTGAACCCTCTTAAAGGGAACCCACACTTAAGTAACGATCAGTTTGTTTTAGAGGAAGAAAGCCATTTAGATGCTTTAGGGATAGATAGCTATTCTGCTTTTGTAACAGAAAAGTAACTTGAAATAAAAGTCTGTTAAAGATAATGTCAAGCAAACCCAAACCCGTTCGTGACTGTTTTCAATTTTCTTACGATACACGTAACCGTACAAGGAGAGATGTGACATCCGTGTCCTAACCTTTAAGTCCAGATAACAAATATGTGTCAGTACTCTTAAATCCACCAGACAAATCAGTGTCGTTACACATAAAGCTATATAACCACATAAGTGCAATTACCCATAAATCTTATCCATGAATCTAAGAAACAAGCCAATACTGCTGCTTTAGAATTCACAGATGAATATGTAAATGTAATATCTTAGACCGATAACCACATCAACATTACTTCTTTCAAATTGACATATGAACGTGCAATAGCAAGATTTTGAAACTAATAATCAAATCAAGGTTCCCACTCAGGAAATCGCACATGTACACCCAACTGAAAGATATGAAATCCAGTAATCAAATCAATACTACTACTTAACAATTTATACATAAACATGCAACAGCACGAAATTAAATCCAATAATCAAACAGTATTGGAACCTGGGAGTTCACGCATGAACATGCGACTGCAAGATATTGCATTCAATAATTAAATCAATAATGCTAGTATAGAATCCAGACATTAACATGAAACTGTACAAATATAGACCCTGCCATGAAATAAGTACAGCTGTTTTAGAATTTACATATCCAATTGTAAGATTTGAAACAACGAAATAGAGCAAATAATGCTACTTTACAATGCAAACATGTACATGCAACTGCAATATCTGAAATATAATACTAAAATTAGTAATGCCCCTTCGAAATTCACACATGAAAAGGAAATTTCATTACCTTTATCTAAATACCAAAAAAAGACTAACTAGAAATTCACTCAGGAGCATGCAACAACAAGGCTGTTTAAATCGAGTATCAACATAACTAATGCTACTTAAGAAATCAAACACAAGTATGCAACCGTATGGTTCCATGCATTTTTTTTTATCACATTGCTTTAAGCCTTTACACATGCTGGCATTGTGTCTCCTTTAACTCATCTGACCCAAAGCCTTCTCGCTGCTTCATCCTCTTGCTTCCAAGCCAGCATTACTTTTTCTCTGTTCCTTACCTGGGCTTTCTCTCTGCGGGCCAGACCTAAGCTGGATCTGTTAGTCTTAGGACTTGCATGGCTCAGGCAGCACTTTCTTGAGCCGAGTTGCTGAGACTCGTGCAACACAAGGCGCCTTGCTTTGTGATTGTTCCTTCGTGTTGTATACCAGTTTTGAGCGTTTGCGTTGTTGATGTGGAGAACACAACAGAATTAAGGTTACGATGGATACTAAAATAAATGTCAGTGTCATTAGTGGTACAAAAACTTCAGTTAGTACTTCAGCTACAAATGCTATTACTAGTGCTGCTGCTGCTGCTGCTGCTGCTGCTGCTGCTGATGATGATGATGATGATGATGATGATCCTGCTGCTACCACTAGCTCTGCTGTTCCTGCAATCACCAATAATAACGATATTGAATAAGTCATAAAGCATATTTAAAAACACACACATGACAATAATGATACAGAATGGATTATGTTTTACTAAATCTTCAAAAAAACATTAATATAACAAACCAATATCGTTCTCAATTTTACGTCTAGGGGTGGATTTTTCTCTAGAGAACTGTTCTTTTGTGCTACACCGTTTCTCGATCTCAGAAAGATGGACTGTTGCTCTCTCTTCACTTCATTTCTTTCTTCCTGAATGGAATTGACTTAGAAGGGAGAAGCGGAAAAATGGAAGAGAGACTGGTGATAAATAACAAAGTATAGGGTGAGTGTGTGCTGGTATTAGGACCGGGATGAAAGTTTCCATTCAGTTTACAGTTTTCCGAAGGTATAAGGGTAGGCAGTGGCTCCGTGGTCAGAGCATGAAAGTTGCGAGCTGAGACTTAATTGAAGAGTGAGGTTTGCACCTCCATCGGGTGCCTTTTAGAGATTATGTTCTCCGGGAGTTAACATTTATACGTACCTAATGCCCCGGGCTGGGATAGCTTGTGGTTAGAGAGTTGTGATTGCAATTTAGCGACCTGGATTCGAGCCCAAATTTGAGCCATTACCACGTTAAAGCGATTTTGTTTTTCTCCGGAATTAACATCAGGACTGTGTTTTGTTTTTTGTCGCAGAGTGGTGAATTACAAGTTTAACAATATACTTCGGTTAGAGAAGATTCAGGATACAGAAATGGGTTGGATACCCTAAAATGCAAGATTTGTGAATGATATCGTGCACCTATGTGTAAAACGCATGAGGAATCATGACCCTCTTTTGCAAACCACACACCCTCAGAACAAATGTCTAGGTCACCTAGAACCTGATGAACCTGTAAAGTTATCATGACATTCATGCTGTCCATGCCAATGGCCATAGGTCAATATTATCGTATACTTCGGCATAAGGTTAATTAATGTTAATGTGTCACTATGAGAGTATGTGCATATTCTTCCTTTTCTTCCCTAAACAATCAAGACAACAACTCGATGTCTGTCATTTGAGCGAAAATGCTTCGCGCTGCGTAGGCAAGATCCAGCGCGTCTGACTTCGGCATGATGGACAATTATTATCAAAGTCTTTTTGGATTAAAAAAAAAGACAGGAAAATGGATCAAGAAGGCAGAGATCAGACAAGAAGCAAGTGGCAGAAAGAAAAGAGAGAGAGTTCAGGAAACCAACAGAGGGAAAGAAAGGAGGGAATTCCTAGCACAGAATTTCCAGGTGGGGATACTGTTTATACTGACAGTGCCCCTGAATCCCCACGGGGGAGTGTTCGCATATTGGACGTTAGATTCTAGCCACACTTGAAGAACCATTTAGAGAACAGAGGGCGTGCTGTTATAGACTTTTA
>CM054151.1:35333998-35336498 GCA_028751875.1 Rapana venosa
CATTTTTCCTCTCCTTAGTCTCCTTCGTCTCCTTCTCTATCGTTCCTCCTCGTTACGACTTCCTTTTATGCTGGTTTCTTAGGATCTGTCTCTGTTTCGCTGTCTTTTTCTCTCTGACTCTGGTATGAAAGTATGAAAGCAAAGTATAATAGGCGCACCTAAGAATCAGCAACTCCAGAAAGGAAGTAGCAAATGACATGAAACAATAAAGCTAAAAGAACAGAGCCACCGTCCTGTTATTACAGAAACTTCTCGTTTTTTCCCCATTGGAAGAGAGATAGAAGACAAAGCAAAAGAGGCTCTAAAAGCGACTCTATGATTCACACTTCCCTCATGCCTTTCTTTCCCTCTGACTTCGTCTGCATTACCACCGACATACTCAGATTACTTCCCCCTTTCTAAGTCCCTTGCAACGCGAATAAAGCCCCTTCTGCTCCACTGTACACTGGAATATATATCGGCCACTTTTCATATCAAATTAGCAAGACAAAAGCGATAAAGGGAATAAAATCGTCTGATGTGTCATCTCTTTTACATACGTCTTCATGCTATTACATGATTTACGTAATTACATAAGCCATGATGGATAGAATTGAATTGATAAGATGGCTTCTACATTACAGATATACTGCAGTTATAAATTTGAGTAAGACATTTATGGAGGAAATATATTTTTTTCGTTCTTTTTGTTTTAGGATGCTTCATATAAAGATGTGGTAGACTTTTTAAAAATTTGTTAAGATTTTATTTTCATTTTTGAGCGTAGCTATCCTGGTCTATTTCTCGTTTTTACTCAAACACTCTATATTAATTTTTTTTCCTGTTTGGGGCTGTCTCTTGGCGTATTATGCTCTGTGTATGCCTCTGTCTGTCTGTCTGTATTGTCTGTCGTCTCTCTCTCTCTCTCTCCGTCTCTCTCTCTTATCTCTCTCCTCTGTGTAAATCTGGGCTTTGTGTTGGTTCAGTGGTACTTGTGCTGCCTGACACGACACAACACGCACACACACACACACACAGACACACACACGACACACACACACACACACACACACCACACACACAATCATCATAATATTGACAGTTTTGCCAAACTTTCTCAAAGCATTTTCCAGGTTTTCCACCAACGTATTATCAACAAGCTTGGCAGTAAAGGAGTAGAGTTTTTTTGCTTTTTATCTGTGATAATCATCAAAATCAATTCCATCAAGTGTTGCTCATGCTTATTTCCCTAGCTGCTGCCCGCTGAGCCTCAGGACTTGTCAGAACACACAGAAGATTGTTCAGATCAGTATAGGAGAGATTCATACTCAGTAATACCAGTGCAGGGGTAACCAACATAACACTACCATCATGTTGAAAGATAGAGGAAACGATGCGACACTTGAGATCATAGATTATCTTGATGGAAGTATAGTGTTTTTTTATCTTGCTGTTCGATATGTTTTGAGCTAGTTAAAAAAAATACAAAAACAGTGAGAGAGAGAGAGAGAGAGAGAGAGAGAGAGAGAGAGAGAGAGAGAGAGAGAGAGAGAGAGAGAGAGAGAGAGTGAGTGATAGAGAGAGAGAGAGTGAGAGAGAGAAAGAGAGAGAGAGAGTGAGTGAGAGAGAAAGGTAGAGAGAGAAACAGACAGAGACAGAGATAGATATAGACATACATAACACACACATACATACATACATACAGACAGACAGACAAACATGCAGACAGGCAGACGCACACGCAGGCAGGCAGAGATAGACAGAGATAAATACAGTGGAACAAAACTAGATAGTCAAAGTCAAAAGTAAAAATAGTGTCTATCAAATAACATGAAAAAACCCTGAGAAACAGCACATAATTCAGCATTTTTGATGACATAGGCACACGTCAATATTACACCAATGTGTCTAACTCTCCTTCCTCTTCTTCTATTTAAGGACAGACTGACAGACAAGCAGACGAATGAAATTATCAGCCATACGGCATGTTCGCATAAGCATTTACCTCCTTCTTACGTCATTTTGCTTCATACATCTGCAGTAACGCAATATCACTCAGATAATCCTGTCTTGCCAGCTCTCTTACGTCGCAAGACTCTCTATGATCTGTTGTACAGTAAATTAGATTATCCAACTGTCCTATATCAAATTTGAGAAGCAAAAGCATGAGAAAGAAAGCATCGATAATTTCATGTTCTTTCCTGCTGTTCTATTCTTACTCGTGCCACAAGGTCTAGTAAGCTACGCCATGCCTGTCCAAATAAAGACGGAAATAAATTGATGATAGGGCGTTATGTCTGATCCAGTTACTGCATTTTTTTTAGCTATATTTTTTACAGTTTCATAGCAGCATTGCCGTGGTACATTTAAACCAGAGATGTACAAAATATATGTACGAAAGAGCTTTTTTTTTTTTTTTGGGGGGGGGGGGGGGGGAGGGGGGGGGAATTGATATGCTATTTCATAAACTTGTACCTTATTCTCTATTTAGAGAACTGGTGCTCCTCAATCTTATTATATA
>CM054151.1:35348998-35351498 GCA_028751875.1 Rapana venosa
CTAGACATTACTGCTTTGTAGTGTATGATATAGTAGCTGATAGTTTGGAGTGCTGGAGACAATACTAAATACTTTAGATTTCAGCATTGGACTTGAACTGTGAGACCTTGTACTGGCTTTTTGTGAGTGTTGTTGTTTGTTTGTTATATTCTATTTTCTTGTTATTGTTTGATATGAATTTGGCGATGTGAGTTGATTTCAGGTTTTCAGTCAGGTTTTGTATTTTTACGTTTCAATTTTCAGTCTTTTATGTGAATTTTTTCTCAAAATTTGGCTAAGCTATTGTTAGGGAGGGGACAGAAAGAAAGGAACATTTGTTCGTTTCTATTCCATGTTTTAACTCTTTGATCTGTTTTTATTTCTCAAAAAATGGCTAAGCAATTGCTGCAAAGGGGATTTAAAAAAACATCAATTCGTTCTCTTCTCTTTTATGTTTTGTGTTGTTCTTTTCAATTTTGTCTTTTGCCTGCTCTTATGAGACCGTTCTTTGGTTGTCTTATTATGTTATCTATTCTTTCTCTTTGCCTTATTTATTTTTTCAGTTTAAGATTATTGTTCTTGCGTCTTCATACATTTTGTCAACATTTTCTCTTTCCACAGCATGCCTTTTACTTGTCCTGTGTAAGACATTAGGATTTCATATCTGACGTAGGTGCGTGCGTGCGTGCGTGCGTGCGTGTGTGTGTGTGTGTGTGTGTGTGTGTGTGTGTGTGTGTGTGTGTGATTGTGTGTGTGTGTGCAAACGTGTGTGTGTGCATACGTGTGTGCTTGTCTGTCTTTCAATATTTTCACCTGGCTATCTGTTTGTCTTCCTGTCTGTATCTCTCTGCGTCTTTGTATGTGTCTCTGCGTTATGCAAATGCATGCATAAATTCGCCTATCTGTGCTTTGATGTGGCTGCTGTTGTTGTTAGTTATGTTGCAGCTCATTTACATCGGATGATTTGGGTTGTGATTTTACTTGTCAGTTTTATTCTTCTCCATGCATTTTTCTATGTAATTCATTCTACATTCTTTTTATCGTCCATTGTCGAGATTTTAAAAAAGAAAAGAAAAAATGACATTGATAGAAAAAGTAAAGGAGAGAATGAACATCTAGATATAGATCTGATTTCCTTGCGGTTAAAATCTCAGCGATTGCGTTCTCGTGTTTGTGCTTTTGTTTCTCATCTGGAAACATTTCAAGGAGGTTTTTGAACTGCGGCTTATTCCATGTTTTGTCTTATGCTCTGAGCATGTCTTTGCAATCTGTCTAGAGGATTAAAAATGTCATGCTGCTGCGCTGGTGTGTTGTTTGTTTCTTCATAGAAGAGTGTCTAGATTTTACAGAGGCAGATTTTGTTAAAATGTGTTGTAGTGTGTCGATGTGATACTAGTGTGGTAACTTCATGTATACATAAGTAAATGAATATATATATATATATATATATATATATATATATATATATATATATATATATATATATATATATATATATATATGTGTGTGTGTGTGTGTGTGTGTGTATACACACAGAGATAGACACACACATCTCTCTCTCTCTCTCTCTCTCTCTCTCTCTCTCTATATATATATATATATATATATATATATACATATACATGCATACATACATACATACATACACACGCACGCACGCGCACGCACACACACACACACACACACACACACATACACACACACACACACACACACACACACACACACACACACACACACACACACACACACACACACACACACACACACACAGGCAGACAGACAGACAGACAAATATGTGCAGAAGTCCCTATCTTGTGTTTTGTTTCCGTATCATTGTATTTCCAGGACAGAAATGCTCCTCGTGTTTCATATATCATACTTTCTTCCAATGTGTTTTATATGACTTGCATGTAGTTTTGATTATCGCTCATTATTTATCTATAGCGTGTGCTTGTTTTCCTTCTTCTATTGGAGTGCTCTTTAGCTTTTTTCATGTATTGGACATACAGCTTGTTACATTTCATTACAGTATTGCGTATTTTTAGTTGCGAAAATACTTCAGGCAGGAATTTTTCCCGTCGAAATGAGATTTTTTTCCTTTCTTAAAAACCCATTTGCGTAATTAAATTTTGTCAAAATGCTTTTCCTCTCTCCGTTATTCTCTTATTTCGTTGCTATAATTACATATTCTTTTCGCTGTGCGTTCATTATGTTTAGCACGTTTCGTCACTCAAGTGTTCAACATCATTATTTCTTAATTATTTTCTCTCTATTCTATGGCCCGCAATGTGTCTTTCTATAATACGGATTTTCATTTATTTTCTTTTTGTGTCGCTCTGTTTCGGTCTGTCTCTGTCGTTTTCTCTTTCATCCTGTCTCTATCTCTGTAACTTTATGTCTCCCTATGCCTGTCTCTTTCTCCTTTAGTTTGTCTGTCTGTCTGTCTAGCCGTGCCTCTGTCTGTCTATGTCTAACTGTCTTCCTGCCTCTCTGTCTGTCTCTCCCTCTCTCTGTCCCT
>CM054151.1:35356498-35361498 GCA_028751875.1 Rapana venosa
CATATACGTAGGATGAGTGAGAGGTGAGTGTGTATTCAGAGTGACACCCAAGGCGCTTATCTGGAGATAAGAATTTTGCTAAAATAGGAATCCTCTCAGAGTAAGGCTTTTTTCTACAGTGACAACATCAGAAGTCTTTACACCAAAGGCAGTAACATACACAATCAACGACTGGCTTTATTTACAGAACCCAGACAGTTTCTTGGATAATGAAAATGTGGTGACAATAATTACAGTTGAAGTGTGCCGTCGTCTGTGTTTGTGTCTTTACCCTCTTCTGGTCCCTTTAGCCTCCTTTCCAGCCTGTCATGTGTCTTTATTATGGATTCGGTCTGTACATGATTTATACTGGATAACCAATTTGATCAGTTTAAGAATGTCTGTATTACACGATTAAAGACAATAATTTCGATGGCATTGTCTCAGGGGGCTGGTCCTGTACATTGCGTGTACGTAGAGAGATTGTTTTAGTAGAAACAGAGTTACACAGCAGTCAAGACTGTCCGAACAAGCTTAGCGAGATACGATTTGTGTTAAAAGGTTTAGACAGATTTGGCATCTCCACAGTTTCTGTCTGTCTGTCCATATCAATGTGGCTGCCTGCCTGTCTAACAGTGTGTGTGTATGTTTTTGTCTCTATGTACATCCCTTCCCCGCCTTTCTCTCTGTTTCTCTCCATGTCTATCTCTTTCTCTGTTAGAATATGTGTATGTGTATTTGTTTGCACATATTCATGTCCATGCCTGTACATGCTTCCACGTGTGTGTGTGTGTGTATGTGTGTGTGTGTGTGTGAATGTGAGTGCGCACGTTTGTATGCATATGATCGTGCATATGTGCGTGAGTGTGCATACATATGCGCACACGTTAATGCATGCTCGCATACCATGCTGCTGCATATACAGTTGCATACACACAAACGCACAATATACTTTCTACCATTCGCAAATGCACAACAAACAACCACACGACAGTCACTGCCCCCCATTGCAGAAAATATTGACAAGATATCAGCTCCCTCAGTCCAGCTAATCCCGGCCGCCCGTTCTACTTCCTGCTCCTTCTGTGACCTGCACGCTCATTGGTCAGTGACAAGTGGCCGGATCTCCTGAGACTCCTGGGCTGAGACCTCGCCTGCTTGTTCCTGCTGTGTTTCTCGCCATCTCTCATCTCTGTAAAGATGTTGGCGGCTTTGTTACCCTTTGTCCGAGATCCTGGCTAAAGCCGTCACTTACTGGGAATCAATCTCCTGTCTGGGTCTGTAGAGGGTGTGGAGTGGGTGCCATGGCCAGGAGATTAGTGCTGGAGAAGTCACTTCTGGCAGAGATACACATTCTTTTTCGGTTGTCCTCTTTCCGCTGATTCTCTTTATGTTTGTAGCTTGTATTTCATTCACCAAAGAAACGCAGCGCCTTAGAACAAAATGTTTACATATGTTCCTTCTCAGCAAAGTTTGCATCTGGTTGAAAAGTGTTTTACAGCTTTTAGTGTTTGAGCTGACTAATTTTTTTTTTGACACGGTCGTTGTTTGATCCGTTAATTAAGAAGTGTTTTCCTTTGTTGATGAAGCACTGTGTCATTACATTTAAAAGCCCCCTCCCTACCTTTAAGTAAAACAAACAAGCACAAATGTATACACACTGAATACCACAAGCGTAGCTCCATTAAAGATACAAATATGCAGTTAAACTAAGTACAAGAAAGCAACGAAAAAAGTTAATAACAACATGCTATATTTTGAGTGCATGCATGCTCTACAGCAGACACACATGCCTGACACGTCAGATACCCCGCTTCCTTCCACAATGTAAATCCATTCAACTTTTTAATCCTGTCCATTACGGCTAGAAAGCTACTACAGACAATGCATTGCTTCTGTCTGTCTACACGCAACAACACTTACACCCTGGTTAAAAAAAAAGAAAAGACAATTTTCAGTCTACTAAAATATTTGATTTAGTGATGGCCAAACCACAGACAAGGAGATCATCACAGCAGTGGGGAGAAGAAGGATAAAACTGTCTGAAATCAGCTTTGCTCCTAGTCACACTTTCCATCAGCATTATCTCACTCTCCCCAACTCCTTTCATCCCACAGCCATGCCATATTCCTCAGAGAATAACCAAAATAGTGTGAGAGCTGCGTGCCACCCACTGGACCATAAGATTTAAGCCCCCTTTTTCTTTCTTCTGGTGCTGCTTCCTACACCTCTCCTGTGGTGAAGGGGATGTTTGGTCCATGCGCCGAGTTTGCTGTCAGGGGAGATAACAATACTGTGAAGTTGTGAACCAGTTGGTTGGTGAGGTATCCGCGTAAGGGTTCAGGGAGCCTTGGGTGTAGTATATATTGTGCAGAAACGGTTATGGTTCAGAAGTCGTTTCAATCTCTGGGATTTTGTCGCAGGTTAGTGTCTGTATCTCTGCGTGTGTCTTTTGGAATTTTTGGTATGTGTCTATCTGCCTGTGAGTTTGCCTACGTGCGTGCGTGCGTGCGTGCGTGCGTGCGTGTGTGTGTGTGTGTGTGCGTGTGCGTGTGTGTCCCTCGCTTTAACGTCTTCCCACTTTAATTAAGTGATATTAGACAAATGTGTGTATGTGTGTGTTTTACTCTCTCATATTACACACCACACATGCATAGATACATATAATTGTTTATATATATATATATATATATATATATATATATATATATATATAGTATCCCTATCATTACCTATCACGCCTATCATTACCACCCTAACCCTTCTAGACTCACTAACCCTTTCAACCATAAAATATTCAGGAATAGAATAACCACAATAGCGTGAGAGTTGTCTACCATCTACTGGGCCACAAGAATTAAGCCCCCTTTTCTTCCGGTCTCAATCCCTGCACCTCTCGTCTCGCGAGAGTTAGGTGACCTCTGGCCCCTGTGTGAGAGTCAGGGGAGATAAGAATGCCGCGAAACAGGGAACCAGTAAAGATTGAAGTGTCTACACAGGGATCAGGCAGTCTTGGCCCACAGAGGTGGGGGAAGCAAAAACAGTCTAACAGAGAGTATGACTTGTATCCACACGCTTCAGTGATTACATGCAACTGGAAATCCTGTTGTATACTGAGTTTTGTCTTCTTTGTGACCATACACTGGAAGTCGCCATGAATATGGTTTTACTAATACTTACTATGCTAGGATAAGAATTCGGGGCTTTTCGTTTTTGTTAACTAAGTTATATTCTCCGACATTGATTTGTTTTCTATGAATTTCGTTTTATTCATATTTCCTATTGTTACCTATCTGTCTTTTGTCGTTCTGTGTATATGTCTCTTTCTATTTCTTTTTTTTCTTTGTGTCGCTTCTTCTGTTTTTAAATCAATCTCTCTCTCTCTCTCTCTCTCTCTCTCTCTCTTCTCTCTCTCTCTTTTTCTCCTCTCTCTCTCTCTCTCTCTCTCTCTCTCTCTCTCTCTCTCTCCATCTTACTCTGTCTCCTTGTCTCATCTATCTCTCCTCACTCATCCTTCTCATTTCACTCTGCAAAAATATGACTTTCTGGTACAAGCGTTGTGTCTAATGAAATATATACAAAAATATGAGATTAGCTACCTTAGCATCTAGTTGCATCACTTATCTGACACGTGTATTATGCACTACTTGTCAAATGTATGGAGTTATGAAAAGATTTGACTAAATAAATATTCTAGAAAAATTACCGAGTTCTCGGATAAGATAAGTAAGCTAATGATTAGCTGGCAAAACGTCAAACAATGATAGATTTACTTAAGATATTTTCTAACAGTTGAATTATCTTTAGTGTAAAGCTTGTGATCTTTAAAAAAAAGATTGTGATTAATTATTCATACAAAAACAATAATTTACAACTGTAGCATTGGTTAGGTATTATGTTCTTGTTGCGCGCGCGCGCGCGCGAGTGTGTGTGTGTGTGTGTGTGTGTACTAGGATCAGCTAGCAATTGGGTCTCTCTTTAGCAGCTTACCACACTGTTAAACGTAGGCATTTTAGTGTTGACTGAAAATGCTGAGGTCAGTTTGTGGATGTTTATCTTTCAACGATTTGACAAGCTAATACGCTTACTTCAGATATATTTAAGTATTTAACTGCCTAAAAGGGCTTTTGATATTAGTTTCTCTAGAAGTCTAGTGTGGTGATCTTGTTGAACATGATTTTGTTTTATTGCAAATGGAATCATCATTTAGTATTATTTGAAGCGGTTTCCTCTTCAGAAAAATTCTGTACAAAATTATTTTGTAAGTAAAGACATTACTTAGAGCTGATTATGTTATTTCTTATTTATATACCAATCATGTTAAGAATACGTTTTAGATATGCATTTTTAAAAACAAATTATTGCATCTCACAGCGCAGATACATAAACAGGAAAAGTTACTCAAGTATGACAAAGGACACGGCAAACAACGAGAAGAGAGAGAAGAGAGAGAGAGAGAGAGAGAGAGAGAGAGAGAGAGAAGAGAGAATGACAGACAAACAGACAGACAAGCAGACATAGACAAGTAAAAACAAGAGAAACAAGGAATTTGTGCAACTGTACGCAGATGCGCAAAAGCAATCTGGTCCCCACTTTAAAATGAAAACAACAAAAATTCTACCACTACTGTAACAAGATAAGGAAGAGGATTTGGACTAAAAACATAAATCCCCATCTTCCGCGCAAATCATGACTTTTAGTTCCAGAGACTTTCTATAAAATATTCAGACTAAGCGTAATGCTCAGCAGATCTTCCCTGCAATCCTGCCAAGAAATGAACAACTAAGTCTTGTGTAGAACTACGAGACATCAACAACTAAAGCCTTGTGTAGAGTTTGCAAGGACTTGACCCTAGTGCCTTACTTAAGTATGCTTTTTGTGTAGTATAATCTTTGGCATTTTATCTTTTTTTTTTTTTTTACAAAGTAAGATTATTATGGCTCTGAGCTCGTGCATTCGTGCACATACACACGAGCACGCTCTCATACGCGCATGCGCACACACACACGCACACATATACA
>CM054151.1:35368998-35388998 GCA_028751875.1 Rapana venosa
TTACAAATGAAACAAAAAATGGCACTACTGCTGCTGCTGCTGTTGCTGCTTCTGCTGCTACTACTACTACTGATGATGATCATGAGGATGAGAATGATGATGATGATGATGATGATGATAAGGAAGAGGAGGAGGAGGATGACGATGACAGGAAATGTAACAATGTCGATAATAATAAACATTATTTCAGATGGGCGGTCTTTCTATGATTAAACCAGAAATACTGCTTATGATTTCATTCGAATAACTGCAAAACTATAACTTGTATATAAGGATTTAACAAAATGGGACATAAAAGGAAGTATTAAAACATTCGGCGTCTCACATGTCTTGCTTTTCATTTAGCTTTTGATAGGGTATTGTTGTTTCCTCTTTTGAATGAAATGTGTTTCCACGCAAAATATAATAGGTGCGAGAAAAATACATTTTAAACAACAACAAAAATCCCTGAGAAGAACAGCAGCAGCAACCACAACAACGACGACAAAGCAAAACCGTGTTTATGATAGTAGATGCATTGTAATTGATTTTATTTTCCGTTCCTCGGCTCAAATTCTAAGGTTTTACCAGTGTCGAGAATTTGCGCATGCAACCACGTTTGCTCTTTATCAAGGTAGCCGCCATTTGTCTCCAGGGACTGTGACTAGTATAAATATATTGTGTGAACAACAAGCCAACACTTTATTCATAAGAGATGTGCTTGAAACAGTGACATCGAAACGACATAAAGCGTAAGCACAACAATCTAAAGCAAACAAATTCCTCAAAAATCAAAAAACACACCCACACCCGAACCAAGCATTCTAACATTTCTAAAATGGACACCGGCTAAATATACTTATATGCAGTTTGCTTATAACGTCAAAATAACATTTATTCTGGGCTTACAAAAAAAACGCCACGACAACAACAACAAAAACAAAGGCCCCTCACCAAAATATAACAGCAACACGACCACCATAACCTGTCACATTACCTACAAAACCCCAAGGAGTGCACATGACACAGATTGCGGCACAGCTTGAACGGGGCAGCAGTGGAAAACAGTCTCGGGAATAAACGTATGAAAATTGCTAGGTAACCGACAAGACTGAACCCCTGTGACATCTGTAAATTGTGCCCACCAGGACAGGTATGACCACCTAGCAAATCAGCAGTCTTTCTCACCTGCTATGTCATTTCTTCTTAGCAAGCGGTCTGCCAGGCGAGTGTTAACAACAGCCATTGACAGCCCCGCAACTGCCGCCATTTTCACATTCTGCTATGACGTAAACAATGACTCCGTAGGTTTGACGAAGGCGTCTTCAAACCGCCTTCGTATGGTTGAAGAAGTCAACGACTGCAGTTATTATTGTTATCCGACAGTGTATGTGTGGCCATACTGATTTGGAGGATAGTGCTTATCTGCCAGTTTTAATCCTGGCTCGAAAATAGCACCGTGAAGAAACTCCTCTAAAACTAGACCTGATGTCATGTATCTCGTTGTTTTTGAGGCACGGTGTCTTGAAGTTCATCTGACGTTCTCTCCCTCAATTCTGAAACCAGAGCAGCCCTAAAACCGATAGAGACTGTACACGAAAATCTCGTTTAAGTCTTTCTGGGGACAGCCCCCCACCCCCCACCCCTCCAGGAAAATGGGCGCAAAAAACAGAAAATAGACCAGTAGGAGACGCCAGAATAAAGGAACAAGACAGAAACAAAAAGAAGGATAGAAAAGAGTGAATTCTTTGCATAACATTTCCAGAGTGTGGGGATGCTATTTTGTACTGTCAGGACTCCTCTGAAAGCTAAATGACTTCATGGGAAACAGTCTAGGAATCGACTTTAAAGAGCACATTCTGTAGCTGTAGAATGGAACGTGTCAGCGTCATCAGACTCGTGCAGGGTCCAGCCACCACGGAGATGCCTGTTCCCTGGAGCTAACACTAGTCCTGACTCCACCCCCGCAAAAAGTACGTTGGACGAAACTATAAGCCACGACCTCGTGCGCTAACGCACACACAATATCTTTTGTGCATTGTATTAAAAACCAAACTAACAAAAACCCACATTCCACCTTTCGAACCATTTCGTGGTGGTAGGAACGAATGACAAAACAAAATACATGCATACAAGTGTCCTGTTTCGACGCTAACCCAGAAGTCGGAATGGGGCTGCCTTAATGTGGGTTAAAAGGCCCACATAATATGCGAAATCTGACCATCGGTTAACCTTGAAGCTAAATCCCAGGGACAGAAAGAAAAAGATTGTGTACGTGTAATTGATTTCTTGATGTCATTCAAGAAGGCAGGATTACACGGATTTGCAGGTGATCTACCTTCGGCAGGGTCAATATTTTCTAGATGTATTTTCTTGTCTTTCTTTTCCTTTTGTGATTTTTGGTTTGGCTTTTTGTATGTTTGTTTAGTTGTCTGGCTGGTTGGTTGGTTGCCTGCTTGGTTGGGTGGTTAATATATTATTTTCTTGTTGTTGTTGGGTTGGTTTTTTCCTTGGGGAGGATATTGTTTTTGTGTTGTTCTATTTGTGTGTGAGAACTGTGTAAATTGGCACTGTGTTGTGTTGTTTTTTGTTGTGTTCTGGGGTTGTGCTGTATGATACGTTATGCTGTGCAATGTTGTTCTGAATTTTTTGCTTGCTTTTGTAGTCTGTGTGTCTCCCTCTCTTTCTCTATAAGATGTATCCCTAACGGGCGGGGACTGGATGTAAAAAAGCACATGTGTGCTTATTCATTATCCTCGAAATAAAAGAATTTGTCATTGTCATTGTCTCTTTCTTTCATTCTTTCATTCATTCTTTCTTTCTTTCTCTTTCTCTCTCTCCATCTCTCTCTTTTCTCTCCTCTCTCTCTCTTCTCTCTCTTCTCTCTCTCTCTCTCTCTCTCTCTCTCTCTCTCTCTCTCTCTCTCTCTCTCTCTCTCTCTCTCTCTCTCTCTCTCTCCCTTTCTCTCTGTGCATAGTCGATGCCTCTGTATGTTGGTGTGTATGTTTGCGCGCGCGCGTGTGTGTGTGTGTGTGTGAGTGTGTGTATGTATGTGTGTGTCTGTGTGTGTGTATCTGTTCGTCTATGCGTGTGTATGTTTCTCTGTCTTTATGATCGCCTGTCAGTGTGTATATGTCTGATTCTGTTGACAATGCAGGGTACGATCTCCTGTTCTCAAGAATGCAGAAGTGTGTACTTGCTTGAGCGCGCGTTCGCGTCTGTTTGTCTGTTGTTGTTTGTTTCCTTCTTCTTTTTTTACAGTAGGTGTTTGAAGAAAAATCCCGGTATGCCAATAGACATAACGATGAGATAATGAGGTGCCTGCGCTGCCCGTCTGTGTGTATGGTGGGGGTTTTTTCGGCTGTCTCGTTTTATAACTAATAATTGTCGTTTTGTTTGTTTTACAGTTTTTCTTCTTCTTTTGGTTTACGATGTTTGGATCTAACACACCGAAATGAACCGGGCTTAGGGAATGATTATTGTTTTGTTTCCTTCTTTTCCTCTTGTTTTTAGATCACACATATAAGAATAAAGTCCTTGCAGAGAAAAAAACCCAAAGCAAAATAGTGAAGAAACGAAAATCAAAACAAAGCTATGAAAAGCGAACATGATTGTGGGCGGAAAGATGTAAACGGGAAAGACATGATACAGATGTTGGACAGTAAAACAGAGAAGATGAGATATATGTCCGGAAGAAGTATTGTTTTGTTTGATGCTATGATACAAGTTCTGTAATGGGTGTCTGATGGAATGATGACAATGTAGTCTATGTTAAATAAATGAAATCATTATGCTTCAATGATCCAATATGTGCTCCTGTCCTTCGCCGTTCAAAACAAGAATGTTCCTTCAGGAGTGCCAACATTGTTAATTTGCGGATTTTGTTTTACCTAGTTTCAACAGTGGTAAACGTTGTAAATAAAAACAAGATTATGCAATGTTAGTCAAATAGTGCAATTATTGTCTTCAGAAACCAGCTTAAAAATGAACTGCAAAAACGTGATCATGGGATACACTACAAACTCAAACCCGGAACAAATAGTATAAAATGATATGAAACCTCTAGATCTCAAAGAACATTTTCAAAATAATGAACTCTTCAAGCGAACCTCTATGAAACAGAACGCAATTTGCGAAAACACGCATAAAAAGAACACGACATCAGAAACTTTGGAGAAATACAAGGTGACTTTAACAGTCAGAGAAACAATTTACTTCTGCCATTAACATTTTTAGGTCATAATGGCGACAGGAGTAAGAACAACGACTGTAGATGGTCTCTCTGACCGCTGATAAAAGTGTGCATCATAAAAATCCCCCGCCAACAATATAGATCACAATGTGAAGACGTCCCCTTGGGTGTTAGAGCAATGCCTTAATGACAGTTTTTCTTTCTTATCGAGTTTTCATGGGTACTGGTGTTTGATTGAAGAGCTGGTTCTGTCATTATTGCCTGTTCTCCAGCTTAACACTCCGGAGTCCCCAGAAAGTGCAATATGTCTCACACATTTCACCTCGGAGTCGCTGCAAGATTAAAATCGCACACTGGATAAGAATTTAACCAGTGTGTGATTGTTTTGAAATACCTTACCACATATGTGGCTTTATAGAGGTGGTTCTGAAAGTAAGAAACAAATATGACCATTTAACCAAAGAGATAAGAAATCCAGTATAGACTGCAAACATTTAGGAATGCAACTGTGTAACAGACACAGGTGGGGTGTAGGGTGGGCGAGGACAGGCAGAAAACAATCCAGCCAAAAGCAAAAGACATCATTCAAGAAAAAGGGAATGGGGGACAAGAACTAAACACAACAACATACAGAAAAAAATCAAACACGAACTATGCAGTAACAAGGCTTTCTACTACAAAACCACCAGATAACTGAGAAGACATACAACTTGGATGGTTCTGATACATCCCCACTATGTCCTTCCTAAACAAAATCTGCAGCAGAAGATAGAAGCAGTTATCAGCAAGAAGAGTTTGGAAGACCATATGGAAGGTGACCTTTATTAACTATAACATAACAAGAGAAAAGTAATAAACTTATAACATTTTTTCTTGTTACTGTACTGTCTTTTCTGCTCTGCTTCTGCCCTGTTAGCATTTCTAAACGGCGTACATTGCGTTTTAAGTCGATAAAATTGCGTCATATAAGATGTTTCGAAATGATGCATGTGTAACTCTTTGTCTTGTACACTAGGTAATCAAGGCTGTTGACCTGGCCTCAAACCTGTTTCTTACAGAGCGCCAGGAAACTAAGGCTTTAGACAGTTCGTCTGACAACATAGCCGGTGTCCAAACTGTAACGGTGGAAGGCACGTTTCTGCACACACACACACCACACACCACACACACACACACACACACACACACACACACACACACCACACACACACACACACACATAAACACACACACATGCAGGCACACACACACACATGCAGGTACACACACATACATAAACACACACACACACACACACACACACACACACAGGTACGGGATAGCCTAGTGGTTAGAACATTGCACTCGCAATCTGACGACCCGGGTTCGGTTCCCGTTCAAGGGTGTGTTTTTTTCCCTTGGAATTATCACCAGTGCAGGACTTCACTCTCCCCAAACGTCCTTCGGATGAGACTATAAACCGAGGCCCCGTGTGCGAACGTACGTAGAACATCTTCCGCACACGTTAAATCCTGTTCCGCTTTTCGTAAGAGTAGGCCATCGTGTGCCGGTGGGAACAGATGACAAAATTAACAAAAACCGAATACACGCAGGGACTGGATGTAAAAAAGCACACAAGTGCTTATTCCATTACCCTCGATATAAAAGAATAAAATAAAATACATAAAAAATAAGCACACACACACACACACACACAACCAGTATCAAAACTGCAGAGTTGGAAGACAAGCTTCTGCACAACAAAGTGTTGTGGAACTAGGTTCCTTGCCTTCACAGGGGCAATCGTAAATACTTCCAAAAACTTGTAGCACAAGAATTTATATCCGTATAAAACTCTGAACCGTTACAATGTAGATACGTCGTCTTATTGTCGGAGTGTTGTGTGATGCTGCAGTTTTTTCTTTGCAATAAAAACAAGGTGGAAGAAATAGAAGAGTGGTAATGTACAGCATCCTCATGTATGACGGTAAATGAGGGCGTGGATATGTGTTGCCACTGAGGTTAATGTCCTTTTGAAGGAACATTTCCTCTAGAGAATGTTGTTTTGATGCTCACTTACAGCTTCGAGATTCACCAATGGTGAAAGTTTGCTTATGCGACTGTTTTCACCCCCCTCAAATTAGCCCCATTCCCACATTGGGGGTGGTGTCTAAACACGACACCTATGCGTATTTTTTAAAACGTCATATGGCACAAAAAATGGCCTATTCTTACAAAATCCAAACAAGTTTGCAAAGTATGAACGAGGTGTATTGTATACTTTCGCACACTGGGCCTCGGTTAATAGACTCATCCTGACTTGTTCCCGGGGAGAATACTGGTATCGACTCTATTCCCTTAAAATGTGGATAAGAATTTAATCCGAGGCCCAGTAATTGAACATCGGACCTGAAAGCCACATCTTGCCGCCTTTCTTTTGAAGACTATGTCAGACCATCTCCTGCTTCACTCCTTGTAGGTCACTAACAATGATCTACTTCGTCTTCTTCACTACACCTGGGAATCACTGTGAGGCCATAAGCACACGCTGGATGTGAAGTTTGTGTTTATCGCTGTTTATAGGTACCTCGTCATTATCATAGGCAACAAGATGAAAACAGATTTAAAAGGATTCCATGCCAGTGACTTGGTTCTCTTAACAGACATGAAGAAGAAGGAACTCAGAAACTGCCGGTACGGATGGTACCATTTTATATGCAGAACAAAAGACACGCTTGTCTCCAACAAGAGACAAGACTGTTCTCAACAAATATGACCCTCTCTCCTTCCTTTTCGTTCTTTTCTTTCTTTTTTATCTTTGTTGAGCAATCAACTGCTTCAGAAACAGACGCAACTTTTCGAAATGTGTTCAGACTTTAAGAAAAGTTTTTTTGTCCGTCTGTCGTTTTGTTTTGTTCAAAGCTCCGAAGGAGTAATTTGCCCTTTGAAAATTGGTTTACTGCTTTTTTCCTGCGCCTTAGTGTTGCCATTGGGCAGAGCAATAAGTCGGCGATGTCCTTCCGGTTTACCCGTTAGTTTGAAAGAAAGCGCCAGGTGTTGGCAATGGCTTGCCTGAGAGAGAGAGAGAGAGAGAGAGAGAGAGAGAGAGAGAGAGAGAGAGAGAGAGAGAGAGAGAGAGAGAGAGAGAGAAGAGAGAGAGAGAGAGAGAGAGAGAGAGAGAGAGAGAGAGAGAGAGAGTGAGAGAAACAGAGAGAGAGAAAGAGCGAGAGAGAAGAGAGAGAGAGAGAGAGAGAGAGAGAGAGAGAGAGAGAGAGAGAGAGAGAGAGAGAGAGAGAGAGAGAGAGAGAGAGAGACAACGAGTGAGAAAGTGGGTGAGAGAGAGACAACGAGTGAGAAAGTGGGTGAGAGAGAGAGAGATAGAGTATACTCTCTCAGTCTGTAACATTTTCTGCTTCTTAAACTCTCTCTCTGTCTCTCCCTGCCTCTCTCTCTCTATCTCCATATCTCTTTGTATCTCTCTCTGTGTCTCTCTCTGCCTCCCTCTGTCTCTCTCTGTCTCTCTGTGCAGTTTGTTTTGTGCAGTTTTTGCTTTTGCTGTTTTCTTGTTGTTTGTTTGTTTTTTCCCCAGAGGGCTGGTAGTAAAAAAACATGTATGCATATGCCGTTACCCTCTTTAAATGAAATTTATTAAATCCAGTTCGATTCTCGCGCTCTTTGAGAAAATATGTCTTTTTTTTTTCTTTGTTTCTCGTTATAAAACTGCCATTGATTAACTACCCTCCCTCCGTTTATTTTCTTCTTCTTTTTTTTTTTTTCTTCTTCTTCTTTTTTCTTCTTCTTCTTCTTTTCTTCTTCTTTTTCTTCTTCTTCTTCTTCTTCTTCTTCTTCTTCTTCTTCTTCTTCTTCTTTCTTCTTCTTCTTCTTCTTCTTCTTCTTCTTTCTTCTTCTTCTTCTTCTTCTTCTTCTTCTTCTTCTTTTTCTTCTTCTTCTTCTTCTTCTTCTTCTTCTTCTTCTTCTTCTTCTTCTTCTTCTTCTTCAGGCCTTCCTATTGAAATTCTTCTCCTTCAAACTCCTAATTTTGAAATTCTTCAAACTATTTTTGTTTTACTTCTTCTTCCTCCGTTCCTTTTCGTTCTCCTGACCGTGTATACATCATATCCTTATTTCCTCATCCTCTTGGCCTCTTCATCCCGCTGATCTGTCTTCCTTTTCATTCGTTTCTTTTTCTCCTTCTCTTCCTCGCGTACCTTCTGTTTTCACTCCTCCTCCTCCTCCTCGTCCTCCTGTACTCTCCTATGCTGCGGCACCTCTTTGCTCAAGGCATCAGGCTAATTGCTAGGTCAAGGGTTAGCTAAATCGATTTGCTGATACATTTATTTTGGTATATATATATATATATATATATATATATATATATATATATATATATATATATAATAGAGTCTATTCTGCATCAGTGGTTGTTTCTGCGGCAAGAGAAAAAATAAATTAGAGTCATTTTTTTTTTAAATTGGGGTTTCTTGTTGTTAATAATTATGGTAAAAAGATCGAATGTGAAAGTCAATGAAAGAATAATCGGTGGATCGGTGGTCTAGAGGTAACGCGCCTGTCTAGAAAGCAAAAAGTCCGGGTCGGAAGTGTGCGGTGGTTCGTATCCCGTTGGACCGGAAACTTTTTCCCCATCCATTAGATCATGAGTGGTGGTCTGGGCGCTAGTCATTCGGATGAGACGATAAACCGAGGTCCCGTGTGTTACACAAAATTATTCAGCGCACGTAAAAGAACCCACGGCAACAAGAGAGTTGTCCCTGGCAAAATTCTTAGAAAAAAGTCACTCTGATAGGGAAACAAATACTGCTGCAGACAGGGAAAAAAAAAAAAAGGGTGGCGCTGCTCTTGTGGCGACGCGCTCTCCCCGGGGAGAGCAGCCCGAATTTCACGCAGAGAAATCTGCCGTGACTTAAGTGGTATAAATAAAAAATAAATAAATAAATAAATAAAATCGAGGACTGGTTGGCTGGTTGGCTGGCTGGTTAGATAGATGGACTGATAAGTGACTGAGTGATTGGCAAGGACTGATTGATTGCTTGCTTGATTGGTTGATTGATTGATTGTTTGGTTAGTTGGCTAGTTACCGTTAGAGCTGATCTGTGCAGTGCACAATCATATGGTAAGTAGACCAGACAGATCATATGTGTTTACACACACTCGCACGCACATATGCACCCACACACGCACATCTGCACACACATATTCACACACACAAACACACGTAAACACACACGCATGCACACATACACACACACTCACACACGCACACACACACACACGCAAACACTCACACACTCGTGTGCGTGTGCATGTTCGTCGTTAGCGAAAATCCACCATGTAATTATTTCTTTTTCTACATAAAGATGGCGATCGTCTTAGTATACAGTACAAAACATCCTCGCTACATTCCAAATGACAGTAACTGAAGGCAGAAGGCACATCATAGTTCACTGAAAACGTATCTGTAAAAGGCATGAAAAAACTAGAAAACAAAAAATGAAAATTACAAAACAAAGGAACCCATTTCTACATCCAACGTCGTAACATAAAGAAACAGACACAATATATAAAATCAACCACAAAAAGTGTGGACAAAAAACCGGCAGAAAATCATTGGCAAAAAAAATTTACATTACCTTTCAGGCAACCACCAAACTGGATATCGATACTGACATCAACAACCAGGAAATCAATTAACTACTTGCTGATTTTAGTTTGCGCACAAGCGTAAAGCCCGTAAGGATACCACTAGACCAAAATCTGTTTAAAGAAAACGGGCAGAATTGGAGTACAGATAATGATGACCTTTGAGCTACTTTACTGCTTACCTTACTGATGATTAAACAAGGTGAAACACGCCCTGAAAAATCAGGCAACAGAAAATGTTCAAAGACAAGACAGACACCACCCAGAAAAGCATAAGTGACAGAGAGGAAAGAGATATGAGACAAAGAAAAGGAACAGAAATAATCAACACAGAGAGAAGACACAGAGAAAAGGAACAAGAAATAATCAACAATCAGGCAGTAAAAAAATTGCATGGAAGAGAGAGAGAGAAGAGAGAGAGAGAGAGAGAGAGAGAGAGAGAGAGAGAGAGAGAGAGAGAGAGAGATCAACAAAGATGTGTTCGTTATTTTATTTACCCGAAGGAATTTTGTAGAAATTACGGCTATAAAGTCTATGGCAGCAGTTGTTAATTTGCTCTATGTTTTCTCTTCTCATTCTGTTGACTGCCTAGATCTGAAATCCATGGTACGGGAAGAAGTGTACTCATTCTAGAAACTAGGACACGCCATAAAAAAACAACACGCCAGAAAGATAAATTGTGCCTAGAACTCGTGACTTGCAATAAAAAAAATGCCCGCACACCAAAGAGAGTGTGTTTTTTGAGAGAACCGTATTAGCTTGATTTAAAGTTTTAAGTGAGAAGATGGCTGATACACAGAGTGTTCTTTCAACAAGCACTATAACGTTCAGTGTTTGGGATTTACCAACGCAGAGACACTGAGATCGACTTGACTATGTTGAAGAATAGGTTGACAGCCTACTTTGCTCTATACAATCAAAACTGTCACACAGACACATATCTTGCTGCATATGCGGTTGCTTGTTGAAGAGTTGTTGTTGTTGCTGCTAATGTTGTTGACGTTGTTAAGCTTTCTCCAACTAAAGTTTCCTAAGGATCACACATAACGCCTATTTTTTATCTTTCCCATAGCATCTGGGAAACACTGTAAGAACACACATATGTACCTGGGAATTATTTTTTTAAGTAAAACTAGTAGCATGGTTGACTATTTGGCTGTTGTCCAAGTATCTTACCATGAAGGCAACCATACTTTAGCTTCAAAGGTTTAATTTTTTTTACTCTGATTGGGATTATAGCTATGTTAGTATTTTCCATTGGATTAAGACTGCTCCTATATAACACTTCTAAACATGTTAAGTGCCTTTGGTGAACATATGTACTTCAACACATCAGTAACTGATCAAGCTTTCAGCCTGGTTCCAGTCATATATTCGGAACATCCTAGCCATGTGATTTTATTCGACATGACATCACTACAATTTACATATTGTTTGTTGTCACTTTATCATGTATATATGGATGTTGTTGGCAACCATTGTGGTTATCTTTTAGAATACAATGTAACCATCTTTCTTCTGCTTTTTGTCTGTCCAAACCCATAGCTTTGTCAGTTTTTGACATCAGCAAAGCGCCAAGGAATACATCAATATATTGCTTTACATTACAATATGATACAAAGACTATCTTCATTCATGACAAGCTATAAACATAACAACCCGTTTTAGATTTGAGAGAGAAAAAAAACTATTGGGAGTCGTGGTATGGCTGTGTATGCGTATTAATACATTCTCAGTTCCAGGGGAAGGGGAGGAGGAGCCATAATGATGATAAGAACTTGATTCAGCGATGACCAGGTGCATAGTCTGAGACTTTGCTGTGGTATCCGTTCCTATGATTTTTGTTCGTTTGGGGAGGTGGGGGGGAGGGGGGGACTAGAGCTAGCTTTAAGGCCAATGTTACCAACTTTCAAGCCTTTCTTTCTTCTGATAAGATAGTAAAGCGGGACCCTGTGTGCCGACGTATGCATATCTTAAACATTATCATCATCATCATCATCCCTTGGTCGGGAAACCGTTGGGGTACCCGCACGGACGCTGCAAGTGGACCGCCAAATGGTTCTGTCCTGGGCTGCTTTCAGGAGGTTTGGTACAGTGAGGCCGGTCCACTCATTGATGTTGGATATCCAGCTTTTGCGTGGTCGTCCCTGCCTCCTTGCTCCTTCCATCATTCCCTGCAGGACTGTCTTTGACAGGCTGTTATGCCTTGTTGTGTGGCCAAACCAATTCAATTTCCTCCGTTTGACTGTATCTAGCAATGGTTCCTGTTTGCCAGCCAGTGCCTCGATCTGCTGCAAGACGTAGTCGTTGGTTTTACGGTCTCTGTAGATGATGTTCAGGATCCGCCTGAGGCACTTCATCTCAAAGGCTTGAATGCGACGTTCTAAATCGGCAGTGAGTGTCCATGCTTCACAGCTGTACAAGGCAATGGATACGACGAGTGCCTTGTATAGCCTGACCTTAGTGTGGGTTCTGATGTTATGGTTTCTCCACACTTTCGCCAGCTTAGTCATGGAGGAGAGTGCCACAGCAAGTCTGATCTTCACCTCTTGTGTGCTCGTACCTTCTTTGGTGATGACTTCTCCAAGGTACTTGAAAGTTTCCACCTCCTTTAGTGTCTCGCCACTCATCTTGATGCTGGTGGGAGTGGTCGGTGTGGTACTGTTCACTAGGATCTTGCTCTTTTCCGTGCTGATCTCCATACCGTGGGCATTGGCTGATGTTTCCGGTCTGGTGGTTAGATCCTGGAGTTCTTCTTCACTGCGGCCCATGAGATCAATATCGTCTGCGAATCGAAGATTGCAGAATGGCCTTCCTCCTATTGTGATTGTGGTCTTGAAGTCAAGGAGGGCCTCCTGCATGATGTTCTCCAGGAACACGTTGAAAAGAACGGGGGATAGCTTAAACACATGTTAAAAACCTACCCTTTAAAACAGTCCTGCTGCAACTAATTGTAGCTGTCCTCAAAGACGCTCTACCTCGTGAATTTAATGCAGAGCTCCGAAGCCTCTTCATGGCCTTGAAGAATAGGCTGTCAAACCAAGCGCTTAAACATCACTAACTTTGGAACAAGCGCTTAAACATCACCAACTTTGGAACAAGCGCTTAAACATCACCAAATTTGGTACAAGCGCTAAAACATCACCAAATTTGGTACAAGCGCTTAAACATCACTGAATTTGGAACAAGCGCTTAAACATCAAATTTGGAACGAGCGCTTAAGCATCACCAAATTTGGAACAGGCATTTAAACATCACTAGCCTCGGCAACCAGCGACTTGATGCCACCAAAATTTCAACTACTTATTCATCGCCACCAAATTTGGAACTAGTATTTTGGGGGCATCAGATTTGGATTGATCGCTCTTATGACTAGGCGGGGCAGGCGCTGACCCCATTAAGCAATCTGTAGATCAAGTAAGTAATGGACGGAGAAAATACTAATGACAGCTCATATTGGATCAAATTACTCTGTTTCGACAAACAGTTTTTGTTTCTTGTCGTCGCAAAATTGCTAAATCTCTGCGTCTTAGACAAATCTCGATCTTATTATTGGAAAAAGAAGTCCGACGACTGTTTTTTTTTTGTTTTGTTTTGTTGTTGTTGTTGGTTGTTGTTGTTTGTTTGTTTGTTTGTTTGTTTTGTTTTTTGGGGGGGCTTTTTGTAACTATTTGTATGACTTGTAATACAATTGTAAAGGTTGCACTTGACATGAGCGTGTTTGAAATCTGCTGTCACAGTTCGACAACATTGCTGGGGCACAAAATACCCACTAAGCCATGCTAGTCTGCGACATTCATTGGAAAGATGTAGGTAGAAGTGTTTGATGTTGAGGCGTTAGGTAAAGAGTAAAAACAAACCAACCGAAAAAAGAAAAAACAAAACAACGATAGGTAAAATAAAGTAAGGTTTTGACAAAAACGGCTTGTCCTACATCACTCTTCAAGAGAAAACTGAAGGCTTTGTCAGTTATTGATGCCAATAAAGTGCAAAGAGCATGTTAACATGCTGCCAAGCTATAACATGCTTCATCTAGATTGTTTTTATCCATCACATGCTTTGGGCATGACAGCCTGTACTCAAGATGAACAGAGAACAAGAAACAAAGCTGGGATGGCTGCATGTACGGGTCGTTAATCGAAACCAGTCATACATACACAACTTCTCATCACAATTATGTGTGCTTAATTGTCTCGCAGTAAGCACAGGTCTGATAGTGTATATTCCTTGTGAGCCTTAGGTTATCTAGCTATGGCGCGTCTTGCAGTATTAGCACTTATCCGTGATGGGTTCATATATATATATATATATATATATATATATATATATATATATATATATATATATATATATATATATATATATAACCTTCGGGTCAAATATATCCATTTACCTTTTCTATGAGTAGCGTACAGTTATTGAGAATGCTTCTGCTTAAATTGAAACAAATGATTAAGCATTTGCGTTTTAGAAAGCATTGGCAAAAATTGTCTTGTTTTTGAAATGGATAAACACATTTAAGATTAAAGACGCAAGCCGTTATTCTACAACAATTGCCATTTCGTGGAAATTACGAAAGCATTCTGTCGATACAGAATGACAAAGCATTGCTTATAGCCCATCATATTCCGTGTGTGGCCAGCAAAAAAATTCCTATATCTGATAGAGACAAGAATATGGAATGGAGAAAAAGAGAGAGCGAGAGAGAGAGAGAGAGAGAGAGAGAGATAGAGAGACAGACAGACAGACAGACTGACTGACAGACAGACAGACAGACATATAAACAGACAGACACAGACACCCAGAGGAACAGACAAACAGGCAGAAAGACATCTTGTAAGACATGAGACAGAAATAGATTTAGGCAGATGAACAGACAGAACGAGAGACTCCTCGTGAAAGAGACAGACAGACAGACAGGCAGGCAGACAGACACAGACGCAGACAGACAAATAGTCAGACAGACACAAAAGGAAAGAAAGAGAGACAGAAACAGAGACAGAGGTACAGACAGACAGAGAGAGATAGAGACAAAGAAAGGCAAGACACAGTAAAATTGCCATAACACACCACATTCAAGGCTTACTATCGACATTTTTATGCTGCAAAAAAAGCAAAACCAAAAAGGCCATTGACTCGGAGGAGTAAAGAAAGAAATAGAAAAAGTCGATAATCCTAAGAAAAGGAAAAAGTCAGAACAAGTTGATTATGACAGCAGATGGTGGGTGGGGTTGTGGGGTAGAGCAGGTGTGGCATTGGTGAGCGGATCAGTACACACGGGAGAAAGGTCCTATGGAACACACTGATCAAAGTCGCGGGTACTTTAGGTCGCATGCATACTATGTTGACGGGTCGGTTAATTGACAAATTGATCGATGCTGTGTCAGTCGCTTTTATTTGTTTGTTTGTTTGTTTGTTTGTTTCTTTGTTTTTTTCCCCTTTTGCTAGTCTCGTAGAAAAGGAAGAGAAAATGGCATGTAACATGTTCGTCAATGTCGCGAAGCTTTTTTTGGGGGGGTTGTTTTGGGTGGTTTTTTTTGATTGTCTGTCAGCGTGGTGTGTGTGTGTGTGTGTGGTGTGTGGTGTGTGGTGTGTGCGTGTGTGCTGTGTGTGTGTGTGTGTCTGTGTGTGTGCGTGTGTGCGCGCGCGCGCGTGTGTGTGTGTGTGTGTGGTGCGTGCTGTGTGCGTGTGTCTATGTGTGCGTATGTGTGTGTGGGGGACAATGATAACATTGAAAAAAGAACTTTAAATCAAATGTACATGCCATAATGTATGTAAGAACAAGCAGTTAGATATGTACCTTCATTTGAGTAAACGTTGTTACTTCTGATGTTTAGCTGTATGCATGTATGTATGTGTGTGTGTGTGTGTGGTGTGTGTGTGTGTGTGGTGTGTGTTGTAATGTGTGTGTGTGTGGTAGTGTGTGTGTGTGTGTGTGTGTGTGAACGGTGTATGTGTGTCTGTGAGTGTGTATGCGTGTATATGTATGCATGTGTGTTTGTGTGGGGGTGGTGGGGTGGGAGTGGTAGTGTGTGGGTGGATGGCTGTTTGTTGTTGACGTCATTGCTTCAACTAGTTAGCGAGAAGCATGTAGAACAGATCGACAAATATTGCGGACATAATTATGCAACCGCTGCTGTTCGGAACACAGCAATTATATCGTGCTGTTGTTTCGGCTCACACATTGGACCGTATAAAAAGAAAGATGTGGCTTATATCAGATGTGATTGTTTGCATACATGACATGACGTTTGAGGAGATTACACAACAAATCATTTCATGCTAGGATAAGCATGCATGATTATTAGAACAATTCCAACGTGGGTTTTTTTCTGGTTTTTCTACGTACCTGTATGAAGAGTTTATCATCTCAAGGTGTAAAACAAGGAAATGGGTGTGCAACAATGCATGATGACGACAGAACGTACACAACTCGGTAACAAGAAAAGAATACAATTTCTTCCAAAACGAAACTACTCAATATGTGTCTATGTAAGAAAAGCTATCTTTACCTGAATATCAAACAGTTATAGACGTTTGCCTTTGTGTGCTTCAC
This sequence comes from Rapana venosa, assembly GCA_028751875.1. Classification (NCBI taxonomy): domain Eukaryota; kingdom Metazoa; phylum Mollusca; class Gastropoda; order Neogastropoda; family Muricidae; genus Rapana; species Rapana venosa. The sequence continues at coordinate 35,385,363 of CM054151.1, forward strand.
GTGTTCACAAACACATGCACATAAAACTACATACTTTTTTCACACTCATACACGCACGCATACGCGCGTGCGCGCGCGACACACACACACACACATGGATGATCGGATGACAAAATTTACAAAGCTGCATGCACACGGGGACGAGATGAAAAAGGACACATGAGCGCTTAATCCATTATCCCAGAAAAAAAAGAATGAAATAGAATAAATAAAAATAAACACCCACACATATGCGACTGAAAAAAGTCCACCACCCCCACCTCCCTCAACCACAACGCTCATTATGTATCAGCATTATCATAGCATACAGTTCAGACTATTGGACACAACACCAGCCAAACAGTCATCACACAACGCAAACGCCCTCTGAAAACATTCATCTGATCCTCGTGAATACAGCCAACAACGCCCAAAGCCGAAAACAATTTTGGAACAGTTTTTTTGGAACAACTATTTATTTTTCAGAGTGTAATAGATTAAGCATTACATGCTTTTTTTTAAATATCCAGCCCTAAAAATGAAAAGAAGGGAAAATATGCATGCTGACATAGAATTAAGCATTACATGCTTTTTTTACATCCAGCCTTAAGCAAAAATGAATAAGAAGGGAAAATATGCATGCTGACATAGAATTGCATGGAAAACAATACACACACACAGACGCGCGCGCGCGCGCACACACACACACACACACACACACACACACACACACTCACATACACACACTGGAAGGCAAGCAAGATATAGAGAACATGAGAGAGAGAGAGAATGAATGAATGAATGAATGGATGAATGAATGAATGAATGAATGAAATTTATTTAAAGAGGGTAATGGTAAACAGATGTACCGAGTATATAATGAAAATAATAATAACAATACTTTATATGTACTGCACTTTCACCTAGAATATCCCCATTTAAAGCGCTTTGAACAAGCATTACAATAAACACTATGACACTGAACATTGATATTACATTCGTTGCTTTGTGATACTTTTCTTTTCGTTACGCAACACTCATATAATATACGAGTGTAAGATATAAGAGAATGCTCGGACTTTGTCATAGATCTTACGTTTACTGAATTAAGTAGATCGGAAAATTGATGTGCTGCTGCTGCTCCTGCTGCTTCTGCTGCTGCTGCTGCTGTTGCTGTTGTTGTTGTTGGGAGTGGTGTTGTTGTTGGTGTTGTTGTTGTTACAACTTCCCAAGCTTAACACCCTGGGGATCACCCAGACTATGCAATCGTCTTGCTCATCCCACCTGAGATGTACTGTGAGACTGTAAGTGCACTATGGATGAGAATTGTGTCGTGCGTGACAGTGTTCAAATGCCTTTCTCTAAACGCATATACACTCTGTAGAGGATTCATTTCCTCCAGCGAAGGAAGGGGAGTGTTGATGTTATGTTCAGAGATTGTCATGACCGAAGACGATCTCAGCATTTTAAAGCAGGTTAATGTAATGTCGGATTCTGCACTTAGCTTGCAACAAAACCTGATAAAGAAAAGAAGTTTTTGACTGCACAGTGACAACGATATCGTTACACAATGGTTATATGCTTAGCCGAATATCAGATGGTCAACTATACTGCCACGTGTGTTTGTTTGGGTGTCTGTGTGTTTGTACTGTGTCTGTGTCTATGCAAATATACACGAGTGCGTACGTGTGTGCAAGTCTGTATAATGCCTGTCTGCCTATCAGTCTGTGCTTATGTGCATCAGTTTATATATGACAACAGAGAGAGAGAGGAGGGGAGAGAGGAGAGGGAGAGAGCGAGAGAGGGAGAGAGAGAGGAGAGAGGGAGGAGAGAGAGAGAGAGAGAGAGAGAGAGAGAGAGAGAGAGAGAGAGAGAGAGAGGAGAGAGAGAGAGAGAGAGAGAGAAAAATACAGATAGACAAAACATATACACGGACACAGAAAAACAGAGACACAGAGACGGAGACAGATAGGTAGATAGACAGACAGACAGACAGCGTCAGAAACAGAGACAGGAAGACAGAGAGAGAAGACAAGGGACGGAGGCAGGGAGAAAGAAGCTCAATCGAAAAAAAAAACCGAAATCATTTCTTTTAGTTTTTCGTTTTAAAATCACTGTTTATACACGTGCATATTTGTTGTCGTTGACATCGTTATCAATGCTGTCGTTTTCTGATATCACGTTTGCAATCAAGATTCTATCATGGCATGCTTGTCTTGACCATGCAAGCAACAGTTCTCTACGTGCATGCTTTTACAGTTGTTGTTTCTCTTTTTTTCAGGTGGTGGAGAGCAGTAAAAACGACAATATGAAAAAACGTGCTTTCGACTCCATCAACGGAAACAGTAGACTGAGCGCCTTTGCCAAACGCCCCTTCGATTCTATCTCTGGAAACAGCGGACTGAGCTCCTTTGCAAAGCGACCTTTTGACTCCATCAGTGGAAACAGCGGATTAAGCTCCTTTGCAAAGCGACCTTTTGATTCCATCAGTGGAAACAGCGGACTAAGCTCCTTTGCAAAGCGACCTTTTGATTCCATCAGTGGAAACAGCGGACTAAGCTCCTTTGCAAAGCGACCTTTTGATTCAATCTCCGGAAACAGCGGACTAAGCTCCTTTGCAAAGCGACCTTTTGATTCAATCTCCGGAAACAGCGGTTTGAGCTCCTTTGCAAAGCGACCTTTTGATTCAATCTCCGGAAACAGCGGTTTGAGCTCCTTTGCCAAACGCCCTTTTGACTCCATCAGTGGAAACAGCGGCTTGAGCTCCTTTGCTAAACGCCCTTTTGACTCCATTTCCGGAAACAGCGGACTGAGCTCTTTTGCCAAACGCTCTTTTGATTCAATCAATGGAAATAGTCGACTGAGCGCTTTTGCTAAACGCCCCTTTGATTCCATCTCCGGAAACAGTGGACTGAGCTCTTTTGCCAAGCGTCCCTTTGATTCCATTTCTGGAAACAGTGGACTGAGCTCCTTTGCCAAACGCTCCTTTGATTCAATCAATGGAAATAGTCGACTGAGCGCCTTTGCTAAACGCCCCTTTGATTCAATTTCTGGAAACAGTGGACTGAGCTCTTTTGCCAAACGCTCCTTTGATTCAATCAATGGAAATAGTCGACTGAGCGGCTTTGCTAAACGCCCCTTTGATTCCATCTCCGGAAACAGTCGACTGAGCGCCTTTGCTAAACGCCCCTTTGATTCCATCTCCGGAAACAGTGGACTGAGCTCTTTTGCCAAGCGCCCTTTTGATTCAATCTCTGGAAACAGTGGACTGAGCTCTTTTGCCAAGCGTCCCTTTGATTCCATCTCCGGAAACAGTGGACTGAGCTCTTTTGCCAAGCGTCCCTTTGATTCCATCTCCGGAAACAGCGGACTGAGCTCTTTGCCAAACGCCCTTTTGATTCAATCAATGGAAATAGTCGACTGAGCGCCTTTGCTAAACGCCCCTTTGATTCAATCTCTGGAAACAGCGGACTGAGCTCTTTTGCCAAACGCCCCTTTGATTCAATCTCTGGAAACAGCGGACTGAGCTCTTTTGCCAAACGCCCATTTGATTCAATCTCTGGAAACAGCGGACTGAGCTCTTTTGCCAAGCGCCCCTTTGATTCAATCTCTGGAAACAGTGGACTGAGCTCTTTCGCCAAGCGTTCCTTTGACTCA
>CM054151.1:35393998-35428998 GCA_028751875.1 Rapana venosa
AATATTACATGAGTACGAGCAGGGAAACAATGTGAAAAAAACCCGGATGGTGCTGACCAATGGTCGATTGCTCTTCACACCCACATCTGTGAGTATAATTATCAGGTAGGTGTGGCTGGTGTTATGAGCATTTTCACACGTCCACATCTACAAGTTGTGATTTCGTTACATTTCATGTACCCCTTGTTTTGTTTTCTTTAACAAAACATCTCGTGAATATCTGCACTGGCAAAACCAGACAAAACAGCATAATGCAATACAGGAGAGTGCATTAGTAGGCAATGTTGTGCAATGCAAAACAAGCAACAGAAAGACAACACAAAATAAATCAATGCACAAATACAGTACAATGCAATACAAAACAAGTCAATGCGACACAATGCGAACAAGACAATCGCAATACAATGCGATGCAGTAGCATACACTACTACTACTACTACTACTACTACTACTACTACTACTACTACTACTACTACTACTACTACTACTACTACTACTACTACTACCACCACTACCACTACCACTACCACTACCTACTACTACTACTACTACTACTATCTACTACTACAATAATATAATAATACACAACGCCCTATTCAACACAACACAATAACACAATACAATGCAATACAACACAATGCAACGCAATATAACTTCCTATGATACAACATAATACCACACAGCAACATGCAATAAATCACAACACAATAAAGCACAATATGATATACAATGCAATACAACACAGCACAATACATTGTAATAAGTACAACACAATACAATATATTACAATGCAATACAATACCAAACAATACAATACAATACAAAGCAGAACACTGCAATACACTGCGGTGCAAAACAATACATATTCAATGCAACACAACGCAATACAATGCAACGTATCGTAATGCAATACAAAAACACGTGACACAAAAGAGTAAACTAGAACATGACAAAACACAACATAGCCCAACAAATGAGGAAAAAATACAATGCAACACAACTCACTGAACACCTATGCAATATTATAATGCAATGCACTACAATGCGTTACACTCAACTTCACTCCACTACTTTATTTATTTATTTATTTATTTATTTATACCACTTTGAGTAACGCAGATTTCTCTGCGTGAAATTCGGGCTGTTCTCCCCGGGGGAGGACGTCGCAACAAGAGCAGCGCCACCCAATTTTTCCCCCTGTTTTACGCTGTACACCACTACATTAAACTGCACTACACTACACTAAACTACACTACACTACACTACACTACGCTACGCTAGACCACTCTACAGTACACTATGCTAGGCTAGACCACTCTACAGTACACTACGCTAGGCTAGACCACACTACAGTACACTACGCTAGTCTAGACCACACTACACACGCTAGCTAGACCACTCTACAGTACACTACGCTAGGCTAGACCACACTACAGTACACTACGCTAGGCTAGACCACACTACAGTACACTACGCTAGGCTAGACCACACTACAGTACACTATGCTAGGCTAGACCACACTACAGTACACTACGCTAGGCTAGACCACACTACGTACACTAGCTAGGCTAGACCACACTACAGTACACTACGCTAGGCTAGACCACACTACAGTACACTACCTACGCAGGCTAGACCACACTACAGTACACTACACTAGCTAGGCTAACCACACTACAGTACACTACGCTAGCTAGACCACACTACAGTACACTACGCTAGGCTAGACCCACTACTACATAGCTACCAACTACGTACATAGCGGTTAGACCACACTACAGTACACTACGCTACCAACTACTCTAGCTAGGTAGACCACACTACAGTACACTACGCTAGGCTAGACCACACTACAGTACACTAGCTAGGTAGACCACACTACAGTACACTACACTATACGCTAGGCTAACCACACTACAGTACACTAGCTAGGCTAGACCACACTACAGTAACACTAACTGCACTACGCAGCTAGACCACACTACAGTACACTAGCTAGGCTAGACCACACTACAGTACACTACACTGCAATACGCTAGGCTAGACCACACTACAGTTACACCTACGCTAGGCTAGACCACACTACAGTACACTACACGCTAGGCTAGACCACACTACAGTACACTAGCTAGCTAGACACACACTATCAGAAATACTACACTACGCTAGGCTAGACCACACTACAGTACACACACGCTCTAGGCTAGACCACACTACAGTACACTATCAGCTAGACCAACTACAGTCACTAGTAGGCTAGACCACACTACAGTACACTACGCTAGGCTAGACCACACTACAGTACACTCACACGCAGAGACCACTACTCAGTACACACGCTAGGCAACCACACTACAGTACACAGTAGGCTAACCACATACAGTACACTACACTACGCAGGCTAACCACACTACAGTACACTACGCTAGGCTAGACCACACTACAGTACACTCACTACGCTAGGCTAGACCACATACATACACTACGCTAGGCTAACCACACTACAGTACACTGACTGCAGCACCACTACAGTACACTACGAGTAACCACACTACAGACACTAGCTAGGCTAGACCACACTACAGTACACTACGCTAGGCTAGACCACACTACAGTACACTACGCTAGGCTAGACCACACTACAGTACACTACGCTAGGCTAGACCACACTACAGTACACTATGCTAGGCTAGACCACACTACAGTACACTACGCTAGGCTAGACCACACTACAGTACACTACGCTAGGCTAGACCACACTACAGTACACTACGCTAGGCTAGACCACACTACAGTACACTACGCTAGGCTAGACCACACTACAGTACACTACACTACGCTAGGCTAGACCACACTACAGTACACTACGCTAGGCTAGACCACACTACAGTACACTACACTGCACTACGCTAGGCTAGACCACACTACAGTACACTATGCTAGGCTAGACCACACTACAGTACACTACACTACGCTAGGCTAGACAACCCAACTACAACATACAACTACGCTAGGCTAACACACACACAGTAACAACTACATAACGCTAGGCTAGACCACACTACAGTACACTACTACGCTAGGCTAGACCACACACAGTACACTACACAAGCTAGGCTAAACCACACTACAGTACACTACGAACACAACTACACGCTAGGCTAGACCACACTACAGTACACTACGCTAGGCTAGACCACACTAACATCACTACGCTAGGCTAGACCACACTACAGTACACTACGCTAGAGCTAAACCACACTACAGTACACTCAGACACTAGCTAGGCTAGACCACACTAAGTACACTACGCTAGGCTAGACCACACTACAGTACACTAACGCTAGGCTAGACCACACTACAGTACACTACGCTAGGCTAGACCACACTAAGACCACTGCTAACCACTAATCACTGCCACTAACACTACAACACACTGCTAGGCTAGACCACACTACAGTACACTACACTACTGCTAGCTAGACCACACTACAGTACACTACTAACACACTACTACACTACGCTAGGCTAGACCACACTACAGTACACTAGCTAGGCTAGACCAACTACAGCACTACGCTAGGCTAGACCACACTACAGTACACTACTACACCTATGCTAACCACACTACAGTACACTACGCTAGCTAGACCACACTACAGTACACTATGCTAGCTAGACCACACCTACATACACTACGCTAGGCTAGACCACACTACAGTACACTACATAGCTAGGCTAACAACAGTACATACCTAGAGACACACTCAGTAACTACGCTAGGCTAGACCACACTACAGTAACACTAGCTAGGCTAGACCACACTACAGTACACTATGCTAGGCTAGACCACACTACAGTACACTACACTACGCTAGGCTAGACCACACTACAGTACACTACGCTAGGCTAGACCACACTACAGTACACTACACTGCACTACGCTAGGCTAGACCACACTACAGTACACTACGCTAGGCTAGACCACACTACAGTACACTACACTACGCTAGGCTAGACCACACTACAGTACACTACACTACGCTAGGCTAGACCACACTACAGTACACTACACTAGCACTACGCTAGGCAACCACACTACAGTCACACTACACTACGCTAGGCTAGACCACACTACAGTACACTCGCTAGCTAGACCACACTACATACCTACTTCGCACTAGGCTAGACCACACTACAGTACACTACGCTAGGCTAGACCACACTACAGTACACTACACTACGCTAGGCTAGACCACACTACAGTACACTACGCTAGGCTAGACCACACTACAGTACACTACGCTAGGCTAGACCACACTACAGTACACTACGCTAGGCTAGACCACACTACACTACACTACGCTAGGCTAGACCACACTACAGTACACTACCTAGCTAGTAGACCACACTACAGTACACTCAACGCTAGGCTAGACCACACTACAGTACAACTACGCTAGGCTAGACCACACTACAGTACACTCACTACGCTGGGCTAGACACACACTACAGACATACACTACGCTACGCTAGCTACCAACTACAGTACACAGCTAGACCACATACAGTAACTACACTAGTACCACACTACATACACTCACTACGCTAGGCTAGACCACACTACAGTACACTACACTACGCTAGGCTAGACCACACTACAGTACTCACACTACGCCTAGTGCTAGACCACACTACAGTAACACTACGCTAGGCTAGGACCACACATACAGACACTAATACGCTAGGCTAGACCACACTACATACACTATACGCTAGGCTAGACCACACTACATACACTACGCTAGTAGCATAGACCACACTACAGTACACTACAGCACTACGCTAGGCCACATACAGTACACTAACTACTAGGCTAGACCACACTACAGTATACCACTACGCTAGGCTAGACCACACTACAGTACACTACGCTAGGCTAGACCACACTACAGTACACAGCTACGCTAGGCTAGAACCACACTACAGTACACTACGCGTAGGCTAGACCACACTTACAGACACTACACTGCTAGGCTAGACCACACTACAGTACACTACACTACGCTAGGCTAGACCACACTACAGTACACTACGCTAGGCTAGACCACACTACAGTACACTACGCTAGGCTAGACCACACTACAGTACACTACGCTAGGCTAGACCACACTACAGTACACTACGCTAGGCTAGACCACACTACACTGCACTACGCTAGGCTAGACCACACTACAGTACACTACGCTACGCTAGGCTAGACCACACTACAGTACACTACACTACGCTAGGCTAGACCACACTACAGTACACTACACTACGCTAGGCTAGACCACACTACAGTACACCTACGCTAGGCTAGACCACACTACAGTACACTACGCTAGGCTAGACCACACTACATACATAGCACACTACAGTAACTGGCTAGACCACACTACAGTACACTACACTACGCTAGGCTAGACCACACTACAGTACACTACACGATAGCTAGACCACACTACAGTACACTACACTACGCTAGGCTAGACCACACTACAGTACACTACACTACGCTAGGCTAGACCACACTACAGTACACTACGCTAGGCTAGACCACACTACAGTACACTACGCTAGGCTAGACCACACTACAGTACACTACGCTAGGCTAGACCACACTACAGTACACTACGCTAGGCTAGACCACACTACAGTACACTACGCTAGGCTAGACCACACTACAGTACACTACGCTAGGCTAGACCATACTACACTGCACTACGCTAGGCTAGACCACACTACAGTACACTACGCTACGCTATGCTAAACCACACTACAGTACACTACGCTAGGCTAGACCACACTACAGTACACTACGCTAGGCTAGACCACACTACAGTACACTACGCTAGGCTAGACCACACTACAGTACACTACACTACTACGCTAGGCTAGACCACACTACAGTACACTACGCTAGGCTAGACCACACTACAACACTATGCAGGCTAGACCACACTACACTACACTACGCTAGGCTAGACCACACTACAGTACACTACGCTAGGCTAGACCACACTACACTACACTACGCTAGGCTAGACCACACTACAGTACACTATCGCTAGGCTAGACCACACTACAGTACACTACGCTAGGCTAGACCACACTACAGTACACTACGCTAGGCTAGACCACACTACAGTACACTACGCTAGGCTAGACACCACACTACAGCTAACACATACGCTACAGCTAGACCACACTACAGTACACTACGCTAGGCTAGTCACACTACATACACTACGCTAAGGCTAGACCACACTACAGTACCTACTAGGCTAACCACACTACAGTACACTACGCTAGCTAGACCACACTACAGTACACTACGCTAGGCTAGACACCTACACTACAGTACACTCGCTACGCTAGTAGACCACACTACAGTACACTACGCTAGCTAGACCACATACACGTACACTACGCTAGGCTACCAACACGTACATGCACTACGCTAGCTAGACCCACAAACTACAGTACATACACAGCTAGGCTAGACCACACTACAGTACACACTACGCTAGGCTAGACCACACTACAGTACACTACTACTACGCTAGGCTAGACCACACTACAGTACACTACGCTAGCTAGACCACACACATAACACTAGCTAGCTAGACCACACTACAGTACACTACGCTAGGCTAGACCACACTACAGTACACTACGCTAGGCTAGACCACACTACAGTACACTATGCTAGGCTAGACCACACTACAGTACACTACGCTAGGCTAGACCACACTACAGTACACTACGCTAGGCTAGACCACACTACAGTACACTACGCTAGGCTAGACACATACATCACTACGCAGAATACAACCTACAACTACAGTACACTACGCTAGGCTAGACCACACTACAGTACACTACACTACGCTAGGCTAGACCACACTACAGTACACTACACTACGCTAGGCTAGACCACACTACAGTACACTACGCTAGGCTAGACCACACTACAGTACACTACGCTAGGCTAGACCACACTACACTACACTACGCTAGGCTAGACCACACTACAGTACACTACGCTAGGCTAGACCACACTACAGTACACTACCTACTAGACACACTACGCCTAGACCTAGTAACCAACTACAGTACACTACCTACGCTAGGCTAGACCACACTACAGTACACATACGCGCTAGGAACCACACTACGAGTACACTACACTACGCTAGCTAGACCACACTACAGTACACTATACGCTAGGCTAGACCACACTACAGTAGCACTACGCTAGGCTAGACCACACTACAGTACACACTACGCTAGGCTAGACCACACTACACACGTACTAACACACTCGTACACTCGCTAGGCTAGACCACACTACAGTACACTACGCTAGCTACGACCTACAGCTAGACCACTACATACCTAGTACACACTACAGTACACTACGCTAGGCTAGACCACACTACAGTACACTACACTACGCTAGGCTAGACCACACTACAGTACACTAGCCTACGCTAGCTAGACCACACTACAGTAACACTAGTACACTACGCTAGGCTAGACCACACTACATACAGTACACTAGCTAGAACCACACTACAGTACACTACGCTAGGCTAGACCACACTACAGTAACACACTACGCTAGGCTAGACCACACTACAGTACACTACACTGCTACGCTAGACTACAGACACTACGCTAGCTAACCACACTACAGTACACCTACTCTAGGCTAGACCACACTACAGTACACTACGCTAGGCCACACTAAGACACCAGCTAACCATACAGTACACGCTAGCTAGCACACTCATCACTACGCTAGGCTAGACCACACTACAGTACACTACCTACGCTAGCTAGACCACACTACAGTACACAATACGCTAGGCTAGACCACACTACAGTACACACACTCAACGCTAGGCTAGACCACACTACAGTACACTACACTACGCTAGGCTAGCACCACTACAGTACACAGCTACACTACGCTAGGCTAGACCACACTACAGTACACTACGCTAGGCTAGACCACACTACAGTAACAGCTTACAAACTACGCTACGTACCTAGACCACATACAGTCACTACACTACGCTAGCTAGACCACACTACAGTACACTACGCTAGGCTAACCACCTACAGTACACTACAACTACGCTAGGCTAGACCACACTACAGTACACTAACACTATACGCTAGCTAGAACCACACTACAGTACACTCTAGCTAGACACACTACAGTAACTACCTAGCTAGACCACACTACAGTACACTACACTACGCTAGGCTAGACCACACTACAGTACACTACACTACGCTAGGCTAGACCACACTACAGTACACTAACCTAGGCTAGACCACACTACAGTACACTACACTACGCTAGACTAGACCACACTACAGTACACTACACTACGCTAGGCTAGACCACACTACAGTACACTACGCTAGGCTAGACCACACTACAGTACACTACGCTAGGCTAGACCACACTACAGTACACTACGCTAGGACACATAAGTACACTACACGCTACGCTACTAGACCACACTACAGTACACTAGCTAGGCTAGACCACACTACAGTACACTACACTACGCTAGACTAGACCACACTACAGTACACTACGCTAGGCTAGACCACACTACAGTACACTACGCTAGGCTAGACCACACTACAGTACACTACGCTAGGCTAGACCACACTACAGTACACTACGCTAGGCTAGACCACACTACAGTACACTACGCTAGGCTAGACCACACTACAGTACACTACGCTACGCTAGACTAGACCACACTACAGTACACTACACTACGCTAGGCTAGACCACACTACAGTACACTACACTACGCTAGGCTAAACCACACTACAGTACACTACGCTAGCTAGACCACACTACAGTACACTACACTCCGCTACGCTAGGCTAGACCACACTACAGTACACTACACTACGCTAGGCTAGACCACACTACAGTACAGCTACACTACGCTAGGCTAGACCACACTACAGTACACTACGCTAGGCTAGACCACACTACAGTATACACTACGCTAGGCTAGACCACACTACAGTACACTACGCTAGGCTAGACCACACTACAGTACACTACGCTAGGCTAGACCACACTACAGCAGCACTACGCTAGGCTAGACCACACTACAGTACACTACGCTAGGCTAGACCACACTACAGTACACTACGCTAGACGACCACACTACAGTACACTACGCTAGACCACACTACAGTACACTACGCTAGGTTAGACCACACTACAGTACACTACGCTAGGCTAGACCACACTACACTACACTACGCTAGGCTAGACCACACTACAGTACACTACGCTAGCTAAACCACACTACAGTACACTACGCTAGGCTAGACCACACTACAGTACACTACGCTAGGCTAGACCACACTACAGTACACTACGCTAGGCTAGACCACACTACACTGCACTACGCTAGGCTAGACCACACTACAGTACACTACGCTACGCTAGGCTAGACCACACTACAGTACACTACGCTAGGCTAGACCACACATACAGCTACACTACGCCCTACGCTAGTAGACCACACTACAGTACACTACGCTAGGCTAGACCACACTACAGTACACTACGCTACGCAGGGCTAGACCACACTACAGTACACTACACTACGCTAGGCTAAACCACACTACAGTACACCTACGCTAGGCTAGACCACACTACAGTACACTACGCTAGGCTAGACCACACTACAGTACACTACACTACGCTAGGCTAGACCACACTACAGTACACTACGCTAGGCTAGACCACACTACAGTACACTACACTGCACTACGCTAGGCTAGACCACACTACAGTACACTACACTACGCTAGGCTAGACCACACTACAGTACACTACGCTAGGCTAGACCACACTACAGTACACTACGCTAGGCTAGACCACACTACAGTACACTATGCTAGGCTAGACCACACTACAGTATACACTGCACTACGCTAGGCTAGACCACACTACAGTACACTACGCTAGGCTAGACCACACTACAGTACACTACGCTAGGCTAGACCACACTACAGTACACTACGCTAGGCTAGACCACACTACAGTACACTACACTACGCTAGGCTAGACCACACTACAGTACACTACGCTAGGCTAGACCACACTACAGTACACTAGCGCTAGGCTAACGCACACTACAGTACCACATGCACTAGCAGGCTAGACCACACTACAGTACACTACGCTAGGCTAGACCACACTACAGTACACTACGCTAGCTAGACCACACTACACACATGCTAGGCTAGACCACACTACAGCACAGCAGCTAGACCACACTACAGTACACTAGCTAGCTAGACCACACTACAGTACACTACGCTAGCTAGACCACCTACAGTACACACGCTAGCTAAGACCACACTACAGTACACTATCGCTAGGCTAGACCACACTACAGTACACTACATACGCTAGGCTAGACCACTACTACAGTACACTACATGCTACGCTAGGCTAGACCACACTACAGTACACTATGCTAGGCTAGACCACACTACGTAACAGCAGGCTACCACACTACGTACACTACGCTAGGCTAGACCACACTACAGTACACATGCTAGCTAGACCACACTACAGTACACTACGCTAGGCTAGACCACACTACAGTACACTACACTACGCTAGGCTATTCACACTACAGTACACTACACTACGCTAGGCTAGACCACACTACAGTACACTACACTACGCTAGACTAGACCACACTACAGTACACTACACTACGCTAGACTAGACCACACTACAGTACACTACGCTAGGCTAGACCACACTACAGTACAGTACGCTAGGCTAGACCACACTACAGTACACTACGCTAGGCTAGACCACACTACAGTACACTACACTGCACTACGCTAGGCTAGACCACACTACAGTACACTATGCTAGGCTAGACCACACTACAGTACACTACACTACGCTAGGCTAGACCACACTACAGTACACTATGCTAGGCTAGACCACACTACAGTATACTGCACTACGCTAGGCTTAACCACACTACAGTACACTACACTGCACTACGCTAGGCTAGACCACTACACACTACACTGCTAGGCTTGACCACTACACTGCACTACGCTAGGCTAGACCACACTACAGTACACAACGCTAGGCTAGACCACACTACAGTACACTACGCTACGCTAGGCTAGACCACACTACAGTACACAATGCTAGGCTAGACCACACTACAGTACACAATGCTAGGCTAGACCACACTACAGTACACTATGCGAGGCTAGACCACACTACAGTACACTATGCTAGGCTAGACCACACTACAGTACACTACGCTAGGCTAGACCACACTACAGTACACTACACTACGCTAGGCTAGACCACACTACAGTACACTACACTACGCTAGGCTAGATCACACTACAGTACACTACACTACGCTAGGCTAGACCACACTACAGTACACTACACTACGCTACGCTATACCACACTACAGTACACGACGCTAGGCTAGACCACACTACAGTACACTCTACTACGCTACGCTCTACCACACTACAGTACACTACACTACTCTAGGCTAGACCACACTACAGTACACTTCACTACGCTAGGCTAGACCACACTACAGTACACTATGCTAGGCTAGACCACACTACAGTACACTACGGTAGGCTAGACCACACTACAGTACACTATGCTAGGCTAGACCACACTACAGTACACTACACTATGCTAGGCTAGACCACACTACAGTACACTACGCTACTCTAGGCTAGACCACACTACAGTACACTTCACTACGCTAGGCTAGACCACACTACAGTACACTATGCTAGGCTAGACCACACTACAGTACACTACACTGCACTACGCTAGGCTAGACCACACTACAGTACACTATGCTAGGCTAGACCACACTACAGTACACTACACTATGCTAGGCTAGACCACACTACAGTACACTACACTACGCTAGGCTAGACCACACTACAGTACACTACGCTAGGCTAGACCACACTACAGTACACTTCACTACGCTAGGCTAGGCTAGACCACACTACAGTACACTTCACTACGCTAGGCTAGGCTAGAGTAGACCAGACCAGACTACACTAGACTAGACTAGACTAGAATAGAATAGAATAAATAGTATAGAATATAAAACATAGAAGATAATACGATACACTTTACACGGTATAATATAGCATGATCTAATGTAATACACGTTACTGAAATGTATATGATAACATTATATCACAATATAAGGACAAATCTGTATGGATTAGACACACCAGCACACATTCTTTCCTCAGCAGGCAGAAACATTGTCATGTACATGTTAAGAAATGCATATTTTGTTAATCAAATGTACTTCATTTTTATCCTATAATCAAATAATTCAGGTTTTTTTCTTCTTCGTTGGCTTACCGACACTGCGCTGATGTTTGTTTTACCAACCATTGACCAAAGGGAAAAAACTCGACTGAAGAGACACATTTGGACTTGTCTCCCTTAAATCATTGAGGTAGCGTTGAGAACATGTACTGAGTTTTGTTGTTTTTGTTTTGTTTTTCTTATGAAGAATCCTCCTGATAGTATGCTCGTGGTGACTTAACAAACAATATTTACATTTTGGGGGGAACAGCAAAAAAAAAGTATGCATTTTTTTGTACATCCACTTGAATCAGCGTATAATTATGACATCTGCTTTCTTACCTGAAAGTAGTCAGCTTTGGAAGAGAGCTGAGGATTATAGCATAAATTATACTGAATGGTTTGAAACAATGTCTTTTAGGCGATTTGAGCCTCGCGGAGTTGATATTTTTCTATACATGCTGGGTGTCTTAATTGTCATCCATACCAGCGACCATAGTAGGCTATTACAGTATTAGTTTACAATAATATAATTATGGATATTTTATAGCGTGTGCGTAAAATGTATGTCACAGGGACCAGATTCAAAACCTTGGCCTATAGTCTTGCTAGAATGATTGTCAGGGAAAGGATACCCAGTACCAATGCTGACTTTAGAAAAGAGAAATTGCTCGAGCTAACACGTCAAGACAGATTCAAACCTGTGCTCAAAATCATCAGCAGTTCACAACTTCAATACCCTAATTGCTGGGTTATTCCGCTCCCTAAAGTTTTAAAGAAGGGTCATAACCGATCATATAATTGTCGGAGTAATACAGAGTACGAATACTGTTCTGTGTGCTTGTTTGTATGCGTATCTGTCTCTGTCCCTGCCTGTCTGTCTGTATATCGGTTTCTGTGTCTGCCCCTCAGACACATACGCACGCGCAAGCACGTACACACTCACACAGACACACGCCCCCCCCCCTCACCCCCGCACACACACACACACACACACACCATTCTTCTTAAGGTCGTGAACTCATGTTTTTAATAAGACAAAGAAAACAGTAACAGGCACAGCTTTCAAATGCAATTTCTTGTAGTCTGAAGAAAATGGTGCCTGACGGTGCTTGACAAGACGACTCTCATTATGAGTTATTACAGTATTTTTCCTTTCTTTCTTTCTTTCTTTCTTTCTTTCTTTCTGTTTTTCTTTTCTTTCGTATTTTCTCTCCTCCATTCTGTATTTCTGTCTTTCAAGCTAAAATTGTCAAAGGGCACGGATTGATTCCTAACTTAGTAGGACAACGGGTCAATTATAAAACCGTATTATTTGTTTGTTTCTCTTTCTTTTTCCTTTCGAGGATTTGTGTCAATGTTTGGTGATGAAATGTATAATTTGTTCTCTCTCTCTCTTCTGTCTCTCTCTGTCCCCTCTGTCTCTGTCTCTGTCTCTCTCTCTCTCTCTCTCTCTCTCTCTCTCTCTCTCTCTCTCTCTCTCTCTCTCTCTCTCTCTCTCTTCTCTCTCTTCTCTTCTGTCTCTCTCTGTAGCTCTGTCTGTCTGTCTGACTGTCTTGTCTCTGTCTCTGTCTCTGTCTCTGTCTCTCTCTCTCTCTCTCTCTTCTCTCTCTCTCTCTCTCTCTCTCTCTCTCTCTCTCTCTCTCTCCTTCTGTCTCTATGTCTGTATCTATGACTTTGTTGCTTCTGTTGTTGTTGTTGTTGTTGTTGTTGTTGTTGCTGCTGCTGTTTTGCTGTTATTTTTGGACGTTCCACGGTGTCATACGTAAGTGTCACCGATCACATAATATAACCTGTCCCCGCCATAACACTTCAGAATCAATGTGAGATTTTACGTATTCACTAGTTGAGAAGGTTGGGTGTATACGTATTTTCTTACAGTGCATGGTCACATAAGAAGCCACACTTCGATTTCAGAAAGTTTTGTTGATAGAAAATAGAGGTTATAAGGCTATGAGAGCTGGTAATGGATGTAAGATTATTTTCTAATTAACATCAGAACAGATTCCGCTCCCCCGAATGTCATTCAGATGAGTCTATAAACCGAGGTTTCATATGCAAACGCACACAGAACATCTTGCGTACACGTTCTGTACACGTCCCGCCTTTCAGAAGAGTAGTCCATATGTGCCAGTAGGAATGGGTTACAGAATGTAGAAAACTGCATATAGACCGGCACTGGATGTAAAGAAGCAATAGACTGTTTATTTTATTATTCTCTAAATAAAAGAGCAAACATAAACACAAAAATAAGATAAAAGCAGCATTATGTGTTCTTAATTTTGGCTTTGTTGGGTAATGGTTATCATTACCCAATAATAAAGCACTACAAAGACCTGTTGACCGCAGGCAAGAAAATGAAGTTCAAGTGGTATGGGCATGTGACAAGATCAGATGGGCTATCTCAGACCATACTACAAGGAACAGTGCAGGGGAAGAGAAGGCAAGGCAGGTTGAAGAAGAAATATGCAGACAACATCACTGAATGGACCGGGAAGAGCTTCTCCACAACCCAGGCACTTGTCCACAACCGCCGCAAATGGAGCCAACTGGTGCAACGTTCGTCACTGCAGTGCCCCTAAGACCCCGCAGGGGATTACGGGAGCAGATGAGATTAATTTTGGCCTGGGTAATTAGTTTACGTCCATCACTAAAGACGTTTTCATTCTTGTATGATAGTGCTGTTTAAAATTAGCATCATTCTTGAACTTTTCTTCATTGCTTCATCAAGACCCTCTTCTATCCATTTATCATTGTTTTTAAAATTCAGAATTCAGTCATTCAGCTGTGGTTTAGTTCGCTTTGTTCACTTATTTATTCATTTATGCTAAACAACAACAACAACAAAACAAAAGCGAATCTAGACAGATTGATTACCAAAATGAGATTGAGTAATGCATATTATAGCTATTCTTTCAAAGTCAGTTTGACATAAACCAATGTTCTTCTTCTCTGGACTCCACAGTTATTCCCGAGTCTGACAGAGACTAGTTTGTTCCCTGTAAAGAAAGAATGCACTTGGAGACACGTATGCAGAAAGAAGGACGAGGGCAGGCCAACAAAAAAAACCACTATTTCCTAAAAGCTTTCAGAAAAAAATATATTATCCTGTAATTCTTACATTTTTATCTAGGCTTGTCTGTACGATTGATTCACCCACAATAGATTATTTTAATATTGTCTAGAAGTTTGTCCTTTTGTAAATAGCAAGAGCTGAAAGTTCAAGTGAGTGTGTGCGTGTGTGTGTGCGTGCGTGTGTGTGTGCGCGCGTGTTTGTATGTGTGTGCGCGCGCGCGCGCGTGTGTGTGTGTGTGTGTATGTGTGTGAGAGGGGGGGAATATGTGTCTGAGTCTATGAGGGAGGAAGATTGGAAAACCCTCCTCTCCCGTCCGTCTCTGGGTTCTTACAAACGAGTCGGAATGGAGAGTGGAGTGTGGGGATGAGAAGTGGGAGGTATACTGGAGGTTCTGGTGATTTCTTTTCCCGGCTCCCCGACTAGAGTTCCGAGGTTAACAATAGTGAGCTGTTGCATAAGCGACTAGTTGGGGGCCACCGTATAGGTAGCTTCATTCCAACTACCAGGATGGCGCTCAACACACTATCACTGCGCCTGTGCTTTGCAGCTTGCTTTCCCCTTGGAACTGGTTGGAGTGGAGATACCACCTGAAGCTTGCTGGCTGTCTCCATTGTTTTGATGAGTGGCTGGGGCCCTGCAGAGTTTTTAAAGGCAGTGTGTCGCGGCTTAGTGAAGTTTATCTTGCTCAAGCGGTAGGATGCATGCTGGGTATGTTCGCATTGTACTGTATTATTTTATACAGCGGCATTCAGACTCAGCACATTTCTCTGCGTACAATTCGGGCTGGAGAGAGAGAGAGAGAGAGAAGAGAGAGAGAGAGAGAGAGAGAGAGAGAGAGAGAGAGAGAGAGAGAGAGAGAGAGAGAGAGAGAGAGAGAGAGAGAGAGAGAGAGAGAGAGAGAGAGAGAGAGAGAGAGAGAGAGAGAGAGAGAGAGAGCGTGTTGCCACACGAAAAGTCCTTCGGATGAGACTATAAACCGAGGCCCCGTGAGCGAACGCATGCAGAACATCTTGCGCACACGTTAAATCCTGTTCCGCTTTTCGGAAGAGTAGGCCGTTGTGTGCCGGTGGAAACAGATGATAAAATTCACAAAACCGCATATACACGGGGACTGGATGTAAAAAAAGCACATGAGTGCTATTACATTATCCTCGATATAAAAAAACAACAACTGAGCGCTTTGATTTGTTGCTTTGCAAGATTCAGCGCTATGTAGATTCCATACATTCTTCTTCTTCTTCTTCTTCTTCTTCTTCTTCTTCTTCTTTTCTTCTTCTTCTTCTTCTCTTCTTCTTCTTCTCTTATTATTATATATTTTTATAAAAGCATTATATATGTGCTCTATTTTCTTGTCTGCATACATACCTTTTTCCCCTATGACAGTGATCTATTATACATACGTTTTTTCAAGAACACCTCTGTTGTCCCCTTAGGTTGTTTTACGTGCACTGATTGCCTGTTGCACACGGGATCTCATTGAGTCGTTTCAAGCAAAACACTAGCAACCAAATCGTCACTCTAGGTTTAGTGGATGGGAAAGAAGCTCGGACTGAAACGGGGCTCAAACTCACACTTCTCAAAGGTGCATTACCAATATACCACAGATAGGAAGGAAGGTGGCAGGATGGTTAAGACGTTTGCCTGCCAAAAAGTAAACCGTGAGGTTCTGGGTTCGTTTCCCAGCCTCGCCCTTTCTTCCCAGTTTGACAAAAAAATCGAACTGAATGTCAAAGTCCTTCGGATAAGACTATAAACCGAAGCCCCGTGTACAAACGCATGCAGAACATCTTGCGCACACGTTAAATCCTGTTCCGCTTTTCGAAAGAGTAGGCCACTGTGTGCCGGTGTGAACAGATGACAAAATTTACAAAACCGCATACACACGGGGACTGGATGAAAAAAGCACCTGAGTGCTTATTCCATTATCCTCGATAAAAAAAAGTCGTCTGAGCGCTTTGATTTGTTCCTTTACAAGATTCAGCGCTATATACATTCCATCATCATCATCAGTCCCGTGACCTTGGCGGTAGTGGAGGAGACGATGTTGTGGTAAGCCTCCTCCATCCATCTCGGTCCTCGGCTCTGCGCAGTAGATTATTATATTATTATTATTATTATTATTATTATTATTATTATTATTGTTGTTGTTGTTGTTGTTGTGTATTATTTTATTATTATTATTATTATTATTATAATTATTACATACTTATCTACCACACTTTTTCACCTGTGACCATATCACGTCATTAGCTGGTCTACGTTCTAGAAATGGATTGAGCTCTAACGCGTGATGAATTATTCCGGCAAACGTTCGGACACACGTCTCGGTTAATAGTCTCATAAGAAAAACCATGCTCGTGTGGAGGCAGAGGTCAATGAACTGATGGCCATTGGAAGATGGTGGCCCGCGCTCGGTGCTAACGCCTTCGAACATGCATAGCTTGATAGGGGCAGGAAAAGCCAAAGCGTCTGCCACTAGAATGGGTGTGTCCGTCGTGACAAGGTTGAACCCGTCCTCCCTCAGTTACCATAGGGAATAACGCAATGCTCAGTCCACTAAGCTCTCTCGACCCCTTAGGCATAACAGTAACAGCAAAAACAAAAAACAAAAAGCAAAAGGAAACCCAAAAAAGAAACAAAAACAAAAACAAAAAGTACCAAAGAAACCAACAACAATCAAAATGATAAAGAAAAAACCTGGAATGCTTTTCAGCATTATTATTATTATTATTATTATTATTATTATTATTATTATTATTATTCAGTCGGAAATTGTGCGTCATTATACATTATGAGTCTTCAATTTTCACATTGAAAGGCAAACAATGCAAATATGATAGCAACCCAAAAATGCAGACATACGTACACTCATAAAAAGGCAGAAAGACCATGAAATGTTTGGTTTTCATTTTGGTATCACTGAAAGCATTGGCAATGCAAAACCATTTTATGAACAATCAAATTTGGCTGTGATAAGTAAAAGTAAATAAAA
Source organism: Rapana venosa (assembly GCA_028751875.1). NCBI lineage: Eukaryota > Metazoa > Mollusca > Gastropoda > Neogastropoda > Muricidae > Rapana > Rapana venosa. The sequence goes on from CM054151.1 coordinate 35,412,506, forward strand.
TGGATAAATACATAAAATATCAATAACAGCATATAAAATCAACACCAAAGGCTAGCATCGTTATACTGTTCAAAAGGACTTTATAAAATAAAAGGGGAGAGAGAGAGGGGAAGAGAGAGAGAGAGAGAGAGAGAGAGAAGAGAGAGAGAGAGAGAGAGAGACCGACAGAGACAAGAGAGCGTGTGTGTGTGTGTGTGTGTGTGTGTGTGTTGTGTGTGTGTGTGCTTGTGACGGAAGAAAGAAAAGGAGACAGGGTTTGATCCATGCACTCCAGGATAAACAAATCATGTAGCTTCTTAAAAAAGATGGGTGTTTGTGTAGCCATATCATAGAACCATTGTGAAATAAAAGTGAACGCAGAGCTAGCACAAGCTCTCAGCACAGGTATCAAGCACAGCTACCTGATCATTCTTGTTCACAGTTTCCCAGATTAACACCATGCGTATCACATACAATTTCGTACACACTCTCAAAAATCGCGCGCGAAAAATCGACACGAGAGCGTTAAATGCACACTAGATGAAAAATAAACGTGCATAGCTATTTTTGTTTTTGATTTACAGCGCCATGCAGGTAGGCATACTCCGGCTTCAGAGAAAAAGCTGATTGATCAAATTTCAAGTTCTATCACACTTACTTATTTCTTTTAAACGTTTTAAATTCTAATTTGATTCTAGCTAACTATGTTTATGGCACAAAAGTATTTCATGTCAATGCATCTGAGACAGCAGAAACAAGAAGGATTTTTTAAAAATCCATATACAAACATGCATGCGTTCATGAATGTACTCACACGTAAGCCCGCACACTTCGTACGAACGCAAATATACACATTCACACACATACACATGCAGGGCTACGTGCGTATAAATTAATGTATCAATAATGCGCATGTTGTCATCTATATCATAACTGCAATGAGACATAACCGTATGTATATTTTAGTTCATTACTACAATATATTCAAATCCCTACACATACATTTATGTGACTCTCTCTCTCTCTCTCTCTCTCTCTCTCTCTCTCTCTCTCTCTCTCTCTCTCTCTCTCTCTCTCCTCTCTCTCTCTCTCTCTCTCTCTCTCTCTCTCTGTGGATTTCATGTTACGTCTCTTCACAAATTGTGATTTTAAACAAGGTGGGGGTGGATGGAGGGATCTATGTTTGAAGGTGGAGGCACACAATTTTTAAATACCAGTGGAGAAGTAAATGGAAATCAAATGACTGACTTTCGATTAAAAAAAGAAAAAAGCACTACGATATGCAACTCTTGAATTACACTTACGTATAATAGGCAAAAATAAGTAGATGAATAAACCCCAAATAATCACATTTGTAACAAGATCTAACAAGTGAACGGTGAAAACCGTATGTCTAACAATATTCAATAAAAACAACAACAAAACAACAACAAAACAATAACCAATGAAAGGAAATATAGTCCACCAAAAGAGAATGTCTTTAAAGACCGTAACAATCATAATAAAGAACCAAAAGACTATGGAATAACGATTTGAAAAAAAAAATATATATATATCAACAGAGGATCACTGAAGATCGCCGATGACGATAAAGAGGTAAGAATAGGTATGTAGTTTTTTCAGCATCTGACATATTAGTATATGTTTAACAGTTAAGCTGTAATCACATATGCAAAAAGAGTGTCCTATATACTTAGTCTTATAACAGGGCAATTTCCATCTGAAAGCGAGAGATGCCATCTGTTTTATACGATAACAAGCTTTGTTATTGTTTTTTAACGCAAGACTCAAGGTGTACCATTTATTTCTCTATATTTATCTCAACAACCAACTCTCTTTTTCTCACACAGGAATAACTTTTGCTGTGCCTTATGAACGATCTGATAGCATTCTTGCAGTGACATTCAAATTTGCAAATTCTAGTCTACTTTTCTTTGAAAAAGAATCATTAAATACTTGAGGATTTTCTGTTTATGAAGGGAGTTTTTGTTTTGTTTTATAAACGAACTGGATAGCCTGGAAGTTTTATTCCATCCTGCATAAACCTTCAGCTGTCTCCATACCTTCTTAGTGTCGTTATGATTGGAAACTTTGGATTTACACAATGTTGTCCAATATGATGTTTCAGCTTCCCCAATTACTCAGTTACATTTTACGTTGGCATATTTCATGGCCTTATGGTTGGCAATTGATTTTTCACGTGTATATTGCTTCACTTGTGTTTACGTTATGAATTGTTTGATTAGCAAAGTTTAAGATGGAATTACAAAAGCAACTGTACACTGTGTCTTCACTTGATATAGATACCTCTAAATTGTGAAGAGTACCTGTGAAGTACAACCAGTCTGCGTTTTTGTAATCATATTTTGGGATAATATCTAGGGTGTTTGTTTCTACATAAAACTTTTCATTAATAGTAATACATATAGGAATGTGATCATTTCATAATGTTTTATCATTTATTTCCATGACTATTCAACCCAAGTTTAGGTGGGATTATAGTTAGATCTATAGCAGCTGACTGATGAGTAGGGATGTCTGGGATTCTGGTACACGACCCATCATTAAGTAACACTAAAAGCGAATCCACAATATTTTGAACAAGCCTGTTATTAGTCACATTAACACAATCATTTTCCCAGAAAGGTGAATGGCTGTTAGAATTACCACCTATTAGCCATTTCCCTTGTTGGTTATCGATAGTTTTTAACCAGTCAACATTGTCATTTATAGGACCTCTAGGGAAGTAAACTAATTGTTAATGATTCAGAAAGCTTTTATCGTAACAGCGCATGAGAAAACATGAGTTGCATTTTCTGGCACAGGGGACTGTTTCAAGCAATAGTGTAAACCAGCATGAATGTATATGGCGGTATTTTTTTTTTACTCGGTCTGTTGCTGTACACAGACAGGTGGATAACAAAACTGCTTCAGTCTTGGTAACTTATGTCTTTTAACATGTAAAGACTGAAGAAGAAGAACCTGATAAATGTTTGATACTAAGTGTTCCTGTAAGTATTCACATTTGGTAGCTAAAGATCTGCAATCCCGTTGCAGAACTGAGATCTTACTTACTGCCAGAATGCATTACCATGTAGATTTAAATCTGCTTTCCTCCTTTAGTCAGGCAAAGGGAAGGAAACAGTTAATAACACTGTATAGTCACGGGAAAAGCAAAAACAAGAACAGGTCAGAGGGTAGCTGTGACAAAAGAAGGCGGCAACAGACTACCCACATATTAGGCAGCAACATACTACCCACATATTAGGCAGCAACATACTACCCACATATTAGGCAGCAACATACTACCCACATATTAGGCAGCAACATACTACCCACATATTAGGCAGCAACATACTACCCACATATTAGGCAGCAACAGACTACCCACATATTAGGCAGCAACAGACTACCCACATAAAGGGTCTGAACCCTGCTAATGTCAGATATCTTCACCACAGAAGCCTAATTTCACTTAAGTGGTGAAACAGTAATAGCGTTTTACACAAGTTTTTCAATCATCAATACACCCTATAATTATGTGAGAGGGTGCAAAACAAACACGGCGCAAGTGACTACATGAGCAAATCGTGGACACACACGTATGACTCGCTTCACTTTCTATGTTAGATGACCTGGACATTACAGTCACTTCAAAACATCGACATCAAAAAATGATTTCATGTTTAAATACATTTTCAGAATAACTCAATCAATAAATAGATCAACAGATAAATAATAATAATAAATAAACACACTAACACACCCCACACACACACACACACACACACACACATGAACAGTAATAACAACAAATTAACAAAGCAACTGAAGGCTAGACAACGGGTGGATCAGCACCACTGTCTGAGCACATCCCACATGGTGAACCATGGATCTCTTGCTCCTGGAAAACAACGCCATGCTGTCTGCGGTCCCTGCTGTGGGAAACGGGACATATGCCCTTGAGTGACTGGTGCAGAGTGCGCCTTGACTTGATCCTTGGCTTGATCCAGAACAGCAGCTGTGGGAGATGACGGCCAAGGCTGATGACGGCCAAGGCTGATGACGGCCAAGGCTGATGACGGCCAAGGCTGATGACGGCCAGGATGGAGGAGGAGGAGCCAGCCTTAAATGCTAGGGTGAATCCCTCCCGTCCTTCAGCTGGCTGCTGTGCAGGCTGTCATGGGAGACAAACGACACTCCTGTCAGCCTCAGAAGATCTTTGAAAACCATCACGTTGAACAGTTGTGGCTTGACTTGTAGTGCTTCATCACAGACAGACAGGCAGTGATGCTTTGCTGATGATGAAGAAGGCGCCGGGATGCGCGTTGTGCATTCTTCTCGGGGACTCGGCAAACCTCTTGCCGGTGCGGTCCGCGTCTTCTCTCCCCGAGGTCGTTGATGCCACAGTGGAGGACAATGCCATCTATCGGCTTGTCTAGACTTGAGGTGGCTGTCTCTAGCTGTTCTTGGAGAACTTGAATCGTATCGCCTCTGTGACCTAATGGAAAGAGCATCGGCCTCCTAAACGCTTGCACAGCAACGACAACAACAACTCAACAAAATAATAATAATAATAATAATAATAAATGGAACTTATATAGCGCTGTATCTTGCACAGACAAATCAAAGCGCTTGCACTCAACTCATTCTTACACAGTCATGCAACCAATAGCAAGTAATAGTTCTAACAAGTCCAAATGCACACCCCCCCCCCCCCCCACACACACACACACACAGGTTATACACTTTGGCAAGGTAATGGAATCTTTGGCTGTTAAAAAGCAGGGATAGCCATGAAATGAAACAGGAGAGGAAATTCTTAGGTTTGAAACAAATATGTCTTGAGGCCAGATTTAAAAGTGTCACAAGAAGGTCTTTGGCGAAGAGAGATAGGGAGGCCATTCCAAATCGATGGACCAGAAACAGAGAAAGAGCGACGGCCAACAGTGGACTGGTTGAATCTAGGTATTTGTAAGCACAAGGAATCTGCAGCAGAGCGAAGGGAACGAGAAGGGTGTACAGGTGGAGACATTCACAGAGGTAGGAGGGTGCTGTTTTGTGGAGACATTTGTAACAGAGGGTACTGATCTTATAGTTTATTCTTTGTGGCACAGGCAGCCAATGGAGAGATCGCAAGAGAGGGGTAATGTGCTCAGATTTTTTCTTTCTGAGGACTAGTCGAGCTGCAGAGTTTTGAATACGTTGAAGGGAGTGGATAGATGATGCTGGCAGACCAGCCAAAAGAGAATTGCAATAGTCCAGACGTGAAAGAATGAGAGATGCCACGAGTTTTGATGTTGCGTCTGTGGACAGGTATTTTCGAATTGCACTAATACGCCGTAATTGATAGAAGCACGACTGGCAGGTCTGGGTGATGAATTTTTGCATAGAGAGTGTGTTGTCAATAATGACCCCTAGATACTTTACAGCAGTGGATAGAGGGACTGATGCATTACCTAATTCTATTGAAGCTGTTGTAATGGAAGAGAGTTTGTTTTTGGTCCCTACAAGCATGGCTTCAGTTTTATCAGCGTTTAGTTGTAACTTGTTCTCTATCATCCAGTTTTGGATATCTTGAAAGCAGTAGGCCATATTTATCAAGAGAGAAGGTAGATTTTCAGGTGTGTCACTGCTTAGAATCTGAGAGTCATCTGCATAAAAATGATGGTTGATCTGATGACGGTTAATTATATGTGACAGTGGAGCGGTGTAGAGAGTGAAAAGAACAGGGCCCAGAACTGATCCTTGCGGGACTCCACATTCCAGTCTGGCAGGTACTGACTGAATCTTAGTATTCCAAGCCTGAACCTTCTTTCATAAATTTGTCAATATCAAAAACAGGTTGGGGTCGGTCCTTTGGATGAAATCGGCTCTGCACAGAACACTCGTAGCTGAACAGCTGGCAGTCCTCCTTCACGTACAGCTCCAGGCGCTTTAGCAGACCTCGAGGAAGTCCGTAGAAAGCTTCCAACATGGCCGCCTTTCGCTGACGCATGCGCACTTCTCGAGGTCCGGAATGAGCGTAAGCATGGTTTACGATCTGGATGAAGTGTGTTTTGTTGATCTTGTCAGCATCTTCTAGGGTCAGAGGGAAAGGTTGGTTGATGGAGAGAAATCCACGAATCTGGGAAAAGAAAACGCTTTTGGTTTGTCATCTCTCTCTGTCTCTCTCTGTGTCTCTGTCTCTGTCTGTCTCTCTCTCTCTCTCTCTCTCTCTCTCTCTCTCTCTCTCTCTCTCTCTCTCTCTCTCTCTCTCACACACACACACACCACACACACACACACACACACACACACACACTTACTGCACCTACACACCATCCATTCCAGATAACATTATTTTCTTCATTCTTCTTCTTTTTTTATACCGTCGCATTCACACAGCCATTATACAAGACTAGCATACATAAAATCATGGTTAGATTGACAGAGAGGCAGACAGACAGAAAGGAAGACAAAAAGGCAGATGAGTTTAAAAAAAGAGACATCCCCGTCAATTCTTAATGATGATGGCATGTTGACGATGATGGTGATGATGAGGTTGATGAAGATGACGATGATGACGATGACAACGACAAAGTCGATGGTGATGGTGATGATGATGATGATGATGATGATGATGATGATGATGATGATGATGATGGCGGTTGTAGTTGTTTTGCTGGTAATGGTGATGACGATAGTGATGGTGGTGAGATTATGATGATGGTGACAATGATGATGATGATGATGATGATGACGACGACGACGACGACGACGGTGGTGGTAACGATGATGATGACGGTAAGGGTAGTAGTAATGGTGATAGTAAAGCAAAGGATGATGATGATGATGATGTATGTCGTTGTTGTGGTTGCTGCAGCTGATAATGTCTCTGCTGTTGTTGCTAATGGATCGCTTGTACTTTGCGACTGGCCATCTCCCACCATGGGTTCTCCTCTCTGTCATCGTCAACTCACCTGAAACGTTGTCCAGGTGCGGGCCAGCATCTCTCCTTGCGTCAGACACCGACCATACCTCTGCATGACGGTAAAGGTGCGCGTGGTGACGTCGCGCAGAATGCTGAGGTCACTATCTCGGTCAAAGGTGACGTCAGAGCTGAGCAGGGACCGTGGACTGACGCCGGATGACGCCAGGATGAAATGGGCATCCTCTTTGAAAGTCTCCATCTTGCCCAGGAAGTCGTAGTGCAGCAAGCAGGGCGGGCAGTGCTGCCTCATCGGCCGGAAGTGTCCGTTGACGCTCGGGCTGCTGATGACGTAGTGCACAAAGTCTGCAAACGTGGCACTCAGCTTACACCTTGAATAGGGAGAAAACCTCTTTGAAAGAAGACGGCGTTCCGGTTTGGGGGAACTCTCATCCTCTTGGTGGTAGCTAGTGTCACGGTTGGTGTGGATTGTCTTCTCTTTCAGCCGTTCATCTCTGTATGTGGGTTGATCTACTACATTGCCAGCCCAACCATTGTCGTCAGCGTTTGTGAGTTGTTGATCCCTGTTACTGGTTCTTTGTGTAATGAATAAGTGTGTACCATTCTCACCAAAACCCTGTCTACTCTTGTAAAAATCATTCCCCCCACGTAAGTTCTTCTCATAAGAGAAGTGGTATCTTTTGTTTTGTTTGCGATGTTCTAAAGCATGTTCTATGCTAGAATCAGAAGACACCTTTGTCAAAACTTCGGAAGTACCCTCTTGTTTATCAGATCGTTTAAATCGATTCCTAAAACTTGTTTTTGACTTACGTACGCTTCTATCCACCATTCTGACAAAATCTCTGGTTTCGAATGTCGGCGTGAAGATCTTGTCGATGAATCCAGAAAAGAGCCTCTCGTAAGGATCCCGAGCAAACAGAAACTTCTTCGCGGTTGGCAGGAAGTCAGCAACATTATTCCACAAGACTTTGTTGACGGTTCGCAAACTGCCTAGTCGGTGCACCTGCACTCCGGAAAGGTCAAAGACGGAGATGTTCTTGGCGATGTGGCCTTGACCTTTTAGGCCTTGACCTTTTAAGATCTGGAAAACCCGTTTCCAGAAACTGGATCCCACTTTTTCTATGGGGCAGTACAGGAGGGCATGGCGCTGGTCTATGAGGAACTTGGACAACATGACCTCTTTCTGTTGTGAAACAAGCATACACACATACATACGCGCGCGCGCACACACGCACACACACACACATATACACACACGCATGCGCGCACGCACACACATACACACATACGCACGCGCACACAAAAAAGAGACCTAATAGTCGATATATATATGCGACAAAAATGGTAAACTTAAACTTAAAGTCTTAAAATCTTATGTTGAAAAAAGCTAAGAAACTTTACCATGTAAAACGATTTGTTTTCTTTAACTTACAGAAGGAGTATGCAAAAGCGAGTCTGCGATACTAAACTAAGTATTGGGAGTGTGACTAGCGATGCTAAAGTTATCCAACATGTGTTTGAGAGATTGCAAGTGAAGAAAGCTGTGTGGTCGGATACTGTTGGTGGACAATTGTTGAAGGCGTGTGCTGAGCTGCTGTATCACGCTGTTAGCGGTCACTTCTCTTTGATTAGGAAAACATATTGACTGTGTACCCATTCTCTGGAGGGAGTCAAGCATTTGTCTTCTTCCCTAAAACACCTTTGGAGGGTCTCTAAATGAGTACAGAAATTCTAATTGACTTTTGAAAAAAAAAAATCAGAGCAGCAGTAATCAATATATCAACAAAAACACCACCACCGCCACCAACAACTGCAACAAGGCCAGGAACAAAAACAAACAACAACAAAACCAAAGACAACAGTAGCAAGCAGGAAGAACAAATGTAAAAACAAAATTTGCTCGTGTAATAATTTTTTTAATTTATTTAAGCGTACTTTGTTGTTACTGTTTGTGTGTGCGTGTGTGTGCGTGCGTGTGTGAATGAGAGAGTGGGAGGGAGAGAGAGAGAGAGAGAGAGAGAGAGAGAGAGAGAGAGAGAGAGAGAGAGAGAGAGAGAGAGAGAGAGAGAGAGAGAGAGAGAGAGTGAGTTTGTGTGCTCGCCTGCGTGGGTGCGTGCATATTATGTGCGTGCGTGCTTACATGTATGTGCAAATGTGTGTCTGATTTATGTGTATGCGTGTATGTGTGCGTGTGTATGTGCGCGTGCATGTATATGACTGTGCATACGCGCACACGCGCTCATGTACATGCGCGCACGCCTACATTCACGCGAGTATGCACATATGGGTATACACACGGGCTAGGATGCATACACGTGTGTGCACGCTTTTGCACACAAGCACGCGCACGCGCACGGCAATGCGTATGCTTATGCACATGCAGGCAGACAGAAGTGGTTGGTATCATCGCAGAAATATGTTATCCCTCATGTACAGGTTTAAGCTAAATGCTTTCAGGACAAAATACGTGAAAGATGTAAACTGCATTTGTGGAGGAGAAGATCTCCTATAGTCATGTTATTTTGGTTGTGGACATTCAAAAGCATTTTTACCTGCTGTACCTAGTCTATCAATGGATCAGATTCTGTCAGAACCATCGTTACTGTTGGACATTGTGTTAGGGTTGATATAAAAAAAAAGTCCGATAACTCAGTTTTTGTAGTATGTTAAAGTTGGATTTTCTTCAGTACTGTTATCTGACATCTTTCAGTTATCGTTTGCTTTTTCTTGTTAGCTTTTTTTCCCCCGGTCTAAAATCACTAAGTTAATGTGACTAGACGTTAAACTGAAGATATCACGTAGGCTGGGCTCGGTCTTACCAGTTGCAGTAGAGGGGGTGTGTGGGGAGGCAGCAGACATGCCCAGTCTCTGGCATGTGGTGTGCAGAGTATCAGCTCGCTTCGCTGCTGTCTCCGTCACTCCAGCTCCTGATGTGTTCTGCAAACGACCGTTATGCTTCTCTCTCCTCTCTCTCTCTCTCCTCTCTCTCTCTCTCTCTCTCTCTCTCTCTCTCTCTCTCTCTCTCTCTCTCTCTCTCTCTCTCTCTCTCTCTCTCTCTCTCTCTCTCTTCTTCTCTTCTCTTTCTCCTCTCTGTAATGGTTGGTTTGTGGTTAAGCGGGTGATGATCGTTTATTCGTCTTCTTCGTGTTATGTTCAGTCTGTCTTCTCTCTTTTAGTCTCTCTTCTCTGTCTGTCTGTCTTCTGTACTCTCTCTCTCTTCTCTCTCTCTCTTCTCTCTCTCTATCTATCTCTCTCTCTTCTCTATCCATTCCGATCCTATCTCACGCTCATCTCTCTCTCACATCTACTCTCTCACATCTACTCACTCACACACCACACTCATCTCCCCTCAACTCACCCTCTGTAAGGGGAAAAAGGAGTGGGAGGTGGGGGTGAGGGTGAGGGGTGTGAGAGAGTTGGGAGAGGAGCGGGGGAGGTGAGTTAATGAATGTTTTGTGTGGCCTTGTGCCCATAGGAAAGGTGGGCTGTCTGTCTACCATTGTAAGCGATCATTTCCATGCTCTTTGTCAGTTGTCTTCACTTCATGCTATGCTCACTCCCTTCATCCTTAGTTTTAACTTGGTAGCTATTACCTCACTCATTCCAATTGATCACAAAGCACCACATCTTACGAAATAAATCGAAAACCGTATACCATAAATCATGCTATGCGAAATCCAATATTACTGTCAAACAGTCACGACATCAACATGCACATCTAATGAAAAACAAACAGTCACAACACACACTATAAGAGAAGAAAGAGAGAGAGAGAGAGGAGAGAGAGAGAGAGAGAGAGAGAGAGACAAGAACAAAGAGAACAGACAGAGAAGACTGACACAAACAACAACACACACACACAACACACACACACACACACACACACACACACACACCACACGCACACAACACAAACACACCAGCGCCCACACACACACACACACACACACACACACACACACACACACACACACACACACACACACACACACACACACACACACACACACACGCAGAAAGATAGAAGATTGCTATCTGATCTACCTACACTGTTCTTCGCTGACAAAGTCCGCAACGTGCGTACATCAGTAACAGGAGCATCAGCAGCAGCAGCAGCAGCAGCATTATCAGTGGCAGTGGAGCTTTCATCGTTACTACCTGCAGACGAAGGTGAGACGTTCCTGTTGCCAGTGGCGACAGTCTCTGTAGCAGTGGCTGTAGAGATACCATTTCGGGAGCTGCTATTCTGGAGGAGGGGTAGAGGGTTGTTCCAGTCTTTCATTCTTTGTCCGTATGTGTGCGAAGGAGATTTGTGTACTGAAAATGAGGGTAGTATGAACAGAAAATTAATCATAGTTATCTTCATCGTTATTAGCGACATCATCTTTACCACCACCACCACCACCACCATCCTCTTCTTCCTCCTCCTCCTCCTCGCATCATCATCATCATCATCATCATCATCATCATCATCATCATCATCATCATCATCATCATCATCATCATCATCATCACCATACTACTGCTACTGATAATTAGAGCACATATTTCCATGCTCACGCACGCACGCACGCATGCACACGCGCGTACATACACACACACACGCATGCACGCACGTGCGTACATACGGAAATACATACATGCATACACACATACATATTAACATACACACATACAAGCATACAAACGTACAAACGTACAAACATACATACATACATACATACATACTTACATACATACTTACATACATACATACACACACACATACAATACATACATACATACATACATACATACATACATACATACATACATACATACATACATACATACATACATACATTCGTATACGCGCGCAGACACAAAGCCAAAAATTGTCTGTGACTTCAAACATTTGTGTATGATTACATTGTTTACGATTCAAGATTCGAGAGAGAGGGAAACGTAAAACAAAAGAAATACAAAGATAAGAATCTAAATATCAATACCTACATTTTGTTACTTTTTTCCATTTAAAAGGAGAGTATTTTTTCTGTTAGATAACTGACAACACACGCAGAAATACAGAAAAAAGCACACACCCTCCGCCAAACAATGCAATGTGTTTTAAGGTCAAACAATCAAACAAGTAAATAAATCAAGAAAAAAAAGACAGACAAGCAGACACATAACAAAAACTATATTATTCTCACCAAAGATAAGCAGCATGCATGAATGAATTAATGAATAAATGACTGGATTAAAAGAAAGAATGAAAGAATGAAGGAAGGAAGGAAGGCAAGGCTGAAAGGATGGTTGCATGAATGAATGATCGAACAAATGAATGAATGAATGAATGAATGAATGAGAGAATGAATGAATGAAGGAATCCTTTTTTATATTGAGAAGGACATAAAGTCTGCTGTCAGACCAAAACAGAAAATAAACAAACAAACAAACATAATAAAATTAATAAGCAAACAAACAAAATGACCCGTTTAAGGTAACCGAGTGTATAGACAAAACAGAGCAGAAAGGCGAGAGTATTCTCACCGTGGATAGGCAGGATGTGGGACATCAGGTAGAGTGTCAGGAGACTGAGCACCATCGCTAAGACCAGAACCACTTTCACCGTCCGTGGCTTCATCTGTGGAGGATGCTGCTAGTTAAGCGCAAACACGAACAGGAAAAAAAAAAAAAAATATATATATATATATATATATTACATATAGGAAAGGAAGAGTCAGAGGCTCTGAGACATGACGTGGTAACGCCAGACAGCGTGGGGAAAAATTAATAAGACATGACCAACATGGTGATTTTTTTCCTTCACAATTTGCGTGTTTAGTGAATTTTCAGTCTCTCTCTCTCTTCTCTCTCTCCTCTCTCTCTCTCTCTCTCTCTCTCTCTCTCTCTCTCTCTCTCTCTCTCTCTCTCTCTCTCTCTCTCTCTCTCTCTCTCTCTCTCTCTCTCTCTCGTGCGCGCGCGCGCGCGCGCACGTGCGTGTGTGTGTGTGTGTGCGTGGTGCGTGCGTGCGTGCGTGCGCGAGTGCATACGTGTCTGTGTGTGTTGTTGTTGTCTTCGATTTTACGTCTGTTCACTCTCAGTGATATTAGACGAGAAAGAAAAATATATATATATACAAGGGGTGTATGATAATTGAGGTGGTTGTAGAGGCCCTACTGAAAAATGCGAGGGGGGAAAGTAGTCTAATCATGAAAAGAAACCGTGCAAAGCAAAAGATACAATAAAAAATATTTTAAAAAACACACCACAGAAACAAAAACATAAAAAGTGATTAACGTTAATGAAACTATAACAAATGTCCTATAGGACTATGCTAGAGACCTTTTGCAATATCAAATGCCAAATTCAAATTATTGAATATGCTTCTAAGGGATTTTTCAGAAAATTGAGGTAAAAAAGCTTTGGTATTCTTACATTCAAATATTATATATGAGTATTAGAAATATTCTCACCACATAGACATTTACTGTTTCTACTGAATTTGGTTACGAATGCATTAAGTTTTAATTCTATAAAACAAACTATTTACTCTTCTTGCTGTGAAGATATTTGAAATATAGATGTGTGTGTGTGTGTGTGTGTGTGTGTGTGTGTGTGTGTGTGTGTGTGTGTGTGTGTGTGTGTGTGTGTGTGGGCGCGTGCGCGCGCGCATAATGGTAAAAACGGGACAAGCCTGCAAACAAATCTAAGATCACATCATTCTTTTAGCTAATCCACACAACGGACACTATGTGTCTCAACGATATCAGTCACTCACACCAATTGTTAATTATATTATTTGTTGGCCTTTTTTATAATAATAACTAACACCCGCAGAGTCAAAATCGCCACTGTTTGATAATGAAAAAGTATGTTAACTTGTGTTTTTTGTACTGTAGTGTTTGGCCTTCAAAGATTGAACGATGGAAAAGTTTGTTGGGTTTTGTATGCTTGGTTGGCTGGTCGGTTGGCTTCGATTTTGGGGAGGATAAAAGAAAAAAGAGAAACTAGAGGTCTAAGCTAGTTTGGGCTGTATATGCTCGCTAGGCATACATAAACCTGGTAGATTGCATGCATTATGTATTGAACACACATATGAGTACACACACACTCAAAACGTGTGGACGCACGCGCCCGCACACACACACACACTCACACACACAAACAAACACGCACACACACACACGCACAAACAAACGCGCGCGCGTGCGCGCACACACACATACACATAAAGGATAACATATTTCTACGATTATACCAACCACAGACTTTGTTTGAAATGAAAACATTTCGAAAATCTATCAAATTGCTTGTACAGCTATTATAAAGACAATAGCCAGAATCATATATTTTATTTCTGAAGTGCTTCCAGCAAGCATTTTGTAGCAAGCTGTATTCCTCATGCAGAGATAAGGCAACGTTTATTTCACAAGAACTATTTTTATTTATCGCTCCATATTTAAACTAAATGCTTTCAGGACAAAATACGTGAAAGATGCAAACTGTATTTGTGGGGAGAAGATTATCAATAGTCATGTTATTTTTGATTGTGGACATTTAAAAGCATTTTTAACTGCTGTACCAAGTTTGTCACTGGATCAGATTTGTCTGAGCCATCGTTACTGTTGGACATTGTGTTTGGATTGATAAGAAGTCCGATAATTCAGTTTTTGTAGTATGTTAAAGTTAGTTTTTATTAAGTACTGTTACCTGACACTCTTTTGTTATTGTTTGCATTCTCTTGTTTATATTACTTTTTTCCGACTAAAATCACTAAATGTGAATAGACGTTAAATTGAAGATCACACACACATACAAATGCGCGCACACACACACACACATCTTTCTAACTCTTACCTTGTTCTCGCATTTGGAGCGACAACAACAGCATCAAACGCCTGAAGGAACACACCACAGTATTCTAGTGATGCATTCTAAGCCAGCAAGTCAGTGTGTGTGTTTGTTTGTGTGTGTGTGTGTGTGTGTGTGTGTGTGTGTGTGTGTGTGTGTGTCCTGCCTGCCTGCTACTATGCATATGCATATAAGCGTCTATGCATGCGTTTGCTTGTAACACACAACTTCAACAAGCCACGCACCTGCACACACCCCGACGAGACAAAATCCCTGTTTTCTAATCACAGAAAAGATCACATTCACAGCTATTTTCTGCTGCTTTCCTTGTGGCGTCGCCTCCACATTTTTTTCATTAGCATCACATCTTTAAAAAAACACCCTGGTTTTCTATATCAAGTTGCACGCAAACTACTTAGAAACAGAATCCTTTTCCTGTGTGTAAAACAACTGTACTATAGGCTTGGTACTTTGACAAAGCCGTGGCATATGTCGCTGATTTCTCTGTCTCACTGATTCTCCTGGTATATGATGATCACTGTATGAAGAATCACAGAGAAGGAGAATATCGAGGAACCAGCGGTATCTGTGTTGTGTTGAGGAGTTGATGTTGCAAAGAGTAGGACATGTTACTGAGTTGATCTGCCGCGTCCTTGGCTGTTTGCTTAAAATTAACTGACTGCCTTTTCACCGGCACCCATGGCAAGGTGGGTAGCGCGTTGTGTTAGGGGATGGGATGTTGGAGGTTCTAATTATTTAGGGCTCAGATGGATTGTTCGGGTTCCGGCTGGCTCTTATTAAGAGTGAGTTTGTGAGTTTGCTATGAGCTCAGTTGGAGGACTGGGAGCACGCAGTGGAGCTTCATCCACTTTACGGATGCGATGTTGAGAGTGATACTCATATTACCTGACCAGGTGTCTGCATTGGTTGAACCCGGCTGACTCCGGGATATATTATTATGAAGGGAAGCGCGAAGTGCGGCTCTGTCACCCAGTCTTAAATCCCCCTCACTTCTACTGAAGTATCATTGCATCACCCTCATCACCACAGATCCCCATTCACTTGTCCAAGGTAACCACAGTTTCGGTTTCCTCATACACTTTTGTGCCTGTGGTGAGTTTTTATACCGCAACTTTCGTTGATGCAGATTCAAGGATCAAGGTTGTTGGAAAACCTTCAGATCGTGAGCGCGACATTTTAACCACCAGCCAATCCCGACCCCAGTCTGGTATTAACTTCTTTGGGCTTTGAGGGTTTTCTTTTTTACGATGGGGGTTAACTATGACTAACTGTGTGGCTAGTTATCAGAGATACAAGAGAGGCCCCGTTGTGATGGTCAGAGGGGGTGAAGGATGAAGACAATCTCAGCAGAACAGCATTGGGTTACACATGGCAGCATTTCAACCTAGGCCTCGGCACATCACTTTCTTCATCAATAACTGACTAAGCGTTTGGTCTGGCACGAGTTTATGATATTTTATTGGTAAATGTTCATTTTAACTTTTTGGGCAAGTTCTCTTATCATAAATTGTCCTACTCATTTGTAGCCCCCTCTCCATCCTTAGTTGCAAGGGGGGAAAAGAAAGAAAAAAGAATGTAGTGCAAGTGTTAGTGCACGTTTATTCACGTCAGTTATTGATCGGTTCCAGACTTTGCCTACACATGCCTGACACCTCCCTACATCTCCCAGCCACCTGGCTTCCTATGCTGCTGTGTCTTTCATGAGCTGAAACCACTCTTCTCTGCC